>OX463229.1:46163305-47363305 GCA_949820135.1 Sylvilagus floridanus | reverse complement strand
CCATCCTCTTGTTCTCTTCTGAAATGCCTTTAATGGCCAAGGCCAGGCCAGGGCCAGGGCCAGGGCCCAAACAGCCTGGAATGTAATCCAGGTCTAACACATGGGTGGCAGGAACCCAGTTAGTACAGACTAACAGAGACCCAGAGTCAGGAGGCGGGAGTCCAACCCAGGCCTCTGACATTGGATGCAGGCATTCTAATGTGCATCCCAGTCTAAACACTCATTCCACAGTCTGTAATTTTAATACCGAAGGCTGCCTGAGAGGTGGCAAACCCTGAGCACTGTACTGAGCTCGTTCCATCTTTGAAATAGCTCCACGAGCGAAGAGTTGGGTTTACCTCTATTTCCTAGGTGTAAAATAAATTTTTTAAAGGTTTGTTTATTTATTTATTTGAAAGGCAGTTACAGAGAAGCAGAGGCAGAGAGAGAAAGCCCTTCCATCCACTGGTTCACTCCCCACATGGCCACAAAGGCCAGAGCTGCGCCGATCTGAAGCCAGGAGCCAGGAGCCTCCTCCGGGTCTCCAGTTTTGTTTTTGCCACGGCAAGCCATTAAGAATTACAAGGAAACAACTTAAGACTCACCCCTGTCTGTGGCATGCAGCCTGAGCTCACCTTCAGCAGGTGAATCTGGTGCATTTTGTCCTAGGGTCACACACAGTGTGGCTCCATGCAGGCACGGGAACTCCCCCTGGAGTTCTTTGGGTAAAACATGAACCAGTTTCAAGTAGAGGGGGAGTGGGGGATGCTTGTAAGCATCCTACCTTTCCCCCGAGCCTTCCTGAGCTTTGCACTGCACTGAGAACTGTGGGGAACCACAGGCCGGCCACCTGTGGGGACCTCCTCATTGCACTGCCTCATCCTGCTGAGCAGAACAAGGTCAAGGAAAGGAGATGAGACACACCTTGACCTGATGGGATGAGATGCACCTTGACCTGAGACTATGCGTGCCCTTTGATCTGATTGATGGACTACTGGCCCTAGCCCTGGGGGACTGAGGATGGATAAAAGACCATGTTAGGGGCGGGAACGCGGAGCAGCCTCTTCAGTCTTTCTCTTGGCTGGCTGCTTCCCTCTCTCTCCTCTCCTTCTTCTATCACTAAGAATAAAAGTTCCTCGAGAACTGATCAACAGCGGTCGTGTCGTGACTCTGTGGGTTGGACCTTTGCTGGCAAGACTTTTGTTGGCAAGGGTTCGACAGAGAACAGCCATGACTAGGTCCTTCTTCTCTTCTGAATAATTCTCCATCATGTTGGTCGTTAGAGTCACTTGAGGATCTTTCAACACCCAGACTCACAGGTCCTCATCCTGAACTCTGGAAGGGCAGAGCCTGGGACTGTGCATTCTGAAGGGCTATGGACTGTGCTTCTGACATTGGTCCCATTTGTGAGCAGAAATAGAATCTGGAAAACAAGCTGAGAATAATGTGGACTTTGTCAAAATTTAAAAAGAAATTTCCTTCAATTTTATCATGAATAAGAGTTCTCAAGGAGGAAAATACCAATTGACTTTTCTTAGCTATTTGGCTTGATGGAAGCACTTTACATGAATCACCTCACTTAATCGTGATCATAAATTTATGAGGTACGACGATTGTTAGCCTCTTTTAATAATGACAAAAATAGGCCTTAGAGAAGTAAAATAATTTTGCCAAGGTTAACCATTAATTACATTCAAAATAGCCAAAGCGACATAAGTAAAACTTGAAAGGAGTCTAATAAAATATTTATGAAATTAAGATTGATTCTTGAGTCTCTTAGGTTGAGTTCCAGGTTTTTTATCTAACCTAAGTTCAATGGGCCTAGTTCTCTGGAATACACCTGGCTAGTTGAGATGTTCAGAGGCTCAGAAAGCATGCTTTACCATGGATAGAAGACATTTATGCAAAATCCTGGTATGAAGGTATTTATGCAATATGTGTTTATAACAAAGTGATGCAAAATCCTTTTCAATTGGATTTGAGAACAGCCTTCATTTAAATTTAAGAATATATCACAGAATATTAATGTTAGAAGACTTAGAAAGTGTTGTGAGGAGTCAGATGGGTTAATAGGCAGTCATGTTGGTCCAGTGGAAATTATGGGTGCAAAATGCTTACTTCCCCCAACACTTATTTTTAGCAAGGTCAAAAGTGCCTGCCCCACTCCTTGGGAGCTTCCCATTTTACAGAATAGCAAGGAAGTGGTGACTCCATCCTCTGAGCTCACAATATATTATAAAAACAAGTTACCTATCCCACCCTTTGACAAATAAGATTACATATCAAGTCTTTTGGTAGGTTTTTGTCCTTGTCTTGTAACTGAACATCAAGCTGATTATCAAGTTTTTTCTTACCCAAAATTGTGCTTAAAAACCTCACTACCAGGGCTGGCACTGTGGTGTAGTGGGTAAAGCTGCCACCTGCAGTGCTGGCATCCCATATGGGTACGGGTTCAAGTCCCACTACTCCTCTTCTGATCCAGCTCTCTGCTATGGCCTGGGAGAGCAGTGAGGGATGGCCCAAGCCCTTGGGTCCCTGCACCCACTTGGAAGTCCTGGAAGAAGCTCCTAGCTCCTGGCTTCAGATTGGTGCAGTCCCAGCAATTGTGGTCATCGGGGGGCGGGGGGGGGGGTGTGAACCAACAGATGAAAGACCTCTCTCTCTCTGCCTCTTCTCTCTCTGTGTAACTCTTTCAAGTAAAATAAATAAATCTTAAAAAAAAAAAAAAATCCTCACTACCACTAGCCTCTTCAGGTTTTGCGTCTCTTGGAGCCCCTTCCTGGCCACTCTTCCAGGAGGTCTCTGACTAAAGCAAATCCTGCTTTTCTCTCTGCCTTGTCCACTTGGAAATTCTTCTTCCATGTGAGACAAGGAACCGAAGTAATCTTTTCTCCACCACGGTTTCACCCATGACAGTGCCACTTTGGAAATACTGTTCTGATGACTTTAAAAGGGTGGCAGAATCAATCCCTAGATGGCCAAATGTAGGTTCATCCTGTCAGACTTAAGTGGGTTCTAAAATTTGGAAACAACTGTTTCCTAGCTGAAAGTCACTGGGGAGAGTTACCTGGGCAATAGGAAGGCTTCCTAATGTAACCCTGAATCTGTATAGCTGTAAATAGATAATGTCTTAGTACTACCAAAGTTGTGCTTGTAACGGCTAAATAGGCAATATTTGCTGAGGGCTGAATTCCCAAACTGAAGTCTGTACTAGCAACCACCTCAATCTGGACCTCTAGCCCACGTAAATCACGTTGTCTAGAGCCCGTTATCCAAGGAACAGTTTTAGCAACTGAGTTCAGTCATTGAATGCTTGTAATATCCCACTTCAAAAATCAGAGAGACGCTTCACTTTATGGGAAGCTACCTAGGGATAGCAGAATCCTGTAAGAAGGTAAAACTGGTCAAATAAAAATGAAATCATAAATAATGATACTTTGGCTAAATTAGGCTTTCTGGAGCCTCTAGCTTTCTGTGAATCTTGACTGATTCCACGGAGCCTGGAGATGTTCACAAGGAGCTAACGCTAGGATGAATCCCCTAACTACCTTCACTCATCCCCAAAGTACCAACAGAAACACCAGGGACATTTAATGTTAGGGAGGGAACAAATTGTATAGTATGGTGGTAGAGAATCATAAACTTTGGAGTCAAGCAAACCTAATCTTTTTTTTTTAAATTCTGGATCCCCTTTTGAAAATGTATAAGTTTATGGTAGCTTATTTATTTTTTTTTTGAGATTTTATGTATTTATTTGAGAGGTAGAGTTATAGACAGAGGGAAAGGTCTTCTATCCACTGGTTCACTCACAAAATGGCTGCAATAGCTAGAGCTGGACAGACCTGAAGCCAGGAGCCAGGAGCTTCTTGTGAGTCTCCTGTATGGGTGCAGGGGCCCAAACACTTGAGCCATCTTCTACTGCTTTCCCAGGCCATAGCAGAGAGCTGGATCAGAAGAGGAGCAGCCAGGACATGATCCAGTGCCCATATGGAATGCAAACACCACAGGTAGAGGCTTAGCCTACTATGCCACAGTGCCAGCTCCTGGCAAATTACTTTTCTGTTCATCACTTTATCTGTGAACATCTAAGTAATAGGGGATTGGAGGGCTCTGACGAGAGAATGCCTAAGAAATCCCCAAACATCAGCAAGTAGCAGATGCTCAGTGAACTGCAGTTGCTTTCCACGGTTCCCTGCAATGCTTCCGATCTGATCTGATCTTCCTTTTAACACCACCACTGTCTGCCTCCAACTAGATAGCACCTCTCAGGTATCCAGCCAAAAAACCGGGTTTGAGGGTTATGGAAATAGTAATGGAACTAAATGAGGTGACAAATTTGAACTGGGCCTCAGCAAAGTATTCATCTGCAAAAGCTTCTACCTACATTTATCTCCTTTCTCAAATTACTCAGATTTAGTTTTGGTTAAAATATCACATTTGGAAATTTTCTTTAACATTTGATGTTTAGTTGATGTTCAGACATTTTTCAAATTATTTCTAGGATTTTTTGTTCATGTGTTTCTGAATGAGTGTGATGCATTTTGCTTCCTTGCAACAATTTTTACCATATGTGATTCAACTTTGCCTTCACAATTTACCGTCTTCTAAAAAAGGAAAGAAAAGAAGTTACCTTAGGACTTAGACAACATGGAAGAAAGTTCAACTCTAGGAAAATAATATTAGATTTGACATAAATTAGATGCTTTCCAGTAATTCAACCACACCTGTCAAATAAGACATTAAAATATGAAATAGGATATTAACAGAAGTCAATGCTGCTCCTGATTGAGCGTAAGATTTAACTGTGTTGTAGCCAAAGGAAAGAGGAATCTGAACGCACATCTGTTGTGGCTGGAGTTTCACATATCTGAGTAGGAAAGACATGAACCACCAGAGTTTTTTTCTCTTGACCAATCTCACTTGAATCATTCTAGGTTCTTAATAGCTGGCCAGCAAGAGAAACCTTTACAATGTAAGATACCAATTTCACTTGTTGTTATATCTAGAACACTGCCATAAAGAGGTATCAGAATTTTGTTCTTGAAAATTCAAACAAAATGTTCTTTAAAGGGATATTCACTGTATTTTTCTCTTAAAATATCTTTTGTAAATTCTTACTTCATCATACTGACTGAAAAGATTTAAACAACCTTTCTTTTAAAATTGAGCACTTGTAAACCAAAATTCAAACTCAAATTAATTCAAAACTCAGTACATCCCTGATTTTCATCAGCACCTAAATGATAAGAAGTTCAAAATTAAGTTTTGTCTACTCTTTTTATGAGATAGTTTCTTGAAAAAAAAAAAAAGAGGAAAATTTACTCAATTAAGTCCATAGCTCTGCCCTTCTGATTTCTAAATTTAGCTGCCAGTTTTAGAAGAATTTGCATACTCTTTAATAATGCCACTGAGAGGGGAAAGTGGTTTAGTGAAGCTACTTATATGCAGATCCCCTCCTAAAGTGCCCTGTGAATAGCTTTTATTAAGCAAGATTAAAATTGCTCATTATCCCAAAATAACTTCGGTGCATGTGATGTTATAAAAAAAGCACACACCGTAATCAGTTTGACATTTTTGGAATTTCGAAAGGTAATTAGGCTCTCCTTTTTGAAAAAAAAAAAAAAAATCTGCTATTGTGAGCATTTCCAGTGAAGCATAGTCCTTTTTGTAGATCTTTGGCTTGGATTAACTTATCTCAAAAGTGACTGATGTGAGTACATGATCAAATGCAGGGGAGTTTACCTTTAAAGGGCGGGTTGATGACACCCACTTGAAAGACATTTGAGGATAGGCACTTGAGAAATGTGTTGTGTTTAGCTGCCATTCACTGGTCCAGCCCAACATGCTGTGTGTGGTTAAATGCTGGGCTGCAGAATCTGAAATCCTCTTGGCCTCTCACATCTCAATTTTCATTGTTTAGAAAAGAAGGATAATAACTAAAGGGGCCATATGCCTCTGTTTGCCCTTGAGAATCTCTGTGCTAATTTGCTCTCCCAAACCTCTATTTATGCTTGTTGTCAGATCTAATTATTAATAGTGAATCCTTAAACTCTCGAAAGTGCCCCAGTTTGCAGAACCAATTACAAAATAGCTTTAAAGAAAAGCTAGTAGTTTTGTCAGAAAGATTCCCTGAGCACAATTCTTGGCACATAATTAGCATCAAACAAATCTTGCAAAATAGGGGCCTCTTGGAACCGAATAAATCTTCCATATAAAAGATTTGGTTGTGGCACATAGTAAGTGCCAAATAAATATGTTACTATCACTGTTTGTAGAATTTTATTCACCATGAAAACACCTCTGATATAGAAAGGGCTTAGTAAAAAAGGTTTTGAGATGGAATTATGGGTTTTTCTAGAAGATTTGCATGAGAATTCTTCACATACCTGGTCCAGGACAGATAGGCATCTTTAAGCCAGAGACAGTCTATATACACAGCCTGAACCAAATCTTCAAGGGTACCTTGACTCTAAAAAGGTAAAGAAACATTGATCTGCTCAATGTCTCTTGAACCGTTCTGACCCACTGAGACATCAGGCTTCTGGTCTTAACTCACAGAATCAGACAGGGGAGGCCTAACAGGAGAGTCTCATTGTTTATATATTAATCTAGGTGTTTTTCTCACTTTGTGTAATTATGAGAAATGCTTTCACGTAACTTCAAATAAAATATGAAAGCATGCAATTTAGAAATATTATTTGCAGTAGCGGCCATTTGGTTTAGTGGTTACGATGTCAAATGGGACGACAGTATCCCATCTCAGGAAGCCCGGATTGAGTAATGGCTCTACTGGGAAATACAGCTTCCTGCTAGTGTGTATCCAGGGAGGCAGCAAGTGACTGTCCAAGCAGTTGCGTCCCTACCACCCATGTGGGAACCCCGGATTTAGATCTTGGCTCCTGGCTTCAGCCTAGTCCTGTCCTTTCTAACTACTGCAGCCATCTGGGGAGTGACCAGCAGATGGGTGTTCTCTCTGTCTTCCCTCTGTGCCTTTTAAATAAATAAAATTAAAATTAAAAATAGTTTTAACAGTAGAAATACTACATTCAGATGTCTTATTTCAAGGCTACCATGAAAGGAGCACCCCATCCCTCACTTTTGTGACTTTTACTACCATGACATTGACAAGTAACTGTCAGAGAAAACCTCCCTCTTGCATTTTGGGCATGAAGAGAAGAGGAGCCATTGAAATATACCATTACATTCTGCTTTTCTTAGCAGTCCCAAAGAGAAATTCTTCTAGAGCCCAAAGGACTGTGGTTTTATCAAAGAATTATAGACCTGGGGGAAGGAAGCACCAAGCCCAGCTCCCTGGAGCCATTGTTTCATCTGGAAGGAAGCGTGAAGCCCTTGTAAAGTTCACGGTTCAGAGGTACAGGCTCACTGCAAGACTGGGGCGTAATCCTAGGATTACACAATGCTTTGCCATGTTCATGCCTTACACCCCATTACAGAAAACCTATTCACTGCAGTTCCCTTTGCCCAATACATCATGTATGTGTATCCAGAAAGAAAGAAAAAAAAAAAAAAATACAAGGTCTACCAGAAGTCAAAAATCACAGTTTGAAGAGACTGAGCAATCCTCAGAATTAGATACAACAATGGTAGAACTGTTGGAATTGAGCAGATCAGGAATTTAAAGCAATTAAGGGGGCCGGTGCTGTGGCGTAGCAGGTAAGGCCAATGCCTGCAGTGCTGGCATCCTATACGGATGCCGGTTCAAGTCCCAGCTGCTCCACTTCCAATCCAGCTCTCTGCTGTGGCCTGGGAAAACAGTTAGAAGATGGCCCAAGTCCTTAGGCCCCTGCACTCACGTGGGAGACCCAAAAGGAACTCCTGGCTCCAGGCTTTGGATCAGCACAGCTCTGGCTGTTGTGGCCAACTGGAGAGTGAACCAGAGGATGGAAGACCTCTCTCTCTCTCTCTCTCTCTCTCATTCTCTTTCTTTGCCCCTCCTCTCTCTGTGTAACTCTGACTTTCAAATAAATAAATCAATCTTTAAAAGAAAGAGGAAGGAAGAAAGGAATTAAGAAAAGAACGAGAAAACCTGAGAACTTTGGGACAACTACAATAAGTATAACTACATGTAATGGGTATACCAGAAGAAGAATAAGAGAAAATAATAAATATTCAAGAAAATATTTGAAGCAATAATGACTGAGAATTTCCTCCAAACCACAAATTCAAGAAGTCCAGAGAAGGCTGACAAAAACTGAAAACAAGTATATTATTATCAAACTGAAGAAAATCCAAGATTAGAGCAAAAAACCTTTAAAGAAGACATAAGGAAAAAATAAAATCTTATCTATAAACAAGGATAGGAATTATAACAACTTCTCAGAAACCATGCAAGCAAGAAAAGAAGGGTGTAAAATATTTAAGTGTTGAGAGAGAAAAATAAATTGAACAAGATCTTGTAGCCTGTAAAATTATCCTTCAAAAAAGGAGGAAATAAAGACTTTCTCAGAAAAACCAAAAATGAGGAAATTTTTGCTGTAAGAAATAATTAAAAGAAGTTAAAAGGAGTTTTTTAGAGAGGAAAAAAGATTCAGATCAGAAACTTGGATCTACCTAATGAAAGAAAGAATACCCATCCATCGGGGAAGGAATAAATGATAATAAAATAAAAACTTGCTTTTTTATGGCTAATTGATCTAACATACAATAATTTATTCAAAATAAAGAGTGACAAAGGATATACATATGCTGTATATATGTGAAGTGTATGTGAAGTATGTATAAGTGAAGTGAATGGCAAGAATTAGATAAGGGACACAATAAGGAATGAAGGATATTTTGTTCTCATAAGAGATTTATATTACAGCAGCAAACTCTAGATCAATCACTTTAAAAAATTAAGGAAAACAAAGAATAATTGATATAATAAGAAAGGAGAGAGGGGCCGGCACTGTGGGATAGTGGGTAAAGCCGCCGCCTGCAGGGCTGGCATCTCATGTGGGTGCTGGTTTGAGTCCCAACTGTTCCACTTCCAATCCAGCTTTCTGCCATGGCCTTGAAAAGCAGTGGAAGATGGTCCCTGTCCTTGGGCCCTTACACCTGCATGGGAGACTGGGAAGAAACTCCTGGCTCCTGGCTTTGGATTGGCCTGGTTCTAGCCATTGCAGCAATTTGGGGAGTGAACCAGTGGATGGAAGACCTTTTGTTCTCTCTCTGCCTCTGCCTCTCTGTGACTCTTTCAAATAAATAAATAAATCTTAAAAAAGATAAAACTGAATAAAGTACTCAATTAAAATCACAAAAATCAGACAAAGTATGAAAGAAAAACCTGGGGAAAATGTGAGATCAATGAAAACAGAAACAAACATTGCACATATTAGTCCAAATATATTAAAATCACTTTAAACATAAATGGCCTATATGTCAGTTGAAAGATATTGGCAGAGTACATAAAAATGAAGAAGATCCAACTATATGCTTTCTACAAGCACTATATATATAGTCCTAAAGTAAAGGGATGGAGAAACTAAGTATATATAAAGTAAAGGGGTGGAGAAAGATATACATGCTAATGTTAATAAAAGAAAAGTGAGCCGAGATCTGTGTTACTTTCAGAGAAAGTGGACTCCAGAATAAGGAAATTACCAGGGGTGAAGATGAGCATTAACCTCAACGAAATGGACAAATGTCTTGAAACAATTTGCCAAAATTCAAATAGGAAACACATAATATATAGGAATTATATCTTTTGTATAAGTTGAATCAAGACATTTATTCTTTCCAAATTGATCTGAAGATTAAATAAAACTCCAACAAAAACTCAGCAAGTTGCTTTCTGCATATAGACAAACTGATCTGAAAGTTAATATGGAGAAGCAAAAGACCGAGATAGCTTATACAACATTATAGGAAAAAAAGTCAATGGACTGACACTGCCTAACTTCAAAGTTTACTACACAGATACAGTAACCAAGACAGTGTGATACTGGCAAAAGAACAGACATATCAGTGGGACAGGATAGAAGACCAGAGATGGACCAAATCATAATTAATCTGAGAAATGAGCAAATGAAATATAATGGAGAAATTATAATCTTTACAACAAAAGGTGCTGGGACAACTAGGTAAACAAAAATAAATAAATCTAGACACAGAACTTGTACTATTCACAAAAATTAGCTAACAATGTATCACATTTCTTAATGTGGAGCACAAAACTATCAAACAAGGAGAGAGCAGAGGACAAAATCTAGATGATCTTGTGTTTTACAATGGTTTTTTAAATATAAAACCAAAGGTATGTTCCATGGGAGAAATAATTTATAAGATAGACTTCATTAAAATTAAAGACTTTCATATGCAAAATAAATTGTCAAGAGAATGAAAAGACTATCACAGGCTGGGAGAAAATATTTGCAAAACACATTTAATAAAAGGTTGTAATCCAAAATTTACAAAGAACCTATATTCTGAACAATAAGAAAATAAACAACATGATTAAAAACAGGTAAAAAATTTTGAACAGACAACTTCGACAAAGACAATTATAGATGACAAGCATATAAAAAGATGTTGAATCTCATATGTCTTTATGGAATTCCATATTAAAGCAAGATCCCAGAACGCCTATTAAATGGCCCAAATCTATGACATTGGTAAAACCAAATGCTGGCAAAGAGTTGGAGCTACAGGACCCCTATTCATTGCTGTTGAGAATGGAAATGGTATAGCCACTTTGGAAGACAGTTTGGCAGATTCATACAAAACTAAACATACTCTTACCATATGATCCAGTAATCAATCTTCTTGGTCTTTATCCAGATGAATTTAAAACTATGTCCACATAAAAATCTGCACACAAATGTGTATAGCAGCTTTATTTGTAATTGTCAAAACTTGGAAGCAACTATGTTGTCCTTCAATAAATGAATGGATAAATATACTGTGCTACATCCAGACAATGGAATATTATCTACACTAGAAATAAATCAGCTGTTATGCTGTGAAAAGACACACAGGATTTCACTCCATGAACACGAGATGTATTTCCACTTCTTTGTGTTCTCTTCAGTTTCATTCATCATTGGTTTATGGTTTTTGTTGTAGAAATCTTTCACCTCTTTTGTTAAATTTATCCACAGATATGTTATTTTAGTTTTTTGATGGCTATTGGAAATGATATTCCTTTCTTGATTTCTTTTTCATATGATTCACTGTTTAATAATGCTACTGATTTTTGTACTTTTTCTTTGTATCCTGTAAATTTGCAGATTTTGTTTATTCTGACAGCTTTTTGCCAAAATGGGTTTTTAATATATAAAATCACCTGGTCTCCAAACAGTGACAGTTTGACTTTCTCGTTTCTTTTTTCTTTTTTCTTTCTTCTTCTTCTTCTTTTTTTTTTTTACAGGTAGAGTTATAGACAGTGAGAGAGAGAGAGAGAGAGAGACAGAGAGAAAGGCCCTCCCTCTGTTAGTTCACCCTTCAAATGGCTGCCAGGGCTGGCACTGCACCAATCTGAAGCCAGAAGCCAGATGCCTCCTCCCAGTTTCCCATGCAGGTGCAGGGGCCCAAGCACTTGGGCCATCCTCCACTGCCCTCCCTGGCCACAGCAGAAAGCTGGACTGGTAGAGGAGCAACCGGGACCAGAACCCGGTGCCCATATTGTATGCCAGTACCACAGGCGGAGGATTAGCCAAGTGAGCCGTGGAGCCAGCCAAGAATTAATATCATTAAAATGTGTATACTACTCAAAGCATTTATAGATTTAATGTAAACCTGATAAAAATTTCAAAGACATTTTTCACATGACTAGAAAAATACTTTTAATATTTGTAGGGAACCACAAAGACCCCAAAAATCAAAGTGATCTTGAAGAAAAAAAGCAAAGCAAGAGATATTATACTACCTAACTTTAAGATATATCACAAACTTACAGTAATTACAGCCAACAGATCTTTGATAAAGGTGCTAAGAACATGTATTGGAAACAGGATCATCTTTTTAGTAAGTTGTTTCAGAAAAATTGCTTATCCACATGCTGAGAAATGAAACTAGAGCCCTATCTCTCACCATGTACAAATATAAACACAAAGTAGATTACATACCTAAAAGTGAGTCCTGAAATTTGAAACTATTAATGGGAAAACACTTAAGGAAATTAGAATGGGCAAGGATTTTCTAGATCAGACCCCAAAAGAACAGAAAGCAAAGTAGACAAATGGGAATTCATCAAACTAAAGAGTTTTGCACAGCAAACGAAACAATCAACAGAGTGAAGAGTTAAAGAATGGGAGAAAATATTTGCAAGCTAAACATCTGGCAAAGGGTAAATATCCAGGATATACAACAAACTCAAACAACTCACCAGCAAGACAACAAACAATCCATTTTTAAAAATTGGGGAGTATATCTAAACAGACATTTCTCAAAGACATAGAAATGGCTGATACATGAAAAAAATACTGAACATCACTAGTCATGAAAAAAATGAAAATCAAAACCACAGTGAGATATCACTTTACTCCAGCAATATTAGCTTTCATCTAGGCTCAAAAAGATAAGAAGTGTTGGTAAGGATGTGGTGAAAAGGGAACTCTTGCACATTGTTGGTGGGAATGCAAATTAGAATGGCTACTGTGGAAAATAGTATGGAGGTTCCTCAAAAAACTAAAAATAAAACTACCCTATGATCCAGCAATCCCACTCAAGGGTACATATACAAGAGAAATGAAATCTATCTGTTGAAGAGACATCAGCACTCTTATGTTTAGTATAGCACTATTCACCAAAGCCATTAAATGGAAACAACCCAAATGTCCACTCACTGATGAATGCATAAAGAAAATGTAGGATATATACATAATGGAATATTACTCCACCAAGAAAAAGGATTAACTTCTTCCTTTTCAATAACGTGGATGGAACTGGAAGTCATCTTATTGAGTGAAATAAATGAAGCATAGGAAGACAAATATCACATGAGCTCACTCATACGTGAACTCTTAAAAAGTAGGTGATTTCATAGGAGTTAAAATGTAATGATAACTCAGAAACTGGGGAGGGAAGTAGGACAAGAGGGATGGGAAAAGACTGACAAGTGCCAAGGTATAGCAAAAGAGGAGTAGCAAGGTCTGGAGTTGTATTGCATTGTAGAGTAACTATAGATAATGTAAATATACTGCATATTTCTCTATGTAAAAGACCAGGAGGATAGGATTTTGAATGTTTTCACTATAAAGAAATGTTACAAACTTGAAGGAATGAATATATTCACCCTGATTGGATATTACACACTATAAACATGTAAAAACACATCACGAAATATTTGATAAGTATGTATATGTTTATCGTACATTTTAAGGATATGTACATGTATTTATTTGAAAGGCAGAAAGAGAGAGAGAGAGAGTTAGAGGAGGGAGGGCGAGAGGAAGGAGAGACAGAGAAAGAGAGAGCGAGTGAAGGATCTCCATACACTGGTTCCTTCTCCAAATGGCTGTAAAATCCAGGTCTGGGATAAACTGAATCCAGGAGTCAGGAACAATATCCTGACTATAGCCATGGGTGGCAGGGGCCTAAGTAGCTGGACCATCTTCTAGTGCCTTCCCAGAAATATTGGAAGGAAGGTGTATTGGACAATGAGCAGCCAGGACTTTAACCAGGACTTCAGTATGGGATGTCAGTGTCACAAGTGGCAGCTTAATCCACTGTGAATATTGCTAAGTGAGATAAGCCAATCTGGAAAGTTTATAGAGTTTGTGATTCCAACTCTATAACCTTCAGGAAATAACAAAACTATGGAGACAGGAAATGTTTTGAAACCTTGTAATGGTAGATGCCTGTCATCATACATTTGTCAAAACCCAAAGAATGCATAACATCAAGTGTGAGTCCTTATGCAAACTGTGGACTTTGGATGACAATGATGTGTCAGTGTAGGCTGGTGGGTTGCAACAAATGCACAAAAAAATGCATCACTCTGGATTGGAATTTTGATAGTTGGGGAGATTATGTTTAGGTCAAGTTAGAGGGTACATGGCAAATCTGTGTACCTTCTGCTAAATTTTGCTATGAACCTAAAAACTATTCTTGGGTTGGGGGGAACTCTGCTTAAAAAATACTGTATTCATTTTAGATTAACTATCGTCCACCAACATTTTGGCAGCACTGTTCATGTATTAAGGCTGTTCCAGACGTGGATTTTCAGTCTCAATTGGTTTCTAAAGACTTACTGGCAATGGTCTTTCAGAATTTTACAATAAAGGAGCTTTTTTCTCATTTTTTTTCTAAATACAATGCCAAAAAAGAGAGAGTTTTTGTGTATCCAAAGGTATGTTAATGCTATCTAATGAGAGTAATTTAAACTAGAAACTTCATTTAATGATGTAATGTATTACACAATCAACTCTGTAAAGAAGGTGAAGTAATTTCTATATTATTATGTACTATATGTGTGTCTGTGCATACACATATATGTATACATTCTCTGTCAATCTGCTTTTTGGCAGAAAATAGATGGAAAATTGAAAGGGGTAATTGAAGAGAGATTTATAGGAGGACTGTCTATTGCTCTTTATAGAGGTGGTGGCTGAATTTTGGGAAACTGCAGTGGTATGGGCCTGCTACTATGCTAGGGATCAGTCCAGGAACCAGCAGAGAGGAGCTCGGCAGAGAGGGGCACCGATGGAAACTGAAGCCTCCAGCAGGGGGTTGGGCCATGTTTCTATTGCCTGGCTAAGAGGCAGCTCCAAGGGTGCTTACGCTGACCTCACAGTTATCCTGCCACTGATCCCTACGGGCTAAACCTGACCGGAGGTCAGGGGCAAGGGTCGGTGTTTGGACACATAGGATGCAGCAGGGAGAAAAGCGAAGGCGAAAGACAGCTAGCAATTTAAGCAATGTGTTTTATCTGCTTTTTACCTTCCTCCCTTGCTTTTCCCTTTTATGGGAAAGTTAGCAAAATAATAAGTCATTCACTGCCTCAAAGGATAGTGGGAACATAATAACCCATAAGAGAAAATATCAGATTTTTTAATTTGAATTTTCACATGTTAAAATCTAGTCAAAAGACACTAATAGGAAGTTAGCATTGTGGCACAGTGCTTAAATCTCCACTTGGGACACCTGCACCCTCTACTAGAATACCTGGGTCCAAGTCTTGGCTCCACTTCCAATTCAGCTTCCTGTTAAAGTGAATCCTGGAAGGCAGATAATGATGACTCAAGTATTTGAGCTGCTGCCATCCACTTGAGAGATCTGGATGGAGTACTTTGCTTATGGCTTTGGTTTTGCCCAGCCCCTCCTTTTGTAGGTATTTAGGGGAGTGAATCAGTGGATAGAAGGTATTTCTTTCTCTCTCTGTCTTTTAAAAAATATAATCACTTAAGTAAAACTTTAAGAAAAAAAAAAGGTACTCGTCAGTTGGAGTCAGTTATTTTCTTATACCTAAGACTAACAAAACTCTCTAGGACTGGGTTGGGGAAGACATAGACTTCAAAATTTCATTTTAGGTTTCAATAGTAGAAGAATCCTAGTCTCCTATTTTTTGAGTATGCAAAACCCTGGATTCCCTGCCCTCAGCATACAAGGCAATGAGAATGACGTTTGCATGGGTGTCAGTGCAGGAGATTCTCAGGGTTCCCTTTGGGCTCCTGAGATGCAAGGGGAATATCAGGACTTCTCACAGATCTGTCCTCCCAGAGGGCTGACGTATCTAGTTGATCACCTTGGTTGGGAAGTTGCTGATGGAAGTTTGGGTGGGTGGGTGGGCACTCACAGAAAAGGCAGGAATAAGGCTTCTCCATGGAGGTCACCATGGAGAGAGAACAGCCACCTCCCTCCCCACGAGGCTTCACTTTTCAAATGGGACATCAAGCAGTGGAAAGATGCAGAATCCAAACTTGAATTACATGACAGTTCCCGTCACTAGTGGAAGAGAGACTTGTAACAAAAACCAAGGCCACTTGCAGAGATCACAGTTGCATTCTTTGAATAGCTCCGTTTGTGGGCCAAGATCTTTACCTGTTATACTCGTTTGTATGAATCAGGAAGCTGAGGAGTGAAGTGATTTTCCCCCATTGAAGGAAACTAAGTTTTCCCACATGTCTTCCATGAAAAGAATGCAGCTGGATGGTTTTTGTGTACTGACTTACATGAGGTGGGGATTGCAGCACTCTGACACAGAGATGTTTGGCAAGTGTCAGGTTAGAGAGCGAAACTGTGGCTACGTGGTAGAAACTACTGGTATATCGTGATCGGGTGTGTTAATTTCCTATGGCTACGGTAACAATTTACCGCAGGACTGATGGCCAAAAACAACACAAATTTATTGTCTCACAGCTCTGGTGGTCAGATGTACAAAACAGTCTCTGCTGGTCCAAGCGAAGGTGTCTGCAGGGCTGGGCTCTTTGGAAAGGCTCTGAGGGAAATTCTGCATCCTCTCCTCTTCCAGATTCCAGAGCAGCCTTCCTTGATTTGTGGCCACTTCTTTGATCTTCAAAGTCTGCTGTGGAGCATCCTCAAATTTCTCTCCCCTGACATCATGACAGTGCCTTTCTGTCTGACTTCGGCTGCCTTTCTCTAACACAGGCCCTTGTGATTATAGTAAGTTTACCCAGATAATCCTGGATAATCTCCCCATTTCAAGACCCTTGACATGATCACATCTGCAGTGTCCCTTTTGCCACATAAGAGCATATTCACAGGTTTTGGGGATTAGGGTGCGGACGTCTTTGGAGCCATTATTCAGCCTACCACGTGGGTAAGTACAATATTAAGAGATGTATGAACCTAGGCATATATTTTGGATTAACCAGTCAGCTTGGGGAGTTTATTTCACTTCTCAGAGCCTCAGAGGTTATGTGGGATGGATTACAGAAAATCATGAAATGATATTCCTACTCAACATGGCAGTTTGCCAGTAGTCCCTAATTCCACTCTCTGAGGGTCACAGCAAATGTTTTGCCAAAATGTGAGTGAGGCCCAGAGCAGACGTGTGGAGCTTTTCCTGGCACCTGAAGTACAGCAATTCTGCTGGCTTAACGCAGAGGAGAGACTCTTTCTTTACTCTCTGATCCATAGAGACCAAGTGTTTGTCTCTTCCAGGCAGAAAACTTGGACTCTCTTCCTACCTATAGAAACTCTAATCCTCCCTCCCAAAGAAAATGATGAGAAGAAGGAGAATTCTGAGAGTAACAACTGCACTCAAATAAAATGATGTAGGAGGCACAGAAACTGCAGGAGTGCGAGAGAATGATGTGAATGGAGTGAGTTAGGAACATGAATCGTAAAGTAGCCTGAAGGAGATGTTGAGTGGTAGTGAATCAGACAGAATGGATAAAGTCAGTCAGTAAATGATTGCCAACAATCAGGGTTCTCTGGAGAAAGGGCACACACCCACAAAAGATAACACATACACATGCACATGCATTTATGCATGGAGAGTTTCAGAAAATGCATGGAAATGCATGCTACTAAAAACTGCACGGATTCCAAAATAGCTTTTAACCAAAATAAACTTTTTTTATTCTATTTTTTCCATGAACATTTTGAAATGCCCTTGTATAAAAGCGGTTCAGTGGAGCCATGCAATCTCAACACACATAGGGAAATAACAGGGGAGAAATGATTAGAAGATCTTGAGATGAATTTGAGAAAAATGGAATGGAGCCACCAGCAGGAGCCCAGATGTATCAGAATAAGTGCAAAAGGAGAAAGGGATTAGAGATTTCAGGTTTGGAATATTCCACCTGGAGATGTTGGCTAAAGCTCCAGGAAATCAAGAGGAGAGAAGCTTGGGGAGTTTGCTCATTGATAGAAAGGGGTGCGATGACAGTGAAAGTATATCATTCAGAACATGAAGATTGATGAGTACTATCCAGTCTCCCAGTTCTCCTACACTCCCAGATATTCAAGTATTTCCCATAATTTACTTTTGTCAGAAAAATGTGAGCATATATGTTCATATTAATATAGCATTCACCAATTGATCAGCATAATACCCTTAAAATGTCACAGTAAACATTTACCAATGTGAATTTGTTCAGTTACTTTTAAAAATGTTTTATCAATATAGAACAGATTTCATAAGTACAGTTCTAAGATGACAAGCATACTTCCCTCTCCCTCCCTCAACCCCCCTCCTTCATCCTTTTCTTTCTTTAAAAATTTTTGCAAAGGCATAATTTCAATCCCTTCTATAATCACAGCCTTAATTTAACACTAACCACAATATTCAACAAGTAAAAATTAGGAAGACCACAGTTACACAGGAGTATAAAGAAAGGAAGTATAAACAAGTGAAAACAACAATCATATCAGCTTATTTTAAAAAAATAGAGAGAGGACTAGAATAATCAGAATTCTTAGGACTATGAAATAAAAAATTGAAAAATCTGTTTCAGACATAAGAAAACCAAAACCCAGAAGATTAAATCTCTTGCAGAATGTTATGAAACTGGTCAATTACAACTGGGACTAAACCCAAAGTTTCTGACCCTCACGGTCCAGACACATTACTCTGTACTCAAAATTGCTTTCACACCACCACACACCTTGCCTATTATAGACACAGCTGGAAATGACAGCGCATTGTATTGTCATTCAGAAAATTAGATGCTGATGTTCCCAAGGATCTCATTCAACAGGCAATACATTTTTTAAAAAGTAACAGTTGATGTGATGTATTATAATTAGCTAATGAGTCTGAGCCTGTAATTCCCCTGTCAGGCCCTCAGGCTGAACTGTCTTATCCAACAGACTTGTTCTGCAGGAATTGTAGGTTTTATGGGAAGAATGGGTTTTCCTTTTTATGTCGAGGTAGTAGACTGATTTCCCCTAATCCAACAACACAGACGTGGATGCCTGCTGCCAGATGGAGCAGAGTTGAGTGCACAGGATGGAGAATACTGAACAAAACAGGTCAGTAGGAGGTAGAACTTGAATACTTTGAGAGATTTCATTTACTTTTCTAAATAGGAAGCCTATTTTTTTTTTAACATTTTTACATGATTTTCAATTGTGTGAGTATTCTAGGGTGTTTCCCCCTCTATTTTCTTAGAAATCACCAATTAATTTTCTTAAGATATTAGTTGACATCTTTACCTCTGTTAACATGCTTTGGAAGAAAATATTTTTACATATATATATTACATATATTTAAAATTTTTAAACTTATTTTCATTTGAAACACAGAAAAAGATATATAAAGAGGAGAGAAAGGCTGAGATATCTTCCATCTACTGGTTCACTGTCCATATGCCTGTAATAGCTGAATAGCTGAATAGCTGGGGCTGGGCCAGGCCAAAGACAGGAGCCTAGAACTCAATCCAGGTCTCCCACTTGAGTGGCAGGGACACAAGTACTTGAGCCATCAGCTGTCCTCTCCAGGGTTCACATTAGCAGGAAGCTGGGATTCGAAACACAGCCAAGACTTGAAATCATGTATTCTAGTATGGAATATGGTTATCCTAAGTGGCACTTTAACTACCGAGCCAAAATGCTGCTCCTAACATATGTATTCTCTAGGAGGAAGCTCAAGACATAAACTGAGAAAGGTAAGTGAAATAGGGAGACAAAACTAATAAGATGATAGATAAATGGATGGATGGATAGATGTATCGATGGCTAGATAGACAGATGAAAGGGGAGTTTGTTAATGGGGAACTGCTTCACATGACTATAGAGGCTGAGAAATCCCATGATAAGCCGGAAACCCTGGTATGCTAGTAACTTGTCTTTGTTCAAATCTATATCCTTCAGAACTCAATCCAGCACTGAAGACCTGAAAACCAAGAGTGGGAGGTCACTGGCATCAGTCTTGGAGTTCAAAGGCCAGAGATCCTCAAGTTATGATGTCTAAGGGCAGAAGAAGCCTGATTGAGCTTCAGAAATGATGGGGAATTACCTTTCTTCACCTTTTAAGTTCTATCCTGGCCTGCAGGCCATAGGGTGTTGCCTGCCCACATTGATGATGGATCTTTCCTACTAAGTACGTAAACTTACATGCCTTGTCTGAAAACATACACACAGACACAGCTTTGCTGTGGCATAGCAGGTGAAGCTACCACCAGTGATGCCAGCATCCAATATGGACAACAGGTTGTGTCCCAGCTGTTCCACTTCCCATGCAGCTTCCTATTAATGGCCTGGGAAAAGCAGCAGAAGATGGTACAAGTGTTTAGGCAGCTGCCATGCCTGCCCAGCTGAAGCTCCTGGCTCCTGGTTTTGACCTGGCCCGGCACTGGCCGATGTGGCCATCTGGAGAGTGAACCAGTGGATGGAAGATCTCCCTCTTTCTGTCTCTTCCTCTCTATAACTTTTTCAAATAAATAAATATTTTAAAAAAAGTTACCAACTTTCTAGGTATTCCTTAATCAGGTCAAGTCAACACCTAAATCACCTATTATTAACCAATGATAGCCCTATTAGCTAATGATTCTTGGTCTATCACTAAATTCTATATTCACTTGTGATGTTAAGATTCACATACATACTGCCCCAATCTTTCAAAAATGCTTAGGAGATATGTGTGAATTGGCCACCAGGCTAGCACAGGTGGTAAACATTTAGCTTTCAATAAAGACTGTTAACATCATTTCTTCCAAAACCTGTTCTTCCTTTTAATATTTTAGTACATGGCATTACCATTCACCCATTTTCAAAGTCAGAAACTTCCACTTTATTCATAACTCACACTCACCCTATCAATGACCAAATCTCCTTGACTCCATGGCCTGAATATCCTTCCATGCCTTCGTTTCTTCCCTTTTTCACTGCTTCGTTCTTCCTGTTAGGCAGAATCATCTCTCCTTGAATTGTAAAATAACAGAGTTCAATGTGGTTTTTGACCTGCAGTGGAGACAAATGTTAAACTTTACTTGATCCCTGTGCGCCTGGTAAATGCACATGTTTAAGAAAACTCTTTATCGGTTGATTTTCCAAAGTCAGCCACCTTGTACTGTTCTAAGGACCATCATACCCTGTCTATTCCAAAGGAAGCCCCCTCTTCAAATAAATTAATCTTTAAAAAATCAAACAAAAAAACCATAAAAAGTACTTCTGGAAGGAGCATTTGGCCTAATGGTTAAGGTACAAGCTCATATGCCTGTGTCCCACATTGGAGTACCTGGGTTTGACCCCAGCTCTGTTTCCAACTCCATCTTCCTATTACTACAGACCTTGGGAGGAAGCAAGTGATAGCTCAAGTACTTGGATTTCCTGCCATCCACAGTGGAGACTCCAACTGAGTTCCCAGCTCCTGCCATGGGCTGTTGTGGGTATTAGTGAAATGAACAATCAGCACATGGAAGCTTTGTCTCTCTATTAATTAAAAACTATGAAACGAAAATGTACTTCTAATACAGCTCTGTGCTAATTATCAATTTTTTCTTTTTTCTTTTTCTATTAGACAAATAGAAATCATACATGTTTATGATGTGTGATATGATATTTTGATATATGGATACAGTAGACTGGCTAAATTAGGCTAAATGGCATATGTATGACCTCACATACTATCTTTTTGTGTGGTGAGAACAGTTAAATAATCTACGCTGTTAGCCATTTTCAAATTGATGACATACTTTAATTAACTGTAGCTACCATTACACAGAACAAAACTCCAGAATGTATACCTCCTATCTGAAATTTGGTATCCTCTGTAATTTTTTAAATCATAAAACCTAATCAGTCACTCATATACTTCGAAATTTTCAGTGAAACTTGATTGGTCTGAGGATAAATTCCAAACTGTGTAAAAGCTTTCTAGGTCCTGTCTGGTTACCCCTGTGTATCTTTCCAAGCTAACCTCTGACCATCCCCCTTTCCTGGGTTTCTCTTCCTAGCACATCAAACTCTATCAATTTCCCCAACTACTTGCTTACAATTTGCTGGAGCTGTGCTCTTTGCCTTCAAAGAATTTAATATGGGGAGTTAGTCCTCTAGGAGGTGGGTGAGGTTGAGAAGCCATCCAGGGGAGGCTGAGATGTCCCGGAGTTTAGTAGCAGAAAGTCACTGTCTGACCTAAAAGGGAGAAAACAGGCAGGTGTTGCAGCGCTGTGGGCTAGGCTGCTGCCTGCACTGCTGGCATCGCACACAGGCTGCTGCACTTCTGACCCAGCTGCCTGCAAATGCATCTGAGAAGACCCCAGGAGATGGTTTCCCGTGCTTCCCGTTCTGCAGTTCTCTGCTCTCTAGTTCTGGGCTCTCAGCCCCACAGGCTGTGGTTCCTAAGGGCTGCCAGCTGGGTTCAGTCAGTGGGGGCACTGCTGGGAGATGGGAAAGGCAGGTCTGGGGAGAGGCTAGTGAGTCTTTCCCCTTCTGTTTTTGCCAGGGTAAGAAGTCCGGCAGAAGATTCTTCTATTCCTTCATGTCAGAAAGGTTGGTTCTAAGCTACTCAGGGTGAACCTGTCCTTAATCTCTAGCAGCACGGCTTTCTCTCTCCTTTTTAAGAATTTCTTTTTTTTATATTTGAAAGGCAGAGTTAAGGGAAAAGGGAGACACACACAGAGAGAGACAGAGAGAGAGAGAGAGACGGGGGCGGGGGGGAGAGATTGATTTTCCATCCACTGGTTCACTTCCCAAATAGCCACAAAGGTTGGGGCTGGGCCAGCCTGAAGCCAGGAGCATGAAACTTCATCCCAAGTGTTTGGGCCATCCTCTGCTGCCTTCCCAGATGCATTACCAGGGAGCTGGATCAGAACGCAGCAGCCAGGGCTTGCACTGCACTCACACGGGATGCCAGCATCACAGGCAGCAGCCTTGCCCACTGCTTGTTTTCTCCCTTTCAGGTGAGATGGTGACTTCCTGCTGCTAACCCCTGGGGCATCTTCGCCTCCCCTGGGTGACTTCTCAACCTCACCCATCTCCTAGGAAACTAATTCCCCATTTTAAATTCTTTCTGCTAATACATGCATATTTAAGACTGTTTTATTGGCCAGTGCCATGGCTCACTAGGCTAATCCTCCACCTGCGGCGCCAGCACCCTGGGTTCTAGTTCTTGTCGGGGCACCTTATTCTGTCCCGGTTGCTCCTCTCCCAGTCCAACTCTCTGCTGTGGCCCAGGAGTGCAGTGGAGGATGGCCCAAGTGCTTGGGCCCTGCAGCTGCATGGGAGACCAGGAGGAGACACCAGTTTCTGGTTTCAGATCGGCTCAGCGCCAGCCGTGGTGGCCATTTGGGGGGTGAACCAATGGAAAAGGAAGACCTTTCTCTTTCTCTCTCTCTCACTAACTCTGCCTGTCCAAAAAAAAAAAAAAAAAAAAAAAAAGACTGTTTTCTGAGGCTGACTTTGTGATGCAACTAGTCAACCACCACTTGTGATGCTGGTATCCCATATTAGAATGCTGGTTCATATCCTGGCTGCTCCAGTTCCAATCCACCTTCCTGCTAATAAGCCTGGGAAAGTTGCAGAAAATGGTCCAAATACTTGGGACCCTCCATCAAGATGGGAGACCAGGATGGAGATCATGGCACCTGCCTTCTGAATGTATCATCAGATGGAAGTTTCTTTCTCTCTCTCTCTCTCTTTCTCTCTGTATCTTTCTGTCTCTCCCTTTCTCTCAGTCACTCTGATTTTCAAATAAATAAATAAATAAATCTTCTTTAAAAATGTTTTTCTTGTCCCTTACTTACTTTGAACAAGTGCCCAATTATATAATATGGTTCTTGACCAGCATAACACTCTCTTCATAAGGTATTTGGACGTAAATAAGACAAAGCCTGTGGACTGCAACAATGTGGTTATTGCCAACTATAGCTTACCACTTTGGTATAGTCTCAATGTTTGTGATCCCCAAAGCTCAGACTGAAACCTAAGTCTTAATGTAAGGCTATACCGAGATGGGGAATTGGGGAGGTGATGAGTTTATGAAAAGAGTCCTCATGATTGGGATTAAGGAATTCATAAGAGATATCTCTTACCTCTTGCACCATGTGAGACTCATTTAGAAGGAGATTTGTGGACCTGGAAGCATGCACTCACCAGACACTGAATCTGTTGGAAACTTGATGTTGGACTTCACAGCCCCGAAACTATACGCAATAAATTTCTACCATTTATACGTTTACAATTTATAGTGTTTTGTTATAGCAACCCAAATGGACCAAGACAAACGTCCATGGGCCCAGCCATGCTGAAGTCCCCTTAGTTACTCAAACAGGCAAATGTGTGTCTCTTGCCCTCTGCTTCTCTCCATCTGTACTACTACCACTCTGGCCTGAGTCACCATCATTTGTTTTTGGATTGTCCTTAAAGACACCCTTCCTTGTGATTTTCAAGTTTATGCAGCATTCAAATGGTAATTTCTATAATAAGTTACTTTTCTACATAAATCTCTCTGAAAACCTCACTCTACTCTCAGAACAAATTGCCAACCCCACAACGCAGTCAAACATTTGGGGTCTGAGACTTGAACCTCATTTGCTACTGTGATTGACTGTTCTGTATGGATCCTGTACCTGGAAAGCCCTTCTCCCTTATCTGTGTTCATCTATGGCCCCTTTTCATGACAAGTCTCAACTCAATATCACCTGAGAATTCTCCTCTGATCACCATAATTGAAAAAGCTCCCTCCAGTTACCTAGCACCTCTCCCATTTGTGTTCATGGAATATATCATCATCAGGCATGAGTATCTTTCTACACAGACATTTGGACTTTATTGAAAGGGTAAGAGGCAAGGCAATTATCTTTACCTGAAGTATAACAACTCTTTCTTAACCCCTGAGCACCAAAGAGGCCATTTGTAGACACATTCGTTTCTACAAAGTCACAACTCTTCAGTTAAATTCACACACACACACACACACACACACACACACACACAAAGCTGTTCTTTCCTTGTTTGCCTATCTTCCCAATTTATCTCTACCAGTAGCTCATTAAAATACATTTTTCCTTCTGGCAAACTTGTTTGGAAATGGACATATTCCCAATCTTTAATAAATGACAAGGGGATTTCGAGAATTGAAGTAAAATTCTACAAAAGAAAAATAACATCTTTCCCCTTTAAAAGCACAGATTAGGGTTTTGGAAATGGCCACAAAGATATTCTGTAACATGCATTATTGTCATCTATAGGAAAGAATATTAATTATCTTCGTCTTTGATCTTTGAGGAAATACTCTGTTTTCACCACTTCTGCAAGCATCCTGTTGCTCAGTGAAAAGGAAGGAAGGAAGGAAGTCCTACATGACACAAGCGTCCAGAACAGCAGTCTCTGAACAATAATTGTCACTTGCTCAACCAAGATAAAACATGTCATTTAAGCACTTAAATTACATGAGAATCATCATAGTGGTGAACCAATAAATTTCTCCATCACTTCTTTTCTGTGTTCTAAACACTCTACATTAATGGTCACGGTGGCATGTGGTTTAGTACTTAAAACTTTTAACACAAATGGTAAACGTTGAAATTAAATATAGTTTATTTGCTTTTGCCACTTCAATGCTCAAAATTGCTGGTTTTAAACCATTTTCTGGGCTATGTTAATGGAAAATACTACAGGCTCTATGAACTTGCCCATTGGCCATGATTACGTGGATGACATTTAACTTGTTCTCTTGGGGATCCCCTTTCCCAAGATTCTAGTCTTATCCCAGAGCTTTAATCTTTTCCAGTGCCACTGACTTTTCTAGAAGACAAGCCATACATTTTCCCTTGAAATATAATTTTTTAAAAATTTTGTTTTCTGTTAGAATCATGCCAGGGGATTCCAATACAATCCCATCAGGGTAGCATGTACCAATGCCATCTCACACAATTTCTGTTCACAATTGATCACACTGATAGGTCTAAGAGTCAAAGGGATCACACAAGCAAGACTAGTGTCTGCTAATACTAACTGATATAATCAAAAAGGGAGAGAATGATTGAGCATGGGAAGTGGCAGACACAGTAGACTCATAGAATGGCAGATGCCTTAAATAGCACTCTGGCCTCAGAATCAGCCCTTAAGGCATTCAGATCTGGCTGAAGAGCCCATGAGAGTATTTTCGGCATGGAAAGCCAAGACACTCTGGAAACAAAAAAAGAAGAAGACCTAAATGAAAGATCTCTGCGAGTGAGATCCCAGTGGAAAGAACAGGGCCATCAAAGAAGGAGGTACCTTTCTCTGAAGGGAGGAGAGAACTTCCACTTTGACTATGACCTTGTTGGAATAAGATCGAAGTTGGCATACCCTAAAACCTTCCATAGTCTCAGCAACTCATGACTAGAGCCTAGGGAGATTACTGATGCCATAAACAAGAGTGTCAAATTGTTAAATCAACAACAGGAGTCACTGTGTACTTACGTCTCATGTGGGATCTGTCCTTAATGTGTTGTCCAATGTGAAGTAATGCTATAACTAGTACTGAAACAGTACTAGGGCAGTTATGGGGGGGGGGGGAGACATTGTAATCCATAAGCTGTACTTTGGAAATTTATATTCATTAAATAAAACCTTAAAAAATTTGTTTTCTTATTTTCTGTAAGATAGATTCACTAATCATCCCTCCTAACAATTTCCTGTGACTTTATAAAACTTTATCCAGATATGAGGTGTCACATCAACCTTTTCTTTTGCTAGCAGAGAGAGACTGGAAGTGAAAAGTGTTTCAGGAAAATAATCAAAAATATTCTAGTCTCTACTATATGCAAATTTGAATATTATAGGAGTAATAGTCAATTCCTTAAGTAAACATTGTCTCTTCCCATCATTCTCGCATTATCAGGACTTGCGAGCATCATACTATTTTCTCTGCTTCACCAAGCTGATGTGAATCATGTTTATTTATAAATATAAAGCAACAGAGATGCAGAGATTCTAGAAGCATATGTGTGGTGTTGGGGGGTGTACACAACGTTTTCATTGTCTGAATGAGGATGTTTTAGAAAAACATGTGATAAAACAGTGTGCTATGAATAGAATGAGTAATACTTATTCTTAAACAAAACACACACACACACACACACACACACACACATTTGTCAACATCACTGGGAAGGAGAAACTGAAGTGAACACAAAGCAAATTAGTGTCTATAAAGAAGAGGGTTAATGCGTGTAAAGACCAAGGGATTTGGGGGTGGGGGGTAGATGATTGCTCTTACATTTCCAGCAAAAAATTCCAAACTATCAAAATAGAGCCATAATTCTACATTAATTAACACATCTAACAGTTCATGTCAGAAGATTTGTTCATACTGCATAAGACCTATCATCTAAGAGTAATGCCACTGGGAGTATTCTCCAGTGAAAGTGCTGGAGTCACCTTCATTTGATCTAAGAAAGAATGCAGAACTTCATTTTTAAAGTCTTTGTCTGAAAACAGGTTTTATACTCTCAAAAATCACTTTAAATACAAACTTTATAAATGATTTTCTCCAAAACTATGAATTGAGTAAATTAAAATTTAAAAATTGCACAACTTGCACATCAACAGTTATATTCAAAAAGAAAAGAGAATAATAGGCAAATCCAATCCTTACAAAATTAACTTTTAATTTTTTTTTTTAGTTATGAGCAGCACTTGTGGAGAGAAGGAAAACATTCCCAATGATTGCACCACTAAAATAAAACATGAGGGACAGAGATGAAATTTCCTTGTGAGTACATCTTTCCAAACTATGTATTTGATACTGTGTTTGATCTCTAAATCACAAATGCAAATTTTTAAAAATAATCATTGTCTCCTTCAATTCTTGCTTAGCATAGCCCTTGAGGCAAGTGTTTCTTATCCTTATTTTATAGATTGGAAAAATGAATGTAAGTCAGGCTTCCCTTTGCCCCACATCACATTGCTAATAAAATTCTCTGTGGTTTACAGTTACATCACATGTATATAAACAGTATTCTGCCAAGATTACCTGCTGATATTACTTTTATATTTTTTACTCTATCTTATTCCACAAAGGAGTTGAAGAAAACAAATGAAAATCTTAGAGGGAAGGAATCCATGCACACAGTTGCATTTTTCACATCTGCATTGTTTTCTGTAAGCATCATTCAGCAGAGTGGAGAATTGTAGAAATATGAGGTTTAGAGGATAGGTTAGGTGATTCAATTTTCCTGTCTTCTTTCATTGCTCCTAAACTGAATTTCAGATAAAGAACAATTTTTGAAAGCAACAAAAGGTCAGAACTGGCCAGGATAGTTTCTTAATTCTACACAATGACAAGAAGTGGGAGAACATGTGAATTAAGTCAGAAGTATGAATGCAACCTGTAATCAAAGATTGCTTCTACTCTTGAGCCACCCATCAGTCTGAGAAACCTCTCTCATGTACTCTTTAGAGAATGCATTTAAGAAATGCAGTCCACCTCAGGGCTGGCGCTGTGGCACAGCGGGTTAACGCCCTGGCCTGAAGTGCCGGCATCGAAGCGAGATACACAGCAGACTCATAGAATGACAGATGTCCTAAATAGCACTCTGGCCTCAGAATCAGCCCTTAAAGCATTCAGATCTGGCTCAAGAGCCCATGAGAATATTCTAGGCATGGAAAGCCAAGACACTCTGGAAAAAAAGGAAGACCTAAATGAAAGATCTCTGTGAGTGAGATCCCAGTGGAACGAATGGGGCCATCAAAGAAGGAGGTACCTTTCTCTGAAGGGAGGAGAGAACCTCCACTTTGACTATGACCCTCTCGGAATAAGATTGAAGTCAGCGAACCCTAAAGGCTTCCATAGCCTTGGCAACTCATGACTAGAGCCTAGGGAGATTACTGATGCCATAAACAAGAGTGTCAAATGGTTAAATCAACATCAGGAGTCACTGTGTACTTACGTCTCATGTGGGATCTGTCCTTAATGTGTTGTCCAATGTGAAGTAATGCTATAACTAGCACTGAAACAGTATTTTACACTTTGTGTTTCTGTGTGGGTGCAAACTGATGAAATCTTTACTTAGTATATACTGAATCAATCTTCTGTATATAGATAATTAAAAATGAAAAAAAAATCTTGGTGTTAAATTGGAAATTGCCTAGAAAATTAATCAATTTTTAAAAAAAAATATCATGTAGGATCTCTGTCCTTAATGTGCTATACATTGTGAATTAATACTATAACTAGTACTCCAACAGTATTTTTCACTTTGAGTTGCTATGTGAGGGCAAACTGTTCAAATCTTTACTTAATATATAGTAAACTGATCTTCTGTATATAAAGAGAATTGAAAATGAATCTTGATGTGAAGCAAGGGGAGAGGGAGTGGGAAAGGGGAGGGTTGCGGGAGGGGGGGAAGTTATGGGGGGGAAGCCATTGTAATCTATAAGCTGTATTTTGGAAATTTATATTCTTTAAATAAAAGCGTTATAAAAAAAACAAAAAAAAAAAAAAAAGAAATGCAGTCCACCTCAGGGCTGGCGCTGTGGCACAGCGGGTTAACGCCCTGGCCTGAAGTGCCGGCATCCTGTATGGGTGCCAGTTCGAGACCCAGCTGTTCCATAGCTCTCTGCTGTGGCCTGGGAAAACAGTAGAAGATGGCCCAAGTGCTTGGGCCCCTGTACCCATGTGGGAGACCCGGAGAAAGCTCCTGGCTCCTGGCTTTGGATCAGCACAGCTCCAGCCGTTGCAGCCAATTGGGGAGTGAACCAGCTGATGGAAGACCCCCAGCCCCACCCCCGTGTGTGTAACTCTGACTTTCAAATAAATAAATAAATCTTTAAAGAAACTCAGTCAATCTCAAGGTTTTGAGGCTCAGATACAATGAAATTGTCTTTGGATCTCTAGGAGACTCTGCATTCACTAAGGAACAAGAGAAAATAGAGTTACACCACCTGTCAGACTGCTGAAGTTAATTTATCTTGCAAAGAGAAGGTAAAAGACAAAGACGTTGCACTCTACTGTAATATAGACTTCTGTATTAAGTTACAAGTGTGTGTGCATGCGCTGCAGTGCAATTTTAGGCTTCCAGTTTTTCCATTGTGCTCCTACTGAATTAATTAATTAATGCATATATTTACACATTCAATTAATCTGTTTACCTTACTATTAACATCAGAATGTAGAAATTATTTCAAGTTATTCTCTGCATCTTCAGGCCTAATATGAGACCAGAAATGTTTGTTGAAAGAATAAAGAAAGCCAGGAAGAAGGTCAAGAAGGAAATGCTTAGGAAGTACACATTCATGACAGAGGGTGACAAAATCTGTAGTAAAGCACTGGTCTAGAATTACAATATAAGAATGTCAAGAGTTACTTATGTGTCCATGATGTATTCACTTCACCACCATTTCATGCTAGAGTGGCACTGTGGATGAGATGCAGTTTATTGGTTTATTCATTCAAGATGGATTGTCTTCCAAGCGCCAATGCAAGCACTGGAATAGAGTGATAAGCAAAACAGCCCGGGTCCTTGTTATAACTGGAACTTGCAATTCCTTGAAATGGCATAAATAATCAATAAGGAACCATACCAGCATACAATGGTAGTGGTAAAAAATATCCTAAAAGCAACATAAAGGGCAATGAATTGAAGATTGGTTGTAGTTATTCGTGGGTTGTGGAGTAATGAAAAGGCAGGGGATATTTTGGTTGGACACTTACCTTACAGTAATTTCCATCATCCCTTTCTTGCATTTAATATGTATTTATTTCAGCAATGATTACCATTGAACATTATCTAATGAAGTGTATGGCTGCATATTAATTCATCATATGAAAGTAGCAATTTGATGTATGTCACCAAACATGTTAAGAAACAGAGTTATTGGGCCGGCGCTGTAGCTCAACAGGCTAATCCTCCGCCTTGCGGCACCGGCACACCGGGTTCTAGTCCCGGTTGGGGCGTTGGATTCTGTCCCGGTTGCCCCTCTTCCAGGCCAGCCCTCTGCTGTGGCCTGGGAGTGCAGTGGAGGATGGCCCAAGTGCTTGGGCCCTGCACCCCATGGGAGACCAGGAAAAAGCACCTAGCACCTGGCTCCTGCCATCGGATGAGCGTGGTGCGCGGCCGCAGCGCGCCGACCGCGGCAGCCATTGGAGGGTGAACCAACGGCAAAGGAAGACCTTTCTCTCTGTCTCTCTCTCTCACTGTCCACTCTGCCTGTCAAAAAAAAAAAGAAAAAAAGAAACAGAGTTATTGGTGGTACTCAAAGATACCACCATGCAATAATACTTCCCTAGATAGTGTTTCAGGGCAATTTTTATTGAAATAAATAATATTTAATGCATTAAACTAATTATAGAAATTATCATAAAACCAAGTACCTAGCTTACATATTAGCAATAGGGAAAGGTTACATGTGTATGTTGAGACTTCTGAAGTTATTTAGAGGAAGATTTCTTACGAGACATGGAAAATAGTAGTTTCCAGTATCAGTTGAACCATTTAGAGTAACTGCAAAGGCAAAGATATGTTTTTTTAAAATAAAGTTTATTTGGTTAAATACAGTTTGAAATTCCTATTTCAAACATCTGGCTGAAAACTTTTTGAGGAAGTACATTAGACAGGAATGATTTTAGCTACTGCCTGCTCGGCCAGACTCCTTTAAGCTACTTTCTCCAGGAGAGTCTCTTATTTGGCTGCTGTTACCTACTCGTCACATGGACTCCAATTGGAAGCTTGGCTGGAACAATCATCACAAATAATAATGGCAGGCTGCACAGTGGCCAGTTGGAAAACTCCAGAGGAAATGTAGTGGGTGGGAATGGAAAATTAGAAGATTAAAATGATTAGAATTTTTCCAACATTGGAATACAGTAGGTAGCTTAACAGATGAATGGAGGACATGTTTAAAAAGAAGAACATGATGGAGGCTCTCATGAGAGGGCGTTATTAAAAATAAGTTAAAAATAATATTTTTATGATATTTTATTAATATTTTCCCCCTCAATACATAGATAACAGATATGCATGTATCTTTTTTTGTGGTTGTTGTTATTTTACAGAATTATAATTGTACTGCAAAGGATTCTACAAATACTTTATTATATAATAATTTAATATCATTTCCTTTATATAATTACTTATGGGCCTATCTATTCTTAATGGGCTGTCTAAATAGGCTTTATGGACTACTTGTAGACATTTACTTATCTAATTTCTTATTGCTAAATATTAAATTTTTAAAAAGTTTTGCCATGATACATATAGTATGTTTGAGAATCTTTGTACATATGTCTTATCATTCATTCAAACCAACTTTTAGTGTGTTTAATTTCTGATCAGACTACATACATATTGGCCCATGGTAAAATTTTCTTTCCAAATATTATATATATATTGCATATATATGTAATGACACAATACATTCTAAATACATTAATTCTAAATATACAAATCTAAAAAATGTAAACTGAGAATACATAGCTCTAAATAGATATATAAACTATAGATTCCTAAATTCTGAATGCATGAATCAACTAAATCTTGTGGGTTGCAGAAATAGTATTTCAGGTTGCAAAGAGATAAACCCATAGAGCACACAGAAAGAGTGGGTAAGCAAGAGAGCCTGGTGGCTTTTTACTGAAATGATGCAAATGATCAGCAAGGAGACACACCAAGGAAGACAACTTCAGGTGGCCATGGCTGTCCTAACAGTAATAGCAATGCAATATTGTCCAAGAGACCTTCAGATCGGCTACACTGACATACCCCAGAGATACACAGGGTGCCCACTTCCTTATACCTTGGCTCAGACTTTGTTACCCCATTTAAAATCTTCACTTATTGTCATTTAAATTTCTTTGATCCTTGATGAGGTCTTTAAAAAGCATCTACATACTAAAAAGAAGAAAGTCCGCATACTATACTCATTAGAGTTTGTGTTTGTTTTAGTCACAGTCAATATTCTGGCTGGGTCCTTGGACATTTTTCTATAACATAGACCACCTTTACTTATCAATTACAAGAGTTATTACTATGTTGTAAATATATTTATTATTTTCCATCTGATCTAATAATGAGGCTTTTTGATATGCAAAAATTATATTTATGTGTCTGAATCTACCAATTTGAGGGATTTCCAATTTTTGTTTCACCAAAGCAAGTCCTCCTTGCAACCGAGACATCATAAATACTTGGGTTTACTTCTAGTTATCTTATAGCTCTAGTTTTTACATGGAACTCTTCAATTCATTTTGATCATAATGCTCTAATTTTACTATTTCCCACATAGCTAAGTGATAGTTCTAGTGCCTATGAAAAGTTTCCCCTGCTGCTTTGAAGCATTTGTGTCACATTTTAAGCTACTACAGGTACTAGTGCCAGGATTTTCTATGCTGCCTTATCTGTCTTTTTCAGCCAGAACCATACCTTTGTCTAGGCAGGGTTTAGTCTGCTTTCAGTTTAGAAAAACAGTGCTCAAGAAATGGGTCTCTCAAACTGACCTCCTTATCTTCTATCTTTCTTTGCCTTCCAGATTCCAAGGATGGATCTTGAAATGCTCACTGACTTAGGCAAGGAGGGATGGAGGAAAGTAAGAGAAGAAAAGTAAAGGAATTAACTTGAGAATTTTCTTGCACAATTCTCAATTGAATTAATTCTTTTAATTTTGACAACAGGGACAAATATGGTCATCACTACTTTGCAGTTAAGGAAACTGCCCCCTAAGAGAGGTTAATTGAATTGCTTGAGATCACACAATGAATGAGAGGGAGAATTAAAATTCAAATTGAAATCCGACTTCAACTTTTATGCAACTCCTGGGACCTAGTGCAAGGGGTGAGAAAGAGAAAGTGCACATCCCTGGTACCAGGTCACGAAGGACTGTGGAGGCCAAGTCTCTGCCCAGAAGAGAGGACACAGAACCTGACGGTGCCTCTGTTGGCCTCTTACCCTTGCTATGCCACTACTTTGCTGCTGTTTGTGCATCCACAGGCAAAAATTAGATTTTCAGCAGTACCCTCTATCCCGTCCTCTTCCCAATGTATTTTCCTCATAAGTCTCCTATAGTCTTAGAAATTTCGCACCATTATACTCAGACTTGTCTTTAAATATAGGTTATGTCTCATGAAACATTCTGGCTTTTTATTTTAATTTTAATAATTTATCTTTTAAAGATTAACTAATTTACTTGAAAGTCATAGTTACAGAGAGAGGGAGAGACACAGTGAGAGGTCTTCCATCCACTGGTTCGCTCCCCAAGTGACTTCAACAGCTCGGGCTGAGCCAGGCTGAACCCAGGAGCTCCATCTGGGTTTCCCAAGTGGGTGGCAGGGGCCCAAGCACTTGAGTTCTCTTCCTCTTCTGTTTTCCCAGGCCATTAGGAGGGAGTTGGATCAAAAGTGGAGCAGCCAGGACTCGACTGCCAGCATTGCAGGTGGTGGTTTAACAAGTTATGCCGCAACACTGGCTCTGAAATATTCTGTTTCATTTGACAATAAGGCAGGACTGGAGGGAAACTCTGACCTTAACTATGTAATCTAGGGTAGTCTGTATTATTTAGCTTCCACTTTTTTCACCTATAATGTAAGAATAAAAATATTTATACCTTCATATAATTGGTGTAAAAGAAATCATGAAGTAGAATCCTTAGAATATGCCTAATATAAAGTGTTTAATAAAGTGTGCTAGTTATTGTTATCACTCATATGCTTATTCATGCTTCCCATTAGTCCATTTTTGTTGATATAGAGGAATTTCTGGGACTGCAGGCTGGAAGTCCAAGATCAAGAGGCTTGCATCCAGCAAAAGCCTGCTTTATGGAAGGCAGAAAGAGAGCAAACAGAGATGTGCTAGGAGGGCACTGAATACATCCTGTCATCAGAAACCCACTCCTAGGATAGCAAAAGTAATGCATTTATGTGAGCAGAGCTCTCAGGACATAATCACCTGCTGAAGTCCCCACCTCCAAACACTGTTGAATTGGGCATTACGTTTCTAACCCATGGGCTGTGGGGGACACATTCAAATCATATACCATTAAAGCTGAGTGCCATGCTATGAAAAAATGGACATTGGGTGGAACATGTTAGTTAGAGCAAAGCATTAGTGGCAGAATAGGAGTGTAAGGAAAATATGGTACCGCAATGCCTTAAAGTACAAATCTAAATTTTGAATGGAAGATTCAAGAAGAGAGAATAGAAGATGGAGTGAAAAAAATTAAGTCTTCTGTCTCCCGAATTTTCCTAGGCCTGCTCTCTTTCAAAAGAGGAAAGGTTTTCATCAAGTCCAAAAAGAACTGGCATTATCTCTTCTAGGATATGGCATCATTACCATCTGTCTTTAGGAAGTCAGATTAGAGAAAAGCAGTAAGTGGCTAATGCAGGAATCTGGGAATCCGTGGGACACAAGGCAAGAGATTTTTCTGTAGAAGCCACAGACAACATCCTTTCACAGTAATTCTTGCCTCATGCTGTTTTCAGTGAACATTCATTAGTCTGGGTGGGAAGGAGGGATATGCTGACAAAAGTCATAGAAGATCCTGTCCATAGAACAACTCATAGAAAAGATGGACAAAAGAGCTAGGCTGTGATATATGGTGCAAAAAGTATTGTGATCCAACCAGTTGCAGTGGGAGTGGTCTCAGGCAATGGGTACTCTCCCAGCACTGAGGTGTTAGAGTTGGTACCCAATGCTGACTTGAACGATGAGTTGTGGAAACCTCGAATGAGGGACCAGTGGTAGAGGGAATTTACAGGCAATGGAGCAATGGTGTACAGAGGCTTGGGAATAGAAGTGAACAAGGCCACTAGAGTAATTGTGAAGTTGCTGCAAGTCATTTATTTTGGATGAAAATGAGGCTGAGAAGAGACAGGTTGGTGCAAGACAAGACAAACCAAAGAGCAGAGTGGAGATCCTGAAGGCTTCTGTGTATCAGACTGGGGCTTCGGCCTGTGCACAGTGATTGTGCATACTCATTCCTGGAAAACACTCCTTGATGAGTGTGAACAGTAGCATCAGCCTTGGTTCCTTATTATAGAGTTCAAATTTTTAAACTAGTATTTTAGTTTTTGACACCACATGAGTCTTTCTGAAGTTCTAAAATAACCTATTAACATGTCCTGAGAAAATAAGCCAGAAGTTTTAAATTATAGCTAGGCCCAGAGGTGAACTTAAACTCTGACCTGATGTCATTTAAAAAAACATCATCCTGGCATCTTGAAAGTCTATATTAGGAGCAGCTAAAGTAAGTTCTAATGTTGTTTCCATAAAGAGCTTCAAAACCCTTTCCCTGAAGTGAGGAAATGCCAGAGATAAAAGCTAGCTCAAAGTTGGCCAAGCAACACATATGAATCCTATGGCTGTGAGCAGTGATCTCACAATAAAATATAACAATAATTCATCTCAGGGAATTATCTTTCAGCAGGAAGTCAAAACTGCACATGTTTCTGGTAAGCATTTTCTGAAGCAGAAAGGATAAGGGGAAGGAAAGAAAATAGAAGAAAGGAGGAAGGAAAGAGGAAAGGAAGGGAGGGAGGAAGGAAGGTGGTAAGAAAGAAGGGGAGTGGCAGAGAGGGAGGGAAGTAGCCTGTCTCTATGTCTATTGCTCCGTCAGAATAACATTAACATAGCTTTTGGACATATTCCAAAATCCCTACAGAAAGGAGAGCTCCACAGGGCATTCCTACCAACACTCAGTTTAAGGGAAACCTACAACATGTCATAAGGATCCAAAGGTCCCATCCCAAAAGACTTAACAGTGTTCTACCTATTAAAGGTAAGCTTATCCTGTTCAGTGGAACTCTTCTATTAGGTCAGTGGAGAGGAGTTGATGTAGTTATTGGGGTTTCAGCCTATTTTGAGACTCACTGTCCTCCAGCAAATTCCTCTGAGTCAAAGAGGAAGTGACACATTGACAGGAAAATGTCATTTTGTAAATCCTTTTTAGCACAGAGATGCTTTTCAAAAGGCTAATTAGTCATAAACATCTCAACATGAGGGTGATTAATTCAATATTATTAACTCTCATAGATTATTGGATTTCAAAGTAGATTAAATCAAAAATACTTTTCATTATCACGAAATCATCTTCTAAGAGAGATGCTTATAGAAATGATTCTGTTTGAACCTTCTTTGATTATAAGAAAGAAACTCACTAAAATTGCCTCAGAAGGAGGGTGTTTCTCATATGGTTGCACAAGGAAATAGGGTATCAGGAATCTCATTCATGTGGAACCCAGGCTTGAGAGTCAAACATCTAGGATTTATAGAAGACAAGAAATTATAGGGAACTGGGACCAGATGGTTTGAAAACCAGTTTAGCTCTTTCTGTTTTCAGTGGCAGGAATTTCCTAGTAATTTTTCTAGAATACTACTATTAGGATTCCCCTGCAATTTCCCTTTGTGTTTCTTTACTCCTGTTTTTTATTTTCTTTCTCTTATGCTACTAATTCAATGGTTTATTTCATAATTTATTAAAAAAGGAAATATGAGTTTCAATTTATATTTCATCAGATTTATATTTTTAAAAGATCCTTTCTATAAGAAAATTATATAGCTCAGCACACACATATTTCAGTAAAATAGCCACAGCATATGATAATCAAAGTTGAGACTACACATTGTTGAATCTCTTAAAAATTGCACAATGGCATTGGAATGTAGCTTAGAGATTAAGACACTAGCTGGGATACCCACATTCTGTACCAGAGTGCCTGAGTTTGAGTCCCAGCTCTGCTTCCAATTCCAATTTCCTACTTATGAACACCCTGGGAAGCAGCAGATGATGGCTAAAGTGGGAATCTGTCACCTATATGGGAAACCTGAATTAAGTTCCCAGTTCTAGACTTCAGCCTGACCCAGTCTCCACCATTGACATTTGGGGAGTGACACTGACATCCATAGTTGGCTTCTATCTCTCTTTCACCACTCCTCTTTCTCTAATAAATAAATCATATATGAAATTTTTTAAACTTGTACATAGATTCACGAATACAATCCTGTAGAGAATAAATGAATACTTTTATAATTGTAACAATTTCATAAACAATATAATTCATGCTACTAACGTTGTTTTCAAGGAGGAATAACAATTTAAATGTTATCTTTACCTTCATTATGTAAGTAATGACAAGAAAAGATTATCCAGGGGGATAGTCTTCACCCTGTCTTTTTCTGTTCTCCCCACTACTGGTCAAGAGAAAACCTCAACCCTGAAATCTAACTCTCAACTTGCACCATAAAATTCCAGCTTTAGCAAAGCATGAATTCCTATAGCACAAGAAAATCCAGAAAGCCTCTCATCACACTATCAACTTTAGAGTGCTGAACCTTTTAATCTCAAGGATTTTTCATATTTCCAATAAAATCAGCACTCTCTGTGTTAAGCATATAGGCCTAAGCTATGGTCAATAGATTACACCCATTATTGGCGAGGCGCAGGTTTACAGCCCCTGAGAACTTCCATTGAAGAGGCACCAATAGAGCCTACAAAGGAGAGAGATTTGAGTGAGCTGACAGGAGTAGATGTAGAAGAAGAAACAGATCCTACAAGAATGTTGGGCATGACAAAATGTTTGAAGTAAAGATGTTAATGTTCATATTGGAATGATGACTGTCACTGAAAAATTCAAATGATGACCATCACCGAAAGCCAAATAAAATGAGTTTAGTCTTACTATGGTCAGTAGCAGGGGTCCACTATAGATTCCTGAACAGAATATTGGTATGAGAAAATTATAAGAGATCTCATCCCTCTACAATAAGTGGGTTGGTTCTTGGGTAAGCTAGAGCTAGATGAAGGCTAACACAAGGGGTTTTCAAAAAGTCCGTAATGAGTAAAGCAAAAAAAAAAAAAAAAAAGAATTTCAAAACCAAAATAATCTTATATTAATTAGTTTTAATATACCTGAATAGGATGTAATGAGAGGTATTAAAAAGACTAACATATCAGTTTGAAAAAAAAATCCTCTATCCAAGAAACATGAACGCTACTAAAATTAAAGCAAGAGCGTAAAATTTATGATGAAGTGAGGGGGACGTCTGGTGTAGTGGTTAAAACATTGCGTGAGGTGCCCACACCCTGTATGGGAGTGGAATACCTGAGTTCAAGTCTTGGCTCTGTTCTGATTCCAGTCTCCTGCTAAGGCAGGTCTTAGGAGGCAGTGCTAATGGTGCAAGTACTTGGGTACTTGCCACCCACAAGAGACCTGAATTGAGTTCCAGACTACTAACTTTGGCTGTGGCTGTTGTGAACATTAGGAAGTTAACAAGTGGAGAGATGAGTGGATGAAAGACCTCTCTCTCTCCCTCCTTGTCACCCATTCAAATAAATAAAATAAATACATTTTAAAAATTGAATTTATGATGAAGCTTAGTGGAAGAATAATGAAATAATTTAAGTTTTATGGAAAGTTTACAGAGACAGTGCCCCAAAGAAATGATCAGTTTACACATGGATAATCCATTTTAATAAGGGATGAGATTATGTTGAAGATGAAACCAGCAGATCATCCATGTCAGTTCATAGAGGAAAAAAATCAACCTTGCTTGTCCCTAATTATATGATCAATAATTAACAGCAGAAATAATAAATAACCAAAAACACAGATATCATAATTGATTCAGCTTACACAACTCTGACCGGAAAACTGAAATAAAGTGAACTTTCTACTCAATGGATGCCAAAACTGTTGAGATAAGAAGCAGAGTTGAAGAGCAGAAGTTTTAATGGAAATTTTAAACAAGGGGGATCAAAATCCTGAAGCATTTCTTAAAAGGATTGGTAAGCAGATGAAACTTAGCTTTATCAGTGCAATTCTGAAGACAAGGCACAATCAAAGCAATGGCTACCAGGAGGTGGAAGTAGTCCACCCAAAGCAAAATGGAGTAAAGGTCACAGCAACTGTTTTTTTTTGGGATATTCAAGGTATTTTGCTATTGATTGTCTATGAGTACATTTGTTTACTGTGGGAATATTTTGAGAAAATTGGCCAAAGTTTTCGCAGAAAAATGCCTGGGAGAGATTTATCATTATTCAGTTCTTCTCCACCACAACAATGCTCCTTTTCAGTCTTCCTATCAAACAATGACACTTCTGCAAAACTTTCAATGGGAAATCATTTAGCATTCAGTTTTAGAGTTCTGATTTGGATACTTCTGACTTCTTTTTGTTTCCTAACCTTAAACAAATTTTTAAAGGGAATCCAATTTTCTTAACTTACTAAGGTAGAAAGGACTGCATGCACGTGGCTAAAAACAAGCACTTCAGATCTGTGGGCATGGACTAACAGGCTGGTATCATCCTTCACAAAAGCATCTTGAACTTGACAGGGCTTATACTGAGAAGCAAGTCTGCATTTTTAAAAATTTCTATGTTTAATCTCCAGTTTTCCATGTATTCTTTGAAGTCTCCTCATTTGTGCTTCTGGGTCATCCAATTAAAGATCACAATGTAATGTGGTCAAATATTACAGATTGTGTTATTTCTTTGGTGTTGCTAAAAATACGTTGCAGTGTTAAACTTTTTATTATATATATATATATATATATGCCATAAGCTATCTTATTTGTCTGAATTTTATTTATTTTAATTTTCTCTTGATGGAGGAGGCATTGATATGGAGAATTTATTGTTGTATGACAATCTTTAAAGATTTATTTATTTATTTGAAAGGCAGATTTACAGAATGGCAGAGGCAGAGAGAGAGAGAGAGAGGTCTTCCATCCACTGGTTTACTCCCCAAATAGCCACAATGGCTAGAGCTGTGCTGATCTGAAGTCAGGAGAAAGGAATTTCTTCTGGGTCTCCCATGGGGGTGCAGGAGCCCAAGGACTTGGACCATCTTATACTGCTTTCCTAGGCCATAGCAGAGAGCTGGATCAGAACTGGAGCAGAACTGGTGCCCATATGGGGTGACTGCACTGCAAGTGGTGGCCTTACCCACTATGCAAAAGCGACAGCCCCATGAAAATCTTAGAAGCTATGAAAATGAGGCATCAGAGGAGACTTTGAATTTTCTGTTCTCTACTCTAGTGACAATGGGGAGGCCATGTTTAGTATCTCATTGTATAAAGTGAAGCAACCTGGAGATAAGGCAGAAAATAAACATCAATGATGTTTACTATAAGACCATCTCACTGTGTCTCAAGAGTCATGGGAACCCAGAAAGATAAACTAACCAGAAGAGTAAATAAACAGAGATGGTGATAACGTCCATAGAGTTAACTGAATAGTATATAGTGTGGGAAAACAAGGAGCACAAACCAAAATGAGATGAAGGTATTCAAAGTTCACTGCTTTATTAGGATACTGAAATGATTTATCAAAAACTCTTATTATTACAAAGCTGCCTCCTTGCATTTCTAGCTGCAGGTGATGCTAGTTTTCCCAGGAGTCACGTCTTTTGATTTCTATGACTTGTAATGAACTTGAACTTTCAAAAATATCATCCAGAAAAAATGTATATAACCAATAACAAAATAGCTAAGAGTTAATAATTAATTTTGTGAATACCTCCTTTCTTTCATACCCGTTGTTTACAAATTGATCGAAAGGTGAGCAACAAAATGTAGAGTATAGAACAGTGGTTCTTGAACTCTCATCGTCTAAGTCTCACCTAAGATGTTGTTAGTAGCATACATTCCCCAATTCCCTGTCCCCATCCCACCCTTACTACTTGCAGAGATCAGATACTGTGGTCCTGGGAAACAAGTTCAGGATTCTGTTCTAAATAAACACCCAAAGTCGATTCTGACACAGGTGATTTGGAAAAACATGGAAAGAACTTGGAGTAAGTAGCTTTAGCAGTGCTGCTATAGTTTAGTGAGAAAATAGAGTAAAGTTACTACTTTTTTTTTCCGTATTAGAATATGCCAGTATTTGTTATCTCCAAAAACCAGGTAGGAAATCTAAGATATGAAAAGTTAAGTGACTGTTAAAATGATAAAGAGATGTCTCTGTGGGAAGAAGACTAGAATTGCAGCCTACTCTCTGGGAGCTGTTATTCTTACACAACATGAGCTCTGCACACAATGGGATCACAACCAAATGTAGATCATTTTATTTTGATTGGCTCCAGTGAAGCACTTCTAGTTCAGCTTAAACAACAGCAGTAAGACATTCTCAATAAAAACAGTAGCCATAGATCTGCCCTCTTGATGTGTATAATCCTTTGTTACAGAGCATCATAAAGTGAGACTTTCTTTTTTAATTTCCTGGATAATGAATGAGCAGATTTGCTTGAGAAAGAATGACAATCTGTTTATCTAATCAGACTCTCACTTTACTTTCTACCTGAAGGATTAGATCTTATTGTTTCCAAGAAATTAAGCCCATGTCTTTGTAGTTTTGGTCTTGTTCTAGAGATAGGTGGTTAGTAGAGAGAGGACGACGAAACAGACTTGGGATTTCTGTTCCTGAAACCAGCATCTCGGGACTTCAATGTCCCCAGCAGAGTCCAGCACTCAATTATACCTTTCTAAGTTACCCGCACCCTCTCCTTACCCCTACTGCTTCAACAACACGGTTACAGCCATAACTGGGTCTACTGAGGGTAGATACTAGGCACCGAATTCTCCAGGCTGTGAGAAAACAAGGCAAAATATTTAGGCCAGGATTGTATGGGAAAATACCTTCAATACTTACATCATCATTAAAGCTATGATGACTTTAGGAAGGACATGGGTTGTGATTTTAGGGTGAGTTTCTTCTCTAATAATAAATAAATTATAAATTCAGTCTTTTGTTTTTAGTTTATTCATGAAATAAGATATAGGATTTTCTTTTTAACTAGCTCAAATTGCCAGAAAATTTCTATCTTCTTCACTCACCAATAATCTGGAAGATTTCTGATTCTGTAAATCACATTATACCATCCTTTAAGCTTAAATTTAGAAATTGGAGATGAAGAATTTTTTATTGGTTGCCTAATTTAAACATGTTTTGACATTTTATTTGATTTAATTAAGACTTTATTGAACATTTTAAAGTTAGTTGTTAGTACAGCCTGAATACAAATCATATTTTATATCTCATTTTACTAAAATGAAGTCCAATAATGTTTGACTAGAGAACAAAAAGAATATTACAGTGAACCAAATGTGTAATATTAAAGTAATCGGTATATAGTTGACTGCTTCTCTGGAAAAAATTTCACTCTCTAGGACATAAAATATAGTTTTCACCTCACGTCCTTTGTGTGAAACAATAAAAGATGCTTGAGTATAGAAACAATAACCTTCTATGCTTGCTCTTATAACCAGAATAAGTGGTTGTGTGAAAATAGAAATGAAGAGAGAACACTGAGAATGAGCACAGATTTCCAGTGATATCTTAGGAAAAATTTTACTACCTTCTCTTTAATGCCAGTTAATATCCTTCTTGTAGTTGGTCTTGTTAGCTTTCTTTGCTGCATTTTGACTAATCTATTAGAATTTATTTTAGAGTTCTGTAATTCTCCTTTTAGCCATATGCAATCCACTGTGTAACTCACCAGTTGAGTTTTTACTTTTACTTTGTGTCTAATTTTTAGAATTTCTTTACATCTCCTGTTTTCAAGCCTGTTTGAACATTTCACTTATTTCATTGTGTATGTATATTACAGATTTGACCAAAAAAAGAGATACTTCCGTTGTATATATCTTAATTTTCAATGTGACATCTAAAAAATCAATAACCCAGTTGTCAATAATATGGTCGCTTGTGGGCTGGTTGACAGCAGAGTTACCTGGAATTACTAGCAGGTGAAGGGAGGTTTAATAAATTTACTGACAAATAGTCTTGTATTATCTGTGAACAATGAAAATGTAATATGTCATGGTATACCTATGATTCAATGATGTAGAATGATTGAAGTGATAGATTTAAATCAACAAAAGAAGTGACACTGATAATAACCATAGTGAAAGATTGTCAAGTGGATGTTTTAAATCCTGGTAATTTAGATGATTATGAGCTCCATTAAGACAATAGGGAGCCAAAGATGCCCAAATGCTAAGCACAGTAACCCCTCAGTATCTTCAGATAGCAAACTCAAGAATGCTCTTCTCTTCTATAAAATGGTATAGTATTTACATACAACCACACAAATTCTTCTTATACTTTATCTCCACATTACTTAAACCTAATACAATGTAAATGCCTGGTAAATAGCTGTTACCCTCTATTTGAGGAAATAATGACACCCCCCCCCCAAAAAAAAAAAGGTTTTACGTTTTTAGCACAGATGCAAATTTTTTCCTTAAACGTTTTCCAAAAACAGTTGTTTGAGTTCGCAGACGTGGAACTCACAGAAATGGAGGACAGACTGATAGTTTTATCCAGATTCTATACACATCCATATAACATATCCTGGTTAAACTATAATAGCAAAATCAAATTAAAGAGCTTTTCCCTACCCTGACTTCCTGCTTCACATCACACAAATGTTCACCATATTTTGAAAAAACATGTAAAAGAAAATACATAGGATGGTAAAGATTCTTGAAGTTACAGTAAATAAGAACTCTACTTATATTCCATTTTAGTTTTCATTTTCTCTCCCAGAATAATTCACAAAGGGACTATATAAAATGGACATTATGGCTGTTAGAGGAATGGTTCTTAAAAGGATAAGAAATGAGGGGTCAGCGCTATGGCACAGCAGGTTAACGCCTTGGGCTGAAGTGCTGGCATCCCATATGGGCACCAGTTCAAGTCCGGCTGCTCCACTTCAGATCCAGCTTTCTGCTATGGCCTGGGAAAGCAGTAGAAGATGGCCCAAGTCCTTGGGCCCCTGCACCCGCTTGGGAGACCCAGAGGAAGTTCCTGGCTCCTGGATTTGGATCGGCAGAGCTCTGGCCATTGTGGCTATTTAGGGAGTGAACCATCAGATGGAGGATCTCTCTCTCTCTCTCTGCCTCTCCTCACTCTGTGTAATTTTGACTTTCAAATAAATAAATAAATCTTTAAAAAAAAAAAAAAGATGAGAAATGAGACCAGCTTCCACAGGTGACTCATATCCAGGTAATTCTAATGGAACTCCCTTCAAAAATATTCTGCAGAAATTACTAGACATAGAATTTGAAAATAAACCTTTTATAGCCAAAAACATAAACAAAAAAGAACAAAAGACTGAAATCAGAGCAGAAAGCTGGCTGTAAGCAGGGTGTGGTAAGCAGTGATCAACAGGGAAGGGCAAGATGCTGCTGAAGGCACATTCCTTTATCAGAGATGGGATTCTAAGCCTAAGCCTTCTGCTGACCTCAAGGTAGAGAAGCTTAGCCTGAATATTTCCCACCAGGCAGAGCCCTTCTCAAGGAGCTAAATTATTCTGGGATAAGAAGCTTGCCTGCCTCCTGGCAGAAACAAATACAAAACATCTCTGGAGGAAAGCATCTACAACTTAGGCCTCACCGTTCCCACAAATTGAATTTTATCCAAAACTCACAATGAAAGAAGACACTGCAATTGATGTCAGCAGAAACCACAAACCATAGACCTAAATCATCCAAAATCTTCTGAGTTATCCTATGTAAAATATGAATTTTTGATGGCATGCCACACTAAAATTATAAAATATCATAGTATGTTAAAATAAAATATATTAAAATAATTATCACATGTTTTGAATTTAGCAAATAAAATAAGTGAAATGTTCAAACAGGCTTGAAAACAGGAGATGTAAAGAAATTCTAAAAATTAGACACAAAGTAAAAGTAAAAACTCAACTGGTGAGTTACACAGTGGATTGCATATGGCTAAAAGGAGAATTACAGAACTCTAAAATAAATTCTAATAGATTAGTCAAAATGCAGCAAAGAAAGCTAACAAGACCAACTACAAGAAGGATATTAACTGGCATTAAAGAGAAGGTAGTAAAATTTTGGCATTTTTTTGATTGGTATCCCAAAGGGAGAGAATTTAAAAAAAATGTCAGCACAATGGCTGAAATCTTTTTTTTTTTCAAAACTGATGGCTAATAAATTCATATCTACTAGAGTCCAAGGTAAAAATAAAAAGGAATCCAGTCACACCCACACATATTGCTGTAAAACCACAGTATGAGAGCATGAAAAGCAGACTGTGAGAAAACAAGACATCAATGAGCAATGATCTTCCGATTGACAAACATTCTGAAAAGAGTAAATAGTATCTCCTACTGTCCAATACACTGAAGGAAAATAACAGTTAGCCTATAGCTGTCCAGAAAAATAGATTTTTCAAGAATGACTGTGAAATAGACATTTTCAGCTAAATATCTGGTCATGAACCTTCTTCCATCATCTCACCCTTCCTACCTGACCCTGTATCGTCCTCAACCCATCTTCCCCAAGCTTCTGGAGATATAGTACAATTGGTTCTCTGTATCCACAGTTCTATATCCTTGGATTATAAAAATCATGGATTGAGAATATTCAGGGGAAAAATGTCTTTGTTCTGAACATATACAGACTGTTTTCTCATTATTTCATAAATAATGCCATATAATTATATATCATTTACATTGTATTAGATATTAAAATAATATAGATATGATTTTAACCATACAGAAGGAGGGATGTTGGCTATGCACAGAAACTAAGCCATTTTAGGTAAGGGATTTGAGCATCTGCAGAGTTTTGTAACCCTGGAGGTTCCTGGAGTCTGTCTCCATCAGCCACTGAGAGACTTCTCTGTGCAGTTCTTTCTTACCCAGCAACATCTTCCTGCACAACCTTCCCTACTTGAGGAAAGCTGATTCTCCCTTGGGTTCACTTTGCCTCTCAAAGTAGCTCAGTCTTTCACAAACTGTGTTAAGGAGATGGCATTTACCAACTTCCCTCTCTTTTCTGCACTGTCCCCATCTCTCGTCCATCATGCTCAGCCTCTGTTCATCTTAGATTCACCTGATCATCCAGTCTAAGCCTCTCACCCTACAATGGATAGACTTCCTAGAGCTTGTCCTCAACCAGTGCAGACTTCAAGGCCAACTTCATAGACTTTCTCTTCCCCATTCCTGCCATCAGCTTATATGAACTTAGGATCTGCAAGGTCAACACATTCAGTTCCTTCAACCCAACCATTTGAATATTTAATCCATCAGCCTTCCTTAGACAGTGTCAGACCTTAGGTCACCCCATAGAATCCCTTTACTAGGTGTGATCACCTGTTTTTACATCTTCTTCCTTTATTTATCATGCATTTCCCCCGGCTCTTGCTGGACCATGAGGGTGAGTGCCTCCTGAATTTCATGCAGCTTCTGGAACCTTGCCTCATTTAGCACAGGCTGTGATCAGGTTTCATCTGGTGGTCAGTCATCCTACCTCCCTCTATCAAACCTTCTGTGCAGCACTCTGACTCCCAATCAACCCAGCTGCCCACCTTCTCTCCTTCTTGGTCTCCTGCTAGAGATAAATCACATAACTGCACTCAATAGACCCACCACCACCAAGAGATCTCACCAAGAACAGAATCTTCAGTATTTTGCTCCCTTTCAGGTGTGGGAGTAGGTTCATACTGCCATTTCCAAAGTGGAATGTCCACCCTTCCATCCTCCTGGCCCTCAATTCCTGCAGGTGTCCTGCTCTCTGGAAGTGCAGTAGTTTCCTTCCTTCCCCATCTGCATACTCATATGTGGAAGAATGTCCACCCTTCCTTGTGTCCACACAGACTCAGGTACACATTGCTTCACAGTGATGTTCTATGCTCCTTCCCATATTTCTCATCAGCCAGCCCTTATCACCCAGCTTCTCCAGGGGAAGTGAATTCCAGGCTTCCATGACTGGACAGTTTTTCTTCCCAATAAAAATACTTTATCTGGGTAATTTAACCCCCACCTCAATTCCAATTAACATGCTGATGGCTCCAATTTTATATCTCAGAAGTAAATCTCTCCCTCTCAACCCTGGTTTGCTCTAAGGATGCTAATCTACTGGAACAAACAAATCAAAGCATGAACCTCTTGTTCTTTATTCTCCTCTGCTATGATTTGAATGAACCCTCAAAACTCATGCATTGGAAACTTAATCCTCAGTGCAGCAGTGTTGAGAGGAAGGACCTTAAAAAATTATTGGAGAAAAGCAGGGGAAGATGGCCCAAATGTTTGGGCCCCTGCACCTACATGGCTTTGGCCTGGCCCAGCCCATTGTGGTCATTAAGAGAGTGAACCAGCAGATGGAAGATTCTTTTTCTCTCTCTCCCTTTCTCTCTCCCTCTCACGCACTCATGCTCTCTTTCCCTTTCCCTCTTCTTCTCTCTCTCCCTTTCCTTCTCCCTCTCTCTGTAACACTGAAATTCAAATAAATAAATGAATAAATCTTGAGAAAGAGAGATTATTGGGTCATGAGGGCTCTGCCCTTATTCATAGATTAGTATCAAAAATTGTCAACAAAAATGCAAGCCAATCAAATCTAACAACACATCAGAAAGATCATCCACCCACACCAAGTGGGATTTTTCCCTGGTATGCAGGGATGTTTCAACATTTGCGAATCAGTCAATGTGATACATCACATTAACAAACTGAAGAACAAAAATCATATGATTATCTCAATAGATGGCAGAGAAAGCATTTGATAAAATACAACACCCTTTCATGATGAAAACTAAGCAAATTGGGTATAGAAGGAACATTCCTCAATACAATCAAGGCAATTTATGCCAAATCCATGGCCAGAATCATATTGAATGGGGAAAAGTGGGAAATATTCTCACAAAGATCTGGAACCAGACAAGGATACCTATTCTCACCATTGCTATTCAATGTAGTCCTGGAGGTTTTAGCCAGAGCCGTTAGGCAAGAAAAAAATAAAAGGGATACAAATTAGGAAGAGGAAGTCAAACTATCCCTATTTGTAGATGACATGATTCTACACAGAGAGGATACAAAAGGGTCCACTAAGGGACTATTGAACTCATACAAGAGTTTGGTAAAGTAGAAGGATATAAAATCAACATACAAAAATCAACAGCCTTTCTATACAAGGACAATGCCATAACAGAGAAAGAACTGCTAAGATCAATCCCATTCACAATAGCTACCAAAAAAATCAAATACCTTGGAATAAATTTAACCAAGGATGCCAAAGATCTCTACAATGAGAATTACAAAACATTAAAGAAAGAAATAGAAGAAGACACAAAAAAGGAAAAATCTTCCATGTTCATGGATTGAAGAATCAATATAATCAAAATTTCCATACTACCAAAAGAAATTTACAGATTCAATGTAATAACAATCAAAATATCAAGGGCATTCTTCTCAGATATAGAAAAAATGATTCTGAAATTCATATGGAAACAGAGGAGACCCTGAATAGCTAAAGCATTCTTATACAACAAAAACAAAGCTGGAGGCATCAAAATACCAGATTTCAAGACATACTACAGGGCAGTTATAACCAAAACAGCCTGGTACTGGCACAAAAACAGATGGATAGACCAATGGAACAGGATAAAAACACCAGAAATCAATGCATGCATCTACAACCAGCTTATCTTTGACAAAGGAGCTAAAAACCAATCCCTGGAGCAAGGGACAGACTCTTCAACAAATGGTGCTGGGAAAATTGAATCTCTGTATGAAGAAGTACCTTATACCTTACACAAAAATCCAGTCAAAATAGATCAAAGTCCTAAATCTATGACATGATATCCTCAATTATTAGAAAGCACTGGGAAACTCTTCAAGACATTGGCACAGGAAAAGATTTCTTGGAAAAGACCCCAGAGGCACAGGCAATCGAAACCAAAATTGACAAATGGGATCATATCAAATTGAGAAGCTTCTGTACTGCAAAAGAAACACTCAGCAAAGTGAAGAGGCAACAAACAGAATGGAAGAAATTATTTGCAAACTATGCAATTGGTAAAAGATTACTAACCAGAATGTATAAAGAGCTCAAGAGACTCAACAACAACAAAACAAACAATACAGTTAAGAAATGGGCAAAGAACCTGAACAGACATTTTTCAATAGAGAAAAATCAAATGACCAAAATAAACATGAGAAAATGCTCAGGATCACAAGCCAACAGAGAAATGCAAATCAAAACCACAGTGAGATTTTGCTTCACTCCTATTAGGCTTTCATACAAAAATCAACAAACGACAAATGCTGGTGAGGATGTGGGGAAAAAAAGTACCCTAATCCACTGTTGGTGGCAATGTAAACTGGTACAGTCACTATAGAAGATGTATGGAGATACCTCAGAAATCTGAATATTGATCTACCATATGACCCAGCCATCTCCTCTTGGAAATTTACCCAAGAGAAATGAAATTAGCATATGAAAAAGTTATCTGTACCCTCATGTTTATTGTAGCTCAATTCACAATAGCTAATATAAAGAATCAACTCAAACATCCATCAACTAAAGACTGGATAAAGCAATTACAGGATATGTACACCATGGAATATTACAGTGGTAAACAACAAAAAAAATGAAATCCTGTCATTTGCAACAAAATGGATGCAACTGGAAAACATTATAAATAGTGAAATAAGCCAGTCCCAAAAGAACAAATACCATATGTTCTCCCTGATATGTGATAACTAATAGAGTACCTATAAGGTAATAGATAGAAGTGAAATTGGCACTTTGAGATATGATGACTTTGAACAGCCCTTGTCTCAGCATTTGAGAAATAGGGTTTTTTTTTATTACTTATTTGTTGAACATTTTACTTAGTATAGAGTTAATCTTATATGTATAAAGTTAATTGAAAATAGATCTTAGTAAAAAATAATAATGGGAATAGAAGAGGAAGGAGGAAGAAGGGTGGGTTTGCGGGTGGGAGGGTGAGTAGGGTGGGAAGAATCACTATATTCTTAAGTTATATTTATGAAATGGATGAAGTTTGTATACCTTAAATGAAAGATTTCTGGGTAAAAATTAAAAATAAAAATAAAAAAACAATTATAAATGATTAATGACACTATCCAGGAGTCCATTCATTATTTCAAGAGTGAGTTTGTTATAAAAGTGAATTTTGTGGCTGGTGTTTGGGATAGCAGTTAAAGGGTCACTTAGAATGTACACATTCTCTATCAGAGTGCCTGGGTTTGAGTTCTGTCTCTGTCTCTGTTTCTGATTCCAGATTCCTGTTCACTCACACAGTGGAAAGCAGCAGGTAGGTTCTTGTCACCCACCAAAGAGACCTAGATTTAGTTCTAGTTCTGAGTTCCTGGCATGGCCTGGCCCAACTACAGCTGTTGAGGGCATCTGGGGGTTGAATCAAATGATGGAATCTCTGTCAGTCTACCTATCTCTCTCTCTTTCTCTCTCTCACTCTTTTTCTCTCTGTGTTCTCTCAAATAAGAAAGTAAATTTTTGAAAATCAATTTTAGGTTTAAAAATGTGAGTGCTCTCTTACACTCTCTCGAGCCCATGTGAGGCTTTTCGCCATGCTATCACACAATAAGATGGCCCTAACCAGATGCTAACACCATGGATCGGACTTCCCTGCCACCCCACCATGAGCCAAACTCACTTCTGTCCAGTATTAATTAGCTGATCTGTAGTATTCTGTTATAGCAGTATACAAGGGACTCAGTCGATTCATTTACCTATCTCCTATTTCTGAAAAGCTCTTCAGTCATAAACTTCTTTTTTTTAAAAAAGATTTATTTTATTTATTTGAAAGACAGAGTTACAGAGAGAGGTAGAGACAGAGAGATAGGTCTTCCATCTGCTGGTTTCACTCCCCAGAAGGCCGCAACAGCCGGAGCTGTGCCAATCCAAAGCCAGGAGCCAGGAGCTTCTTCCCAGTCTCCCATGCAGGTGCAGGGGCCCAAGCACTTGGGCCATCATCTACTGCTTTCTCAGGCCATAGCAGAGAGCTGGATTGGAAGAGAAGCAGCTGGGACTATAACCGTTGCCCATGTGGGATGCCAGTGCTTCAGGCCAGGACATTAACCAGCTGTGCCACAGTGCCAGCCCTGTCATAAACTTCTGAGTCCCATGCCTGTTCTGGTTGCCTTCTTAGGAAACTGGGTGCCTCCTGTGAGAGAACTATAGCCACTGGGAGCTCAGGCTCTGTATTCGAGAAGCTGACACTGAACTCTTTGTTTCATATTCAGCACAGTGTTACCTTGATAGTAAACAGTCCATACATATTTTGACTGCAATAAATAAATGAGTGAATATGAATTTGATAGCTGTGGCTTTCACCCCAGGCCTTTGATTGAAAATCAGGGATTCCCTTACTTATAAAACAGGGGTAAGAAATCTTTCTGATGGTAAAACAATTTTAGCAATAATTAAAAAGGTAAAATTGTGTGTATTTTGTGAATAGCACAATTACTTTATAGATAGGAGTGAAATATGGCATTGCTATGCTTGTCTTTGCAGGAGATGAGTTTTTTTCAAAATGTCATGCTTCTGATGACATCATCACTTTAAAACTCAGTGTGGACACCCTATAGCAGGTAGTTGCAAAAGCAGACCACAGAATTATTTCAAAATGAAGTTTTCAATTTACGTTCTTCTAGAATGTTTATTGATTATTAATCTGGAAAGCTGTGCCCCACAAATTATAGTAGAAACAATCCCACAGGTAAATTATTAATGATTTCCTTTTTTAAAATGATTATAAAAATATTTTAGGTTTTGTAAGCAAAAAGTCAATTTTTTTTAATTTTAAGAAAATGAGGGCCAGCACCGCGGCTCAATAGGCTAATCCTCCACCTGCGGCACTGGCACACAGGGTTCTAGTCCCGGTCGGGGCGCTGGATTCTGGCCCAGTTGCTCCTCTTCCTGTCCAGCTCTCCGCTGTGGCCCGGGAGTGCAGTGGAGGATGCACCCTCATGGGAGACCAGGAAAAGCACCTGGCTCCTGGCTTTGGATCAGCATGGTGCGCCGGCTGCAGTGCACCAGCCACAGAGGCCATTGGGAGTGAACCAACAGAAAAGGAAGACCTTTCTCTCTGTCTCTCTCACTGTCCACTCTGCCTGTCAAAAAAAATGAAATCTAGATATACTAGAAATAAAATTATGGAAGTAACACATTTTAATGGATCTTGAATATTAGGTCAGAAATTTTCCACTCGATGCTATTTGACTTTTCTAGTGAATCAATGACTTGTATATGTTGTTAAAATATTTTTGTATGGCTGGCGCTGCAGCTCACTAGGCTAACCCTCCGCCTTGCGGCGCCGGCATACCAGGTTCTAGTTCCGGTCCGGGCGCCGGATTCTGTCCCAGTTGCCCCTCTTCCAGGCCAGCTCTCTGCTGTGGCCAGGGAGTGCAGTGGAGGATGGCCCAAGTGCTTGGGCCCTGCACCCGCATGGGAGACCAGGAGAAGCACCTGGCTCCTGACATTGGATCAGTGTGGTGCGCTTGTCAACAGCACGTCAGCCACGGCGGCCATTGGAGGGTGAACCAACAGCAAAAAGAAGACCTTTCTCTCTGTCTCTCTCTCATTGTCCACTCTGCTTGTCAAAAAAAAAATTTTTTAAAAAGGATATATTACTAGAAATACAGTGTGTGGAAATTTTCAAATGTTGATAAAATATATTTGTGGTACACATTTTCAAACAAAACAAATTTCCATGTGTTTGTTATCCATAAAATTTAGGGAATTTTCCTGTAATCGAGCATCAGTCTTGTTCAACGCTCTATTGATTACTAAAAATGTTACTCTAAGTATTTGTGCACTTCTATCATGCATTCGTTTAAAACCACAAGTAAACTTGAGCATGGAAGTGAGTGTGCGTTTTGATTGGCATCTATTTCAATGGAGGGTTACATTTTAAAAATTACTTGACCTTTTCTACAGGCTTCACTTTTCAAGAATCACAAGGCGCAGAGAATTTTTATTAATTTGAGAACTTTTAGAGCGAGTCTACAAATATATAGTACAAGAAATTTAATGAAATACTAAGACTAAAGCTAAAATCAAACTCTGGGATTCATTAAGTTTTTCTTGATAATTTGAAAATGTCCAAATGAATGAGCATCTGATCCCTTCAGGAAGCTTGGTGATAACAAGGGAGAATTATTCACTTGGAACGAAAGCTCCAGAATGCATTGGGAGCAGTTGGAAGCAGATACAATTACATCAGGTGAAGTTCTTTTCTGACTGCCGGAGTTGCTCCGAGGTGAAAGAGAAAATGCGGAAGCTTGGGACTCCAGATGGCAGGAGATCTATTTTTAGCCAACAGAAACTTATATTTGGTTGGGGCACTTAGTAGAGTGAGTAGCAGAAGTGTGTTGAGAAAGTAAATTATACCTGCATTTGAAAGAGTTCAGCATGGAACAGATGGGAGCGGGTGCCATAGAAGCAGCCGAGGTCAGCCAGCAGGTAGGAAAAAAGGGAAAAGAGCAAATACCTAAGTGACAAGTTGCTTGGGAATTTTGCTTCTGCCTTCTCCTTGCTGAGATGTTTATAAGTCAAAAGAGGAAATAACCAATATACAGGAAATTTTGTTCAGTCCCGGAAAAAAGCATTTTTCTCTGTTAAGTCAATTATTTAGCACTTAAGACTCATCTTCCAACATAATTTTTAAATTTGTAATAGTGCTTATATTCTCAGGCTGGTTAGTGTAAGGCTCATTTCATAATAGATGATCTGTGGGTGAAGTCTTCAAAAAGTTCATAAAAAATGTGCTTAATGAAAGCACTACTCATGGATTTTTAAATTGTTTGCATCAAAATAAGTTTCTCTCTTTTTTACATGTATTGATTGATTTTATTTTAAAGGCAGAGAGAGAGAGAGAAGAGAAATAGAAATATTCCATCCACTGGTTCATTCACCCAGTGCCCACAAGAGCCAGAATTGGACCAAGCAGAAGCGGGGAGCCTGGAAGTCAATCTGGACGTCTCACATGAGCAGCAGGGACCCAACCACCTGAGCCATCACTGTTGCCTCCCAGGGTGCACGTTAGCAGGAAGCTGGAATTGGGAGCAGAGCTAGGATTCAAATCCAGACACTCCAAATATGAGATGAGTGCACCCCAAATATCCCTAATTTAGGTTTTAGTTCAACATTTTTAAGGCTCATATTTGATTATGGGTCTGCAGTCAGGTTCCTCAAAGCAAGAAAATCTGGGGAAGATAAGGAGAGGAAAAGGAAAATACTTTTGCCTCATCAAGTACAATTTCCCTTAATTAGAAAAAAATTAGCACCAGCTTAGACTCCAGTGTCACAGTGCACGTCCACAAGAAGGGCCTCCCACAGCCTCAACACTGTCTGCCGGGGTCTGCACCCAAGTTGGTCTGTCCAGTCACTTATAGCAAGTTGAGATATTGCCTTTTTCTTTTGATTTTTTGTTGTTGTTTTAAATATTTGTTTTATATTTATTTTTGTATTTTACAGGGAGGAGGGGAGAGGGAGAAACAGAGAGGGAGCATGAGAGAGAGAGAGAGAGAGAGAGAGAGAGAGAGAGAGCGCTTCGCTGGGGACTATACTGGGTTGAAACCAGGAACCAAGAACTTCAGCCAGGTCTCCGACATGAGTCACAGGGCCCCAAGCACTTGAGCCATCCTCTGCTGTTTTCCCATGCACACCAGCAGGGACCTGGATAGGAAGTGGAGCAGTCAAGACTCAAACCAGCACCCATATGGGATTCTGGTGTCATAGGTGGTGGCTTAACTCCTAGCAACACAACACCAGCCCCAAGGCATTGCCTTTTTCCACTTCTTTCCAAATGCCCTCTGCCCAAGGAACAGACATGAAGTCCATGTCCACTGTGACAGAGCTAAGAACCCAGGTTATTTGAAATCAGATCTGTTTCAATCATTAAAAATGTTCCTCATACTAAATTAAAAATTTCTCTGTTGTATCACGCCTTGTGATTCTGTTTATACACAGAAAACAATGCTGTGAATAATTTTAACATCACAGGTTTAAGGTGGAAAACCTAATGAAAATATGTCAATATAAAAGTGAATTGCAAGTTTAAAGTGGCAGCAATGAAAAATTTAATTCACGCTATTAGTGTCATTTTCTAAATTCATACAAGAGTAAAGGAGTTGATTGGATTAAATTATCTAAAATGTGAGTGTTTCTAAAGAACCTCCTCTGTGAAATAAGACATGGATTTGTTTAACAGTTTTGCTTTTACCCAGAATAAATATCTCATTAATGGAACTTTAAAAAATGAAATTAAATGAAGTGAACAAAGAAGCTAGGGAAGATATTTTTAGTCAGTAGTATCCTGCCAGGAAGTATACCACTGCGGTCATGAAATATCTCATCTGCATAAAGTTGTACCAATTGTACCAGCTCCCTGCTTACCTGTCAAACATCACAGAAAATTTGTTGATGTTCATGAAAGTATTTGGAATGCTTGAAAGTCACTGTGCAATGTTATTGTTATATTCAAGTTCATTTGACTGTAAATTTAAAATTATATATATGTCTAAAAAGTCAAATAAAAATTTCTGTTATATTTTATTCATGAATAACATTAAAATTTGTATTTTCAATGTGATAGTAAACATTATTGCAAAATGTTTCTGACGGTTTGATGCTTATTTGTATGATTTAGTACTTTGACAAGGAATTGTCCTCAAGTTGGCTAAGCCCCCATTTTTCTTCTGTTAGGTAGAGCACTTATGTTCTTCTCCCATGGAACTATAGATTCTTTACCATATTTCCTGGACTCCTCTCCTCATCTAAGAAAGGAAGATGGTCTGGTCTCTTGTGGCAAAACAGAAAATCCAAACTGACTTGCAAGGTAATAGAACCAAAAACTGAAGGGAAAAAGGAGCAAATTGCCAAGATCATCAGAAGTCTGTTTTAAAGCTAAGTTGCAACAGGAAGGAAGCTGTGATTTCAAATAGGGCTTTAATGTTAAGGATCCAATCCAAGCTCTATTATGGAGCAGATCCTATTGTGATGGTAATGACATGTTGCGTGGGAAGCAGTGGTTTGACTTGGAATGGAGAGAGAAAGAAATTTGCCATGATTGATGTACCATATGAGGGTCAAACCACAAAATCACTAACTTGCTGACTGTCCAACTAAGTTAAATTGGGTTGCTTATTTTCCTAAGAATTCCAAGTTTGTATACGTGTGCGTGTTTATGGGATTACTTCATAAATCGATTGCATTTTCTTTGGGTAGAGAGTGTTCTATAGTTAATATTAGAGTCACTTTCTATAAGTTTATGATGGGTCACTGATCAGAATTAGAACCGTCTACCTCACTACGCAATGTAAGACCACCCACATATCTTTCATGGTTTTTACTAAATTTCCTACAGTTTAGCAACAGGCTGTTGAAGATAGCTAATAAGAGATTATGTGTCACCAATCTAAGCCTTTCACAATTTGTCTTGCAATCCAAAGGAAATAAATTTGAGACCCCCATTATTTTCAGAAAAATTTTAAGACATTAGTAGAACCAGCAAGAGAATTGGATACTTTTTTTTTTGTATATTTCATGATCATTTTAACCTCTCCAAGCCAATTGAAGTATAGGAACACATTGAGGGGGAGCCACAGCTGTAGCTCCTGCTTCTCAGGGATGTACCTGGATGCCTTTTCTGAGTGAGACCAGGAGAGAGCCTGCAGAGTACAGGGAGGGCGGCAGCATTTCCTCAGGAACCATGACTGCCATTGCTGCTGCGCTCCAGGGATTAGGAGAGACGCGTGAACTCAGTTTTTTCAGCCTGAGGGAGTTATGTTTTGCCAGGTATCCTCGAGTTCCATTAAAAATGAAAGAGCCTCCACATGGGGTGGGGGGAGTCAAAATTCCATCTTAGTTTCCGTGGAGAATGACGGCAGCTTCAGTTGAAAAGGAAAAGGTACTAAATATAAAATATCTTGTTTCCCAAAAGAGGGACTTCAAATCAGATCTAAGAGCCTTTCAACTTTTTCCAAAATTCTTGAGAATCCACTTTTTCTTCATCAGCTCCCAAACAACAGCCTTTTCTGAATACCCTGGTCTGGATTTTTCTGAAACACCACAACAATTTCTTTCAAACTAATGTAAAACAGTTAGGCACCAATAAAATGAATTCTAATGGAATAAAGAAGCAAGAAGTCTGAAAATCTAATGTGTCTTTAATTGATTTTAATTTCTTTAGAGGCATGAAAAAATAGTTAATAGAGAGCTTGTGATTTAGTATTGAATGAAACAAAAAAATCATCTTGAACTTTTCAATTTCCTGTTAATACATTTTGGATTTGAAAAGCTTAGTTAATAGCTAAGATCATCTTTCTCAATCAGAGTTCCTTATTTGAACCACAGAGCAGAGAAAATCAATGGAATGACAACTTTCATGAATTCCATCCAAAACACTACGTACTAGTATTACTTCGCTCACAGAGATGCTATTATTTCATTACATATGATCCTTGACTTATAGCCTTACCACCACCTTTCCTCCTGGGGTGTGCCTTATTTATTTGCTTATTTGTTGGAGTTGTATTCTAACTGACTGTCTCGTTTTGCACTCCCATGGCCATGTAAATATCACCAAGATATATTGAGGATCCACTATTATTTAATGTGTGTTTCTCCCTTCTTTTTTATATTAAGATATTCTACATCTGCAATCCATGTCGAAACAAAGGAACAAATATTGGGAGAGACTTTTGTTATTGTACCTACCCATTTCTCCCATCTACAGGGACTTCATTAACCCTCTTCCCTATCTCTGAACAATTTAAAAAGATAGATTCTTTCATATAAACACTTTTTGATCAGTTTCATGGAAACTTCATGTAAAGTCTATAGGTCAAAGCCAATGATCAATAAGTCAAAATAAAGCAAAAACTTAGCCAATTAGCAAGAAACTGCCCTACATCACTCTTGTAACCAGGAAATTATGAGAGCAAATGTTTTATTATTCACTAGTTCCCTGATCCTATAAAATTTGGTCAGTATCGGCCTAAATAATTCATTAGTGACCATACTTCACAAACATTAATGGTCAGGTATTCACAAGAGAAAAATTTCATACTTATGACAGAATGTATTCCTATAAAACCTGATTTGGTTGATGAATGTTAGTCTTGGGCAATGGAATTCTATTTTGGGAAAAAGCTAAGAAAACTGTAACTTGAAATATTTATGACAAACAGGCTATATTGACCCTTGAACCATGGATTCATTAAAACATATTTGCTTAAGAACTAAAACGTGAGGAGTGACAATTTGAAGAGGGAGAATTGAAGGATGAAAGTGAAAATGTTTAAATTACAAGAATTTTTTATTTATAGTCCTATTGTGAATGGGTTTGAATATAGATGAACAAAAGTGTTTTGTATGCAGTTGATATGGGAATATACATCACTAAAGGAAGCAAATTGGCACCAATTTCTTACAACTCTGGGTTTTAAAGAAGATGGAGCAAAGCTACACACACACACACACACACACACACACACACACAGAGAGAGAGAGAGAGAGAGAGAGAGAGAGAGAGACATAGGAAAACAATTCCCTATGTTAAAGCTTAAAATCAAAGAAGGCTGTGAATCATGCTTCTAAAACATACAGGAGCCGGTGCCGAGGCTCAATAGGCTAATCCTCCGCCTTACGGCGCCAGCACACTGGGTTCTTTTCCCGGTTGGGGAACCGGATTCTGTCCCGGTTGCCCTTCTTCCAGGCCAGCTCTCTGCTGTGGCCCAGGAGTGCAGTGGAGGATGGCCCAAGTGCTTGGGCCCTGCACCCCATGGGAGACCAGGAGAAGCACCTGGCTCCTGGCTTCGGATAAGCACGATGTGCCGGCCGCAGCGCACTGGCCCCAGCGGCCATTGAGGGGTGAACCAAAGGCAAAGGAAGACCTTTCTCTTTGTCTCTCTCTCTCATTGTCAACTCTGCTTGTCAAAAAAAAAAAAAAGAGGTAAAGATGAACACTTAATTATGAGTATGATATTTTGAGTCTTTTAAAGTGATAGGTTAAGAATTCCATTCCTGTGGCATAGTGGGTTAAGCTGCTGTTTGCAGAGCTGGCATCCCATATGGGCACTGGTTCAAGTCTTGGCTGCTCCACTTATGAACCAGCTCCCTGCAAATGTACCTGGGAAAGCAGTAGAGGATGGCCCAAGCCTTGGGGCCCCTGAACCCATATGGGAGACCTGGAAGCAGTTCCAGATTCCTGGCTTCAGATCAGCCCAGCTCTGATCAGCTCCGAGGCCATTGGGGAGTGAACCAGCAGATGGAAGCTCTCTCTCTCTCTCTCTCTCTCTCTCTCGCTCTCTCTCTCTCTTTCTGAAACTCTGCTTTTCCAATAAATAAATCAATCTTAAAAAAAAAAAAAAGAATTCCACTCTTGCCTATGGCAGATTAGCTTGTGTCAGACAGCAGCTCTCCTGATGAAAATAATGAGAAAAACCAGATAGAATAATATAAAACACGTATTAAAACATGATAGGGCTTCGAAGGCAGGAAGACATACTCTCGTGAGAAGGAACAATGGGAAAGTGAGCCCAGGAGTAAGGATTAGTTTCCCTCTGACCCCCTTGAATTATCTGCTAATTCTCACATGAGACACTTGGAGAAGTACGATAAAAACTTTAGGAAGGGTCACCATTTTGTCTTTGGGAAGACAAAATCACAGTTCTGGGGCCATGTAGAAGCTCTGATAATTTTCCCAGGTATTCATTTTGGACACCTTAAGAGCAAGGAATAACTTACAGAAAAGAGCACATGAGGTTTTCACCAAGCTGGAACATATGCTTGACTCAATGACTTTTAAAAAGCTTGATACTGCACATCAGCATACCTGTTATGGAGAACAGTATGGAGATTCTCTAAAAACTGAAAATAGATCTATTGTATAACCTAGCTCCCCCACTTCCAGTGTATATCTAGAGAAAATCAACATTTAAAGAGATAACCACACTTCCATGTTCCACTCATATCACTCAAGATGTGGAATCAAGTTAAGTTTCCATAGGTAGACAAATAAAAAAAACATGATACATAAACACAGTGGATTATTATTAAGTCATAAAAAAGAATCACATTTTGTCACTTGTAGTAAAATGGATGAAACCGGAGGCCATTATGTTAAGTGAAATAAGCTAGGTACAGAAAAATACCGCATATTCTCTCATATATAGAAGTTTAAAAAAACAGTATATCTTAACTTAGAATAGTGAATATTACAAGCATGGAAAGGTAGGAGAGAAGAAATAGAGAGGCATTGGATAACAGGTACCAAAATACAGTCAGATAGAATCAACAGGTTCTGGTGCTTCACAGCACAACGGGATGACTCTAGTTCATAATAACATGTTATATATGTATGATGAATAAGGAAAGAGGTACTCTGCAGTATTATCACATGAAGAAAAAATAGGAGGTGCGGACATTGTGGTGCAGCAGCTTAATCTCTCACTTGGGATGCCTGCCTCTCGTGTTGGAGTGCCGGATAGAATCCTGGCTACACTGCTTCTGATCCAGCTTCCTGCTACTGCATCTCTGAAGGCAGCAGATCACGGCTCAAGTACTTGAGTCTCTGTCACCCACGTAGGAGATCTGGATGGAGTTGCAAGACCCTAGATTTAGCCTATCCCAGTCCTCACTGTTGCAGGCATTTGAGGAATGAATCAATAGATTGGTCTGTCCCTATCTCCATCTCAACCCTGTATCTGTCACTCTGCCTTTCAAATAAATACACCTTTTAAAAAGATATAAACTGGAAATGCTAATTATCTTATTTGATCAGTTATGCTGATACATGTTGAAATATTAGCATTGAATTCTATTCCACTAAAATTGGTAAGTACCTGTTAATAAAAAATATACACATATATTATCTCTGTGTATATGTATATACATTCATGTGTGTATATACATACATATATATGCATATATAAATACATATATACGTATACATTTTATAGACCTGTAAAGGCATTAAATACTATGAACAAGTGGACAACAATGTGCAATATATTGCAAATTATATATATATATGTATGCTGTGTAATTTTATTATTCATAAGGCATTTCAAATCTATCATGTCAAATAAATCTGTACATATAGTGAAACGTTAAAAAAACATTGATAGCATGTATAATGTTTGACATTAGAAATCATTTTAAACCAGATGATAAAGAAAATATAGCATATTCAGATCTGTAAAATATATATTATACAGTGCTTACTTTTATTGATGCTTTCATTGCTTCAAATACAGATGCTCCTCAGCCTGTGATGAGATCATGCCACCAATGAGTTCACTGTAAGTTGAAAATATTGCAAGTCAAAAATGGGTTAAATACACATAAACTAGTGAATAAATGTCAAAGCTTAACCTCATCTGCCTTAGATATACACAGAGCAGTTACATTAGCCTACAGTTAAGCAATTCACATAACACAAAACCTATTTACAATAAAAATCATTGAATGTCTCATATAATTTATTGAATTCTGTACTGAAAGTGAAAAACAGAATGATTATATGGGTATGCTTTGGCATCCTGAAGTTGAAAAATTGCCAAGTTGAACCATAGTGAGTCAGGGACAATTGTCAAAGAAACATCTGAACTCAATCACCTAAAGTTTCACTTTAAAGAAGCTGGAAACAGGGGCCAACACTGTGGTACAGCAGGTTAAAGCCCTGGTCTGAAGCGCTGGCATCCCATATGGGCAGCGGTTCTAGTCCTGGCTGCTCCTCTTCCAATCCAGCTCTCTGACATGGCCTGCTATAGCAGTAGAAGCTGGTCTAAGTCCTTGGGCCCCTGCATCCATGTGGGAGACCTGGAGGAAGCTCCTGGCTCCTGGCTTTGGATTGGCACAGCTCCAGGCATTGCCATCATCTGGGGGGTGAACCAGTGGATGCAAGACCCCTCTCTCTGTCTCTACCTCTCTCTGTAACTTTGTCTTTCCAATAAATAAAATAAATCTTTTTTTAAAAAAGAAGCTGGAACAGGAAAGTAAAGAAAGGATCATAATAAAGCTAAGAGATTTATAAGGTATCATGAATAGTCAAAGCAATCTTGAAAAAAGCAACTTTGGAAAAATTTTAGGGGTTAATTTCAAATTTACTATAAAGTTACAATAATCAAGATTCAGAGACACGAACATAATAATTGACAAATTCAGCAATGGAGCAAAATCAAGAGCTCAGAAATAAACCACACATAAACATTCACTTAATTTTTTGAAACCAAAGTAAATCAAAGAGGAAAAGAAAGTGTTTTATCAAATGGTCTGAGAGTAAATAGATAAGCATACAATTTAACATCAGTCCCTAATCACACCATACACAAAAATAATGTACGATGACTCAAGGACCTAAACACAAAATCATACGCTTTTAAAGGAAGATACAAATGGCTTGGTTACTTAGACATGGGCAAGTAGTTTTTGGATCACAGCAAAGAATATCCACAAAAGGTAAACTAGCCTAATCAAACTTAAATTATTTGGCCAATAAAAGACACTGTTAAAAAATGAATAAGTCAACCACAGACTGGAGAGCATATACAAAATATGTATATTTGACAGTGGGCTGGAATCTGGGTTATGTAAAGAATTCTGATAGTCAATAAAAAGTAGACAAATAATTTAAATACATATTTAATAAAAAACATAAATGGCCAATAAGCAAAAGAAAAGTATTCAATATAATTAATCATCATGGAGAAAAAAAAAATGAAACCATTAGCCACTGCAACACATCAATCTGAGTGGTGAAAACTAAAGAGAATAACAACATCAAATACTGGTGCCGTGATACAGAATTGTGACACACCACTAATGGTGTGGTTAAACTATTGATCAGGATATAAACTACTATAACAACTTTAAAAACAAAATGAAATAATTAAATATTCTGGTAAGGGTACACAATTCCACTCCTAGATATTTTGCCTACCTTCTGTATGATAATGTACATAGTAGCTGTGTTTGTAAGCAAAACTAGAAACAGTTCAGGTTTCCATCAATAATGGAATGGATAAACAGATCATGGCATAGTCATACCATGGCATAGTCATATCATGGGATGCTATTGAGTCATAAAAAGGATAAGCGATCAATAAACATATAGAAACATGCATTGGTCTCAAAATCATTGCTCAAAAGGAGCTTACATGAAAGGATATCAAATTCTAGACTAGAGAAAACTAATTTTTGGCAGAAAAACCAGGACAGTGGTTGATTCTGGGTGGGTAGGTACAGGGGTTAGCCAGATAGGGATTCAAGGGAACTTTCTTGGGATTATACAGGTGTATGTATTTGCAAACTCACTGAATTTATATGTAACACTAGTGTTTTTTGTTGTATGTAAATTTTACACAAAAATTATAAAAATTTGTGAGTACATAGTAAAATATTTAGGAGAAAGTGTGCTGATATTTACAATTTATTTTGAAATATAAAAAAGGAAAAACTTATATGGAGTAGTTGATGGATAGAGGGATGTGTAGGTGGAGAGATACATAATATTGATAAAGCAGGCATAGCAAAATATTCATCCACTCTATAGGCTTGCACTATAAAATTCTTTCAGCTTTGCTGGATGATTGAAAAAAATTATAGTAAAATGTTGGAAAAAATAAAAAGTTATTTTCATAAAAATGCACACAAGAGTTTATCACTAATACACTTCTCTACATGAATTAGTAAGACAATTGTTGAGAAAGAGGAAAAATGAACCATGTTGAAAGCATGGAAATTTCAATATGGCCAAACTTGTGGGATACAGCTGAAGTTTTAGTCAGAAGGAAATGCATTGCTCTGCTTTGCATTGTGATTCAAGAAAACCAAAGATCAATAAAGAAGAAAGGAGAAAGTAAAGAAGGAAAAAATGTAAGGAAGAACGAGACAGTCAAGAGAAAGGAGTACTAAAAGGCTTCTAAATTATTCAAATGTATAAAACTGGCAGGATTGATAAATCAAAGAGGAAAACACAAAAAGAAGGACATTATTAGATTACACTGACATTACAGAGATGAGCATATTACTTTTTTTACCAATAAATTTGAAAAGTTAAAAGAAGGCAAATTCCTAGAAAAAACACAACTCTTCTCATCAAAAGAAATAGAAAATTTATATAATTCTGTATCTATTAAAGAAATTGAATCTGCAATTTAAAAGCATCCTACAAAGAAAACTCAAATCCCAGATGGCATCAACAGTGAATTTATCCAAATTTTACAAAAAACAGAAAATAGAAAAAGCAAGAACACTTTCGAATTCCCTTCTAAGGACAACATAACCACGATACAAAAACCTGAAAGGACATTTTTAAGAGAGGAAAGTACAGGCCTGTGTCTCTCATGAATATTGTTGCAAGCCCTACTGAAAATATTGGAGAATGTGAATCTTGCTATGTTTGACAAGGGAACTACATCATGACTTATTATTATTCCAGCAATACAAGAATCATTTCATATATTAAAAATCAATTTCTTAACAAATGCGGAATATAAAAGAGAAAAATCATATGATCATCTCTGTAAATGGAACAAATTTAATATCAGTTGTGATTTAGGTGAAAAAAATCTTGGTAAAGTAGAAACAGAAAGGAATTTCTATAACTGTTTTTTCAAACATCTATTAAAACTCTAAAGCAAATGTCAAATTTAATGGCAAAATAGTCAGTTTTCCTCCTTAGACTAGACTAAGAGTTGTTCTAATCAACATTTTTCTAACGTCCTGGTTAACGTAAGCAGGGAAGACAAAGAGCGAATGCACTAAGAACTGAAAAGGAGAAAGACAATTATTTGTAGACAATTTGACATGAATACTGAGAATCTGTAAATCATTGTAAGAGAATACTGTAAGCTTGATGAGTATGATATATAATTATATGTTTTTACTGAGGCCGGCACTGTGGCTCACTTGGTTAATCCTGGGCCTGTGGCACTGGAATCCCATCTGGGCGCTGGGTTCTGGTCCCGGCTGCTCCTCTTCCAGTCCAGCTCTCTGCTGTGGGCTGGGAAGGCAGCAGAGGATGGCCCAAGTGCTTGGGCCCTGCATCCACATGGGAGACCAGGAAGATGCACCTGGCTCCTGGCTTCAGATTGGCACAGTCCCGGCCGTAGCAGCCATTTGGGGAGTGAACCAATGGAAAGAAGACCTTTCTCTCTGTCTCTCTCTCTCATTGTCTATAACTCTACCTGTCAAATAAATTAAAAAAAAAGTTTTTATTGAAAGAGTTACAGAGAGAGGGATACAAACACACACACATGGGGAGGGGAGAGAGACATTGAGAGAGAGAGACTGAGAAAATCTTCCATCTGCTGGTTCACTCCCCAGATAGCAGTAATGGCCAGGGCTGGGCCAGGTCAAAGCCAGGAGCCAAGAGCTTCATCTGGGTCTCACATGTGGGTAGCAGGGGCCCAAACACATTGGCCATCTGCTGCTGCTTTTGCCAGGCCATCACCAGGGAGCTGGATCAGGAGTGTAGAAGCTGGGATGCAAACCAGCACCCATATGGGATGCCAGCATTGCAGGTGGCACCTTTACACAGGCCAGCCCCTCTATAATACTTTAGATAAATCACCCTTAAGTACAAGCATACATACGATAAACTCTAACTCCACTTGGAAAATACTGACAGTATGATTTTTAAAATACATTAAAGAATGAGCAGCATGAATTATTTTGAAAGCATAAAGGAGAAACAGTAATACTCTCTTCTCAAGAGGGGAGGTCCACTTTGCCTTCTTCCAGTAAACACCTGAGAAGGTGCTCCACCTCAAGCATGAGAACAATGGGAAATAAAACCATGAAAAGCTGCCATTATATCCCCAGGAGAATGGTAGAAATTTAAAAAGCTAACGATATCAACCATTGGGAAGAATGGATCAACCACATTCTCAGAAACATTTGTTTGAAGTGTAAACAGTTGCAGCCACTTGGAAAATGAAAAGTATCTACTAATACTAAATATGGACATGATTAAGCAATTACATCCCAGATATATACCCAACAGAATTATCTTAAAGCTGCACTTTGCCACCCTCTTCAGCAGAGTACAAAAGCATACTTGGCATGGAAAAAAAGAACAAATTAACAATGAAAAAATCCCTTTATTATTCATGAACAAGTAGAATGGACTTTTCATACAATATAATACTTGACCACTATGAAAACCAAAAAATCACAACTAGACTCAACACCATGGATGAATTTAGCAAATGTAACATTGAGCTCAGTTGCAGACACAACAGAATAGTTTTGTATTCTCTTATAAGGAGGTTGGTCAGGTGCAGCATCAGGCAGATTTTGGCCTAGAGGTTAAGGCAACAGTTGAGACAGCCACATCCCATATCAGAGTGCTTGAGTTCAAGTCCTGGCTCCTCCCTGAGTCTAATCTCCTGCTAATATAGACCCTGGGAGATAGCAAGTAATGACTCAAAGTGGTTGGGTTCCTGACACTCATGTGGGAGACCTGGATGGAGTTGCTGGCTCCTGACTTGAGCCCAAGCAAGGGGCGGTAGAGGGCATTTGGGGACTGAGCTAGAGGATGGGATATTGCCCTTTCTCTCTCTCATCCTCCCCTTCTTGAATAAATACAAATTAATTAATTAACAACAATAACCAAAGAGGAGACACAGAAAAGACACAAGAAAAACGAACTCTGTTACACTTAGAGATCCTAGGGAGATCAATTCATGCCACTATGGAGCACCACAGGAATGGGTTCAGACAAGCACGAGGTGATCCAAGAGACAGCATGAAGCCATGACACCTTTACTAGGGAGACAAGGGAGACCACATATACAAAAAGCACAAGGGCACTTCACTGCTGCATCCGAAGGTCACTGGGGCAGAGTCAGACAAACACAAGGTTGGGGATTTGTGCCGGGGCTAGCCTTATCAAACTGCCACACGTGGTCTCCTGGGTCTCCTGCATAGTGGCTGATACAAGGTATATACATTTCTAAAAGAGGAAGAACTAATCCACAGTATAAGAAGTAAAGATCGTGGTTTTTTGGAGGGGCAGACAGCACACTTTGTGAAAATTCACAGGCTGTGTATAGTGAATTGTACTTTTTTTTGAATGTATTTAATGCTTCAATACAAAACTCACTAACTAAATTAAAATGAAATACATAAGTAATGGATTTACTTTTATGTTTTTTACTCACTCTCCCAAGTCATTAATCAGGTTGGGGACATATAGGCTTGAATTTGTTTCGCTTTCCTTCTATTATTCTTTATTTTAAAAGCTGCTTGAAGTCCAACAATCGCTTCTTCTTGAGCTTTCAAAGTGGAAGTTAACATCATTTACTTACAAAGTTGTTGAGGAATCACTTAGTGTAATTAAAAATGAAATTAGGGCTTCTCATTTGGTTTCACTTTCTCATCTTGAATTAATATAATTGCCCTGTTTAGTCCTCTGTAGCTACTCACTATTCTCCCATTCTCTGTTTCTGCAGGCCAGTTAGACATCTTTTTACTTTTCTTTTTAAGTGTTTATTTACATCTTTTTTAGAGAGAGATATAGACTGGAAGAGACGGGGAGAGAGAGATATATAGAGTGGAAGAGGGAGGGAAGGAGGGAGAAGAAGGGAGGGAGGGAGGGGGAGAAAGAGAGAGAGAGAGAAAGAGAGAGAGAGAGAGAGAGAGAGAGAGAGACATCCATTGGTTCACTCTCTAAATGCCTGCCTTGACCAGAGCCAAGAACTCAATTTGTATCTCCAATTGAATGGCAGGGACCCAACTAGCATCACTGCTGTTTCCGGGGTTGATATTAACAGGAACCTGGAGTCGGGAACTGGAGCTGAGCATTGAACCCGACCACGTAATAAGGGATGCGAGCACTTTTAATTGCTAGGCCAAAAGCCTGTCCCACAGACATTATCACTCTAAGTGACTCTTACTCCTTGCCCCATGATATGTATATTAACCCTACTGAATACACCAGAAACTCTTGAGCAAACCTACTGGGGGGGTACACTTACCATGGGTTTATCTGTATTCCTTTCTTAGGTAAATTACAGAAATTCTGGTGGTGAAATAGAATGATTGATTTTAAAGAGATTTTTTTTGGACTGCGTTACTTCACTAACAAAAGAATATGTATATCCAACTAATGCATAAACATATTGTATTATAAGACAAAAATGTTCCCTAACCACTTACTCTACAGAACGCAGTTCTCAAGCAGAGTTCTCACAAGCACTTTTCGTCTTAATTAGGGAGCACTCTAAGGAGTTTGCTTTGTTATTTACAGCTATCAATGTTTACCGTAGAAGAAACTGAGAAATTTAAATATGTATTCCTTAATTCCTTAAAGATAGCAATAGCATTTATAACACATTTTGTTGAAAATGGTTATGTTTTCCAAAACAACAACAACAAAAAAGACAAGCAAAAAAGTAGCACTGCTTCAAATTTTTGCAAATCTCTTTATTGTCTGACTGAAAAGAAGACATCTGGATTCTCATGTCTACTTCTGCATTCAATCTGTTGAGCTGTAATATGTCATGAAGCTTTTGCAAAACTCCACTGTATCCTCATGAGAGATTAAAAGTGAAAAAATCCAATATATATTATATTATAATGAAAGTAGATTTGACCTTTGAGAACCACCTGAGAGGATACTGGGGACTCCCAGGAATCCCCAGACCACATTTTTAGAATCACTGATGGAGGAAATTTTAAGGTTTCTTTTTGTCTACTGCTTAGTCTATGTTATGTTTGTAATTGTGGTACATGTGCCCTTGAAGAAAAATAGAGTGGTTTTCGTAGGAGAATTATAGTTGTAATTAATTAAGAGTAATATAATCATTTAAATGTAATACAAGATATATGAATACTTTCATAGATTCTGAATATAAATCAAGGCTCAAAAGACTTTGTCTTGCTGATCCATAACTATTTTTTGTATGACACTTGAGCTAATTATGCTTTCTATGTTTTAAAATAAATGTATATAATTGTATAGCCACTATCTCCAATGCCAGCATCCCATACAGGTACTGGCTTGAGTCCCGGCCACTCTATCTCCTATTTAGCTCCCTGCTAATGCTCCTGGGAAATCAGTAAAGATGGCCTAAGTGCTTGGGCCCCTTGCCCCATGTGGGAAACTCAGAAGAAGCTCTTAGTTCCTGGCTTTGGCCTGGTCTAGCTCTGGTCATTGTGGCCATTTGGGGAATGAACCAGAAGATGAAAGACCTCTCTCTCTGTCTCTCCCTCCATCTCTCTCTAAAACTGCCTTTCAAATAAAAATAAAATAAATTTTAAAAAAATCTAAAAAATTTTAAAAATAAGAATACACACAAAGGAAAATTAGTAACAACAGAGAAAAGGTTACTAAGCCATGACTGGTCAAACTACCAATTGTAACATTCATATTAAATATAACTACATGAATAAATATATATATAATATATATATATATATATATATACATATATAAATATCTCCTCTTTGGCAAGTTTAGAAAAAAAAGAAAGCATATTAAAAAGTTTGCCAGTAATGAGTATGATTTTCAAGGCATTTTATAGACGTTTGAGCTTCATATTCTGTAGTGGAGTTTTAACCACTTTTAACCTATCCTTGAATTGTATTTGTTCTGATTTTAATGCTGCCATATATTCCTTGTTGTTTTTACTGTATCTCAAAAAGTATGTTTTAAGTTTGTGTGCTTTTAATATGATCTCAGTGTATTTGTCTTTAAGTAGATGAATTTGGTGAATTCACATTTGTTGTATATAAAATATTTACTCTTTCTTCAATTATCTCAGTATATCATGCTATTAAAAAATTCACTTTCTAACTTTGGTTATCTGTAATGTGCTGATGTGCTCTTAAATTTTTCTTATCCTCTACTAATTTTTATTTTTATTTTTTTTTATTTATTTATTTTTTTTTATATAAAGCTTTTATTTAAAGAATATAAATTTCCAAAGAACAGCTCATGGACCACAATGGCTCCCCCCTCCCCAAAGTTTTTTTTTTTTTTTTTTTTTTTTTTACAGGCAGAGTGGACAGTGAGAGAGAGAGACAGAGAGAAAGGTCTTCCTTTTGCCGTTGGTTCACCCTCCAATGGCCGCCGCGGACAGCGCGCTGCGGCCGGCGCACTGCGCTCATCCGATGGCAGGAGCCAGGAGTCAGGTGCTTTTTCCTGGTCTCCCCATGGGGTGCAGGGCCCAAGCACCTGGGCCATCCTCCACTGCACTCCTGGGCCACAGCAGAGGGCTGGCCTGGAAGAGAGGCAACCGGGACAGAATCCGGCGCCCCGACCGGGACTAGAACCCGGTGTGCCAGCGCCGCAAGGCGGAGGATTAGCCTGTTGAGCCACGGCGCCGGCCCCTCTACTAATTTTTAGAGCATGAGGCCCATTGTAAATCAGTTAGGGGTTAGTGCTATTCATGCAAATATCTGAACCAATAATGTGAAACATGAAATTATTTGAGATCAAATGGCAATAGTTCCTATTTATTATGCCGTGTTCAGGCAGAGCATTTACATAAACTAACTCATTAATCCTCACAATAGTCCTGTGAGCAGGTTACTTTAACAAACAAGAGCTTGTGGGGTTTACATAACTTGTCTCCAGTCACCCTTCCAATGAGTGGCAGCCTTGTAAGTCAATTCCTGTCTGGCTGACTCTGGAGCCCTGACCATTGCAGCTCAGGCTCTCATTAGGCTGGATACTTTGCCCCAGAGAGCTTATAGCGCAGGCTCTTCCCTCACTGTAATCTTTCCTCCCCTCCTTCTCATTCCAGAAGGAGTTATCGTGAAGTACGTCTGCAAAATCCAACGTTCTCGTGAGTGATATGAATTACAGAGATGTAGAACAAATTCACAAAAATCCCAAGAGAACTTGGACAGAAGCCTGATAGGGGCCAGAAAGAAGGTATTTGAAGTTCCCAACTCACAATTGTCCTTTAAACTCCTAATTCAAGCTGCACATCTGGGTGACCCAGACCATTTTATTGACCCATATTCCCCTCGGAACAGACACACTCAAATTTGCAGTATCTATGCTATGTCTAAAGTCTCAGTTTCTCAGTGTTTTGTTTCATAATGCATGGTTTTCCTGCATTTATTTTTTAGACCTTAACTTTCTTAGTACTCACATGTGACTTTAAAAAAATAACAATTCAACAACAGTCTACATTCACACGGAGCCAAGAAGTTTATAAGTGTTCTCATCTGACCACCCCTTATAACTGTTTGAATAGTAGAAATAAAATGCTGCTAACATACAGTTTGGAGTTTGTTATAAAGTCAACCTGAAGGATGAAAGGACAAATTATGTCATTTATATTCCTTGTCATCTACTTGAATCATACATAACTTTTCTAAGCAGCCTACACTCGGCATTGATCCATACAAATCTTTTAGTGGGATGAAGACAAGACACCTGAGAGATTCTGACTCACATTCTCACTCACAGCAGTAGGCTGGCATGACCCAACTCAGCAGGGGTGGAATTGGAATGGGTTGGCCATGCAGCAAGAGGAGTGCCTCATCTCCTGAGTAGCACACAGCCCCAGAAGACTGCACAGGCCAGACGTGTGGGTAGCTCTGCCCCATAGCAATGGGGGCTTTCTGTTCAGAAGTCTTCAAGGCTCTTCTGTTTGCCCCCGCTGATGAGAGTAAAATTTAAGGCTAACCTCTAGAAAAGTATAGAACTTCATTTCATGTATTATGACAACAAATCCCTCTTATTTCAAAAGAGTCAACAAAGGCTGGCAGAAGGTTCCAGAGTGCAGCTGGCTTGAATCCTAGTTCTGCCACTTATTAGCCATGATACTTCTCTGTGCCTCTATTGCTCTAGCTATAAAATGGAGTAGTAATAGTGCCTCCCTCACAGAGTTGTGACGATTTAATGAGTGCTTATGTATAGATTATTTTATGCCTGTAACATAGTAAATATTTATTACAAAGTATTCATATCATTATATTCACCTCTATTACACCTTCATGACGTCTACACCTCCAGTTCCTGTTTCTTCTCCTTTCTGTTCTCCCAGCCCCAATTCCCAATATTTTCTGTTACCTCACCTAAGAACAAGATAATTACATAAATGTATTTGTATGATAAATCAATAGTTGGGGGAAAGGAGGGAGGGAGGGAGGGATGGAAGGTGGAAAATTATGCATGGGATTATTCAGGAAAGAGTTTCACTTATTGTTTACTTACGCTCATCTGTCACTAGCTTTCTTATCTAAATTCTCTGGTCTTTTGACCACTTCTGGGCAGCAGAGAGTGTGCTCTTTTAGATTACAGAACTCAGCCTCTTGAGGAATTTCTTCCATCTCTGTCTACAGCACCCTATCTTTCCCTACAGAAGCTACACTGCCTGCGTGCATAGTCACTCCTCCATCTCTAACTGGCCAGGAATTTCTTCTCATCCTCAAGGTATCACCAGGAAGCCACAACCCATCAGAGCTGGATAGTGAGATGGAGCAAAATCATTGCTGCATCTCCATGTTGGTCAAGGTGGCACTACCCCAGGAATCCTTGCCCTCCTCTGGGTGTCTCTGGTAGCTTTAACACAATACACATTTTGGGGCCAGGGTCCACAGTTCTCCCTGTTCACTTGACCAGATCAAAGTATGGTTGTTGTGGGTTACAGTGCAAGCATCACCCGCAAAGATCTCCTAGGATATGGTTATTAGTCAAGACTTATTACATTTTAAATAAACTATGTATTTATTTCTTGATTCTTTTCACAAAGATTCTGGTTAATTACTGTTAAAAATGCTTTTAAGACTAGCCCAATATTTCCCCAAATTTTGGTCTGAATATAATTACTTATCCTTTGGAAAGGGGTATTTTGGAATAAAAAGAGAGTAAAATTTACAAATTAAAGGAACATGACTTGGAAAAGGGCATTTAGCCTAGCAGTTAATATGCCTGTGTCCCACACTGGAGTACCCAGGCTCGATTCCCAGCTTCATCTCTTAGCTTCCTGCTAATGCAGACCCTGAGAGGCATTTGTGATGGCTCTCACCCACATGGGAGATTGGGATTGAGTTCCTGGCTCCCAACTTCAGCCCCAGCCCAGCCCAGTTTTCTGCAGTCATTTGGGGAGTGAAAACAGTGAATGGGAGTGCTCTCCCTTTCTCTCTCACTCTAAAGTAAATAACATTTTTAAAACAATATCATGATTGATACTGTGACATATCAAATGGAGCACTCCATGTGGTTTTGGAAACAGCCCTGGAGTCAGATCTACAAGATGGTAGGAGCCATCTGACAAGCAGGACACATTGTGATTAGTATCATACTAGGTAAAAGTAATGCAGGCACAGTAGGTCCCCCGTATGCATGGAGGATTAGTTCTAAGATTCTCAGTGGAGGGCTTAAACCACAGATAGTCGTGAACCCTGTGTTTTTTTCCCTATACATGCAGACCTATGATAAAGTTGTTTCATAAATTAAACACAATAAGACAATGAAAATAGAATATTTGTTACAATATACTGTCACAAAAGTTATGTGAATGTGGTGTTTCTCTATATATACTTTATTGTCCCACATTGACTGCGGCTGACCTCAAGTAACTGAACTGTGGATAAAGAGGGTGACCACCACATGTGGCATTTAAAGTGGCAGAAGTGAACCCGAGGGCTTAGGAGCTCACTCTCAGGCTGATTTCCTCCTTCTCTGTGACTTTTAACAAGTCGTTCATCTTTGTACTTCAATATATTTCCCATGAAACAAGGAAGATATTTGAAGAAATCACAAAGAAACCTTTTTTCTGTGCTTTGACCCTTGTAAACGCCACATCACAAGTTAGTCATATAGCTGTTAAATTGATTGACATTCTTTAAAGACACTTGAAACTTTTTCTAAGCACCTCTTCCCTCCTTCCCTTAATTTTCAACTCTGTAACAGCTTTAACTCTAAGAATAGAACATGGCATTGAAATGAGCTATATTCTTCTGCATTTATACAGAAAAATTCATAGAGTAGATTTGTTTGCCTGCATGGCAAATAAGGGGCAGATACTTATCCTTTTCATTTCACTGCAATAACTTATCCACTTTATTCTGCTATGAGATAGTGTGTATCTGATTTTTTTTTAATTACATTTACAAGTGACCAGTACAACTGAGCTCTGCTTTCTTTTGGGAGGCCACATCTTTTTTTTTTTTATTGAAAGATTATACATGAACAATGGTTAGTGAAATATATGAATTCCCTAAAAATTGATCCAGGTATATTTCTTTCTGCTTGTATTTAATCTACCTGGTAGCCAGTTCTTCTTCCAGGCATTCACTTAGTGTGGTGCTTGATCCTTTATAAAAGGTTCTTGATTCAGTTATCCTTTCAGATTATCCCGGGACACCTGAAGGCTGCAGAATTAACTCAAGCATAGTATCTCTCTGTCTCCTCCTGTAACTGCCATTTGCTAACTTCCCAATTAATTCTTCACACCCGCCCTCCACCCACCTACACACCCTTGCATACGATCTGTCTTAGTCATTTGACACTATCTACTAGAAGCAGTATAGTAGCACCTTGATTAGTATTCACAGTAATTGCTATTTCACAGATCCTCAGTGGAATGTACTTATTTTTTTCCAGCAGATTTTCAGGTTGCTTGAAGTCAAGCCCACTTCAATCCAAGAGGAGGTGTTCAATATACATCTTATCCTAAGATGCTGAAATAAACTTTTGCTTTGTCAAATGCCTTAATTCCTCAAATGGAATTCTATGTGGTTTGATAGCAGAGAAATCACTGTTCATAGGGCACAAGAATTGATGAAAAACAAGAAAGGAGTTTAGAATTTCTGATCCAGGAGAAATGTGGAAATGTTATTCCTTTTCAGTGATTCTCAAGTAGTGAATGACAAGAGAGATTTGGGAGGAACTGATTTTCTTATGGGGTTCCAATTTCTAAACTCAAACATATCTTATCACAAAAAACATGTGAATTATTGTGTGAGCCACACATGGATGTGGCTGTTATGCAGCAGTCACTCAGAACTATAGCAAATATGTCCACACAACAACTCCATGTTGGGTATGTTAGGCAGCGAACACTGAAAGCCGGGGTGTGGGCCTCATTTGACTTTCTATTCCAGTTTCTAATACAGTGCCTGAAAATAGTCAGTGAATACATGTCACTGACCAGCTAAAGAACAATAATAATTAAGCATTTTAATTACCTGTCATTGTTTTACTTAATATCAAAATCACTTTAATGTTACAAAATAAATGCTTTTAATATCTTTAATTCAAAGAAAAGGAAACATTTTAAAATTTTAATTTATCTGCCCAAGATTTGTCCCTAGAGTACACAATGATTTAGGTCACTAAGAATACCCTTTTAACTATTTTTATGAAATCTCTGAAAAACAGATGTTTATTTACATTTTCCAAAAGATTTTCTTACAGTTGTTTTAAACTGATGGCTTTTGCCCTTTTCATGTTAAAGGTCTGGTAGTAGAGGAAAAACAATAATTAAATGAATCCTGTGTACAAATCCCATGTACAAACAAATAACTAAAGAGATATAATTTTATAAGTTTTATCTCAATGATGCTGTCATGGGATTTGAATGGAAATAATCCTCTCAATCATATACTGTACTGTATGTTTTATAAATGACATAGTTCCACAGTATTGGAAAGGAATTGATTCTAGGATCTCCCCCTCCTCCTATGGACACCAAAAGCTCTGGAGGCTCAAATCCCTTGAATAAAACATGTAATATTTGCATATAACTTGTGTATATCTTTCCATAAACTTTACATCATCTCTAGATTACCAACACAATATAAATGGTGTATGATGGGTATGATGGGTATAAAATGGGTATGATGACATAGAAAATTCTGTAAATTTTGGTACAGATGATTTTATAAAGGTTTTTGATGCACAGTTCATCGAATCTGTGGATGTAGAACCTATTGTGATGGAGAGCTGGAGGCCTCGGGGATCACACATATCATTAGCTTTATCAGATTTTCCCAAGATCACTTTGTATCCTCACTGGGCCTCACCTTGAGTCTGGATCTTTGATTACCTTGATTCCAATAGATCAGGCAGTACTTTGTTTTCTTGTTTGAAGTTCACAGGATGGGCATTAACAGCACAACAAGACTCAGAGTGGGGCATAAAGCCTGCGTCTCTTTGTCTATTCTCATCTTACTATCTGAGTATTTCCTGTGTTGACAGTGAACACTCAAAAAGTCAACCTTTACAAACTTATATTTACAGCTCGTTCATCTCAGTTTAAAGAGTTACTCCTGAAACACTCAATCTAAAAACCTGAGCAAAATGTGGAGAAAAAGACCAACAATGTGGTGCTAAGAAGCTTGATTTAGTTACACATTATAGAGAGAAAATAAAGCAAGTATCCTTAGTGATTTCATTCTAAAGGTCATTTGTTGTCTATATACAAGTAAAAGATGAATATGTTATCCAAAATGTATTTTTGTTGGATGTTCTGTATACAGATGCTATTTAAAAATGATACTCTGGGACAGGCATTTAGTCTGGTAGCTAAGGCACTGCCCAAGACACCAGCACCCTATAAATGAATATTTGGATTCAAATCCTAGCTCTGGATTCTGACTTTAGTTTCCTGATAATGCAGACTCTGGGAGACAGTGGTGATGTCTCACGTAGTGAGCTTCCTGCTGTCCCCTCCACACTAGAGAACTGGATTGAGTTACCAGTTCCTGGCTATGATTTGGCCCAGCCCTGGTTATTGTCATCATCTGGGGAATGAACCAGTGGATAGGAACTTTCTCTCTCCTCTCTTCTTTCTCTCTCCTCTCTTCTCTGTCTCTCTCTCTGTCTCTGTCTCTGTCTCTCTCTCTCTCCAACATACTTGTTGCAAAGCTAACACACAACCTTGGGACACATACACCTGTTATTCGAGTGCCTGAGTTCAAATTCATGCTCCACTCCCAAGTCCCACTTCCTGCAAATGTGCACTCTGGGTGGCAGCAGGTAATAATTCAACGACACAGGTCCCTGCAACCCACGGGGGAGACCTACAACTGAGTTCTGGGCTCCTGGTTTCCACATGGCCCAGCTTTGCCTCTTGTGAACATTTAGGGAGTGAACCAACTGATAAACGATATCTTTGTCTTTGTCTCTTTACTTTCGAAACAAGTAAAAAGTCAATAAACAAAATTTTTAAAAGGTAATCTTATTTGCAGAGATGAATAACAAATACTACTTAAATTTTGCATCAGAAATCTATGTATGTAAATGAAATATGTATTGGCCTTTAAAATGTATTTTCACTGAAAAATTTTTTTCTGATTATACATGATTACTTTCCATTCTGAAAAGGTTGGAAAATAGATAAAAGGAAAGATGTAGGAAAGAAACTGATTATCCCCTTAATTTGTTGGGTTATTTAAAATTTATGTGAAAGGAGGAATTCTGGAAATAAGGATATATTTTGCCTGAAGAGGTAAGGGGATCAAATAAGGAAGTGAAATTTTAAAAAGTGCATTCCACATAAAGATCAAGGATTATAAAGATGGTCATTTCATACAATGGTTATTAAGGATTTTGCAGAAATCAGCCCCTGACTTTTAGCAACCAGTATCCATATGGGAGAGAGAGCTAGTTAGATCCAGCAGTGTGTTAGAAACGCCTATCATTCGGATCTGGCTAAAAAGCCCATGAGAGTTTCTCAGGCATGGAAAGCCAAGTCACTGTGGCAAAAAAAAAAAAAAAATGACCTAAATGAAAGATCTCTGTGAGTGAGATCCCAGCAGAAAGAATGGGCCATCAAAGAAGGAGGTACCTTTCTCTGAAGGGAGGAGAGAACTTTCACCTTGACTATGGCCTCCTCTAAATAAGATCGAAGTTTGTGAACTCAAGAGGCTTCCATAGCCTTGGCAGCTCGTGACAAGAGCCTCAGGTGATTACTGACGTCATACAAAGAGTGTCAATTGTTAAATCAACAACAGGAGTGTCTGTGCACTTACTTCCCATGTAGGATCTCTGTCCTTAATGTGTTGTACTATGTGAATTAACGGTATAACTAGTACTCAAACAGTACTTTATACTTGGTGTTTCTGTGTGGGTGCAAACTGCTGAAATCTTTACTTAGTATATACTAAATTGATCTTCTGTATATAAAGATAATTGAAAAATGAATCTTGATGAAGAATGGGATGGGAGAGGACGTGGGAGATGGGATGGTTGCGGGTGGAAGGGTGGTTATGGGGAGAAAAACCTGCTTTAATCCAAAAGTTATACTTTGGAAATTTATATTTATTAAATAAAAATTAAAAATATAATAAACAACAACACTCACTTCCAAAAAAATGCCTATGTTGGCATAGCAATTGGAAATCCACGAATCACTTCGTTCAACCTCAGAACAGAACTGTGGAATGGAATTTATAATCCCTCTTCTAGATACAAGAACATGAGTCTCATAGAGATTAAATGGCTTCACCAAAGCCAGATGTCTGATAAATGATAAACTCAGGATTGAAGGTTAGATCTTCTCACCCCTCTGCTGGAGTCAGCTGGTTCCTTATAGTGGTGATAATGGCAAGTATGATAAAGCTAGTATTCATCAAGGGCTGAGCTCCGCTCTAAAGGCCTCACATGCATTAATTCATTTAATAACCCGATATGCTAATCTCAAGAAATAATAGAAAAAGCATTCTGCATTTACAAATTTATAATTCCCTTTGGCATTGTCAAAGTTATCACCTTCACGGTTCTGGAATCCAGAGAATTTATGCTAGATTGTGTGAAATGCTAGACAAAAACATGGATGAAGCAGATGGCCACCCTCAGGCCTCAGAAAGGAGAAAATGGACCCTGACTAGGAAGGAAAATCGGTATTATTTAATATAATAAAAAGGTTGATATCATTTCCCTGACTCAAACATGTTGCAAACAAAGCCACTAGCAATTGTCTTATCTTTTTACAAATTAGCGCTATTGGAAAGTACAGTTGTCTTTTAATTTGACTTTTGGTAGACTCCATTTGTAGATGATGAGTGATATTTGATCACTTATAAATTCGTACTTCAATTATTTCTATGCGAAGCATTTGTTGGAAAATAAATTTCATTTCAACAAAAGTCGGAAAAATTAATGTTAATAATAGGTAATAAGGCTATATAGATAAAAGAAACCTACTCCATTAAATGCCTGCAGAAATCTCCTCAAATTCTTTCCCTTTCTTTGTCCCTGGCCCAGAGATACACAGCTTTCAAAAGTAATGTTACTGTTAGTATCTGACACTTGTTGTGCCTCACTTCACTCTGTTTCAGTCCACTCTTTCTACAACCTTCATTACAGCAATCAGCTGGAAACAGGTGCAACTTGACAATCTGTGGTCTCTTCTGCATCATGAGCTGTTCACATTTTCCTGAGGACTTATTATTATCATCACTGTCATTATTTAATTTGAGAGATAGACAGAACTCCTATTTGCTGGTTCACTCCCCAAAAACCCACAGTTGTCATGGTTGGACCAAGACATGGTGAGGAGACAGGAATACAATGGAAGTCTCCCATGTGGGTGGCAGGAAGCCACCCATGTGAGCTATTACCTACTGCCTCCCAGGGTTTGCACTTGCAAGAAGCTGGAACAAGGAGCAAGAGCTGTCACTTGAATCCAAACACTCTGATATGGAATAAGGGTGTCCCAACCATCATCTTAACTGCTAAGTTAAATGCCAGCCCCTCCATGGTATGTTTTGAAATATTCCTGAACATTCTAAACCTCATTTTAAATTTGCTGGAAATCAGAAATATCAAAATAATAAGCTTTGTAAAATGGGTACCACAAAAATATGTATTCTAGGTGGGTGTTTAGGCTACCAGTTAAGATGCTGTTAAGATGTCCACGACTCACATCAAAATACCTGGGTCCAATACCTGTCTTTAGTTCCTGATTCCAGCTTTCTGCCAATGTAGACTCTGTGAGATGGGATTTATCATCCCTCTTCCAAATACAAGAGCACCGAAGCTCATAGAGTTAAATGGCTTTACCCAAGCCAGCAAAAGCATGGAGGACAGCAGTATGGCTTAAGTAATTGGGAGTCCTCACTTGACTTCCTGGCTCCCGGATTTGGTCTGCCCAGCCCAGGCGCTCACAGGCATTTGAAAAGTGAATCAGGGGGCCCACATTGTGGTGCAGCAGGTTAATGCCCTGGCTTGAAGGGCCAGCTGCTCCATTTCCAATCCAGCTCTCTACTATGGCCTGGGAAAGCAGTAGAAGATGGCCCAAGTTCTTGGGCTTCCGCACCCACATGGGAGACCTGGAGGAAGCTCCTGGCTCCCAGCTTCGGATTGGTGCAGCTCTGGCCATTGTGGCCAATTAGGGAGTGAACCATTAGATGGAAGACCCCTCTCTCTCTGCCTCTCCTCTCTCTGTGTAACTCTGACTTTCAAATAAATAAATAAATCTTTTTCTAAAAAAAAATAAAAGAAAGAAAAGTGAAGCAGAAGAAAGCAGCTCTCACTGTCTTTTTTTCTGAGCCTAGGATAAATAAATAAAAGTGTCATATATATGTATATAAATGTGTACTTATGAACATACACACATATATGCCATAAATGATATATGAGTTATTTACACACATTACTCTATGGGGTTTTGAGTGCCAGTTCTCAAAAGCATGCAGACAGGGTTAAAGACTATTTGTTCCTTTTCTAGTGCTGTCAGAATTTCTTTGCCTGCTTTTAGAACTGCATGGAGTGAGACATATTTTTTGAAAGAGGCCCCAAGCTGAGATAAGCAGTGTCAAGATTTAGATGCTTGGGAATAATTATTAACTAAAATATACCAAAAGATTGAGACTGCTGCAACATATCAGAAAAGAGTAAACATGAACTGCTTTGTGATATTGACATACAAATGGTGTTAGTTAATGTTATGAGCCCACTTGAGAGGATTAAGGGAGAGCTGGGTAAAATATTACTTCTGGGTACAAGGGTGTTTCCATAACAGATTAGCATTTGGATCAGTTGACTGAGTAAAGAAGATCTGCCTTCAACAATTTAGGTGGGTATCATCCAATCCGTTAAGGACCCGGATAGTGCAAAACATGTATGAAGGATGAATTCGCTGGAATCCATCCTCTCCCACCTTCAAAATTCAGAGCTCCAAGGTCTTCAGTCTGAACTTAGACTGAATTACACCACCAGCTCTCTTGGCTCCTCAGATGTGTTTTTTAAAAATATTTATTTATTTATTCAAAAGCCAGGGTTGAGAGAAGTTGGGGGGGGGGGTGAGCTGGGGAGAGACTTTAAACAGCTGCAATGGCCAGGACTGTCTCAGACTGAAGTCAGTAGCCTGGAAACTACATCTCGTTCTCCCTCATGGGTAGCAGGAACCTAAGTACTTGGTCCATCTCCCATTGCCTTCTCAGACGCATTAGTAGGGAGCTAGATCAGAAGAAGAGCAGCTGAGACTAAAACCAGTATTTTTTTAAATTTATTTACTTGAGAGTCAGAGTTACACAGAGAAAGAAGGAAAGGCAGAGAGAGAGAGAGAGAGAGAGAGAGAGAGAGAGGTCTTCCATCTGATGGTTCACTCCCTAATTGGCTGCATCGGCCGGAGCTGTGCTGATCTGAAGCCAGGAGTCAGTAGCTTCTTCTGGGTCTCCTAGGCGGGTGCAGGGGCCCAAGGACTTGGGCCATCTTCTACTGCTTTCCCAGGCCATAGCAGAGAACTGGATTGGAAAGGGAGCAGCCGGGTCTCGAACTGGTGCCCATATGGGATGCCGGCGCTTCAGGCCAGGGCATTAACCCGCTGCACCACAGTGACCGCTCCATCAAACCAGTTTTCTTTTTTTTTTTTTTTTGACAGGCAGAGTGGACAGTGAGAGAGAGAGACAGAGAGAAATGTCTTCCGTTGCCGTTGGTTCACCCTCCAATGGCTGCCGCGGTCGGCGCGCTGCGGCGGGCGCACCACGCTCATCCGATGGCAGGAGCCAGGTGCTAGGTGCTTCTCCTGGTCTCCCCATGGGGTGCAGGGCCCAAGCACTTGGGCCATCCTCCACTGCACTCCCGGGCCACAGCAGAGGGCTGGCCTGGAAGAGGGGCAACCGGGACAGAATCCGGCGCCCCGACCGGGACTAGAACCCGGTGTGCCGGCGCCGGCATGGCAGGTGGTGGCTTAACATACTGCACAACACATTTGGCAGATTCTGGGACTTGTTGGCCTCCATAATTGCCTGAACTGATTTTCATAATAAATCTCTTATCTGTCTATGTATATGTTTGTTATTGGTTCTTGTTCTCTGGAGATCGTGGGTAATATGTTACATTGATCCTTTGATTCGATGACTTGGGGAAGCAGTATGGCTAGGGTGACTATGCTTTCCAGTTTGCCCATGGCATCCTTGGTTTTTGCTTGTTGTCCTGGCACAATTTTCAATAGCAGCTTGTTTTACTTGTTTTACTTCTCAAATTTTTCTGGTATGGACAATATTATTGGTTACTCAATAAATACAAAATCTGAAACCTGAAGGTAATCTTCTAGAAATAAAGTTTCACCTCATCCACATATCAAATACATCAGGTAAAACCCAGACCTCAATTTCTTCATCTGCAAAATAGGAATAATCATAATAACATACTATATTCTAGAGTTGTTGAAAGGATGACAAGCATGGGTGCACAATGCTTTAGCCACGACTTTTTACTATCACTGTGTGATGCTTGCCTGGTTTAAAACAAATCACATCAACCCATCTTCCTTCGCCAAACTGACATTCTGGAGCAGGCATTCTGGTTGTTGGTTAAGAGATTGCTTAGGTTGCCTGTACCCAACATCACAGTAATTAGGTCTGAGTCCTGGATCTGCTCTTGGATCCAGCTTTCCACTGATGCACAGCCTGGGAAGCAGTAGATGATGGCTCAGGTAGTTGGGTCTCTGCCACTTACGTGGGAGACTTGGACTAGGTTTCTGGCTACTGAATTCAACCTGACCAGTTCTTGCAGACATTTGGGGAGTGAATCAGCAAATAAGAGCTTGCTCTTGCTTTCTCTGACCTTCTCTCTCCCTCTCCACTCACTCCTCTCTGACCTTCAAATAAATGAAGATAGTAAATAAATTAACACTTTTATTCAAAAGTTGATTCCCTGGAGATATCTCTGTATTTATCCCCTCCACCATCGCCATCATTCTCAATCATTCCTTAGGATGTCCCACAAAATGTTCATAACTGATCATCTCTTTCTTTGTTAGAGGCAGAATCACATCTCTTGTCTTCCAGTTCTGGTTCTAAACATGCCACTTTTGAAACAAACTCCATCATTGCCCAGTGATTTAGAATTGAATTTTGGAAATAGCCTATCATTAGATTTTACAGCGATCACTTCTGACACTCTGGGATTGCCAAGAAGGAGGGTTCTGGAATTATTCCTAATCTGTCTTCTGTTCTTTTCTAAGTGGGCGTTCACACTTTCACACCGTGCATCTTGGCCAGGCAGATTTACCTCTGAAGGGAAGGTTAGGTAGTGAAATTGTAGCTGGGAGCAGATGCCAGTACGGAGGTGGCAGGAGGGTCCTGCAATATTAGAGTTCCTACCGAGAGAGAGATGGCTGTGGAAATGATGCTTTCATTGTCCTCGACACTGCAGCTCAGTTCATGGAGAACAGAAACCCATTATTTAAACAGATGGCAAGCCTGCCCATCCATAACCAGGCATTTAATGAGATAAAACAGAGCAGCCAGGGCTGTAGGTGTGTGAGTCCAGACCATTTTAGAAGACATCATTTAATTGCACTTCTATTTTTGTGAAAGTTGTTCCCAAATGCCTATCTTGCCCTCTATCCTAGCTTCATTCTTTCTCTTCACTTTTATCTGCCTGGTGTTTGGGTCAAAATCAAATGGATGATTCCTTCTCTGACTCTCACAGCCACGATTTTTAAATTGTGAATATAATTGAGGCAGCCCAGGGAAACTGAAGTTATGTGCTGGGGGGAACCTGGGTGTGAATCTCTATTCAACCTTGAGTGGATGTTTCCTCTTCCCTAAAATGGTAATCATAACCCTTATTTCACAGCATTTTTCTAAAGTTTGGAAAATAAAATACATGAATTATGTCAAATGTACTTCATAGCCCTTGGTGGGTGCTTAAGAAAAAAACAACGGCCACACTATTCTAGTTGCATCCAGCTTTTCTCACACAGTGTTGGATTTTGGAACTCCACATCACTCTTAGTTCATTCTAGGCCTTCCATGTAATTAATACTCCACACACTCATGGAAAGATAGCTATGTGTTAGAGTCATGGTTTGTGACTACTTTATATATTTTTTAGCATCTTACTTATTGAAAAGGCAGAGTGATGGCGGGTGGAGAGAAAGAGAGAGAGAGAAAGAGAGAGAGAGAGAGAGAGAGAGAGAATCTTCCACCTCTGGTACACTTTAGAAATGGTTGCAACTGCCCATACTCACCCAGGCTGAGGTCAGGAGCCAAGAATTGTATGGTCTTGAACCCTATTTATACCACAATTTTTCCCCTTACACATGCATAACTATAAGATTTAATTAACAAACTAGGAACAGTGAGAAATTAACACAATAAATAATAACATGGAGCAAATATAACAATGCACTACAATAATGTTGCTAACATAACTATTCTTTGGCTTCATGGCCATTATTAAGTAAAATGAGGGTTACTTGAACACAAGCGTGCTGCAATACCACAACAGTTGATCTGATAACCAAGGAAGCTACTAAGTGAATAACAGGCAGGTAACATATACAGTGTGGATACACCGAATAAAGGGATGATTCATGTCACAGGTGAGATGGAATGAGATGACTAGAGATTTCATCTAACTAGAAAAGCAGGATGCTATCACAAGCTTCTGATTTAACAGATGACTTCATTTTACCCATAGAGAGCAGTATAGATAAAAGGTAATTACAATGCCTTATAGTTTAATACTTCAAAGAATTACACCTTTAATATCCAGATTTTTTAATTTTATGTTTTATTATAGAGGAAGGCAATTTATGTGTATATTGTATATCTTATCTTTCTATTCTGGATCTAAACTAAACCACAGAACTTTCCTACTTTAATTAGCTATTAGCTAATTAGCTAGCCGCTTTGAGGTTATTGCTGAAGTTTCTGTGAAATGGGAAGGTTTTTTTTTTTTTTATTTGACAAGTAGAGTTACAGACAGTGAGAGAGAGAGACAGAGAGACAGAGAGACAGAGAGACAGAGAGAAAGGTCTTCCTTCCGTTGGTTCACTCCCCAAATGGCCACTGCAGCTAGAACTGCCCTGATCCGAAGCCAGGAGCCAGGCACTTCTTCCTGGTCTCCCATGCAGGTGCAGGGGCCTAAGCACTTGGGCCATCCTCCACTGCCTTCTTGGGCCATAGCAGAGAGCTTGACTGGAAGAGGAACAACCAGGACTAGAACCCAGCGCCCATAAGGATGCTGGCACCACAGGTGGAGGATTAACCAAGTGAGCCATGGCACTGTCTGGGAAGGCTTTTTGAGCTAAGTCAGAGAGGAACTTACAAAGCATGAGACTCCAATGCAAATGCTTTTAGGGACCAGACAGCAATATAGATATCAGAATCTGAATAGCAACTGGCAGAGTTGGTGGTTACACTGGGCAATGCAGACTTTACCTGAGGAGATGCAGATGCAATTCTTCTTTTCTGAATGTAAAAAACAAAACTCTTCTGAGTTGGGTCTATGGCTTTCATTTGTAAACCTTGCTTAAATGATTCAATAGAATACCTACAATCTAGATATTTATTGCAACATATTTCAAGCTTTATTTGTAAAACACAGAATGATCGTTTTCAAAATTCTTCTTCAGTATCTCCAATTAAGCTTTCTTAAATTTAGAATCATATTTTCAAAACTTGATATGATCTCTATTCTTTCCACTGATTTTTTTCAACCTGAAATACTGAATGTAGCCCATTGAGTAGATGTGCAGTAGGCTCAGAACAACTTGCTAGTTATTTACGTTTAAGTGTTTGACATTTACTTGAGAACATAACATTATACATGTCAACACTGAGTGTACTCACTCAGTAAATGATTACTTTTCTGTAAACTCTCAATACTCCAAACATTTAAAGAGCACTTCCTATCTGTGAGGCACAGGGTTTATAGCTCTGATGTGGCTTTTATTCTATGAATTACAATGTGGTAACTTCTATAAAGGAGGAGTAGGTAATTTGATATGATTAAATAAGAGGTGTTTTATCTGGGAGAATTGAGAAAGACTGAATTGAACAAATAAGACAAATATACTGCAGAATAAGAAAGAAAGTTTGCCAGGCCGACAAGTAGGAGGAAAATTGTCTCATAACTTAAACACGAAACACTAAAACAAAACACCAAAAAGAATAAAAAATTTGAGTTGACCCTTATACTTCATCAAGGCCAAGAATAAAACTTGTATTATACCAAATTATGATGCATATGTGAGAATTCTTCAAAAACAGATGCGAAATGTGCTCACGGTGCTCCAGGTTTTCCTTCCTTTTGGCTCACTTGTCAAGAGATCTCTGAACCCATAATCTTCATTTTTACTAAAATTTGGATTTGCGCATTGCAGTTTCCAAAATAAGGTAGTACAGTTTCAGAAGTTAGGTAGTTCCTTTGAACTGATCAAAAATTTTTCTACTCACAGTACAGAGAACAGTCCCTCACAAGGTTAAATATTTAATACATGTTTGTTGAATACTTAGACAGATAGATCATTGAAAGTTCTGTCAAGAAGACTGGGATAAAGGGATCTGTGTTCCACTCACCCATAATGCATTTAAGAGAGAGGTTGAGCAGTCCTCATAGCTTCTGACAGAATTTGAGCACACCAGGCTGTTTCCATCTGTGACGAGATACTTCTTAAACTATCTGACTCAGGTTGGGCAGTTAGTCAGTAATAAACACCAGTTTTGGGAGAGGCAATTTTTTCACTTCCAACAATGTAAATGTTTCAACTTCTGAAATCAAACTGGTTGATCTTGTTAGACTCTACTGTATCCAAGAAAAGTTATTTTTAACTACAACATGCATTTGCGTTTTAGAATGGCGGGGCTGTTTCAATTACTTAGTGTTAATATTTGACATGGGATTTATGATATCTATGCTTTCCAGATTTCTTTCTGGTGAGACAATATTTGGCTTATCCATAAAGTGAATGTTCAGTGTTTAGTATTCATTAATAATAAGATTTACATGGCACCGTGTTGAAAAGCACATAATTATGGATCCTAGGTTCTTTCTTAGAAGACAGTTCAGATTTCAGACATTCTGCCCAGATCTCCTTGTAATTTTAGTTACCATTTATTGAACATCTATTCTTTGTATAGCCCTTAGGCCTGGAGCTTCATTTGTAATATCTCCAATTTTGAAAGTTGCTACTGTGCTATACATATTCCTGATGAAATAACAGATATACAAAGAGAAGAAATGACTTGCCCCAGATCACTCACAAAGTGTCAAGGTCCTCCTGGGCGTTCACACTCCATGGATTTTGTGCTCTGATTTGTAATCCAGAAATCATAGCTAATCTACACATTTGTTTTTCACTAAAACTTAATTTATCACACATAATTAAAGCTATAGCAAAGGTATAAAATAAAACAGAAATTTTATTAAAAAAATAGGCTCACCAAATTCTTCCCCCCATGCTTATGCTTACAGCCTCTAAGTCATAATTTTCCTTAGCACCCTCTTAGTTTTCTTCACATCGCTTTCTACAGTTTTATTTTATATTTATTTTTGTGTTATTTGGCTAATGTCTGTATCTCATGCAAAGGCAGGAACCACATCTGTTCATGTCTTTGCTGGCTTGGGCTGCTATAGCAAAATATAGATTGAGCACCTTAGATGAGACATTTTGTCTGATAGACAAAATTTTCTTTGAGAGACAGACATTTTCTCTGAGAGGTAGAGAGAGCAACAGAGATCTTCCATCTGCTGATTCACTCCCCAAATGGCTGCAATGGCCAGGGTTAGCCCAGACCACAGCCAGGAGCCAGAAGCTTCCTCTAGGTCTCCCTCAAGGGTGCAAGGGCCCAAGGACTTGGGCCATCTTCTGCTGCTTTTCCAGGTGTATTATCAGGGAGCCAATGGGAAGTGGAGCAGTCAGGACCCAACCCCATGCTCATAAAGTGTGTTGCAGGTGGCAACTCTACCAGCTATGCCACAACGCTGGCCCAGACAACAGACATTTTTTTCTCACATTTCTAGAGGTGGGGTGGTCCAAGATCAGGGAACTAGAATGGTTGACTTATGGTGAGCGCTGTCTGTCAGGGTTTTCCTGCTGCATCCATATACGGCTGAGACCCAGCTGGGGATGGAGACAGGGAGGGAGAGAGAGAACCAGCTCTTGGCTCCTTCTAGAAAGACACTAATCCTCTCATGAGAGTACCTCACCATCAGGACATCACTCAGATCTCAACATCACCTCACAAAACCCTCTTCTCCAAATCCTACCACTTTGGGATTAGGGTATCGATATATGAATTTCAGAGAAGAAATAATTCAGTCCATGAAAGTTGAAATGGGATAGTGCTTGGCATGTCAGTCTCTCAAATCAATTATGTTCAGAGATCACTGAATCCAGTTGCTGAGAAATCAAGGCAACAAATCAAGGGGCAGGAAAGAATAGTTGCACAGAGAAGACTGAACTAATGCCAAAGCCAGAGAGTTTCAGCCCACTCCGAGCCTACCATAGCAGAGCTCTGACTTTTCCTGGTTCTCTCCTTCCAAGCAGCACCAGCCAAATGATTTTCAGGGTTCATGGAAAATCAGAAAGCAGGATTCCTTGTTCAAGAAACACAAAAATATGTCATGAAAAGTATTAAAAATATAAAGGTTTTTCATTCCTTTGTTTCCTAAGTAAGTGGGCATTTATTTTTGCTTAGATTCATTCAACATGTAGTCAGTAACTATCCGCGAAGTGCAGAGCGTGAAGCAGAGGCAGTAGCCAACCTGCCTTGAAGGGAAAGTCAACATTTCTTTATCCAGCACATTTGACAGTCTATTTGTTAGGTACCATTCTAAGCCTCCAGATCTGGCAGTATACAGGCCAAGCCTCGCCTTCTCGGGTTTTCTTTTTTCTTTTAGTCATGTTGTTATTCATTTGATATTTAGTGTGATTTTAAAATAAAGAAAAAATGAAAATTTTAATCATTGGCATGAATCTTACCACTGTGCAAAGAGAGCTTTAAATGCACATGTAAGAGTATTGAACTCTTCTGCACAATCCCTGAAGCCACACAGTTCATGTTCTGCACCTTGCACAGCTTGCAGACTTCGTTCTTAGCAGAATTGTGGAAGCACTGCACAAAGCTAACTTCACTGTGTTGATTTGATTTCTCCACATGTGCACACTTCCCCAACATTCTCTCCTTTGACTTATTGATGAGTAAGGAAGCACAGAGAGAGAAATGATCTGAAGGTGACTGCATCTTCCCAGTCCTTCTGTGTCACTATTTTGTAGTGTGGTTGATGGTTACTACACGAAAGTAAAAGGGGTAAGAAAGCCCATGATAAGATTCCTTGTTTTTTTGTTTGTTTGTTTGTTTGTTTCATTTTGTTTTTTAGACTATTGTTACCTTCTTTGAGGCTGAACAGAAAACATGACCTCTTGGGGCTGTCAGCACCTCCACTTAGTCATAAACACAACACACTTTGTACTCATTGAGCCTACTGAACTCTTCCACATCATGGATCCACTAGAACATGTGCTCCTGAGGCAGCCACATGGATGGATGGGGTAGGAAGGAACGCATCTACATGTTCTGCTGTCTGCTGAGACTTTACTTACAAAGCAGAGGTGCAATGAGAGGTGAGAGAAGCTTGGGAAAATGATGGAGTAGACTGGGTGGGGAAGGGAGGTCCAAGACCAAGCCGGCTCTAAAGTTCTCTGTGCTTTTTTTTCTTTGTCACCATTACTTTTCCCTGTTTCTTCATTTTTTAACAGAGGTGAAAAGTACTGTTTTTATCCTCTTCATCATACTGTTATAAAAAGCTGCTACCTTTTCCCCAGTTTTCTAGCTGGGGTCCATAGGCAGAAGTGGTCACGGGCCTAAGAGAGAAAGGTCACTGAGGGAGCTGGCTGTCCCCAGTGGTCCTGCAAACAAGATTTTTGCCCTTTGTGGAGCCACACATCTTCACTTAATGTTTTAAACTGTTTTTTTTAAAGGTCACATGCATTAAGACATTAAGTAAACTGTTAGATTAGCAAACATCAGAACTTTTTTCCTAACTGCATTAACAACAACAAAAAGGCTCTTGTAGTTGACTCACCTAAATACCCCCAAAGAAATATTTAAATTAAAGATGGTTTTAAAAAGTCTTGCCCTCTAACAATCATTGATAATTATTTCTCACCAGAAACTAAAGAGATTTTGTATTTTGCAAGCATAAATATTGGCAACCAGTCTATTTATACAAATACCACTACACAAGCAGAAATAGTTCCATTATTTAAACATTATATTAAGAAAATCTTTTCAAAACAAAAAGGATTTCACTATACTGCACATCACATAAAAATGTAAGGTAGCATGTGTGAACTGTTTAAAGAGCTTGTTAAAGATTCTTATAATAAGAAACGCTGGGAAAAGTAGAGTCATATCTTATCAAAACAATCTAAGAAATCTTAAGAATGCTGCTTTTCTAGTAATACATAAATATACACGAACATGAGCAAGAATCCAAGTAAAGAAACAGTTCTTATTCATAGGATTGACAGTTTTATTATTACACCAGCCTGAAATAACATATAATGGTGTGTGAGTGTGCACTGGAGTTTCTAAAAGCAGCTTTTAAGATAGGCTTAATGTGAGAAGGGTTCAACTTTCTTCTTTGAATTCTGGAGAATGGGGTCTCCTGGGGATAAAGGGGGAACAGGGGAGATAAACTTTTAATGCAATCCCTATTCATACCACACTTATTTTGTTTATTTGTTCAGCAATATTTATCATGCAGCCAGCCCTGCAAATACAGTGGGGACCTTGACAAACATTTGTATTCCTTCTGCCTTTAGGATGCTCAGCACATAGGCAAGAAACAGCATTAGCAAAGAGAATATGAGGTATTCAAAAGGTTCCAGGAAAGTGGCATTAAAAGATAAGCTTACTATGGCCCTTACTGTGGTGTAGTGGGTAAAGCCACCACCTGGGATGCCAGGATCCATATGGGCACTGGTTTGAGTCCTGGCTGCTCCACTTCCAATCCAGCTTCCTGCTAAAGTGCCTGGGAAAGCAGTAGAAGATGCTTGGCCCTTGTGCTCACCTGGGAGACCCAGGAGATGCTTCCTAGCTCCTGGCTTCAGATCAGCCCGGCTCAACCATTCTGGCCATTTAGGGAGTAAACCAGTAGATGGAAGACCTCTCTCTTTATCTTGTCCTCTCTCTGTCTGTAACTCTGTCTCTCAAATAGATAAATAAAAGCTTTAAAAAATTTTAAAACCAAAAGATAAGCTTACTTTGGTGAAAAATTTTTCAAATCAGTACATAGCTTTTTTCATAGTAGATTTTCCATGAATATTATGAAGACACCTTGGATGCATGAATTTCAATTTTTTTTGCACCAAGTTAAGCTCATCTTTTAATGCCATTTTCCATAAACTTTTTGCAGTGACCTCATATTACAGGAAAGAGAAAGTTGTTTATCAACTTGGTGGGGGAAGCTGATAAGACCAAGGGGGTGAGTAAGGGAAATCTTCCAGATGTGCGCATCAAAACCAATAGTGCAAGGATAAGCAGGGTCTCTCAGATCAAGAATATGGGAGCATTAAATGCTGAATCAAAGAGAACCCTGTGAAATCCCTTCCAGACCAGGTTTCCTCAATTCTTATTCATCATGTGCTAAGACCTCTTTTGGATGATCAGCAATGATTAGCTATATTAGTAGATATTTAGAGAACAAGAGATGTTGTGTTTGCTTTGATACATAATATCCAAAATGATTATATATAGTTGATTAATGAATGAGATTGAATGGCACCAATAGACTAGCTGGGCACATTTAGTGGGGACCAATAGTTGCAGCAGCTGCACACAGTGAATGCACAAAAAGGAACTATAGTACCTTTCCTTTGGGTCTTAACTTTCAACTTCAGGAGGCACCTCCTTGGTGGGTTACAGAGCTGGCAATAAAATAAGCTTTGGGTTGAACCTGAATGTGTGTGTCTTGCCTTTGCATACAACTACGGTAACCCAAAACACATTTCACAGAGGTCTATGATGCAAGAGTCACCTCTAGGCTGTCACAATGGTGTATTCTAGGCAAAGGTAAAAAGACATGAAAACGTTCAGAAGTTAAGAGGAGACAGCCTTTCTAGATGCTGAATATGACCTAAATATGGATAGATTCCAATGGAAGGGGAAGATAGTGAAAGGTGAGTCAGACAGTGAGCCAGCAAGTTTTAAGTGTATTGAGATATCCAGATTGTGGAAACAGAAAGCCAATTACTGTTTTAATGGGAAAATATTATGGTCATACATATACTTTCAAAAGAATACCTGAATAGGCTAGAGAACAAGAGTGGGAGGAAGAAGAGCAATAGCGGAGGGAGATGAGAGCGCCCCAGAACTGGAGATCGGCAGTAGGTGCACAGAAGTCATAGACTGAAGGACCTTGAAGATTTATTGGAGAGGTGTGTGTGTTGAAAAAAAAGGGAGATGAGGTTGATTCCCATATTTAGTGTTGTGAGATCTGGGTAAATGGCTGATGAGATCACAAAGAAAGGGAGTGAAGAAAGAACCGCTGATGTTTGTGGAGTTATTCCAGAGACTGCTGCAACCTAACATGCTCAATTGTTGTATGAAATGGAACTAAGGGTTGCCAGAATAATGATCATAGCAATTTGAGGGGAATAAAAATACAAAGCATTTGTAAGGAAGAACACACTGGGAGATTCTGTAGCAAGTATTTCAGTCCTTCACATGTTCATGTCCATCCCCAATCCCGCTCACCACAACCTTGTCCCTCTATTTTGAGCCCTTGAGTGAATCAGACTCTTGTAGAAGATGGCTACCTCAGCTGTTCAAGCTGCTCTAAGGAAAAGATTAAGGATCACCCCCAAATCATTGCTACTCATTTTTATTACTATTATTTCTTTCAAAACCAATCTAATGTTCTGAGAAGCAAAGATTCATGCATCTTTCCTTGAAAGAAAAGAGTATTTTTGAGTCCACCCAAAAAAGCGTTGTCATAATACTACCACTACCACTGATGATAACAGTTATATCTGCCTTTGTTTTCTGTTAGTTACATCATACATGCTACTATTTGTCCTCACGTCAACCCTGCAGGTTTAGTATTCCATTTGCCTGCTCAGCTATTGGGATGAAAACTAACTGAACCACATGAGAGCATACAGCCTCACTTTGTCCCCTCTCCATGGTGTAACCAACTGATCTATACCTATAGGACAATAACACATTTTAAAAATAAATAATTTGAAATAAATAGATGTGAAAAGTGCTTTTGGTTCTCTTCCTCTTGCCTTCAGGCTTAGAGATTACTAAGTAAAAGAGTCAATTTTGTTTAAATATAATATGCCACAATTTGTGTTTTCACTCACCCCAGACATTTGTAATGATCTATCAATACAAATAACAATAGAGTAAATGCTAATCCCATTCTTTTCCTCTGGATTCCATTGGATTGCTGTGCCATGGTTTTGTGGTCAACGAGCAGCTTTCCTTGTATGCAGTGATTTAATGCTCAGGTCTTTTCATTATTTGAAGTCACAGAATTCCCCGGGGCCTAGCACCTCTGCATCCAGTTGGCAAACAGGGTAGCGAAGGCGGGGAATGTGGAGATTTATAGTCACTTTGGCTGGGAAGTAACTCCTTCACATCCACATACCCCATTGGTGAGAACGGCTCACTTAGATGCGAAAACTGGAAATTGTAGCCAGTTGGACAGCTCTTCCCAGCAATATCTCCATATTACAGAAAACAGAAGTCAACTACCAGTAGACAATTAGGAGTTACCATTATGTATGTTTGATCCATCTGTCTTTTCCTTTATAGTTTTTAAGACCACGTTAAGAAAAATAATTTTCATTCATTGATTAAAGAAATATTAACCAACCTTTTGCTAATATTTATATATCTTGTTTTGAAAAACAGGTAGTCAAACCTCAACATCATTCAGAAGAGTAATGTTTATTTGACTCCACTAATTTAGAGGGATATTTTAATTAAATACTAAAATAACATTAACATGCATGTCAGTATACTTGGTGCTTTTCCTGAACTTGATTTTGTCCAACTGGTCTTTTGTCATGGGATCATATTTACTAGGATATTTTAATTATTAAAATTATATCATTCAAATATTTTTCTGTACATCTTCCTCCAAAGTTATTTTTTCCTTTCAAAAAAATTGCCTATCACATGCTCATTTTAGTTTTCTGCATGAATATCTCTCCAAGTCGCTTCATCAGCCCTAAAATAATTGGTATAAGAGTTCAATTACAAGGTTGGGTTTAGTGTTTGGTGCAGCAGCAGGTTAAGCCACTACTTGGGAGGCCTGCCTTCCATATGGGATCTCCATTCTACCCAGTTCTCTGCTAATGTGCCTGAGAAAGCAGTGGAAGATGGCCCAAGTCCTTGAGCCCCTAACACCTACCTGGGAGACCCAAATGGAGTTCCAGGCTCTTGGCTTCAGCCTGACCCAGCCCCAGCCATTGCAGTCATTTGCAGAGTGAACTCACAGATGAAAGATCTCTTTCTTTGCCCCGCTCTCACTCTTGCTCTAGCTCTTGCACTCGCTGTCACTCTACCTTTCAAATAAATAAAACAAATATTTAAAACAATGAAAAAATTGAAAGAGGATAGGCTGATAGGTTTGTGGTAAAACTAATTATTATTATTATTTTTTTTTACTTATTTGACTGGTAGAGTTAGATAGTGAGAGATAGAGAGAGAGAGACAGAGAGAAAGGTCTTCCTTCTGTTGGTTCACCCCCCAAATTGCTGCTATGGCCGGCACTGCGTTGATCCGAAGCCAGGAGCCAGGTGCTTCCTCCTGGTCTCCCACGCAGGTGCAGGCGCCCAATCACCTGGGGCCATCCTCCACTGCACTCCCAGGTCAGAGCAGAGAGCTGGACTGGAAGAGGAGCAGCCGGGACTAGAACCTGGTGACCATAAGGGATGCCAGCGCCGCAGGCAGAGGATTAGCTAAGTGAGCCATAGCACCAGCCCCCTAATTTATTTTCAATACTGAATTTTTCTCCTTTAAGAACGTTGTGCTCACTTCTTCAAGTTTTCTTATCTGTCCCTCAGTTAAGTTCCCAAATCATGAATTTGGTAAGAAATAAACATTTATTGAATGGGTGATATTGCCATACAGTGTATATCATTAAATGTATTCCTAGACACTTTGTTTTATACTTCTGTTGCCTAATAAAAATGTCCTTTTTGATTATAGTTTTTTTTTTAAAGATTTATTTATTTGAAAGAGTTATACAGAGAGAGGAGAGGCAGAGAGAGAGAGAGAGAGAGAGAGGTTTTCCATCCGATGGTTCACTCCCCAGATGGCCGCAATGGCCAGAGCTGTGTCTTTCTGAAACCAGGAGCCAGGAGCTTCTTTCGGGTCTCCCACTCGGGTGTAGGGGCCCAAGGACTTGGGCCATCTTCTACTGCTATCCCAGGCCATAGCAGAGAGCTGGATAGGAAAAGGAGCAGCCAGGACTAGAACAGGCGCCCACATGGGATTCCGGCGCTTCAGGCCAGGTCATTATTCCAGTGTGCCACAGCGCCATCCCCAACCATTATAGTTTTAAGCTTTATTTTCAGTATATGAGAAAGCTTATTCTTATTTTTGGAGCATTTGTCCTATAATCACTTAGCAGAAGTGCATACTTTGTAAAATTTTTATGACTGAGAATATCTCTGTTAATTCCATCCATGAATGCCAGTTTTGATGGGTATAGAATTCCCAGTTCAGAATACTTTCTTTTCATGGAAAACCACAGGTACGAATCCTTCTGTCTAATGGCATCTATGTTACTCAGATGTGTGATATTAATCTAAAAGTATTTTAAATCCTTTTCCTTATTAATTTAATGTTTTCTTGATGGATATTTATGATTTTTACATTATCATAAATTAAAATATTCCACAAAATACTCTTATTCCAATTTTCTTGTGCATCCCCCAAAATCAAGTTTTTAACTCAGAGAATGTTTATCAATGTTCTAATAATTTTTGCTCTATTTCTCTGATGCTTTGTGAATAATATAAATTTGTATTTTAAATAGCTTTTTCTTTAAGATACTTTCTCCTATCTTACATCTTTTCCCCATTTTGATGATATCACAATTTTTTTCTGCTGAAGTACAAGAAAAATCTTAAAGTGGACATCTATTTCACTAATCTGTTATTTACTTAATACTGTTAATCTCACTTAATACTGAAGTATCAAGTCTACTTTTAAATGCCTCTGTTGCAATTTAAATTTGGGGAAAATTTTAAAAATCTGAAGGCAACATTTAACTGATTCTGTTAAGCACCAATGAAGAAAATAATTAGATGTATATTTAAAAGAACATCTTCCTTTTAATCATCTAGTAATTTACTTAATTTCCTGGGGGTACATTGGCTCTAAATTCTTATAGTGGAGGCTGTGTGAGGAACTAATAAATGTTTACATAACAATGATGTTTTAGCCATTGAAGCTTACACATCCTTAACATGACAACCCACGATTGTTTAGATGTTAGTTAAAATGAATTGTATCAGAAATTGTCCCCATATACAACATTAATCCCAAGTAGAGGAGTTTAGTTTTTAATAGCTTTACTTTATTCTCAGTCCATTTTCCATTTGGAATCATAACCAGAGGGACCCACCATCATGCCATGCTCTCATTCCTGTTATTCATGTCGGAAAACATGAGGTAACTGGGCACCATGCACTTCTCTAGTCGGTCAGACTTTTTTAAGATCAGGTCACTACAGCAGTCCCTGTAGTGAGTTCCCCCTTCATTTATCAAACCTTCTTCACCAAATGAAAAGCAGTTTCCACTTCCCAAAGCTCTGGCTAAAGGCAGGAGTTAGCCTAATTTTTTTGAACTACATTCCTTGCAGTAAGGAAAGCAACTAGCTGGGTCACTGTTCACTTCCTCTAATTGTGAACAACTGTCATTAAGTGAAGCTCCCTGCCTCAGTTATTGGTCGCTAACCAGGCAAAGCTCAGGGCAGGATAAAGGCCATGCCCTCTAGCTCTGAATATGACCATTGTGAAGTGAGAAGTGCCCCTGGCTGTTCACCCTGGCCAGTAGCTCCTGCCTATCTCTTACACTGAGTGCTCATGGGCTTTTGTCCTCTGAAGTCCCACACACAATTTTTCCTTACACATTTTAAACGTCAGGTTGGATGCTTTTCAACTAGGCTACCTCTCACCTTGGTTCTATGTTCATGAGTTTCCTCTAAATTTCTCTTTTGAGACTACTGAGTGCCTGACTTGTTTGTTTGTTTGTTTTTTCTTGTTTTGTTTTTTTGTTGTTGTTTTCCTTGCCTAGTCAGATATTTCTGTATTTCTCATGTACTTCTCTAATTTCAATGGTGATTATCAGAAAAAACGTCAAATGTATGCCATCAAATTACTGTCTTGAACAAGAAAACTATTAGTTTTAATATTCTAGACAGTTGATCCTTAAATGAAAGGATTTTATGTCATTAGTCTGAAGAAGAAAAGGAAGGAAGGAAGGGAGGGAGGAAGAAGGAGACAAGGGTGGGAGGGAGGGAGGAAGAAGGAAGGAAGGAAGGGAGGGAGGGAGGGAGGGAGGGAGGAAGAAGGAGACAAGGGTGGGAGGGAGGGAGGAAGAAGGAGACAAGGGTGGGAGGGTGGGAGGAAGAAGGAAGGAAGAAGGAAGGAAGGGAGGGAGGGAGGGAGGAAGAAGGAAGGAAGAAGGAGACAAGGTGGGAGGGAGGGAGGAAGAAGGAAGGAAGGAAGGAAGAAGGAGACAAGGTGGGAGGGAGGGAGGAAGAAGGAAGGAAGGAAGGAAGGAAAGAAGGAAGGAAGGAAGGAAGGAAGGGAGGGAGGGAGGGAGGGAGGAAGAAGGAAGGAAGAAGGAGACAAGGTGGGAGGGAGGGAGGAAGAAGGAAGGAAGAAGGAAGGAAGAAGGAGACAAGGTGGGAGGGAGGGAGGAAGAAGGAAGGAAGAGGGAGACAAGGGAGGGAGGAAGAAGGAAGGAAGAAGGAGACAAGGTGGGAGGGAGGGAAGACGGCAAGGAAGAAGAAAAGGACAGAAGAAGAGGGAGGAGGGAAAATAGCAAAACTATCAAAACATCAATGAAACTGGCAAATCTAAAATGATGAACATTTTCTAATTGAGAGTAATTGTGTAGAGGTGGCTGGGTCCAGCTTCTTGTCTCTACTGCAAGCAAGAATTTGAGGATGAGAAGTACGTAAAGGTCAGAAGAGGAATGAGATTTATTTGCATACAAAGCAAAATTATACACTCAAGGAGTGTGAACATAATTGAAAGAGCTGTGCTCCATGAGTTTTGGGTTTATCCTTTTATACGATCTGAGGAATAGGGGGGTAGTGTCTGGGGTGGAGTATAATTGAATAATCACAAGAGGACAGAACTTGGGGCAGAGCCTGCAAGACACCATTGCCTCATCCTTTTGATGGAAATCTAGGAAGTGTCATGGCATTGGGTGCACATGGCTGCAGGAGCACTAGCCATGGTAACTATTACAATGACCTTATGCTTAGCGAAAGGTCATCACGAGACGCAGCCAGCAGCTATGACTGTTATTTTTGTCAGGGCTGGTTCTAAGCAGTATTTGTGCTTAAGCTGCGGTTTTCTGCTGCACAGAAAGGGGGTGTTTGGGCAGTGCAGGACGGGGGCTGCAACATAGGCGACTGCAGAGGGGTCCCTGGCAACCTCAGCTCTTCTTCCCTACTACAGTCTTACCTACACCAGTTTGAAGGCAGTGGTGGACAGCTCCCATGCAGTGGTGAAATGGTTTGAACGAAAAGTACTAGCACAAAGAAATGGGTTAGTGCTTGTCTAATTGCACTATCCAAGAAAAACCATTCAATCAACCAAATTCATTCTCTGGGTTTGTGAGAAACTTTAGTCAGCCTTGACTTTTGAGTAACTTCATGTTGGAGTCTTTGCGGAAAACACTGGAGCAGCTTTAATTTAAAAGTTTCACTTTCCTCAGCATGACAGCTTGTTAAGGTGTTGCAGACTGAGTCAGCCCCTCCATCATTACAACGCAATCTTTTAGATTACAAAGCTGCACTTAGAAGTGGAGGCAGCAGTCCCAAGCCCTCTTACTCAGCTCTCCGTGGCCTGTTGGCACAAGAACTCTTGGAAGACAGATTGGAGTCCTGCAGCAGTTCACCATGCTGGATGGACTCACATGTTCCCCCAGACTCCTCCAGCTGTCCTCTCTTCACACATGGCTACCTGGCTCTGCCCCCAGAGAGCTCCTGCCTCTCTACTTACCTGGTGTACCCTCTCTTTCACTCGCCTCTTAGAGCAATCCTGCTGTATGCAGGCAGATGAAGCAAACGCTTCCAAACTTGACTCAGAAGCACATAATGCCAAGCACTGAAGAATCAAAATCCAAGTAATCTACTAAATTTTGGTATTTCATGATGCATAAGACATAAAGACATACTCAATGTAAAATTCTAATAGTATGGGAAATATTATAATAAAGGATATAATATATTGACTATACATTCAAAAAAAGAACAAGGAGTGAGTGTTTGGCTCGGGGGTTAAGAAGTATATCAGAACACCTGGTTTCTACACTCACCTCTGGCTCCTGACCCGAGCTTTCCATAAATGCAGACGCTGGGGAGCAGCAGTCATGGTTCAAGTGGTTGGCGTCCAGACACCCAGGTGAGGGCCCTTGTTTAAGTTCCCCACTTCCGGCTTCAGACTCCCAGCTGCTCTGAGTATTTGGAGAGTAAATCATTAGGTAAGAAGTCTCTGTCTCTTTCTCTCTCTGCATCTCAAATAAAAGAAAGAAAATGGAAAAAAGGATGGAAGAAAAATATTCAAATACTACCAATTGCCTCAGGGTTGAACATAATACTCATAACATGATATCTATTTTATAATGTTCTCAAATCTCCTTGGGTGCAGTTTATTTGCTTACTTGTGCTTTTTAATAACTTGATAGCTTAACTAGAAATATCATATGGGTCACAGAACATTATAAAACTGCCATATGATATGATTTCAACTAAAAGAATATATAAATAAGAGATGATGAAAATACGGGAAAATGTTAATAGCACTCTCCTAGGTAAACAAATGAGTGATTTCTGTTTTCATTTCATTTAAAATATATCTGTGTTTTCAAAGTGTACATTGATCATGTATTGATTTTATTTTAGTGAAAAATGTGTGACACAGGAAACCAAATGATTACTATATTCCTGATGCCCCACCCAACCAGTGTGCTTCAAATATTTTGAATAAAAGAGAAATCTTCAGAAACTGAAGATTTTTGTTTGGCTTCACATACCTTAAGACAACATATTTCAGACTTCTGCTTCATGAGTGACAAATAGTTTCCCCAAAATATTCTTATCCTAAAGTGAAGTTAACTCAAAGGAGAGGAAATTCTGTGGGGAAACAGAAAAGAACTGGATCTAGCCAAATGCTCACCATCGAAAAGAGAGCCAGGTGGTTCTGGGAACGGGAAAAGGGTGAAAAAGTGCTGTGAGCAAACCTTCAAAATTCACATGCAGGACCCACTGTGGCCTGCTCTCCCTCGATCTCTGTCTCTGTCTCTGTCTCTCTCTCTCACACACACACACACACACAGCCTTTGGGAAGACATTTTGAGCCACAGATACAGAGGAAGAATTGGATCATTTTACTTCTCATTCTTTCAGAACTGGAAACAGGTGTGCTCCCTGTCCCCACAGCCAGGGAATTCATTGTTAACGAGGCGAGTGTGTACAGATCATGCAGATAGCTGAGCTGGTGTGTATTTGGGTAAGTGAGGGGGAAAGGTGGAAATACCATGAATCAGGACGTAGCATTGCTGTTATCAAAGGCAGGAAGTGCTCGAGTCTCCTGGTGGAGTCACCAAACCATCAAAATTAGACATTATTCCAGACACTTCCAGAAACCTGTGGTGACTGGATAATGTGTGTGGAACTACACACAGCCTCTAGGTACAAAACTAAAAAAACAAAACAAAACAAAACAAAACAAAAAAACAGCTGATTTATTCACCAGGAAAAACTAAGATTTGATAATCAGAGGACAAAGAATGCAAACAAGTATACTGGGAGAAATCAGGCAAGGAAAATAACTTCATTATGCCTAGACCAGGCAGGAGAAAAGGAATATAAATATCAAATCCACTTCTATATATTTCCATAACCTTCACAGTGAAAAAAAATCATTATTCCATTCTCAGTGATTTCTTTTGGAAAAGGGTCATTTTAAGAAAATATAGGCAGTGAAGCTAACATTTCTTTTTCATTTTTGATGGGAATTTGTTTCATGATTCATTTTAAACAATGAACTACTAATTGTTCCTTTATTTCCTTTTAAAATAGGAATTAATGCATTTAGACATGGGAAAATAGATCCAATTATATTTTATTATATTCTGCTTTCATAAAGGAACATTGTGATTTTTTTTTTAATTTCAAAGATGTTTAACATCTAAAAGATACACAGAAACCTATTTAAATAAAACAGAAGCAAGTGATAGAACTAGTAAAGCAAATGTATGCTAGTGGGTGTTCTCTCCACACCTTATGTCCCATACCACTCAAATTGTCCTCTACGCGTACACCATAAATTTTAAAACTTAGTATTCTTAATTTTAATGAAATTTAAGGAGGGAATATTGTAAATTATTAGGAGTACAGCAGTGCTTGATTTTTAATACCACAGCAGTCTCTTCTTTTCTTCAAAATTGCCATTCCTCAACAGCTCATCAGCTAACATCTTTAGGAAGCTTGAGGTTGCTTATTCTATTGTACTTTGAACCAAAATCAGGAAAAATAATGAAACCCTCCATACTTTACAGCCAAAATTTAATCCAACTGTATGTTTTCCCTTGTGAATCACTTGAGTTAATAAAATGTAGACTTTGACATTCAAAACTAGCTTGAAAAAAGGAAGCGGGGCATAACCAGTTGGCCTTGGTCCTGCAGCTAACAAAGATGGAAGACAACAGTCATTACAACAACCTTGATTATGACTTCACTAAACTTTTTAAAACAGTAAAATGAATTACTGGGGAAAGGAGTAATAAATCTTATAATTATATCATTTTGTGTTAAAGTCAGAGGAATTTCATCTATTAAAATTCATTCAAAATAGAATTCTAAGTTGATCACTTTTAAAATTTTATCTGTTTATTTTCAAGCTGAATTCTATTGCTGTATATTCTTCCTTAATGTACTTATTTTCTGCTTTACCTCCCTTGAAAAAAATCTGAAATACATTAAAATATATAACTTACAAAGTTTCATCTCTTTGTAATTATTACACTTGAAGAAATTTGTGTTAAATTTAGATTAAATACTGTATTTACAAAACATTTCATGGGAAACCACAATGTTTTTTATGACTCTCTTTTAGTTCTATATTTTTATTTTGTATTTTAAAATAATAAATAAAACCAAACATTTGCATATTATTCAAATTTTCAGATAATATAGTTTTTTACTATAAAAATCCTATCTCTCAGTTCTTCTCCCTTGCAATCCAAGAGTTCTGTGTTTGTCTTTCCATGTTTCTTAAAAAATAATCTAGAAACATTTAAGCCCACACACAACTACAGAGAGATGAAGGTAAATTCTTTTATGCAGAGAAAATGCTTCTCTGGGATTCCATAACTTCATTTCTTCATTTTTATCTCTCATCTTTAACCATAGAAAGTCTTCTATTTTAGAAAAAATGGATCAGCTCTATTCTTCCAATTAGAAGTCAGAGATTCTAGTCTATGGTTTTATCATCATTTATTAAACCAAATCTCTGCCAATGAGTATTAATTTTCATCTTGCAGTAGTATATCCACATCTTTAAAAATTCAAACCATATGAAAGGATCTGAAACAAAAAGTTAAGCCCTCCTTCTCATCCTCTAAAAGAAAATCAGTTCAACACTGTTACTGTGAGTTGTTTTTCCTGATGGTTCACATGATAACTTTTAAATAATAAATTTAAGCATGTTTGCACCCACTCAGAAACACAAACTGATGAAATCTTTACATAGTATATATTGAATCGATCTTCTTTATATAAAGATAATTGCAAATGATTAAAAAATCTTGGTGTTAAACTGGAAATTGCATAGATAATTAATCAATTTTTTAAAAAAAATTATGTAGGATCTCTGTCCTTAATGTGCTGTACATTGTGAATTAATACTATAACTAGTACTCCAACAGTATTATCATTTTGTGTCTCTATGTGAGGGCAAACCGTTGAAATCTTTACGTAATATGTACTAAATTGATCTTCTGTGTATAAAGAGATTTGAAAATGAATCTTGATGTGAACAGAAGGGGAGAGGGAGCGGGAAAGGGGAGGGTGGGGGGAGGGAGGGAAGTTGTGGAGGGGGGAGCCATTGTAATTCATAAGCTGTACTTTGGAAATTTATATTCTTTAAATAAAAGCTTTATATATAAAAAAAATTTAAGCATGTGTTACTTTATGTGTTATTTGATATAATGTTTGTTGATTTTCTTTAATTAAAATGAGCAATTTAGAAAAGAGCTTATAACTATTTATTTTTGGACAGGCAGAGTGGACAGTGAGAGAGAGAGACAGAGAGAAAGGTCTTCCTTTTCCGTTGGTTCACTCCCCAAAGGCCGCTGTGGTTGGTGTGCTGCAGCCAGCACACCGTGCTCGCTGATCTGAAGCCAGGAGCCAGGTGCTTCTCCTGGTCTCCCATGGGGTGCAGGGCCCAAACACTTGGGCCATCCTCCACTGCACTCCCGGGCCACATCAGAGAGCTGGACTGGAAGAGCAGCAACCAGGACAGAATCCGGCACCCCGACAGGGACTAGAACCCGGGGTGCAGGTGCAGCAGGTGGAGGATTAGCCTATTGAGCGAGCTTATAACTATCTCCTACATTGTTTTCCTTTCTCCTTTGTCTTCATTTGATTATTGTTTATGTTGTTAAATTTTAGAACTTTTATATTGTGCTTTATTTCGTAAAGATAATTAAGTTTTCCTTGACCAGTGGATCAAGTGAGTCTAAGAATTCAAATGTAGTGAGATAGCATTAGTGACACTGTGTGTATTGAGTGTTGACTACAAGGTCATATGGTGTGACGGTCCCATGAGAAGGGAATGATCTGTGGGTGACTGCACACAATTTCCCTAAATACTGACATGCAGTGTACTCTTGTCTAAATTGGTTCAATGTTTCTTAGCTGAATGTAGGTTTAATGGGAAGATGAAAAAGTGTGACCCATACCTGGGGCTTGCTTTGTAGGTCAGAAGACATATGATCCAAAAAGAGGCCCTCCCATCTTCTAGTCTCTCTCTCTCTCTCTCTCTCTCTCTCTCTCTCTCTCTCTCTCTCTCTCTCTTAACAGGCAGAGTGGACAGTGAGAGAGAGAGAGACAGACAAAAGGTCTTCCTTTTACCGTTGGTTCACTCTCCAGTGGCCACTGCGGCTGACGCACCGCGCTGATCCGAAGCCAGGAGCCAGGTGCTTCTCCTGGTCTCCCATGTAGGTGCAGAGCCCAAGGACTTGGGCCATCCTCCACTGCTCTCCCGGGGCACAGCAGAGAGCTGGACTGGAAGAGGAGCAACCTGGACTAGAACCCGGTGCCCATATGGGATGCTGACGCCACAGGTGGAGGATTAACCAAGTGAGCCACAGCGCTAGCCCACAAAGTTCTAATATCCTTATTTCTAATCTCACTTTTCTAAGTGACCCTGTGTGACTGTCAACACTGTGTTGTCCCTAATGCCTTCATCAAAAAATGATATTGATATTTGGAGATATTGCTAAATATTAGACAACCACCTTCAATGGCTGCTTTTTGTTTACTGCAAAGAAAAACACTCCTGTGAAATCCTAGCAGATGCATTTTAAAATATAAAATTATCCTTCAACCCTATTAAAGCAAGGATACAATTCTGGTGCACTCAATAGACTAAATTGCGTTTTCTTCTGCACTTTTCTACATAGAGCCTGAAATCTTTTCATTTTTCTCTCCCTTCTCATGGTTGTGGGAGTTGGAGGCCTAGAGGTAAAGGTGTCAATTCAAAAGGTTGTTTTTGGGCATCCAAGGCAAAAAGTCTCTTGAAACTCAGCTATGGCTTGCAGTCATTCTATCAGGTCAGAACTCATTCCTGGAATCCATCCCCAATCAACATGATCTAACTGCTTCCCTCTCTTTCCTTTCAGGCGGGGCCACCCCAACCCTGGTCTCCACAGCCCCCACAGATGCTGCGCAGTGTCTCTTCCTGCCAGTTTTGGCACAGTTTTGTGTCTCCTGAGCCACTGACTGTCGGTTGCCATAACGACATTCAGCAGCCGAGGGAGGCCTGGCAGAGCAGTGGTTAGGCCAGGTGGAGAGGAGGAGGCAGGACAGACAGCTGAGCCACAGAGTCCCAGCAAAGTTGATGGGGGGGTGGGGGGCAGGTAACCCTAGGAAATGAGGAAGCTGAAGGGGCAGGGGATGGTATGAAAGAAGCTTGAGCCCAGAGCCAGATTTTGCAAAGAAGCCGAGTCTGGCCTTAGATGTTGATGGAGTTAAACAGAGGGAGAAAGAAGCTGGTGAGGAAAAGTGGGAGAAAATGAAAAGGTTAAAAAAACACATCACAGAGACACGTAACAAAAATGGAAATCAAAGAGACATTTCTGCAGCTGGCAAAATGTCAGTCTTAGATGTGATGAGCACAGTGACAACTTCCTTCTTTGTGGCTCATTCTTGTACTTGCACCTATGCTGTTTTAACATGAAATTAGAATAAAGTTAGAGACCAATTTCAGGGCAGGTTGACATGCCAGTTTTGGTTATGATAGTGTAGTTATTCAGGCCTTACTTAAGTTTATGAACAGTGGTTGAAAAACACCTAATTTGCTTCCCTCTCTGAATTGTTTTGATGCCTCCAATGAGTTGTGAAATATTAAGTGTTTGGTAAACTACAAAAACATTCCACAAATGGAAGTGTTCAACATCTCTTTTTTTTTTCATTTCCAATATTTAACATATTTCTCTTTCACTCTCCCAATCTCCTTTAGACTATTTTTGGAAGAGTCTTTGTCTTCTTTTTTGTTGTTGTTGTTATTATTTTAGGATATTTGGAGTCATGCTTTTTCATAGGAGCAAATGAGATTCACCCTTTAAATCTAAAACTAAACAAAACCATCCTCTGGAGTTTGGCCTGGTGGTTAAGTTGACTGAATCCCATATTGGAATGGTTCAGCTTGATACTCACTCAGCTCTGGCTCCTGGCTGTGGCTTCCTGCTAATGCAGACTGTGGGAAGTAGTGATGTTGGCTCAAATGGTTGGGTCACTGACACCCGTGTGGGAGATCTGGATTGAGTTCTTGGCTTCTGACTTTGACCTTGCCCAGCCTCAGCTGTGGAAGGCTTTGGGGAATGAACCAATGGCAATGAATGGGAACTCTCTGTTTGTGCCTTTCTCTTTTTATCTGTAGTTTGTTCCATATCTCTCTATCTCTTAAATAAATAATAATCTTTTAAAAAAGGTCAAATAACTCACCTATCATAGTTACTATCAATAAAAACAAAGTTATATCCTAATTAAATTCCAATATCCTTATCTATATTCAATCAAATATTTCTTTACTGTGACTATCTTGGATGAATGTCTTTTTCTCTGAACCAAGTACCCTGGAGTATAAGGGAAACATGAGGAGAGGGGAACAATATATGTGTAAGTATATAAAATCACAAAGCTTTAGCTAAAAGTGACTTCAGGGAAAATTCAATACAAAAGCCTCTAATTTTCCATCAGTCATGTAGTGATCTTGAGAAAAGATGGATTCTGATTTTAATGGTCCAGGGACAGACAAAATTTTGAGGTCCTAACAGGCTCTCAGATGATGCTGATACTCAGTCCTTAGAAACAGGGATCTCTCACAGTGGAATTTAAAAATTTTGAGTTGCAGAAAAATCCCTTTATATAAATTCTGATAAAACAACTAAAAGCACAGCTGCACATACTGCAGTTGTGGGGAAGACAGGGCTGCAGCAAAGACTCGGCTCTCCACTGGGGATTTTAGTTTTATTTTCTAGCCACTTCCCCTGAAAATCTTGGAAGCTCTAAGATATGATATGAAATGTACAGACACATCTAAATATTTTTTTAATCCTAAAGAAACAAGGACTTGAGAGAGTTTAAATAGCAATAAATGTATTCATAATATTTTATATCCATACACATATGCCCAAAACACAGACATTTGAAATACTCACAGGCAGACATCTGTATATGCATTGTAGACAACAGTTGCTGCTTTTCAGCATCCAAGCTCTATTTGAGAGGAGGCCAAGCAGAAGGTTAAATCTGACAAACAGCCCCTCCCTCTGTGCTGTGGCAGGTAAACTAAAAGCAAATTGGGCTCTCCCACTCGAAAACTCATTCCAGAGACTGTAGGCTAAGTTGGGATGAAGCAAAACTTCAGGAACATCTAGACAAGACTCATGGAGGTGATACTGGGAGCGAAAGTTCAACAATGATGGTTGGAGGGTTTGCTATTCAAATCAAGTTCAGATGCCTCCAAGGAAGTATAAATTTGTCTGTTTTTATAACTGTAAAAGGCAAAACAATGGCCACTATGATGGTGGGGTGAATAGAACACAAAACAGAATTTAAGATGATTGGAGAAATGGTTTCGTATGAACAAAATCACAGGGATGGGGTCCACATTCAGGATGTGGAGGTAGCATGGGTGCTGCAGGGGTTTAAGTGACAATTCAGCAGATGATTTGACATACTCCTTAAATTCCTGAGGGCTGGATGTGATCCCCAACACCAGGCTAAAAGTAAATCTTCCATATTTTTCAAATGAATGTCTGATAGATCCAACCAAATGTACGAGGATACTTCAAACGAATTGTGGAAAATAGAATTTTAAAAATGGGTTTATTTTGGTGAAATTAAAAAAAAATCCATGTGTTTTGTTTGCAAAAAGATCATTGGAAAAGCATAGTATGGGGGCTAGCACTGTGGCACAATGGGTTAAAGCCCTGGCCTGCTGTGCCAGCATTCCATATGAGTGCTGGTTTGAGTCCTAGCTGCTCTACTTCCAATCCAGCTCTCTGCTAATGTGCCTGCGAAAGCAGTGGAAGATGGACCAAGTCCTTGGGCCCCTGCACCGGCGTGGGAAACCTGGAAGAAGCTCTTGGTTCTTGGCTTTGGATCAGCTCAGTTCCAGCTGTTGTGGCCATTTGGAGAATGAACCAGCAGATGAAAGACCTCTTTCTCTGTCTCTGCCTCTCTCAGTAACTCTTTAAAATAAATAAAATAAATCTTTTTTAAAAAGCATATTAGGAAACACTCTGTAGGGTTTCAATAAATTTTTGTACCAAAATAAACTTAGTTTTTCATCTCTTTTTCCAGGAACGTTTTTCAGCATATCTTAAATGACACTTTTTAGAAAGATGTAGGGCGAGTGGAAGTTTATAAGGTGAGATTGGGACTAAAAAATCATCATGAAGCTCAAAATTAAGAAAACTCCAGATTATCTGAGTTTTTGACTGCTGCTAGTTATATCACCAGTAATCAAAAGAATTAGGGAGAACTAGACAATGGGAAAGTACATGCATTTCTGTTTCCTTCAAGAAGCTTTTCAATGAAAGTTAATGTGAAGTACATAAAATTTGAAATAAAGACAAATGATTGCTAAGGAATTAGGAGATATCAATATGTTTAGCTTTGGGTGAAAAGAATTGAAAAGTAAAAATCCAACAAATTTTTATCATGCTTATGTATAATTTTTATTTTATTTTAATGATTCTGTTAAAATAATATTTACTTCCTTTTTATTTATCTTTCCAGAGTTAATTCCTGTATAGCCAAGTTTTCATTGTTTCTTTTACTTCTGATTTGGAATATATACATTGTTTTTTTCAAACTAATGGTTAATTTACAGTTAGAATACTTTTATATATCTTTATTTAATTCTATCTCTATATGTATTTATTATTTCAAAAATAAAATATATGAATTTAAGAATTCCCACTACACACATAAAGAATTTGCAAGCAGTTATTCACACTCCTACTCTAAGATTATGCTGGTGTAATTTGGATTTCAAATCCAGAATATTGTCATTTTTTAAGCATTTGATGCTTTATTTATAAGACTAATTTATACTTTTTCTATTGATTTAGACTTTATAATATTTTAAAAACAGGGATTTATGTATTGATTCTTTGATTTCTTTTCTTTTTTTTTTAATATTTTATCTCTTTGAAAGCCAGAGTAAGTGAGTGAGTAAGGGAGAGAGACAGATATTGATTTTTCCTTTTCTTTTCTTTTTCTTTTTTTAATTTGAAACAGAGAGTTACAGAGAGAGATCCCTCTGCTGGTTCACTCCCCAAATCACAGCAATAGCCAGGGCTGGATCAGACAGAAGCCAGGAGCCAGGAGCTTCTTCTGGGTCTCCCACATGGGTACCATGGCCCCAGGCCATCTTCTGCTGCTTTCCCAGGCACATTAGCAGAGATCTGGATCAGAAGTGGAGCAGCTGGGACCTGAATCAGTGCCCATATGGGATGCAGGAGCTGCAGGCCATTGCTTTAACCTATTGGAACACAATGCCAGCCCCTCTTTGATTGGTTTTAATTACTGATTATCCTTTACAACATAATCTTATCTAGTCTTAATTGTTTTTTATAAGATTTATTTATTTATTTGGAAGTCAGAGTTACACAGAGAGAGGAGAGGGAGAAAGGGGGGGGGGGTCTTCCATCTATGGTTCACTCCCCAACTGGCCACAATGGCCAGAGCTGCACTGAACCACAGCAAGGAGCCAGGAGCATCTTCTGGATCTCTCACGTGGGTGTAGGAGCCTAAGGACTCAGGCAATCTTCTACTGCTTTGCTAGGCTATAGCAGAGAGCTGGACAGGAAGTGGAGCAGCCAGGTCTCAAACTGGTGCCCACATGGGATGCCAGCACCACAAGCAGCAGCTTTACCCGCTATGCCACAGCATCGCCCCCCCCCCAATTGGTTTTAAATACTCACCATACTTTGTTTTATTGCACGTCAATCTCATTATTTAGTTATTTGGTTTGTTCATTCTTCAGTCAGCTGGAATACTTTTTTTTTTTCATTTATTTTTTCCAGAAAAAGAATGTGGGTAAAAACATTTGGACTCCTTTCATGTCTATTAATATCTCTCTATTGCTCTCAAATATGAATGATAGTCTGTCTGGCTATAACATTCTTGGGTTTCAATATATTTCTCTCAAGAGTCTTGTGTTCATTTCTCTTCCATATTTTTCAAATTGTGGAGAGTCTGATGTCAACTTGAGTTTTTTTTTTCTTTCATAAATAAACTTTTCCTCTTGCCTTCCCAATGCTTTAATTTTTTTTATTTTTAATTCAAGACTTTCATCATCACATTCTTAGATAGGATACTTTGTCTTAGTTTTTAATATTCCTCCCTCATTCCCACCATCAAGAAAATATTCTTCCATTATTTCTTTGGTGATTAGTTCCCTTTAATTGCTCTGTTTTTCCATGTATGTAACCTTTGCTTCTTGGATTTGTCATCAATGTTCCTTATATTTTTATTAGCATATTTATAACATCCTTGGACAATTTCTCAATGTAGTATAGTAATTCACTGATTATGTTTTTGTAATATTCAATATGTAGTTTATACCTTTATGCCATTATAACCTTTGTTAATCATCACTTTTCCTCTGAAGGATATCTTTTAGGATATGAGCCTCATGCGGAAATGCAATAGCTCCCTAAAGCAGAGGAAATTTTAAAATATTTTCTCCAATTTCATGTAGTAAATCTATCCCATAGATTTGCGGGAGTGTTTAGTCTTCTATAGAATTTCTTCTTTTGCAATATGGGCTGCTTCATATATCTAGTTCATCTATGTTTGCTCATCTTTATAGTTGGATGTTTACATATTTCTATTTTGTTTTGTTTTTCAATACTAAGAGAATGAGATGATAACCATAAAATAGATTGTGCCACTCTTTTATTACATCAATTTGTGGGAAAAGAAAAGTTTCATTTCATTGTAGATTTGATTTGTCACTTCAGAGTGGCAAAACACTCAAATGTGCCAGAAAGCAGGGCTTAGGAAGGGAAGCCCAGCCAGGCTAAGAGTGCACACAGACGCTATACCAAAGGACTTATTCACCACGATTTCTCTAACTCATATGACTCTATTCAGTAAACACTGGAGGACACAGCATGTGTTGAAGCATGATGTTGATGCCACACATTTCCTGGGAAAGGACACTGCGCTCACTGCATTCCCAGGGGTTTCAGGGTTGCCTATTGACTTCTGGATAGCTCACTGTTGCCTCTAGCACCTGTTGTAAACTTCCTGAAGCCCTTGGGGTTTTCCTGTCATCTCAAATTCTTTTTTCCCAGGCAAACATTTCTGTTATGTCTGTTGACTCATAGATTGATCAATCCTGTTGCTCCCACACTATGTCTAATAAAAGTCCCTCCAAAGATCTGACACAAAAGTGCTATTCTGCCCTTACTTTTGGATTTTTCTCAGGTTATATATCCTTTTAGTCATCTTAGTGATAAACTGATGACAGTTACACAGTAGATGAATAATCTTTATGCTGAATTTCTCACTTTTCTTAGCTATTGTTTCTCTCTCTCTCTCTCTCTCTCTTTCTCATTCTTGAATCCTATATCAGAGTGCCCAGGTAGGAGTCAGAGAACTCTGCTTCTGATTTAGATTCCTGTTAATGTGCACCCTGGGAGGCAGAAGATGATGGTTCAGATACCTGAGTTCCTGCCATTCTTGTGGGAGAATGAGATGTGGTTCCTGGCTCTAGGCTTTAGCCTGGTCCTGTTGTGGCTATTGTTGAACATTTGGGGAATTAACCAGAGGTTGAAGATCTCTCTGTTTCTCTCTCTGTCTCTGTCCTGCTCTGTTTCTCTGCCTTTTAAAGAACTAAAAATAAATAAATATTTTTAAAAGAATTAATTAATGCTGTTCTTTAAAAACTAATTAGTGAACTTTTGAAACTTATTAGGACCTAGAAACTCCTAGGTCGGTCAGTTTTGTCCAGTAAAACTTTCTCACTGAAGGAAAGATTCTGTTGATCACTTACAATGTAGTTGGAACAACTGAGGAACTAGATTTTAAATTTTTTAAAAAAGTTTTAAAGATTTATTTTGAAAGAGCTACAGAGAGAGAGGGAGAGGCAGAGAGAGAGAGAGAGGGAGAGAGAGAGAGAGATCTATGATCTGCTTGTTCATTTCCTAGATGGCCACAATGGCCAGTACTGGGCCAGTGCAAAGCCAGAAGCCAGCAACTTCTTCTGGGTCTTTCACGTGAGTGGCAGGAGCCCAGGTACTTGAGCCATTATCCATTGCTTTCCCAGAGCATTAGCAGGGATCTGCATTGGAAGGAGAACACCAGGAACAACGAACCAGCACCAGCATGGGATGCCTGAGTCATAGGTGGTAGCTTTACCTGCTATGCCAGGCCCAAATTTTTCAAATTTAAAACAATGTAAATTTAGATAGCCATGTATGTCTAGGGGGTAATAGATAGCACAGTCTTGAACAAACTTCATTTAGACTTCAACAGCTTAGAAAATAGAAATTCCTAGTCTTCATCCTAAACTTATAAAATCATAATCCTGTGTGTGTTGGGGGAGAGCAGGGCTGCCTTTTTTTAGAGTTCTCTCCATGATTGTTAAGATACACTGAGATGATCTTAAAGGGTTGATATGCTACCAGGACTAATAGAAGACAGCCTTGGTAAGGTCATGACCTCTTGTGCACCAAAACCTTTAATGCAAACTCGCAAACATCAGAAGAACTTTGGGAAATGCTGAGCCTACACCACCACCCACTTCATTAGTCACAGGTCAACATTGCCCAATTAGGTTTTTAACTCCCCTACCAGCAGAATCCTTCACAAACAGGTTCCTAGCAATTCCTAACTGAAGATCAACCCCTGAAAGAGGAAACTTGTCTACTATCTAGATCATGTATGTAAACTGTTTTGGGAAGGGTGCAGATAGCAAGCCTTTTTAGGTCTTGTGGATAATAAGCTTTCTGTCAGAACTACTCTTTCTGCCATTGGAATGTGAAAGTTGCCACAGGCAATGCATGAATACATAGTATGCTTATGGTCTAATAATGGGTTATTTATGGACATTGAAATTTGAATTGCATGTATTCTTCCTTTTATTTTCCTCAACCAACTAAAAATATGAAAACTATTCTTAGCTCCTTGGCCACTAATAAATGGGCATCAGGCTGGATCTGGCCTGGGTGGTAATGTACCAACTCTCATCCAGAAGCATGCTAAGGCCTCTTTCATTTCTAGTCCTGTGAATCAAAGGTTTTTTTTTCTACACATTTTGTAGCAGGGCATTAGTATAACAGGCTTTAACTGTTTATGTCTTATACACTCAGTGTCTATCTACACCGGTCTATAAACACAGATATGATAGTGATCATTTCACAAATGCAGTGATCACTTAGCCTTTTGCCTGTCTTAGTCTACACAGTAGACAGTGTATGAAGAAGGCCCACTTCTTGGCTGATAGGCTGCTAGCTTCTTCTGTGTCACACATGGCAGAAAGGGAGAGAGAAGGCGTTCACCTCTTCTATAGCGACACTGATCTCATGGCATAATCATCTGTCAAAAACTCTGCCTCCCAATACCATCTCCCTAGAGATGGGTTCCAACACATGAATTTTAATGTAACATAGCCATCTATAGCACTGATTTTGATCTATAGAGTCATGTTTGAACACTTTCAAATAAATTTTTTACTGAATTTTATTTCAACACTAAAAATTAACAAAATTGTAATTTGAAAATATTGCTTTGTGTTATTTTATTTAAAGTGCCCAGAATTCTATTTATACCTAAGTTTCAATTATATTCTTAGAACAGTATTTATTTCTACAACTGTGCTCCTAATTTTAATTTACATTTAACTTCCTTTCATGCATGTTTAAGGAATAGGATACACAACAAAATCAGAAGTTTCTTATAGAGGTACTAACAGATCATTTTAGGAATTCTCCCAACCATCAACTGCTGTCGCCCAGTAACCACTCCTTACCTTAGCATGCCATATCAGCCAAATTTCATGGTAAGAGCATGTTCTTTTGACAGGTCCCCATTTCAATGGAACTCCACATTTCTCAAACACCTGCATATCTTAGGCTTTCAAAATTTGCTTATCATTATTATTCTCTCTTCCATCCATATTTACATGTCTCTTCACATTTCATTTGTTACATAGTCATAATAGAAGAGACAGTTAAGTATCAATGTATGATTTTTATGCACTCAATTTCTAAAATAAGGACTTCCATTCTTTTTCAACTGTTACTGTGCACTTTTAAATTTTGTTTGTTTTGATTTGTTTTCTAATCAAAAACTTGAAGTACATTCTCCACATATTAGGAGGTCAGCAGTAAAGGCAATTTATATATAAATTGCAATTATATTCTAAATTAAATAATACTGATTTCTACAATTCTAAATTTTAGTTAACACTTACCTTGCTTCTATGCATAACAGAAAATGAATAAACAACAAAAGTAAAATTTTATAGTCTTTACTATAAAGGTTTTCCTTTTAAAACAGCTTCTATTTTATTATCTTTTAGATTTAGATTTGATTGTATTTTGCTGATTTACTTTTGTATATATACTATGTTAAAAGAAAATTTCAAAAGTCTTCTCTAGCTACTACTCATGGTTCAACCTTATTTGATAAAATCTGTCCAGGTAAATGGGATATTACTAGCAACCTCTGACTGGGTTGCTAATTACTATCCTGGGGCCAAGTTGATGTGATATTGTCAGCAGCACTAAAAAACAAAACCAAAAGCATATTAAAAGAAATTTACCTACATATTTTAAAATATATTTATCAAACTTAAAATAAATAAAACAAGTCATAAATGCTGATGACTCAGCACATCCTAACTAAAATTTGGTACAGGATTGAAAATACTAAGAGGAGAAAACAAAACTTCCTTAAGAGAAAAATACAGAAGCAGAGCACTCCTCTCACCCATGAATTCCAAACCTAAACTTAAAAAAGTAAAAATTGGAAGAACAAGCTACCATTGCACTCTAAATGACAATGCTTAATATTTTGTCCTGTTCTGATTAATCTACAAGATGACACATGGAGAGATCAAATCTGAACAATTTATAGATAAACTAACATTTTAAAACCTACTTGGTTTATGGATAAGTAACAAAGTCTAAAAAATCTAGGTGACTCATGTTCATTAGGGATACAATCAATAGAGAAATGCTTAGAAGATAGCTCCTTAGCTAGCCTATAATGATGGACGAGTTATGTCACAACAATTTGATTCCAACTGGCTGTTTTGGAAGTTATAATAAAATGTTTGATATAAAAATAGCCCATGTTTATGACAGATCTGTTGTTTACATTATTTGTAGGCTGAGTCAACCAATAGGTTGGTATTTCACCCTAAGGCCCAGAGAATCTATGGCACCACTCCTATGGAATTATTCTGTTATTTGACCCATCCCGTGGATAGTCAAAGAATTTGAGCACATGACAACCACTCAGCATCTTCATTATCATCTTCAATTTTTTTGAGTAAAACAGAAAATGTACTTTGTTCCAAATCAGTATGTTTGATACACAAGAAACCAAGATTAAGAATATTTTCAATGGGGTGACAGATAAGACAAGTTAACTTTAAAGTAAACATGGGAAAGGACACAGACCTGAGAGTCTTCAATATCTCAGTCCAAGTGACTATAGATTTTTAAATCTATTTTCTCATGTTGTTCTGTGAACATGAGTGAAACTGTATGTTTAAATACCTGGTAGTGCTATTGAAATAGTATTCACTCAGTTGGTACCGAGGCTCAACAGGCTAATCCTCCGCCTTGAGGCGCCAGCACACCGGGTTCTAGTCCTGGTCCGGGTGCCGGATTCTGTCCCGGTTGCCCCTCTTCCAGGCCAACTCTCTGCTCTGGCCCAGGAGTGCAGTGGAGGATGGCCCAAGTACTTGGGTCCTGCACCCCATAGGAGACCAAGAGAAGCACCTGGCTCCTGCCATTGGATCAGCGTGGTGCGCCAGCCGCAGTGTGCCGGCTACGGCGGCCACTGGAGGGTGAACCAATGGAAAAGGAAAACCTTTCTCTCTGTCTCTCTCTCTCACTGTCCACTCTGCCTTTTAAAAAAATAATAATAATAAAAAGAAATAGTATTTACTCAACAACAATATACTTTCTAGCAACTGTTACTCTTTGTAGGAGTCCTGTAGTAATTGGCTGAATTATACCATTTTAGTCTGAATTATTACAACTTTGCATACCTAACTGCTACATTTACTTAAACAAGAATGATATACAATAGCTGAATTATAAAGCCATTAGCCCAAGAGATTAAAAAGTATTACAAGAAACTCAAACTTTTTATGATCTCTCAAGACCACCAAGCCAAGGGTGGGGTGATTGATTCCCCTTCTGTATCTTATGAGAAACCCAGAAACAGAAGTTTGCAGGAGTCATACTCTTGGTGAAATGGAGCAAATAATCTGTACTTTTTTTTTCTTTTTCAAAAGAAAAGAGGATAGGGATTTGAGCTCTGACAGCTCATTCAATGATTCTCCAGAATCTGGTGGGAAAGAATTTGAAAATCTAAACTTCAGAAGGAAATAATATGAACATATCTCTTTGCAATAAATAAGTAGCCCTGCATTACACGCCAACCCTGACAGCTATTATTAGACCCCCCTGGTTAATTAGACAAAAACATATTTGGCTAATTGCCCTTCAAATTCAGCATCAATGTCAACACATTTGGATAATCCTAAAAGGCTGGGAATTTACAAGTCATAAACATTTAACAAAATAGCTAAGCTTCTTAAAATACTTTTCCCATCTGTGTTAAACCACAGAAAGTCTAACCAGATCAGCATTATATCTCCCAGCCTACATGATTTTTTATTAGAGATAGTAAGTCACTTAAGGGCTTTTTACCTTAAGTATTGGAGGGAAAACACAGCACAACAAAACAAAAAACTGGATGTCAATTGTGTTAATAACCCAAGATTAAAGGGAAAAAAATAGGTATTAGCTTGTAACTAAGCAGCTTTAATTAAGCATAGGGGAGATGATGGAGAAAGAGACAGAGACAGAACTAGAGGCAGAGCTAGAGCTAGATCTAGAGGAGACAGAGATGACAGAGATGGTGGAGGTAGAGATAGAGATAGGTCTTAGTTTTTGTACAGTAATCCAACTGGGAACTATGTGCCAGCAAGCTCTACAGTCTGGATCTTCCTTTCTCCACCTCTTCATCTCTACTGAATACACTCTTGCCTTCTAGGCATTCTTGAAATTCACCTGCTTTTTCCCTCCTTGGACATTTCACATATCCCTGGGATACATCTTTGTCTGACTACCTGCCCCTTCTTTGTTCAGTTCAATTCTCCATTTAGATTCCACCACCTCAAAGAAATTTATGATTATACTTTCACAGAGTCCTTTATCTCTGGTTCTCTATCACAACACCATAGTTATTTTATTATATGTTCCATAACTTCTGGTTATATACATATATGCAATTAAGAGCACCTCACAGGAGCTCTGATGTCTTTATCGATTTATATTCTCTTATTTAATTTTTGTACCCAGGTGATCAAAAATTTCAACTTATTTCACTCACCATTAATTACTCAAACCTTAGCATGGTGCCTCATATACAATAGTTGCTCAGTAGAGGTTCATTTAATGAATCAATTCACAATAAAACAATGGATAACAGAATAGGTGGATGAATGTTTGCTCCATAACTGTTTGCATTTTAAAGCAGTACAAATTACCAAATGTCATAATCCTTTCAAACTTTGCTGTAGAGATCATCTCTATAAAAGTCCAACTACTTAATTGAGATTATTCCATTTAAATACTTCTTTTAATTAGTAGAACCGAAATGTGTGATATATAAATAATTACATCACGTTAAAGAAGAAGGAAAATGATTGGAGATTAGAAGTTCCATGCTATTTAGAGAGTTGACTTATTTTTTATACCTACTCTTTGGCATATACATAAATTGTCTGCTTCAACAGTTACACACCATCACTTCTACTAGACCTCCCCAAATGTTCAACTTTCTCCTTGAAACCTTGTTCTAAACCATGCCTAACCATCCCTTACCTGTAAACCAACAACACAAGACCTATAGTACTTTTTTTGGCTCTCACTACGAACTAATTCAATCCCACATATTTATACCTTCCATTGTTGCAACTTCATTCATTATGGTAAATTCATTTTTATTTGTAAATGGTTTCTCATTGTTTCCCTGCAAATCCGAGTCAAGCCTGGTCTTTACCCTGATGACCTAGTAACTCCTTCAACCCCCGTATGGATAATTCACTTCCTTCTGCTTAATGCACCAGTGCCTGGGCCTTTCTCCCCAGGGATGCTTTCTAATCACTGATTAACTTGTGTGATTACACGTCTCCTCACTGGACACTCATAGAGTCTATTTCTAGCAGCCTCTTCATCACTACTTCTCATCCTTCATAATTCACAATTACCTTCCTCAACTATTTCTGTGCCTGATTCATTTTCCTTTCTGTCCCTTCTCTTGCATCATCACTAGTGACTTAAACATTACAGTTGATGTTCTGACTCATGACTGTTCACCCTCCTCCACTGCTTTGACCATCAGCTCTAGCAACCATCAGCCTCTCATGACTATAGTCATATCCTGGATCTTGACCCCATGCCTCCAAGATTACAAGTCTGCTGGTTTTCTCTGAGCATTAGTTGAATACAGATCCCACAATTCTTTATGCATATCTCTTGAATTATCTGTTGGATTTTAGTGCATTATCTCCTTTCCCATTTTGTAAACATCCCTGCCATTAATGCCTCTTGCTCAGTCTGGGATCCTTGGTTAGTCACTCCAGTGCTGCCCTCGCAGACACATTAGATACCAGGTTTCCTGGTTGCCTCTCATGTCCACTACACTTTTATATTGCTTATGCTTCCTAAAGAATCCTTCTGGAAAAGTGTCTTGGGGCTACCTCTTGGTCCTCAGAAAGTAGAAAGTCCCATATAGCTCAACCAATGGGAATGACAGAATATTCTCTGTTTTGAATCAGTTAGCCCTTAAAGTTATAGATCATAAGGCTCAAAGTTTTACAAATTCTCCCATGAGAGTAATCCCATTTTTTTCTTCTCTGGTGTCTCTCATCTGCTCTCTGTATTACTTCAGGAGATATCTCCCATCACACACAATCAAATCACAAGCATATATGCAAACTTGATTAACAATCCTATATCAACAAGAACACTAAGCCTTTCTTCCCTAAATCCTCCACAAAACATCAACCACCAACACAAAGAAACTAATTTTCTCCTTGGCTAGATGTAATATAGACCTTGCATTTCTGTTTCCCTGGGAAATTACTCCCTTGCACACAGTTACACACACACACACATACACAAATACTATGCCCTCAAAATTTATTTTAAATATTTATTTGGTCTTCTCACTGCAGGGTTTGCCAGCCATTGAGTGTAAATGAGTTGTTTTTCTCTAGCATTCACTAGTCATTCTTTAAAGCATAAGAGTTCCACTAACTAACACAGAGCAATTCTAACTTAGTAGGTCTGGGGTATCGTGTTCTAAAAAGTACCTTAGGTCACTCTCAACCATGATTTTACAATATTGCCTGCATACTATACCCTGACTGCTTCCTGGACATTAGCTTAAATGAAAGAGCTATCAGTGGGAACTGTGATACTATGATCTTGCTCCTTTGGACATCAACCCTGTTACTATCCTCTCATTAGATTTACTTATTTGAAAGGCAGAGTGACAGAGAGGGCTAGATAAAGAGATTTTCCATCCATTGGTTCATTCTCCAATTGGCCACAACAGCAGGGCTGGGGCAGGCTGAAGCCAGGAGCAAGGAGCACCATCTGGGTCTCCCAAATGGGTGGCAGAGGCCCAAGGACTTGACCATCATTGAGTGTCTCCCAAACACATTAGCAGGAAGCTAGATCAGAGTGTACAACTGGGATTGAAACTGGAACTCTTCTATGGGATGCCAGCTTCCCAGTGACGTCTTAGCATGCAGTGCCACAACACTGACCCTGTGACTTGATTTTTTTAAATATGGAATTAAAGTGCAGAAGGTTAAGCTAATCAGTGTTTATTTCATGATACATTGTAATGATTGGCTTGTGCAAGGACTCTTTGTTGGTTGTATCTATTTATTTCCCCTTCAAATCTATACACCTACATCTGTTCAATATTCTTTCAGGTCTTTGTCCTTTGTTCCTTTTCTTATGTTATTGTATTGTATAGGGATTTATTCTTCTGATTTCTAAGTTTAAAGTAGATTCATTTAAATTTTCTTATTTAGAGAAATGTTTGATCCAAGTTACTGATGAAAAGCTTTACTAGCTGGCGGCAAGATGGCGGAATAGGAAGGCAGCACATTGATAGTCCGGGGAGAGACAGGTTAATAAAAGTGGAGATACTGCAGGTTCAAGGAAGAGTAGGGGTTAGAAACAGCAGAGAAAACTGTTCCGGAACTAATGATTCATAGTGGACCTTCGAGGAGAGCGTGGGAGCCCGCAGTTTGGGACACCAGCGGCAGACTCAACGCACCAGCGCTGGAACGCCAGGTGAGCCGAACCTCAATAGCCTGAGACACCGGCAGGGAAGCGGAGAGAGGAGACTAGAGCAAACAAGGCTTGAAACCCTGTGGGGAAAAGTTCACCAGGCTAACTAGAAGAGAGAGAGAAAGAAAAAAGTGACTGATACAGACACGAGTTTCTCTCTCTCCATCCACCTCTCAAAGGTGAACAAGACAAAGAGCAGGCACCATTTTGGACATATGTCATAAGCAGGGCGACCTCAGGTCTGTGCCGGCCCTGAGCCTAGCAGAAAAACCAGACTCTGGGCGTGGGGGTGAAATAACAGGAAATTAGAACCTAATGAATGTGTGGTGCTAATGAACTGAGACTGTGAAAAAAGAGACAGTGGGGGAGAGAACTCACGGAATTCATCACGTGAGTACTCTCCAGAGACGCTACAGTTCGGTAGCCTTGGTAGCCCAGTGGTGAGACTGCAGGAGAATCTGAACAAACACTGAAGGCCACAGAGATTCCCTCAGTAGTCCTTGGGAAAGAGCTTCCGATCTCTGGATCCTGTGGGTACATCATTCGCCTGCTAACCACCCCCAATTCCATTCAGCTGTGTGGAATTACTTCCATTTTGAATCAAAAATAAAGAAATAAACAGAGAGAGATTTACCATGCCTAACCTGGGAGTGTCACCTTTGGCACATCCTCAACCCTGAGGAACCAAACAGAGCTATCAGGCCACACCCATCTCAAGCCTCTAAGGCTCCATTGAAAGCAGACAGTCCACTTATCTAGAGTCAGAGTATAACAAGAAAAAACACCACAGTGAAGAAACCAATATGCCAAACAATAAATGCAAAAACCGAGGTAACAAGAACAAGGAAGACACTATGACACCCCCAAATGAAAAAGACACCCCAATTCAAGATTATGAAGATGATGAGATAGAAGAAATGCAAGAAACGGATCTCAAAAAATTGATAAGAACACTAAGAAGTACTCAAAAACAAATTCTTGAACTACAGAAATCCTTAATGGACAAGGTAGAAAAACTCTCTCGTGAAAATGAAATATTAAGGAGGAATCAAAATGAAATGAAACAACTAGTAGAACATGAAACTGTGATAGTGACGAGAAATCATAATGAAATGAAGAATTCAATAGATCAAATGAAAAACACATTACAGAGCCTTACAAATAGAATGGGTGAAGCAGAAGAGAGAATATCGGACTTAGAAGACAGAGCACAGGAAAATATACAGTCAAATCAAAGAAAAGAAGAGGAAATTAGAAATCTAAAAAATATTGTTGGGAATCTACAGGATACTATTAAAAATCCCAACATTCGAGTTCTAGGAGTTCCTGAAGGCATGGAGAGGGAGAAAGGATTAGTAGGCCTTTTTAGTGAGATAATAGCAGAAAATTTCCCAGTTTTGGAGAAGGAGAGAGACATCCTAGTACAGGAAGCTTATAGAACCCCTAGTAAACATGACCAAAAGAGATCCTCACCACGACACATTGTCATTAAATTCACCACAGTGAAACAGAAAGAAAATATCCTAAAATGTGTAAGAGAGAAATGTTAGATTACCCTCAGAGGATCTCCAATTAGACTCACAGCAGACTTCTCATCAGAAACGCTACAAGCTTAAGGGAATGGTGAGACATAGCCCAGGTACTAGGAGAGAAAAACTGCCAGCCCAGAATATTATATCCTGCCAAGCTCTCATTTGTGAATGAAGGTGAAATAAAGACCTTTCATTGCAAACAGAAATTGAAAGAATTTGTTGCCACTCATCCAGCCCTGCAAAAGATGCTTAAAGAAGTGTTACACACAGAAACACAGAAACACGGCCATCAACATGAAAGAAGGTAAACAAAGGGAACCTCACAGCAAAAGATCACAGGGAATTCAAAGCATACATTTGGATAAAGAAATTATGGGACATGTACTCTATAGAATACTATACAGCAGTCAAAAACAATGAAATCCGGTCATTTGCAAAAAGATGGAGGAATCTGGAAAACAAAATTCTGAGTGAAATGAGCCATTCCCAGAGGGACAAATATCATATGTTCTCCCTGATCGGCGACAGCTAACTGAGCACCAAAGGGGAAACCTGTTGAAGTGAAATGGACACTATGAGAAACAGTGACTTGATCAGCTCTTGTGCTGACTGTTGTACAATGTAATAATTTATCTATTTTAGTATTTTTTTATTCTAGTACCAGTGGTTGAACTCTGTAATTAACAAACAACTATTCTTAGGTGTTTAAATTTAAACTGAAAAGTGATCCCTGTGAAATATAAGAGTGGGAATAAGAGAGGGAGGAGATGTACAATTTAGGACATGCTCAATCAGACGTGCCCCAAATGATGGAGTTAGAAACGTTCTAGGGGATTCCAATACAATCCCATCAAGGTGGTATGTACCAAGGCCATATCACTAGTCCAAGTGATCAATTTCAGTTCACAATTGATCACATTAATAGGTCTAAGAGTCAAAGGGATCACACAAACAAGACTAGTGTCTGCTAATACTAACTGATAGAATCAAAAAGGGAGAGAATGATCCAACATGGGAAGCGAGATACACAGCAGACTCATAGAATGGCAGATGTCCTAAATAGCACTCTGGCCTCAGAATCAGCCCTTAAAGCACTCAGATCTGGCTCAAGAGCCATGAGAATATTTTAGGCATGGAAAGCCAAGACACTCTGGAAAAAAAAAGAAAAAAGAAGACCTAAATGAAAGATCTCTGTGAATGAGATCCCAGTGGAACAAATGGGGCCATCAAAGAAGGAGGTACCTTTCTCTGAAGGGAGGAGAGAACCTCCACTTTGACTATGACCCTGTTGGAATAAGATTGAAGTCGGCGAACCCTAAAGGCTTCCATAGCCTCAGCAACTCATGACTGGAGCCTGGGGAGATTACTGACGCCATAAAGAAGAGTGTCAAATCGTTAAATCAACATCAGGAGTCACTGTGTACTTACGTCTCATGAGGGATCTGTCCTTAATGTGTTGTCCAATGTGAAGTAATGCTATAATATAGTACTGAAACAGAATTTTACACTTTGTGTTTCTGTGTGGGTAATGAAATCTTTACTTAGTATATACTGTATATATACGATCTTCTGTATATAAAGATAATTAAAAATGAAAAAAACTTGGTGTTAAGTTGGAAATTGCATAGAAAATTAATCCATTAAAAATATATCATGTAGGATCTCTGTCCTTAATGTGCTGTACATTGTGAATTAATACTATAAGTAGTACTCCAACAGTATTTTTCACTTTGTGTCCCTATGTGAGGGCAAACTGTTGAAATCTTTACGTAATATATACTAAACTGATCTTCTGTATATAAAGACAATTGAAAATGAATCTTGATGTGAATTGAAGGGGAGAGGGAGCGGGAAATGGGATGGTTGCGGGTGGGAGGGAAGTTATGGGGGAGGGGAAGCCAATGTAATCCAAAAGCTGTATTTTGGAAATATATATTCTTTAAATAAAAGCTTTATTAAAAAAAAAAAAGAAAAGCTTTACTACTTAAATGATAGGTACTTTTCACTGGTTTTCAATTTTTAAAAGTATAAACCATGCTTAATATATCAAGTGCATTTCCTACATTTTTAAGATATCACATATGTTTTCATGGTCCATTCATGGGATGAATTATGTTCATTAGTTTTCTGAAAACAATCTATAATTGCTTTATTTGCATAAACTGGATTCTGAATATAATAGTTTTAATAAGTGAGATAGTTTATATTTTATTATTATATTAATTTTAACAACTGTTTGATCAGTCATACAATCCAATTAAAGTAAGCTCAGAAATTTTCCATATTCATTGTTATTTTAATTCACTTATATAAGATAAAGACTATCATATTCTTGAAACAGTGAAAGAAAATATGTAAAAAAATCATCTAAGTATCTGTGTTTACAAAAAAGGAGGTTGAGTGTTATATCAATTTATTCAATGGCTTTTCTATTTGTCTTGTGTCATGTTGGCAATGTGGAGAAATATTTACCTTATTATATAGATAGACTTTGACATTTATTGTCATGATTATTCATATAATTATTATTTTATAAGTATTTATGGCCCTCTGTAATTTCTTTTTTCTTATTTTTATATTTCTATTTTCTACTTTTGTCCCCAGTGCTAGACTTTTCTAACTTACTATGTTTCAAAAAGATTTTGCTTTAATTAATCCTCCCCATTTTTTCTTGTTATTGTTTATGCTATATTTAATACTTTTTCTTATGTTTTTGAGTTTATTCTGAAACAAATCCTCAAATTGAATTAAAAGCTCATTTTCTTACATTTTTTGATTCTGTATTTAATGTTTTCAACTGTCTAAAGGGCTTCTTTAGCTCTATTTCAGAAGTTTTGAAGTGTTCTTTGTGATTGAGTTCTTTTTTTAAAGATTTTTATTTATTTATTTGACAGATAGAGTTATAGACAGTGAGAGAGAGAGAGAGAGAGAGAGAGAGAGAGAGAAAGGTCTTCCTTTTCCGTTGGTTCACCCCCCAGATGGCTGCCACAGCCAGCACACTACGCTGATCCAAAGCCAGGAGCCAGGTGCTTCTCCTGGTCTCCCAAGCGGGTGCAGGGCCCAAGCATTTGGGCCATCCTCCACTGCACTCCTGGGACATAGCAGAGAGCTGGACTGAAAGAGGGACAGCTGGGTCCAAAACCCGGCGCCATATGGGATGCTTGCACCCGCAGGCAGAGCATTAGCCAAGTGAGCCACGGCATCAGGCCCTGTGATTCAGTTCTAAGAATTGTATAATTTTTTGATGAAACCAACAATGTAAATATTATTAAACAATATACTTTTTAGTTTTTAAGCTTACCTCCCCTTAGCAATACACTTTCACGCTCTAAGTTCTTTCAGCCTGAGTCACTCCATTTTTTCTAAATTACGATCAAATCTCTACAACTATTTTGAATATTATTTCCTTCATTTTACTTATTTCTCTGACCCATTAGAGGCTCATGTGAATGCTGATTTTTCTATCTCTTTGTAGCTTCTAAATTTTATTTAAAGTTTCCCCTTTTTCTCTTTTCTTATTGGATCATAATTTATTCATCTCATTTTACAGCAGATTAATCATGCTTTTTGAATCTACTCTATCATTTAATATAATTTCACTGAATTTTGTTTTGTTTTGGTTTTTGGTTTTTTTTATTTTTAATATAGTTTCATACTCAATTTTCCCAATTGATAACTATTTATTTTTATCAATCTCTTCACTTACCTCTTCGAGAAACTCAGTGTGCTAACTTTAAAAATTGTTCTCTTGGGGTAAGTTTTGGGGCATGGTGAACAATCTGCCTCTTGAGACACATGCATCCCATATTTAAGTACTTGGGTTCAAGTTCTGCCTCTGATTCTCATCTCAGCTCCCTGCTAATGTGCACCTTAACCGAGAGCAGACAGACAGTGGTTCAAGTACATGAGTCCCTTGCTCTCTATGGGGGAAACTCATGTGGAGTTCCTGTCTCCTGGCATTGGCCTGTCCCAGCCCTGGCTGTTGCAGGCATCTGAACAGCAAATGGAAAATTTCTCTGTCTCTGTCTATCTGTAACCTCTGCCTTCCAAAGTAATTAATTAATCTTTAAAAATTAATTCTTCCTAGGCAATTCTATTTCATGGGGGAGTAAGCTTCCCAGGTTTTTGTTTCTCTCTTAAAGAAGTTGTAGTCCTCAGAAGTTTTGCTATTATTCCTTACAATGTCATAGTTCTATATACTTTAAAAATTATTATTTATTTATTTGAAAAGAAGAGATAAACAGAGCAGGAGGAAGGGAAGGAGAAGAGAGAGGAGAAAGGGAGATAGAGATAGAGAGAGAGAGAGATTTCACTCTCTAAATACTCTAAAAGACTGAAACACTGGGGTTTGGCCATGCTGGGAATGATCCAGGTTTCCCATGTGAGTGATAGGATCCCAATTGCTGGAACCATCAGTGTTGTCTCCTAGGGTTTATACCAATGGGAAGAATGAATCAAGTGTCAGAGCCAGGTATTGGACCTACATGTCTTAACCCATGCCTTAATTTCTAGGCTAAAAGCTAGTAATATGGACCCACAGGGAAATATTGAGGCCCAGATCCTTCCTGTTGCCCCTGTTAAGAGGTGGATTAGAGCTCAGTGTTTCTCTTGACGATCCACTGGTCCACAGAAAAGCTCCCTGATCTTGCAAGTACTGATTCTTCCCCAAACTTGTATGCCTTCTGTGTAAACTAGACCCCGAAGTTGATGCAGGAATGGAGAAGGGAACAGCGAGGAGCTGAGTAGGCCAACTGTGCATCCTAACTGTAATCTACTCACTAATTCTGACAGTGTAGGGAACAATCTCTAGCCTGCTCTTGGAGGGTTCGGCATGTTTTCTAAATCAAACTGGTAAGAGAGAGGGCAATGGCTCACTCAGCAATGTGTATGGGAGGAGAGTTTACCTACACACAAGCATTCCTATTGAATGAAGTCTTACCCTGCCTGCTGTTGGTTCCTGGACTTTCTTCCCTCAGGGCTGTTGCATCAACATTACTCAACCCCACCTTCTATCTCCCAGGCATTTCTTGGGATGCAGCAATGCCATTCTTCATTCCATGGCATCAAAGCATATGAATGTCTACAGGGTTGGGTTGAGAAATGAATTAGAGGAGTATGCTCCTTCACTATCTTGTCATAGACCCAATTTTTTCTGATACATGTATTTTCTTCCATGGTAAAAATCTTTGATAAAACATTTTTCCACTACAACTAATTTTGACTAATTTTTTATTATCTAGAGATAAATGTCAAAATTACCTGAAATCAATAATTTTTAGGAGGCTGTCTATAATTTTTAAGGTATTTATAATGACTGATGATTATATCATATTGATAGAATCTCATATTTAAACACTTAAATTACTGGGTATATTTTACTTGGTTGTGGAAAATTATTCTTTTGCTATATTAGTTAATTCTCTGTAGTTCCTTTTAACTTGAATCATTACTGAAATTGTATATACTTTAATTGTACAATGTGATGTTTTGATATGTGTAATCACAGTTAAATGACTACTATAGTCAAGCTAATTAGCATACTCATCTCACATCCTTACCTCTTTTTTGGGAGTGAGAACACTTAACCCTTCCACTTTAAGATTCCTTGTCTATGTTTATATGTGAAATCCATCTCAATTACCTCACATTATTTTTGTGGAGTGTTATTATTTAGTAAATCGTCACATTTTCTTTTAAAAATAAAAGGAATATTCATATATAACCAACCCTTGAATGTAACAGAAAATTAACCAGTTAATCTATCTATGAGTTGGAATATGAAGAATTTCCAACATCTATCTATTTTTTAGCATACAGAAATAGGAAATTCATATGGTTTTATCCACAAATATTAGAAGGAACATTTCTTCATTATATTTCTAATCAAGCTTTTACTTTACAAGGGATAAAAAATAATATTTTCTGGTACTGATTTTTGATCAGGCAAAAACGGCATTCTTATGTTTGTCTCCCAAACTTATCACATGCATTTGGAATAATATACAGATGTATATTTTAGAAACAATTCTAGAAAAAATTTAAAAAGTCAAAAAAACCCTTTACTTACTATTCTTCTAGCCTATAACATTCTAGACAAATAATACAGCAAAATTAGTTTCATCTATCGATTTCTTGTTTAATTCATCTGGCCTTTCCTTCAAGGCAAAGTACATGGGAAAAACAAAACAAACCACTGAACCAAGAACTCATGGGAGAGTCTTTGGAGCTCATTTTCTGGGTGACTGCTTCTCTAACCGACCACCAGAACAGAGGAGGTTCCAGGAAGTTAGAAAATTAAAAAGTACGGAAAAAGAATGAGTCACCAGAGGGTCCTACCCTCTTAGTAAGAGAAAGATTGAATAAAATTTGGAAAATCACTGCAACTTATATATTTTCGTGCAGTTATGATGTATTATATTTCTCAAATTAAGCATATACTGTAATTATTTTGTGAGGCTATGAAATTCTTCTAGAAAAAAACAAAGAATATTACAATACTACTGGACTTCAGTTAAGGTTATAAAATAATTATTTGCCTGTTAAATGAAACTATGATCCAAATTTATAGATTTTAATAATGAGATTTCTTGGAAATAGTCTAATATAGGCCTTCAACACAAAACATTATGTTTTGAAAGTCAAGGAAATAGAGGGTTTTCAGCTCAAATTATCAAAAAACTATGACCGTTGTGTTAACTTCAACTGGCTTTGGGTATAGAGAATTTTAAAAGATAAGATAATAGAGAGAACTAAATAGTCATCTGATTTATCTTCAGAAAATATATTTTGTAATGAACTCCCTGATTCAGGATGTTATACCCAAGACTGTGTTTTAGGAGCTCTCCTTTCTACCACCTTTGCTCTTGCTCTTCCTCAGACTTGGGGCTTCCCTTCCTCCGTCTCTGAGAATCGTATTTAAGTACAGATAGTTATTTTATGATCTAATTCAAAGTTATTCTCTTAAAAAAGGCTTTCCTAAATTTTCACCAAGTATATTTCTTGCTTTGTTGACCATTTCAAGCAGGAAAGGTGATACCATTCCTAGGAACGTGAGCCACATGCTCTATAATAGTCCACAGAACTCTCCCTTACTTCTGCTCTGTTCTCATTATTAAAGTCATTTCAGTGTGAGTTAATATTACCCTGTATTTGACGTTCTACTTTTAACATACAAATATCTGTATTTTAACATACAAATATCCAACATTAGACCCTTAATATTCAGACTTCAGTTTGAATAAAACTATTAAACTGGGTTCCTGTGTCAAGAGAGTTCTTACCAGCTTGATAGGTATCTAGAAGATAGGATTGAAAATGATGGAAAAGACAGGAAAAGTCTTAAGTGAGGCCAGCTCACCATGTTTTGTCCCCTTTGGCTGTTCTTAGTTAAAATATAGTTATATTTTGATTTAGTCTAAAAAGTAAAATTATGGATCTGTAGTCAAACTGCCTAAGTTAAAATCCATTAACTATCTTGTACAACAGAAACAAAGCCGGAGGCATCGTGATACCAGATTGCAGGACATACTACAGGGCAGTTATAGTCAAAACAGCCTGGTCTTGTACGGAAACAGATGGATAGAGCAATAGAACAGAATAGAAACACCACTAATCAATCCAAACATCTACAGCCAACTTATATTTGATCAAGGATCTAAAACCAATTCCTGGAGCAAGGACAGTCTATTCAACAAATGGTGCTGGGAAAATTGTTTTTCCACATGCAGAAGCATGAAGTAAGACCCCTACCTAACACCGTACACAAAAATCCACTCAACATGGATTAAAGATCTAAGTCTACGACCCAACACCATCAAATTATTAGAGAACATCGGAGAAACCCTGCAAGATATAGGCACAGACAAAGACTTCTTAGAAAAGACCCCAGAGGAACAGCAGTCAAAGCAAAAATTAACAGTTGGGATTACATCAAATTGAAAAGTTTTTGTACTGCAAAAGAAATAGGAAAGTGAAGAGGCAACCAACAGAATGGGAAAAAATATTTTCAAACTATGCAACCGGTAAAGGATTAATAACCAGAATCTACAAAGAGATCAAGAAACTCCACAACATCAAAACAAACAACCCACTTTAGAGATGGGCCAAGGACCTAAATAGACATTTTTCAAAAGAGGAAATTCAAATAGCCAAAGGTCACATGAAAAAATGTTCAAGATCACTAGCAATCATGGAAATGCAAATCGAAACCACAATGAGGTTTCTCTTCACCCATGTTAGAATGACTAACATACAGAAATCTACCAACAACAGATGCTGGCGAGGATGTGGGAAAAAAGGGACACTAACCCACTGTCGGTGGGAATGCAAACTGGTAAAGCCACTATGGAAGTCAGTTTGGAGATTCCTCAGAAACCTGAATATAGCCCTACAATACAACCTAGCTATCCCATTCCTTGGAATTTACCCAAAGGAAATTAAATTGGCAAATAAAAGAACTGTCTGCACCTCAATGTTTATTGCAGTTCAATTCACAATAGCTAAGACATGAAAGCAACCTAAATCCCCATCAACAGAAGACTGGATAAAGAAATTATGAAATATGTACTCTATAGAATACTATACAGCAGTAAAAAAAAAAATGAAATCTGGACATCTGCAACAAAATGGAGGAATCTGGAAAACATCATGCTGAGTGAAATAAGCCAGTCCCAAAGGGACAAATATCATATGTTCTCCCTGATCGGTGACAACTAACTGAGCACCTAAAAGGAAATCCGTAGAAGTGAAATGGACACTGTGAGAAACAATGACTTGATCAGCCCATGTCCTGACTGTCAAGGAACAACATACTATTTTATTCCTTTTAGTATTTTTTTGTTCTACTTAATACCATTGATTGAACTCTTTAATTAACACACAACTATTCTTAGGTGTTTAAATTTAACTGAAAAGTGATCCCTGTTAAATATAAGAGTGGGAATAAGAGAGGGAGGAGATGTACAGTTCAGCACATGTTCAATAGGGCTGACCCTAATGGCAGAGTTAGAAACGTGCCAGAGGGATTCCAATTCAATCCCATCAAGGTGGCATGTACCAATGCCATCTCACTAGTCATAGTGATCAGTTTCAGTTCAGAATTGATAAATAATAATGATAGGATTAAGTGTCAAAGAGATCACATAAACAAGCCTAGTGTCTGCTAATACTAACTGATAGGCCGGCGCCGTGGCTCAACAGGCTAATCCTCCGCTTTGCGGCGCCGGCACACCGGGTTCTAGTCCCGGTCGGGGCGCCGGATTCTGTCCCGGTTGTCCCTCTTCCAGGCCAGCCCTCTGCTGTGGCCCGGGAGTGCAGTGGAGGATGGCCCAGGTGCTTGGGCCCTGCACCCCATGGGGAGACCAGGAAAAGCACCTAGCACCTGGCTCCTGCCATCGGATGAGCGCGGTGCGCCGGCCGCAGCGCGCCGTCTGTGGCGGCCATTGGAGGGTGAACCAACGGCAACGGAAGACCTTTCTCTCTGTCTCTCTCTCTCTCACTGTCCACTCTGCCTGTCAAAAAAAAAAAAAATACTAACTGATAGAATTAAAACGGAGAGAACAATCCAACATGGGAAGCAGAATACACAGCAGACTCAAAGAATGGCAGATGTCCTAAACCGCACTCTGGCCTCAGAATCAACACTTAAGGCATTCAGATCAGGCTAAAAAGCCCCTGAGAGTTTCTCAGGCATGGATAGCCAAGACATTGTGGCAAAAAAAAAAAATGACCTAAATGAAAGATCTCTGTGAGTGAGATCCCAGCAGAAAGAATGAGCCATCAAAGAAGGAGGTACCCTTCTCTGAAGGGAGGAGAGAGCTTCCACTTTGACTATGGCCTTGTCTATATAAGGTTGGAGTTTGTGAACTCAAGAGGCTTCCATAGCCTTGATAGCTCATGACAAGAGCCTCGGGTGATTACTGATGTCATACAAAGAGTGTCAATTGTTAAATCAACAACAGGAGTCACTGTGCACTTACCCCTCATGTAGGATCTCTGACCTTAATGTGTTATACTATGTGAATTAATGGTATAACTAGTACTCAAACAGTACTTTATACTTTGTGTTTCTGTGTGGGTGCAAACTGTTGAAATCTTTACTTAGTATATACTAAATTGATCTTCTGTATATAAAGATAATTGAAAATGAATGGGATGGGAGAGGGCATGATAAATGGGATGGTTGCGGGTGGGAGGGAGGTTATCAGGGGAAAAAGCCACTATAATCCAAAAGTTGTACTTTGGAAATTTATATTTATTAAATACAAGTTAAAAAAATCCATTGGTCAAAGTGTTTCTTTTGTGTATGCCTCAATTTCCCTATTTGTAGAATGTAAGTCATGTGCTTATCTCTTAGGGCTGTTGTGGGCATTGGATGCAACATTACACATCAACTTTAGGAAGAGTATATGGTGCAGAATAATCACTAAACATGTTTTTTCACTTTCCTCTGACTTGTCTCCTTTAGCATGTGCAGTTCCAAGAACCAGAGTCCAGATGTATGAAAGGATTCGTAGTTGAAATCCTCACCTGCCTCTCACTTTATATATATCCATATTTCCTCCCATGAGTAGGGTAACTATTGCATAGGACACCCTGACTGTTCAGAAACATATTTTCCTGAAGACAAAGGTCTCTGTTAAGTTGAAACCTGGTTGCTATTAGCTCAAGACAGTGAGTAACTTAAGACGAACGAGTGCTGCATTTATCTCTATATCCCCAGCGCTTTATACAGCATCTGGAAAATGGAAGCCATAGGATATATTGGCTGGATTGAAAATATATTATTAATTGTGATAATATTAGTAACACTTGGGGTTACATGGATATTTTAGCTTTATAATGCTACCCTTCAGATGAAGTGAAAGCATTCTATAAATCCTGCCAAATGCATGATACTATGCTTGTTTCACATGTTTGAATTGGGAAGTTACTCCGTTTAGGACACAAAAGACATTTGTCCAATGCCAGTAAACGCTAGGCAGTCTGCCCGGTGTTGTAGGAGTCACAAGGAAAGAAAAGACCCAATTACCGCTCTCTGTCCTCACCTCCCTCTGTTAAATAGAGCTGGGGTTCCTTAAGCACATTTTTCTCTATTTGATCTTAGGTCATCTGGTCTTAGGTCTTCACTCTCATTCTCTATGCTGTCTCAGTGCACATTGAGAATGTTTCCATAGTCACACACACACACACACACACACACATGCATATGTATAATATAATAATAATACATATTATATATATATATCATTCACATCTGATTGGAAAGCCCATAAAGACTTTTCTTAGTGCTGTTTTATTCTACTTTTCTAGGAAAGAAATAGCCTCTTAATAGTGTTTGCAGTGTAATTTTAATTTGGAAGCTTATTTACCACTGTGGAAAAGATAAAGACAAACTTAAATTGTACACTGTTATACAACCTTCTCCAATAAACAGAGAAAAGCTTGCTTTTCTTATTCAAGCATATGTGCAAAAATCTTATTTATCCATTTTCTTATTTGCTTATGTTTAGAAGTTATATAAATATGAGTTTATACTGCACTTTCTCTGGCACCATTCTTAAGGTCCCAAGATACTATACTAATTGGACTTTTGTTAAATTCACTTATTCTTTTGAGTTCTTTGTAAACTTACTTCTGAAAGGCCAAAATGCTCTAAATGCTCGTAGTACCTTCCCCCTCCCCAGAAAGACTTGAGTTTTTTCCCAAAATTCTTCTGATTTGCTTGCCACTAGTCACTGAAGAACTGCATGGTAAACCCAATAGATCATCAACTTTGAAGCCACAATTCCTGTTCTAATTTCTTGCATTATTAGTTACTATCAGGCAGTTATTAATCTCTCTTGAACACTTATTTTCTCAGCTAATAAATAGAGCTAAAAACTGTACTTCAGTTGGATATTATGAAAACCCAATGACTGGATTCAAGGACAGGATAAAGTATTACCCCATGGGTTCTTCTACACTTTGTTTGAATCATGAAAGATTCTTCTGGGTACATAAAGAATATATCAACTATTCAGTGTTTAGAAGAAAGATACTACCAATAAAAGGTTAATTTCAATTCAAAAAGCATTTTGCTAGAGTGTAAGGGAGATTCAAAGATAAATGAGTTAAGTCTTCTGAAACTAATAACCTGAATGCTAGAGTTATAAACTAGATTAAGAAAGCAACAGTTATATCCTGTCTCCTTCTCTGAGCAATATGTGATATTTCTCAGCAAGGTCATTTTATTCTCTCCTATTTGTCAATACTTATTTAACATGTCAGTGTACTTTAAAAATGGTTTGTATTTATTGGACAGACAGATATAGTGAAAGAGGGAGGTAGGGAGGGAGAGGGAAAGAAAGAAAAATGTTCACATTCAGTGGTTAGTCCCCTAAAGCCTGCAGCAGCTGGGGCTGGGCCAAGGTCATAATCAGGAGCCAGGAATGTAATTCAGGTATCCCACATAAGAGGCAAGAATCCAATTACTTGAACCATCACTGCTGCTTCACATGGTCTGCATTGGCAGGAAACTGGCATCAGGAGCCAGAGCCAGGAATCTGATGTGGGATGTCAGCATCTTAACTATGAGGCCAGATGCCTGTCTCATCAGCATACTTTTAAGGTACAATTCACTTTACATAGTAGATCTATTTTCTTTAAAATGGATCTTATCTTTTTCCCACGGCTGGCATACATACCTAAGACTCATCATGCTAAATTTTTGTGAAGGCCATGGAATAGATTTTATTGATATGAAATTTGTTATGTCAACCAAATTCCAGATAATGAGTTGTTCATATAAAAATCCAAAAAGATACTTTAGATTCTGTGGAGTTATAAGTTGTCAGTGATGGATGCCACACTGTGATAAAAAAGGGGTGGTGGTTAGAAATGTGTTTAAAGAAAGAAGGAATCAGCAGCATGAAGCAAGTTGCTGTAATGGGTAATGCGGCGGTTTGAATGTGCCCTCCAAAGATTAGGTGCTGGGAATCCAGCAACCAATGCAACAGTTGACAGGTTGAAGCTTTAATAGTCATGTCCTCACAAATGGATTAATGCTGTTAGCTTAAGAATGAGTCCATTGTTGCAAGAGTGCATTAATTATAAAAGCAAGTTTGTCCTCTTTCTCTCTCTCATGTACGTGCTCTCTTACCCTTCTGCCTTTCACCATGGGATGAAGCAACAAACATGTCCTCACCAGATGCTAGTGCCATGTAGTTGGAATTCCCACCTTCAAAACTATGAGCTACACTTACTTTCATCATTTATAAATTACCCATTCTTTGATATTCTAATGTAGCAGCACAAAACAAATTAAGACAAGTAGGGATGGATAGGAGAAAGAATGAAGGATGCATATTTGAGCAAACAGCTAGGAGGGCCAGGCTAAAGAGATAGTCTAGGTAGAAGAAAAAGTGTAGTCACAAGCTGAGTGCAGAGGGCAACTATGAAGGAAACCAGGACCACAGGAGTCAGAATTGGTCAAAGGAATCAAAGGAGTTAAAAATTTTAACAAAACAAATCAAATACTTTCTGGGGCAGCCACATTAATATACCCTCCTGTTCTGCACAGTATTTTAAAACTCACTCTTACTCCAGAGTAACTGAAGACTTGCACAAACTTTGATGAGCTCAGCTGAAGTCATGGGTACTGCTGAGGAATTCTGTCTCTGATATTTCTGAGCAATGCACCATAATGCCCCATTCCATAACTGAAGTGGTAATTCACCATTCTTCCACAAATTTCCAATTTAGGCCTTGGTTGATCAGTTTAGGCAATCTCCTACCATATATACTTTTATCCTTCAAGTTGCTGTGAATTAATAATATGATACAGTTGTTAAGAAAGTGAACATAATAGCAGATACTTTTAATATTAATATAAATTTGCTGTCTAGATAATAGGACTCTAGGAATTCATGATTTTTCAAATTTCATCTAATGTAGTTTGTAAAATTTTGGACTGGAATTTTAAGGAGTCTTTATGAAAGTGGAAAAATGATAAAAATTCTATAGAGTGGATTGTCATTGAAACATATGGTAGACCTGGTGAAGTTTTTTTAAAGATATATATATATATATATATATATATATATATATATATATTTGAAAGACAGAGTTAGATAGAGAGAGATAGATAGAAAGAGAAAGGGATCTTGCATCAGCTGATTTACTCCCCAAATAGCCACAACAGCCAGAGTTGGGCCAGTCAAAATCCAGGAGCCTGGAACCCCATCTGGGTCTCCTATGTGGATGGCAGGGGCCCAAGCACTCAAGTCGTCGTCTTCTGATTTCTCAGGCACAGTAGCAGGGAGCTAGATTAGAAGTTGAACAGCATGGACTCAAACTGGTGCTCATAGGGGATGTCGGCATTGCAGTGGGCAGGCTAAACTGCTGTGTCACAATGTCAGTCCTGGCTATAATTATGAAAGTACAATAAAAGGATAGTTATCAGATGCTGTTAATATTTAGAATTAAAAGAATAGACTTGTTCTATGATGTGCCAAAGGCAGAAATGGGAAAAAATAGATGAATATCTTAAGGAGAAAGATGACAAACTTATGCATTAGCAATACAGGTGTTGCATTCTCTCTTCAGTCATCAGTTCAACATCATTCACTGAATCTGTTATATAGGCCTCCAAAAAGGGACAGGTGCCACACACACACACACACACACACACACACACGACATTCTAATTCCAGATATCTATCCTTGTTTATTACCTTTGCTCTTAACTGTCATTTCAGTCCATGCCTTGCTTTTCATATTTAATCTATTCTTTTTTTCTTCTTCCCTGTTACAGTTTTGACCTTTCCTGACAGATTTGACCCATGAGCCCCGTCACAACTTCCTTCCAATAAGCACTTGGTGTTCAAGCAGAAGAAAAGAAACTACATATCAGAAATGACATAAAGGAGCAGCATTATATAGGAAATTCTACCACTTAACATTTGTAAATCCTTTTCAAAATCAAGACGGACTGTCTCAGAAAATACATTAATATCACTTTAAGTTCTTGGATGTTTTAACATAAGTAAAACATATTCTTTATATAATCATTGTGAATTGATAATTATTGAGGCAAAAGTTTTTAAAAAAAGAATATTTGGATTTTTATCTATAGCATGAAGTTCCACACAGAGTGGTATGTTGAATAGGAATTTTCAATCTTGTTTTGCATTTATTTTCAAGTAAAGCACAGACAATGTATAATATTTCAAGTAACAATTGTCAATAAAATGCATTCACTGCTCCCTGACCCACTTAAGAGTGTGGGCTGCTTTCTTGAGTATGAGTAATGGGAATGTGTTAGAACTGGCTCATTAAGACTGAATTCAGTCCTGGAAAAGATGGGTTAGGCACTGTGTCTGCTGTACATGGTGATAGAAGAAAACCATGGTGTAATCCTTATCCGAGTTCAAATCAAGAATTACCCATGTTGGGGGCAGCAGTGGGGTGCAGTGCATTAAGCTGCCGTTTGCAGAGCTGGCATCCCAAATTGGAGTACCACTTCAAGTTCTAGCTGTTCCACTACCAATCCAGCTCCCTGCTAATGAACCTGGGAAGGATATGAAAGGTCACTCAAGTGCTTGGGTCCCTGCCATCCATGTAAGAGACCAGGATGGAATTCCTTGCTCCTGGTCTTGGCGTGACTCAGCCCTGGATGTTGCAACCACTGGAGAAGTGAAATAGATGGAAGATTCTCTCTCTCTCTCTCTCTCTCTCTCTGATGCTCTGCCTTGCAAATAAATAAATAACTAAAAGAAAGAAAGAAAGAACAACCTCTGTCACCTTGAAACATCTGATTGTCCTCACTGGCACTGCAAGTCAGGATTCTGAGTTGTACATAAATCCAAGGAGGGTCGTGGAGTAATCATGATCTAAGAAAAAACTGCAGAAACCATGGAGGAGGCCATACAAGCAGAGCCAGATTGGATGAGTAAGGGTAGAGAGACAAAAGCCATTCTCTTTGGGTAGCTTTCATTGAATCATGGCTCCCTGTCTTCCTTTCTAAAAATACTGGTGTGCCTATGAGCCAAAGACATCTAGTGAAGAGGTTCTGCTCATGGGAGAGAGGGCTCATGGAAAACCAGAGCCCTGTCTGGCAGTCCCAATGGGAGACACCAGATGGTGCCTACTGGGGCATGGAGTGGCCAGGCAGGCACTTAGGGCAGTACCCAGGTTCTCCACTGGAGGTGATGGGTATGGGGATTGTCTTCAGCAGTTGGGGCTTCATCCAGACTGTGAGCAAGGCCTCGAGTGCAGATTGCAGAGAGCCCATTGTCCTTGCCTGCACACTCCCCAAGGTGGCACAAAGGAGGCCAATGCCAACTGCTGTTGGGTGAGGCCTCGCAGCTTTGGGATGAGGTGGGCTTCAGTAGCCTGCACTCCATGGTCCCTGTGAGACCCTGGGAGAGATGACTGCCTGGATTTGAAAGCTTCTGTGAATAATGCCAAAAACAAACTACTTGGAATCCTGGAGCAGGTTGTTGAACAAGAGAGCAGCCCCGCTGGTATGCCCTTCTATTGGGAAAACACCAAAGGCATCTTTTGGGAAAGAAAAGCTATATGGCAGGCCTTTGAGGATTTTGAAGAGAAATACAGAGGGGGCAACAAAACCCAAATACATCTCCCCATTCAGAAAGGGGTTTTGTTATTTATGGAGTTAGGGTAAACGGGGCATATCTGTGTGAAACTGAAAGATGGAACAGAATGGATGCAGAAGAAAGGGACTGGAAGGTTCTTTGAGCATGCATTTTAAGACCTCATGCTTTTACATGCATTGTATGTTCAAAGACGGCTGTCGAAAGGTCACTTAGAATGAACCATAAGGCAACACTCTGGTCAGCCTGAGGTGATCTGTGCAGGCTCCAGTTACAATGTTAGCTGTACACAGTTCTGTCTGGTTTGATCAGGGATCCTAAAGAGATAGCTCAGTAGATTTTTAGCAAAGACAACAGTGATAGGATACAAGTTACTATGCAACAGGCAGAAACAATTACTATTATGTGTTGTTTGTATGTTAGGCAGTTAAGGGAAGCTTGATGTTAAGCAAAGGGCAGGGTATCCTGTATTGTCCACAGTTTCACAAGTACTGATCCATGTCTTGATCTAGTCCATGGGTCTATGAAGGAATAATTTACTATAATCTGGTCTCTTCTGGAAACTCTTAGAAAACAGTAGATTCACAGCTAGAAAAAAATGATGTGGCGATTCTGTGAATGTGTCAATAGAGTAGTGTGATATAGGCCCCATTGTCTTCATATATAAACCCAATACTGATGTATCTTGAGAAGCACTTGATACTTACAAGGTCATAATGCACAGCTTAGCAGGTGGAATGTAGATATTAAAAATCAGAGAAACAATGAGAAAGCACCAAAAAGGAAAAATTATACTTCAAGTTTAAGAAGGTTTATTACCAAAAAGTAAATATCGGGGCCAGTCTAAGGAACAAATTGCAACTTCCTCTGAAATTCTGCATTTACTTTCTAAAAAAATGCTCATTGTTCTCAGGATCTGCTGCAGGGATATTCTACTGGTCTCACAGTGATTTATATGAACTTAGCCTTAGTATGCATTACGGGTTGAGAACAAGGGAATATCTCATACTCATCTGATTTCTCTGTGTTTTGTTTTGTTTCATTTTGTTTTGCTGGCTTCTGTGTAGTCAAGAGGTACATAAATGTGTGTTCCTATATCTGAATGATTCATCTGCTAGAGCTACTTGAATATCATCTTTTAATAGACCAATTATCTGTTGTGGTTAGGATTTGGCTTTAGTCAAGTGATAAGAAACTAGATGAATATTCCAACAAAGCCTGTAGTTTTGAACACTTCCTCCTGGGATTAGAGAAAGCCTTGTTCATTTAGATACAAACTTCAAAATACATACAGGTTGTAATATACTTGCTTTCACCAGTCCATTTGCTGTTCATCTTTCTTCCTGTTTCTAAGGTACCCTAAATAAGTGTTTCCTCTTGTTCACTTGATTTTCTTGAGCAACTTATGAGCACAGAAGAAAATATTAAAATGAATTGGAAATGCAGGAACTGTTCAACAACATGTAACAGTGCATGCCATTCTGTTAAGATGCAGTTTTAGATCTGTCCTGTTCTTCATTTTGAGTTTGATTAGTGTCATTATTTATGTCACTTATGCCTTCTCAACCTCAAAGGTCTTAGTTGAATTAGAAAATGAATCATAGGTACGGTCAGTAGAAATCCTTAAAAAAAAAAGTCTTGTATTTTTCACAGATGAAAAACATGACTATCTTTTGACATCTTCAGTAATTTAAAAAGTACACCCTACTGGTTGAGAAAAATAATTTAAATGATGGCCTCAAGCATACTCAGACATGATTGGAACATGAGGCAAGTTTGGGAATTGCAAAATAGCTCTTAAATTTTTATTTTTGTTTTTTTCACGAAGTTCTTAATTAAATAGACCCTGTCTTGCACACCATCCTACCTCATTTTCAGAGTGTTCTCTTACAGTGATGGTTAGTTTTGCAGTTACATATGGCCAAGGGGATCACAGAGTAGTCCATTGTGGTTTTAGAAGCTCAATTTGTGGCATAGATCTTTGCTCTCAGACCCCACAAGGCTGTCAAGCTGTGCCAGAGGGCAGGAGGACCAAGTTACAAGTTTGAGCTATTATAGCATTTCACATGACTCTAAAGACAATTGTTTTCCACTGGATTTCAGATGAAGCTCTTCCTTATTTAGGGGTCCCCCATCTGGGTTTCCATTAATCTTCATAATAGGCTCAAATCCTTTCACACCCAGATACTTTGTCTGTCTCTGTAACACGGTGACAGTGGATGGAACACATTAGTAACCAATATTTTCTGTTATCCTTACCCACATTACACCATTTTCCAGAAAAGATGGCACCTTGTGGGTGGGATTTTTAAAAAGAGCAAAGTAGGAATAGCTCAAAGAGATCTGACATAAACATTCATTTCTCAAAAGAACTTAATGCGCTGTGAAGTTTACTGAGATAAACATACAGACTGAGAAATTCACCCTTTGTAGGTGTACACATTTTGCATTTAAAAATAATTTCTATCTTACATAAAATAAATCCATCCATTTGGCCCCACATTTCAAGGTGTAGTGCAAGCATAAATTTCTACAAACATGAACAGTCACATAGCTACCACTAGAATCAAGATCTGGAATATTACCTATCATTCCACAACGTTTCCTTGTGCTTCTTTGCAGTCAGTTCCCTTCTCTCACTCCAATCCTTGGCAGCCCCTGGTCTGATTTCCGCCCCTAAAGTTTTGTCTTCTCTAGGAATTTATATACATATGAATCATACAACCTTCATGTTTGACATATTTCATTTTATGTGTTATGGAGATTCTTCCATGTCATACATGGGTCAGCAGTTTGTTCTCTTATTACCTTTGAGTGTCATCCCATTGCATTAATGTACCACAACTGCTAAGAGAGCTACTACAAACATTAACTTAAAGGTCTTTCGTGAACAAATATGTTCATTTACCTTATGTAAATGCCCAAAAGGAGAATTGCTGGATCCTATATTTATATATTAACATTGGAATAAAATACTTAGCTTTTCCAACATGTCTGAGACATAGTTGTATCCCCACTAGCAATGTATGAGCATTCCTGTTACTCCAAATCTTCACCGGCATTTGGTATTGTCAACATGTTGCTTTGCTTTATTTTTAATTTGTCATTCTATGTGTGCAGTGGGCTCTCATTGTGACTTTAATTATCATTTTCCAAATGTCTAAGGATGCTTTATATATGTGTATTATACATGTATAGGAAAATTGTTACCATGTACATTCAATGAGGAAAAATATCATCACTCTCACCTTGGGACATTAAGTTGGACATAGTGAGAGCTTTGGAATCAGGCAGATGAGGTTATTTAAACTCTGACGAATTAACCTCTGTGCTCATGTTTTCTCATTAGGCAGTCATAATAATACTGGCTCAAACATTTATAGGATAATTACATAAAATAACACAACTACACTAGTAGAATGCTGCAATCCATTTCCCTCTTGGGTAATGCAAGCCTTAATATCTGAATCTTCTCCAAAAATGTTGGTAATCACAGAGGTCTGCCATCTGAAGTTTCAGTAGTCAAAAATTTCATCTCTTGAATGTCACATAGAAGGGATGATCTGGGGAGGGTAAAGGGAAACAAATGTAGTGACCCTGCAAGAGTCAGTTGTTGCTTCTCCTGGAGGTGCTACACCATCCAGCTCTGATTTTCAGCATTTCACTGCTTTTACATCACGTGGAGAAACAGGTGCCCTTCTCAGGGGAGCATGTTTTCCAGGGACTGGGACTACATGATGAAGAGCACTACATTCTCTGTTGAATACTAGGTTTGGCAAGGTCAACTGGAATTGGTGGAAGGAAACAATGGTTTGTAATGAAGCTGATAGCAGCTAGTGTTTGGACATTGAAATTTGAATTTTGTCAGAAGGTTAAGGTTTAGTGTCAGGTTTACATTTCTCTAGCTCATGTTCATGTACTTGATTTGCCCAGCTGAGGTGGAGAATTCCATGAATCTGTGAGTGTACATTTCTCTTTGTTGCTTGAGCCAAGAGTCCACATAGATCTACTGTCCCCAATCCCAGGTAGCCCAAGTACTTCAGCAAAACCTGTCCTTCCAGATACAGAAATGGATTCAAGCCCGCCACCATACGCAGAGGGAGCTTGATTTTGCTGACACAATCTGCTTTATGGATTATCACTGATATACCATGTATGTCTTTCTGTGTCAAACCTGGTCTATTCCTTTTATTTGCACACACAAAACCCACAAACCTAAAATCTACCATATTAATATCACATCAACACAAATTCCATGGAAGTAAATATTAAACATTCCCATTCCCATAATGGTACTCACTCTTTTCTTTTCTTTTCTTTTCTTTTCTTTTCTTTTCTTTTCTTTTCTTTTCTTTTCTTTTCTTTTCTTTCTTTCTTTCTTTCTTTCTTTCTTTCTTTCTTTCTTTCTTTCTTTCTTTCTTTCTTTCTTTCTTTCTTTCTTTCTTTCTTTCTTTCTTTCTTTCTTTCTTTCTTTCTTTCTTTTTAACAGGCAGAGTGGACAGTGAGAGAGAGAGAGAGAGAGACAGAGAGGAGAAAGGTTTTCCTTTGCCATTGGTTCACCCTCCAATGGCCGCCTCGGCTGGCGCACTGCGGCCAGCGCACCACGCTGATACGAAGCCAGGAGCCAGGTGCTTCTCCTGGTCTCCCATGGGGTGCAGGGCCCAAGCACTTGGGCCATCCTCCACTGCACTCCCGGGCCATGGCAGAGAGTTGCCCTGGAAGAGGGGCAACTGGGACAGAATCCGGCACCCCGACTGGGACTAGAACCCGGTGTGCTGGCGCCGCAAGCGGAGGATTAGCCTATTGAGCCAAGGCACCGACCGGTACTCACTTTTTTCAACTTCAGTCCAGTAACCTGCCATGTGGTCTGGGTTTCTTTCTTTGGCCTCTCTAAAGGTAACCAAATACACCAGCAAATTTTCTTCCTATAAAATCCAAAATATTCTTTTCATTTTTTATATGGCATTTTTTTCTTCTTTTTATTCTTACCTTTCCAGTACATCAATTTCCATTTCCATGGCTATGATTCTAACCCTCATTGTCTCTGTCTCCTTTCAGACATTCCTATTGGAAAGTTTATGTACTCAGCTGGCTTTTGAGTACCATCAGATATCTGTCCAAAGTATAGACATACTCATAGACTCTTTGGCAAGGATAGCTTATGTCATCTTCTTAATAACAAAAATTTTCTTGCTGTTAATATGTAAGACCATTTACAAACTCTCTATAGATTACCTTTATCCAATGAAGTTTTCAACTTAAACATATGAAAATGATTCAAAACCCTATGTATCTAAGCTACTTCATTTTGTAACTTCAAGACCAAAATATCTGAATGCCTTAGAACTCTTCCTAACAGACCCTATTTTTATAGAAAGTTTTTATTTAATAAATATAAATTTCATAGGTACAGATTTTGGAATATAGTAGCTCTTCCCCCCATACCCGCCCTCCCACCCCCACTCCCATCCCACCTCCTACTCCCTCTCCCATCCCACTCTTCATTAAGATTCATTTTTAATTATCTTTATATACAGAAAACCAACTCTATACTAAGTAAAGATTTCAACAGTTTGCACCCACACAGACACACAAAGTATAAGGTACTGTTTGAAGACAAGTTTTACCGTTAATTCTCATAGTACAACTCATTAAGGACAGAGGTCCTACATGGGGAGTAAGTGCACAGTGACTCCTGTTGTTGATTTTTTTTTTTGACAGGCAGAGTGGACAGTGAGAGAGAGAGAGACAGAGAGAAAGGTCTTCCTTTTCCGTTGGTTCACCAACTAATGGCCACTGTGGCCAGGGGGCTGCAGCTGGCGCACTACACTGATCCAAAGCCAGGAGCCAGGTGCTTCTCCTGGTCTCTCATGCGGGTGCAGGTCCCAAGGACTTGGGCCATCCTCCACTGCACTCCCAGGCCACAACAGAGAGCTGGACTGGAAGAGGAGCAACCAGGACAGAATCCGGTGCCCTGACCGGGCCTAGAACCTGGTGTGCCGGTGCCGCAGGTAGAGGATTAGCCTATTCAGCCTCAGCGCCAACGGCCCTGTTGTTGATTTAACAATTGACACTCTTACCTACCACGTCAGAGATCACCTGAGGCTCTTGTCAGGAGTTGTCAAGGCTATGGAAGCCTTTCAGTCTACAAACTCCATCAGTATTTAGACAGGCCATAAACAAAGTGGAAGTTCTCTCCTCTCTTCAGAGAAAGGTACCTCCTTCTTTGATGGCCCCCTCTTTCCACTGGGATCTCACTCACAGAGATCTTTCATGTAGGTCACTTTTTGCCACAGTGTCTTGGCTTTCCATGCCTGAAATGCTCTCATGGGCTTTTAATCCAGACCTAATGGATCTTTTTAAAAAATACCCTGAAAAGAAACAAGCATTTAGCCTAGCAGTTGGGGTGCCCACATCCCCCATTGGAGTGTCTGGGTTCAATTCCTGGCTCTTGTTCCTGACTCCAGCTTCCTGTCAATGCCAACCCAGACATGTAGGGTGGTAGCGCAAGTCACTGGGTTCCAACTACCCATGTGAGAGGCCTGGACTGCATTCCTGGCTCATGGCTTTGGTCTAGTGTGGACATGACTGTCAGGGGCATTTGGGGGATGAATCAATGGATGGGAGTGCTCTCTCACTTTCTGTCTTACTTTTTCTCTCTGTCTGCCTCTCAATTAAGTTATAAAAATTTTAAATAAAATACCAACATGTCCCTACTCCAACATTATTTTCGTCATTTTATCTTCCTAAAATAATCCTCAAATTACCAATAAGTGATATACATGTTGATAAGAGGTCATAAGCATAATTTAATAGTGAAGACTTTACAAAAAAAGACTGTCTTTGCTTTCTAATGACCTAGAGGTAGGTGACTATGGAAATTCAGTAAAATTTTCATATTATCAATGAGAATATTTTGTTGGATTTTATATATTTTGGATAGAGCTATGAGATTAAGCAAACTTTCAACTTGCATCACTGATTGATTGAAATAGACATTTAATTTGGCAGTTAATGTTTGGTCCAATTTGGAAGCACCACTTGAGTGGCCCTTATAAATTAATAAAAGGCAGGGAAGTTGGTATGCATTCTTTCAGGAAAAGACATGATTCCATGGGTTTTATAGCTACAGAAATTGTGTCTTTCTTAATACCCTTTTTATACAGTTGGTTACTGGAAAGAGTTGAATATGAATTTGTATAGGTATCAAAAGACCTTCCAGAAGCAAACTGATTGAGACCTTCACTCCTTCTACCATTAGTTTCTACATTATTAGATATTTTGCGATGAATGTAGATGGATCATTATGCAATTAATTGGACAGAAAGGACATCAATGCTTTCCCATGTGCCACAACCCTCCTCAACTGAAAAGAATAGCCAAGGAATACGGACCAAGTACTGGCTCAGAAGTGATACCTATCTTGCCTTTCGTTTGGAGAGGTGGCCTGAGCACAGCCTGTTCTTGAGACCTGACATCTTTTGTGACCCAGTTAAGCTTTCACACTGGATATGGCAAGAGCGGCTTAGCCCCAGGTACAATATGAATGCAAATTAACGCGGTAACATACGTCAATGAATAAGTATAGATTCCACAGACAATTGCTGCCTTCAAAATTCATTTTGAGTAGTCGACATTTAGTCTAACATGTAAGACACTGGGTAGGATGCTTGCATCCCATATTAGAGTACCTAGGATCCTGATTCCAACTTCCCATTAATTCAGAGCCTGGGATGCAATAGTGAAGATTCAGGTAACTAGGTCCATGTCAGCCATGTGGGAAACATTTAGTTCCAACCTCCTGGCTTCAGACTAACCCAGTCCTGGCTATTCTAGACATTTGGAAAATCAGCCAGTGAATGACAGCTCCCTCTTTTTGTCTGACTCTCTCTTGTCACTATCACTCAGATTTCAAAACATTGAACTAGACATTTCTGTGTGATTTAGTTGACCTGCCTGGCAGATGGGAATACTAGTATTACATGGGGAGTGTTATGAGGATAAAATGAGTTAATACCAGTAAAAGCTTAGAGCAATTAAGGGACACATAGAGATGCTATACAAGTGTTTGTTAAATAAAAGGAAGTCTCAAAAAGCCAACAGCATAGCAATCTTGATCAATTATGTTATCAAGGTAGTCAGGCTATTCTTTCTCTATGAACCAGAGTTGTTTTGCAGAGATTAAAATAACTTACATTTTAGCAACTTGAGACATAATATTCTGTTCTTCTGAATTATGGTTTCACTTTCATTCTGTTTCCTTTTGTATTCACAGATATTTTGATATTTTGAAAGCTAGAAAACACAATGGTTCTGATGTTTTATTTAAAAATCCATAACTAAAGTATCCTCTGACAATCCGAGCATTTTTCCCAGGGATGACTTTTGAACCAACTATACAAATATCTATGCAGATGTGCTGGTAGTGTTACATAGTCTGCCTTTGGGCTTGTGTGTGCATGTACTCAGATGGATGTTAAGTCTGGCAAGTTGCAATCCCTGTTTATAATCAACACCAGAACAGAAACGTGGACTGTTCTCAGAGTCCTGCCCAACTGGAAATGACATATCATATTCATTCCTCTGCCTTGTTTTGTGGCCCCAAACGGGCATTGTTCCATCTTGTTAACCTCAGAGATACTATCAGACATTGGATCATCTTCTGTCACTAAAACTAAAAATTACTTCTCGTTTTTAAAAAATGCATTGTTGACCCCTCCCAATAACCATGATGAAATAGCCACATCAGGGGAATAAACAGTATTAGCAAATTCAAACATAGTGTTTTCCTTTAATTGCTCCAGGCATCTGAAAGACTGAAAGAACTATTATATTTCTAGACAGGGTTGGCCTCTGCAGGAAAACCAGTCTTGCGAACTCATGAGATTTCTGTATTTAGTAATCATTCTCAGCAATATCATTGTTATAAAATCAAACAGGGTATCTTTTACCCCTAAAATATATACACAATGTTATTTTTGCAAAATCTGTTTTATCTGAAGAATAGCAAAAACTTACTATCTCACTCATCCAGGGGTCATTTAACAGCTCACATTTCTGGAATATGACTACAAATCTGAAACTAACCCAAAAGGTGGTCAGGAATGACAGCAAAGTCCAAATGTTCATCTCGGGTTCCCACTTAGTACTTCCCTCCCCTTACATCAAATCCAATTCTGCAAGTTTGAGAGCCTGCAGAGGATAATTTGTGTATTTCAGGAGGACAGTGTAAGAAGAAAAGTATTTTCATATCATCACCTGACTGAGTTTGACAATGTAGGACAAGGTATATATACATTATCCAAAAAAATGGAGCAACTGAGTTTAAGGGCCACTAATCATTTGCCTTTTAACAATACCAAAGAATATTCCAAGGAATGTTGACCAAATGTTTTTTCTGAGTCATTAAAAATAGATTCAGTTGTGTTTAGAATCATTTTAATAAATTTTAGGACATTTACACTAAAAAGTGTTTGGGAGAGCTTATTTTAGGTGGCAAAACTCAAATAAGTGAAAAATACACTTACATTTACCAGCTCATTTTTTTTATCTTATACCTGTGTTTATATCCTGAAAACACCTTTATTAAAGTAGAAAATACAGGGACAAAATCTTTATCAAGCAGAATATTTTGACAAGATAAGTCACATTCTAGTTTAAGAGATTGTGGGCATAGTTTAGAAAGACTCATCTATTTATTTGTTTTTTTTCATCTAGTTTTGGTGTCCCAAAAGACATGATGTAAGATGACTGTCTTTCTCTTCCAGTGCCTTCTTCATTTTGCAGCTAATACACAGTTGAGAAGCCTCTGTCTAGTGCTTTAAGCATTCTGTTAGTCCACCTTTGTTTGATAGGACAGACAAATTTGAAAGGCATAGCAAAAGTACAGAGATAGCTGGAAGCATGGGAATCAAAATAGAAAGCAATGATTGTCCTTCACAGAATGAACTTATAAAGAAATACGTGAAAATAGTGGTGACAATGTGGGTTGCGAGCCAGTTGCAACCAGTTTTCAGAAGTTATGTCTCAATTATATAAATAGGTGTTAAGATGCTTAATTTTGTATGACTGAGAAAAACTGGAGAAATTCACTTGCCAGGTCTATCACAAACTGAAATATTGTGGGCTGGTGCCGTGCTCACTTGGTTAATCCTCCATCTGTGGTTGCTCCTCTTCCAGTCCAGCTCTCTGCTGTGGCCTGGGAGGGCAGGGGAGGATGGCCCAAGTGCTTGGCCCTGCACCTGCATGGGAGACCAGGAAGAAGCACCTGGTTCCTGGTTTCAGATCAGCGCAGCGCTGGCCTTAGTGGCCATTTGGGCAGTGAACCAACGGAAGGAAGATCTTTCTCTCTGTCTCTCTCTCTCACTGTCTATAACTCTACCTGTCAAATAAATTAAAACAAAACTGAAATGTTGTTTAATACTTCCTCCATTGAAGCAAACAGCACTTCAAATACTCAAATCCATGATAATGAACACTAGTAATGCAATCAGATCTGGTCTAGCTTCTCACTGACCTAGGGTCAGCTGTACTCTTGAGAACACAAATGATCATAAGTCAATAGATTAAACCTGAAAATTGTCCTTCCTTCAAGACCAGAAAAGACTTGCTCAATGCACTTTTCACTGATTTTATTTATAGCTTTTTAAAAGATATATTACTTAATTTTTAAATTTTTGAATTAACGTGTAGTGTGTGCACATGTTTTTGGGGTACAGTATATTTAAATATCTATGACAACATAAAGCAATTATGTCAGGCAATTACCTTTTCTATTTCCTTATCTTCTATTGTATTTTGGGTCATTGGGTCCTGTCTTCCAGTTCTTTGTATAGTTTACAATACATTATTGTCAATTATAGTCAACCTACTGTGCTGTGAAACATGAGAACCTGATACCCACCATTCAACTGCATTTTGGTACCCATTATTCAACTTCCTCTCTCCCCATCACTTCAACCTTCCTTGCATCTAGAATCACTCTTTTAAGTTCAGATTAACTTTCGGTTTTTTTTTTAAATTTCCACCTATGATAGTGACAAATGTTATTTTATTTCACTTATTATTATTATCTCTAGTTTCATCTATTCTGCTAATGTTCTTATTCTTTTTATTGCTGAATAATATTCCAAGATGTATATATATATATGTATATGTATATATATATATAATTTTCATTATTCATTCATTCATCAGTGAATACTTAGGCTGATTCCATGTTTTGGCTATTGTGAATAGTGGTGCAATGAACATGTGAATATGGGTATCTATCTCATATGCTGATTTCATTTCCTTCAGATATATGCGCAGAAGTGAAATAGCTGGGTCTTATGGTAGGTCTCTGTTTTGCTTTTTAAGGATCATCCTCACCCCACACTGTTCTCCATAAAGGCTGTGTAATTTGCATTTCCACCAACAGTGAGTAAGAATTACTCTTTCTTTCAACATCCTTACCAGCATTTATTTATTTTTTCTTTTTGGTAATATTCATTCTACCTGGTGTAGATGATTCCTCATTGGCATTTTGATTTACATTTCCCTGATGGCTACTGACAATCAGCATTTTGTAAGCATTTGTATTTCTTCATTTGAGAAATGGCTTTCTGATCCTTTGCTTATTTCCCTTAAAAGTTATTTGCTTATTTATTTGAAAGCTAAAGAAACAGGCAGACAATGAGAAAGAGAGTTTCCATTTGTGGGTTCACTCCCAAATGCCTACAATGGACAAAGCTAAGGCAGGCTAAAGGCAGAGGTCAGAAACTCAAGCCAGGTTTCCACATGGGTGGCAGGCACCCAACTACTTGAGGCCACTTCCTGCTGCTTCCCAGAGTTCACCTTATCAGGAATCTGGAATCAAGAGTGGAGCCTGGACTCAAACCCAGGCACTCTGGTATGGGAAGTGGGCTTCTTAACTGCTTTCAGAACCAATATGCCAAAAAAATCATTGCCATGCTAATATCTTGAATTATCTTTTCTATGTTTTCTTCTAGCAGTTTCATGTCATACCTTTAGGTTTTTGATCCATTTTGAGTTGATCTTTGTATAGGATGAGAGGTGGAAGTGGTGTCCTTGTTCAGTCTTGAAAATACAGATATAGTTTTCCCTGCATCATTTATTGAAGAGTGTCCATTCTCCAGTGTGTGTTGTTGGTGCCTTTTGACAAAGGTCACTTGGCTGTAGATTCATACATTGATTTCTGGGATTTATATTCTATTCCATTGGACTAGGTTTCTGGTTTTGTGCTAATATTATGCTATTTGATTACGGTAGGTCTGTAGTATAACTTGAAAACTGATTTGGGGAAGACTCCAGTTTTTTTTTCTTTTTTCTCAATGTTGCCTTGACTATTTAGGGTCTTTTTGTGTTTCTTTGTGAAATTTAGGATTTTTTTCTAATTCTGAAAATAGTGTAATCAGTATCTTGACTGGGATTGAATTGAATGTGTGAATCATTTTGAGTATTACAGACATTTTAATAATTTTAATTCTTCTATAAACATATGAAGTCTTCCCATTTTTAAATATCATAATAATTAGTGTTTTCCAGTTTTTATTGTTGAGGTCTTTCACATGTTTGATTAAATTTATTCCAAGGTATTTTATCCTTTTAGCTATTGTGACTGGTGTTTCTCTTGTAATTTCTTTCTCCAGGTTACTATTAGTGTATAAAATGCTCTGACTTTTATGTGTCTATTTTATATCCTTCAACTTGACTGAATCAGTTCTGATAGTAACTTGTAGAATCTTTGTCTCTGTATAGAATCATATCATCTACAAACAGAGATAATTTGACACCCTCTTACTATTTTTATGACATTTATTTCCTCTCTTGCCTAATTTCTCTGGCTAAAAAACTGCCAGTATTATGTTGAATAGGAGTAGTTAGAATGAACATCCTCTTCTGACTTCAGATCTCAGTGGACATGCTTCCAGCTTTTCTCCATTCAATAGGATGTTGGCTGTAGGTTAGTGATGTACAGTGATTTTTATGTTGGGATATATTACATTTATACTTAATTTGTTCAAAGTTCTTTTTAATCAAGAATGGATGATGACTTTTGTCATTTTTTTGCATCTATTGAAATGACTTATCATGAGATTTTTTATTTTTAATCCTGTGATATGATGTACTATATTTATAGATTTATATGTATTGAATTATTCCCTCAACCCTGAGATGAATCCCACTTGATCATGTGGAATTTTCTTTTTGATGTGTTGTTAGATTTGATTAGCTAGCATTTTGTTGCTAGCATTTGTGTCTATATTCATCAATAATAACAGTTTATAATTTTCTTTTTTTTTTATATCCTTGTTTAGTTTTGGAATCAAGGTGATGCTGGTCTTGTTGAACTAGTTTGGAAGGGTTATCTCCCTTACCATTTGTTGGAATAGTTTGAGAAGGATTTATTTTATTCTTCCTTTTTAGTTTGTTAGAATTAAGCAGCAAGGCCATCTGGTCCTAGGCTTTTCTTTCTTGAGAATTTTTTCTATTACTGGTTCAATTTCTTTACTCATTATTGGTCTATTCATGTTTTCTGTGTCTTCATGGTTCAATTTTGTTAAGTTACATGTATTCATAAATTTATGACTTTCTTCCAAGTTTTCCAATTTGGCATATAGATTTCATAATAGTCCCTAATGATCACATCCAAATTACTTGCTTCTTTACCAGAACCATCAAACTAACCTTTTTATTCATAGATGTACGACCAGATAATCACACATCCCTTCTTCACTGTCATTTTTAATAAACTTGGAGAAAATACCAAAGCATACTTGAATTGTGACTTCTGTGGCATGCAGTCCCATCAGATTCACTTGCATTCTGAAAGATGATTTTAATTTGAGTTCTCATCACTTTGTTATATTTCCTGTTTATATGACTGTACTTTGGTTTAGATCAAAAATAAGGATGTTCTGAGGCATTTATTACTTTTCATAGTTGGTTTAAGCTGGAGTGTTGGAAGCCAGAATAAAAATATATTATTATAACATTTCTGAAATTTATATTTGATTATAACTTCAAAGTCTTTAACATTACAAACCGCCAGCATAAGAAGCGTATTTTGCATTGTAGCATCATTGGGTAGATAGTAGAGTTTCATTAACACAAGCCTTGGGTAAAACTGGCTTAGATGACATTTGGCTTTGCTATTCACAATTTTTTTTTTTGCTTTCTCTGAGACTCAGTACAGCTGGTGTTCCTTCCGGCCTTGAGCACCCCTGTGTGCTCTCCTTCCTTTTATCGTCCCATATCTACTGCCTTAGGAAATGTCTGATTTTAATATGCATCTCTTGTATGAATTTAAGACTAGGTGTTACTCATTTTGTGGAGGCAAAATTGATTGATTGGTCTCCTACTTAAAGTATTTCAGGAATCACTGAAGGTGGGAGAGGGGGCAGAGGGCCTTCCCAGTGACCTAGGGGTGAGGCCAACTTTGATGACAAAAGCTCAAGTCGTCCAAGATCGGTGGTGGTGGGGATCATATGAATGAGCTATATATAACTGAACTTTTTATACAAACTTTGTACTAAAATTGTTAGGTTACATGTCAGATTTGTATTTATCTCTTTCCTGTCACAAACACTAATTTGATCCAGGGAAACAATTTTGCAAACCACCCAGACTTTCTGTGTTCTCAAAGTGAAACTGATCATTCTTTTCACCTGCCCATCATTAAGCTCAGCAAGGACCCTAAATACAAGTGAAGGACAATCTGATTGGATGTTTTTGCATGTGTGAAATCTGCAAAGATACTAGAGAGAAAAAAGTTATAGGTAGAGGATAAATTACAGTCCACCCATCACTAGGACAATACTGATCACTAATTACTATTAGATTGTATCTCAGAATACATATTACATGAAAAGATTATTTTGATAAATTTACTAAAAACTAGACCTGTTCCTATTACCTAAAAACTTCATAAACTAAACCTGGCTTCCATTTTCAACCTCATCTCTAGAGATAATTTAGTCATATCCACTTATTTGAGCCCTATGCTTCTCAAATGAAACAGAATAACATAAAGTCCGATGGCATATTTTATGAGGTACCCAGGGCATATGCAAAGCTTATGAGGTTATGAGGACATACACATAGCCATAGCATGAACTTGATATATCTCCGTGGAGTTCAAAATGTTTATGAAGCAAATGAAAATAATTCACATGGTAGGGCCAGCGCCGTGGCTCACTTGGTTAATCCTCCACCTGCGGCACGGGCATACCATATGGGTGCCGGGTTCTAGTCCCGGTTGCTCCTCTTCCAGTCCAGGAAGTCCGGGAAGGCAGTGGAGGATGACCCAAGTGCTTGGGCCCCTGCACCTGCATGGGAGACCAGGAGGAAGCACCTGGCTCCTGGCTTCAGATGGGTGCAGTGTGCCAGCCATAGCAGCCATTTTGGGGGGTGAACCAATGGAAGGAAGACCTTTCTCTCTGTCTCTCTGTCTCTCTGTCTCTCTCTCACTATCTAACTCTCTCTGTCAAATAAAAAAATAATTCACATGGTAAGCAGTTTTAAGACGTTGTTTATAAACACAAGTATAGTTTGGAACTGAATGACAGATGCTAATTATTAAAAGAAAGAAACAATCCCTAAAGGAATTCTATTTTGCATCCTCTCCCCAAATCTTTCATAAAACCTTTTATTCTACTCTTCATAAATATTGAGAAACAGGCACGTGAGGAACACTTTGCTAAGTACATCAGGTTACTCAGAGCTTCTGGAGCATTCCAGACACCTGCTGATCTCTAACTTTGCTCTTGATTTTGCGTCTCTTGGAATCCTTGATCCATCTGATTTTCCTGGGGGTCCTACTTAAACTTAAACATTAAGCTGGACCAAAAGTCTCCTAGATTTCATTTTTAAAATTACTTGAACACATTTTCCTAATTACCCAAATAAATCTTTCCTTACCTATTTCCTGCCCTCTTAGGATTTTTATGAACAACTACTATATTATCACATTGCATTTTAATTAATTATTGACACTTTTTTTTTCTAGAAAAGGGATCATGATGTTTTCTTCTTCATAACTTCAATACCTTATATGCCTAAAGAATATATCAAGTCTTTCTTGAATGAGTAACAGAACTGCTTAATCAAATAACAATGGCCTCTAATAATATATTGGTACTTACACAGATTCATTAAGTGGAACAGCTAGTGTTCATGGGAAGATACAGTTAATGTATCAAAGACAGCAAAATTCTGAAATAAAATAGGTCCAGTGTGAATCCCAGCTCTGCTAGTTCTTGTTCGTATAAATTGGATCAATGATTAAATTTATCTGACCCTTATTTTTCTTACATTCAAAAAGGAGATAATAATAACTGCATTGTTGTTCAGTTTTATGGATTCTGAAATGATCCATGCAAAAGACCTGACACCTAGCAGGTGCTAAATATTGCTTCTTTTAACAGAGCTACCAATCCCTTCCTATATGATATAATTTGAAGGATGGCAAACAGATCCTCTCGCTGTACAATCATCCCTTCCCAATGAATTGATTCATAAAAAAAGGGTCAGAAGAGGGACTGAACCAGTGAAGTGGATGAGTTAGCATTAGGGACAAAAGGAGGAAGAAAAGGAAACATGTCCACAACAGCAGAACCAAACCAAGAACAAATCTAAGATCTACATCTGGGCATCCTCACTAAGGATCCTAAGCAAGTGTGGGTTGACCAGAGAAGTAAGTCTGCACATTGTCCAGGAAGCACTAGTAGAGCTAGGGCAGGAGTGGGATAAACTTTCCTTGGGACAGTTTTCCCTGACCTGTGCAAAATGAGCGACTTGCTCCAAATTTTGTGACATCTTGGGACTGACACATGAATACATTCCCGACTTGAAATCTCCACCCTTTATATTTCCTTCTTAGATGATTTGTGTAGATGACCACTTTTTAATTGAATTATTAAAATTTGGTTTATGAGAAGTTTGGCATTTGATCAGAGATTGCTGTATCAAATTTCAAAACAAGATGACAATGCCTGCCACCAGCAAACAAAAAGTGGCAGCCTATAAGCAAAAGAAGGAGAACAGCTGGGGCTGGCATTGTGGCATGGGGTTTAAGCTTCCATCTGAGATACAAACATCCCATATGAGGGCCAGTTAGAGTCCTGGCTGCTCTACTTCTAATGCATCTCTCTGCCAAAGCCCCTGGGACAGCAACAGCAGATGATGTAAGTACTTGGACCCCTGCACCCATGTAGAGACCCATGTGGATTTTCTGGCTCCTGGCTTTGACCTGGCCCAGCCCTCACCATTACTGCTATCTAAGAAATGAACCAGAAGATGGAAGATTGATCTCTCCCCCCCCCATCTCTCTGTCTTTCTGTTTGTATATCTGCCTTTCAGATAAATAAATCTTTTTTTTAAAAAAAGGAAAAAGAAAAAAATATAAAGAAAGAAAGGAAGGAAGACGGAAAGAAAATAAAAGGAAGAAAAGGAAAGGGAAGAAAAAGAAAAGAAAAGGAGAAAAGAGAGGAAGGAAGGAGGGGAGAAAGAAAAATAGTTGAGGGCAAGCATTTGACACAGTGACTAAGATGCTACTTGGACGCTTCCATCACATACTGGAGTGCTTGGATTCAAGCCTGGGCTCTGTTACTGAATCTATCTTCCTGTTAATGTACACTCTGTGAGGCAGCAGATGACAGCTCAAGTGACTGGGTTCCTGCCACCCATGTGGGAGATACAGATTGAGTTTTGGGTTCCCAGCTTCGGTCTGCTCCAGCCCCAGCTGATTTGGGCGTTTGGGGAAAGAACCCAAAAGAATAGAAGTGGATGGGAGATTTCTTTCTCTCTCATCTATCCATTTGTATCTATCAGCTATCAGCTATCTGTCATGTTCTCTATTATCCATATCTAGCCATCTAATCTATCACCTATCATCCATATCTCCCTCTCATTCTCTACCTTTCAAATAAGCAAAAATAGATTAATTTAAACATATCCTTTAAGAAGATTGTGAACATATTAATTTTAAGAGGGGGGTATTTAAAAATGAGAAATTACCTAAATTCTGATGGGAAATTATCCTGCTGTGGGTGGAGAGAGGTGAGCCCTGGACTTCAGTAGGTACCTGCAGGAAGTAAAGGGAAGAGAGCTTAGCATTGCAAAACTAAAGGCAGATGTTGAAAAAAAATCACATTTTTCCAAAACCCTTTCATTTCATGCAGCCCAATATGAGATCAGGAGGATCTGCTTGAGCCCCATCTACCCGGCATTAATTAGGTTGAAAATAAGAGGAATTATTCATTCATTCATGGGAAATAGATGAAATAAAAGTGTTCCTGGGATCAGCATTGTGGCCCAATGGATTAAGCCACTGCTTGCAAAACAAGCATCCCTCATCTAAATGCCAATTCGCATCCTGGCTGCTCTGCTTCTGATTCAGCTTCCTGCTGATGTGCCTGGGAAGGCAGCCGAAGACGGCCCAAAGACTTGGGCCACTGATAATCATGTGAGAGACCCAGATAGAGTTCTAGGCTCCTGAAATCAGCCTGGCCCAGCCCTGGCCGGCCATTTGGGGAATGAATCACTGGATAGAGCTCGCTCTCTCTCTCTCTCTCTCATCTGCATCTCTTGCCTTTCACATAAATAAAAAATAAATTTTAAAAACAAAGAGTTCAAAAAGAAGGTATTTTAAGGATCATTGCTCCCCTCTCCGTGTGGTTTCACAGATGAGGCCTATGAACCTCCTGGCATCATTCTGTGAATCTCCTTACTCTTTCACTCTCCATCTCTTTTTCCCTTCTGCTTCCCAAACTTGTTTGCTGTGTCTCTGTGTCAACACACAACATGCAAAGATGAAGCTGTGCTCTTTTCTAAGTCACATAGTTCTATATAGAGACAACAACTCCCCTTTCACAACTCAACTCTCCAAGTACCTCTTTACTTTTGGCCCATGTCCACTATCCCTAGTGGTATTAATTGAAGGTTCACTAATGTCTGTTATTCAAATGTCCTTTCTCAGGGCAGGGCTTTAGTCTTATAGTTAAGATGTTGGGTAGGACACCCACGTACCATATCAGAGTATCTAGACTCAATGTCCAGCCCTGCTCCAGCGTTCCTGCCATGCACGGGGGAGAACTACACTGAGTTCCCAGCTTAAGCCTTGTGCTATCTTGGCCATTATAGGCATCAGAGAACTGAACCAGCAAATAGGGTCTCTCTGGATCTCTTAAATAAACAAATTTAAAATGTGCTACTTCTTGAAACTAATCGATGTCATACATTAATGTCAGACAATAAATATAAAGCTCATGGGCACCAGTTTGAAACCAGATAAAAACATTATACAACAGAAAAAGAATAAACATTCTCTTGAACAGCCCATTCTCCTAGAACATCCTCACACTGAGTCTCTGAAACTGATGTATCTCTTTGTTTTGAGGCAGAGGTGCTTTAAGGTAACGTGCTGGGCCATGTAGGGCTTGTTATTCATGAAAGCTAAGGAAAATATACTGTGTCTTTGTTATTGACAGACAGGCTAATGTCAGGGAACTCTTCAATAAAACTAATTAATGCTGTTTTGATTCCACCTACAAATGTCACTGGCATAACATTTGGAGTCATCTTCAGAAAATGTAGTTATTCCAAGCATGGAGAAATAAAATAAAGTACTTGTGAAATAAATAGCCAAGTAATTCTGTAAGATCAAACTTCTTGAAAACACACTGGCTGAAAAATAGCTCATCGTGTTACACAGGTTATACTGATAACCACTGTAAATACTGACTTGCTAGCTTCAAAAGACGTTCGGGGTCCTCTAATTGAACTCCTCCTCGGCCACGGAACTACCCCACGTGAGTAATCTTCTATCATTCCGCTAAATTCATTTGAAACTAGAAATGCTGCAGCCTCTTCAGTAACTCAGTGTGAGGTAGCTGAGTCATGCCTTCGCTTTACCAAGTAACAGTTGATTTGCACTGCTGAGGTTGGAACCGCAGAAAATAGCAGGGAGGAGAATGGGCCACAAGACTCAGAAGGAAAGGTTAGGCTGGCCCCTGCAGATAAGGCTGGGTTTTGCTTGAGTGGAGGGAAACTTTATTGCTTGGGAGAGTTAAGAGCATGCCTGGCATTTATCAAGGATAACGCGGCCTGATTTAAATATGGGAGCGCTGCTACCCACTGTTACTACTACCCACTGTCATTGGGGGATGTGGTTACACACCCAGGCAGCTCATGTCTCCTGTGTGGAACTTCGTGCAGTAACTGTTACCTCGTGCCAAACTGTGCTGTGGATGCCTGGGGCTGTGCTCTGCTCTGTGGATGCCTGGGGCTGTGCTGAGAGCTTGACCTGCATTCTGCCAGGGGATCTTGGCTTCGGTGTGCTTGGCGGTGACCTCCGAATGTCCCACAGCAGCCTTCACGGTGTAAGGCGCAGGGTCTACTTGAGAAAATGGGGAGTCCCATGGAAATGTGTATATTTACACAGGGGAAACGCAGACAGCAGGCGTCAGCCCTCTCAGTGGCCCTGCTCCCACAGGGCACCTCTATCCACTGACATTAGACAGAGTAGCAAGTGCAGCTGGCCGGACACAAAGCCTCAGAATTCCTTTCTCTTTCTTTCTTTCTTTCCCTCATTTTAGAAACAGCACCACCAGAAGCAGAGACTTTCACATATACAGTAAAAATGTACAGTATCTTCAATGCAAAGTTGGACCAGGGCCAACCCCCTCCCCCTCCCCACCCAGAAGCATCTTCATTTGAATTTAAAGGGGTGGATGAGTGACAGCAAAACTCTGTTCTCCTTCTGACAGGGCTTTGGCAGATCATTGGTTGTCATCAAACCTATTCCATTTCTTGCTCCCTGCCAGGAATTCCACCTACATGCCTGATGGCAATTAGTCCCTTGTAGGTGCTAATGAATAAAACGCAGCACGTAGACTTCACAAGGATGAAAAAGCCCACGATCCAGATCCAGAGAGTCACTCCAAGAAGCAGTCCCCCGCCCTGGTCCCCCAGCAAGCACAGTCCTCACTCTGTCCAGCCACATGCCTGAGCCAGCCAGCCCCCTTCTTCCCAGCCCCCACCACCTCCTTCTTCCGTAAAGTAGAAAGTAGCTATTTGATGAGGACAGGACGGAGCAAACATCGAGATTTTAGAACATAAAATATACCTGTTTTTCTATTACTGTCACAGGCTGGGTGATACAAGCCTAGTTCGGGGTAGATTGGGGCGTTTGAGCTGAACCTGCAAACTCAAGCACGCTTTGGGAGAAGCACTGAGAGATCTCATTGAGAGCAAGCGGGGGATGCTGAGCACTGTCAGTAGTCTCTAGACTTCCTGATGAGCAGACATCCCTGAGTGGCCTTTAGAATCCAGAGGTCTGACTTTGTCCCTGGGGATTTTTGATTAGGAGGCCTAGAGTAGAACCTGAATATCTTAAAAACAAAACACAAAAACTCCTCCCTAGTTGAATCTCATATTCAAGTTAGGCTTAGTCTCCTGGGTTAGCTGAGCTCCTGTGTTAGCATTGAACTGGAAATGTCCAGGACTAAGTAGGTGCTGATTAAAAGGTTTTGCGAACTCATTTGTACCTGACTGTGTTTTGAGTGCAGAAAAATAGCAAACAGTTATCTTTTGCTACCTGATTTCCTATCGGAGATGAATTAATGTTTAGATTCTTTAGAAATAGAAACTGTAGGTGATTTTAAAAAACTTCTTTGTGCTTTTATAATAATTTCCAAATTTTATACCTTATTGAAAACTGAGCATATATTTTCAGTAATAAAATGGAAGCAGATGTTGCTTTCAAAGATATTTCTGAATTCCTAGAGAAACTAATTTGCTCACAGAAAAAAATCATATAATAACTGAGTTTCTATAAATTCTATATATTTTACTGTATGCATTTGAAGACATTGCTTAGAAAGCAGTCTGTGGAGTTCACCAAACTGTCATGTTAACAGTTCAAAGTACAAGTGATTAAGAACTTCTGATATGCTAATGATCAGTTTATTATTCATATTTTGCATGCACATAGCACTGTCTTTATAGAATCTCAAAACACATTTTAAAACAATTGCAGCTAACAGCCTGGTTTCCTCTGATGGCAGAAGAGCAGAGAAAGTGGCAAGAAAGAAATTTTTCTTCCAGTTTTCATGGCCCCAAAGGTTAATATAGTTTGAATAAGATTCCTGGGAGCATTCAAACTCCATCATGTTTATCAGAAAGAGAACTTAATCCAGACCCTTTGAGAATTGTCCTTCTCTAGTCAATATCTATTTCGGCAAAACAATCATGGTTCTAAAGTATAACAGTGAAGCAAGGAAGAAAAGAGAGATTTTTCTTTCTGATAGTGAAATGGGCAGGTGCAGTTGAGACTGAAAGGCCATAATTAAAACATTGTTCAGCTGAGGCACTGTAGACGTCCATGCAAGACTGCACAAATCCTGCCCGTGCCCTGCACACCCGAGTTCAAGGTTTTGGCAGGAAAGGAAGTTGAAGGTGCTCTGCCATTCAAGAACTAGAGGCCTGGAGCCTGAACTTTAGTACCCTGGAGGCACACACAGAGGAAATTCTATACCACTGAGCCAGCAAAATTGGTTTGGGTAAAACTCATGCATTTTAAACCACATAAGAGAAAAAGAAAAAGGAAAATAAACACTTTTTAATCAGATGTATAGTTATATGGAAAGACATTTGTGTGATGTTGGATTTTTAAAAATCGAATACATATTGTTATTTCTATTATATAGAAGAGCAGCCAAGCCTTGACCAGTGATATAACTTATCCAATGTCAAACTCTCAATAATTTTATTTTTAACTGAATGAATTCTAAGTGGACGCTGACTTCATTTATAAATGATCGTATTAGAACATGTCGTTTAAGAAAAAGGACTAGAACAGGGTTTTAAAATTCCTGGCACATCCTCCCTCCTATACCTGTGGCAGACCTCATAAATTAATGTCTGTGTTGTTTCCTTCCTAGTACAGAAAGTTGCTCAGTGGAACATTTCAGGAAATCACTACAAATCAACCAGAGCTGGCACATAGGTGACACCTAGAGCCCCAGGGCAGCCAGGTGTTGTGGACAGGGTGGGACTGGGGAGAAGGCAGGTGGGAGCTGGTTGGTGCCCCATTTCCTTCCCAGTCTCTTAGAGCTCCCCCAGTCAGTAAGGAGAGGGCAATTCTATGGAAACTCTATACAACTTCAAAACCACCTAAGTAATTGAGAGAATATTGTACTATCCTGTAGAATCATTTGCAGGCTCTAGATTGGAAAGGAATAGATGCTTTAACACAAAGAATTTAATCTTTGTGGAAGAAATGACTTATTCCTTGATTAGAAGTTAAGACAGATTTCTTTATTATTAATATTATTGTCGTTGTTATTTTAAATGTGGTAGAGCTTTCTCGCATCCCTTTGTGGGCAGGTGTCTCTCTGCTTATGCGTAAACCAGCTGTACTTAGGAATGACATGGGCCCCATGTATCCTGGGGTAGACTGATGGGCCCTGAGAACCTTGAGCACATTTGTTAGGTAGAGTCACCTGACAGGGAGTACTTTGCCAGGGTTCAATGCCAGAAGGCCAGGGCCTTTGACCTACACCTCCATCTTTCAGGATGCAGGCCAAGGATTGCATAGGCCTAATATAGGCAGGGAGTCAATCAGGATAACTTAAGAGGGGGAAAAAAAAGACTCTGCCTTTGCTCGAGTTCTCCAGATTGGCTCTCCAGATGGCCCTCTTTTCTCTGGTAAATTATGCAACAAGCTGCTTCAGCCGAGTTTTGCAGACCTGGATGATCTTGAACTGATTTCAACAAGCGGGCGGACTCGCAGGGTTGCAGGGCTTTCTCCTAGTCCTTTCATTCAAGGAAGAACACAGTGGAAAGGAAGACCAGCTAATTCCTGATAACACACATAGAAATAGAGCAATATTCAGACAAAGAGCACGACTGGGTTATGTCTGCCTTTTTAAAAGAAATGGCTTTCAAGAGGTTCAGAGGCTGTCTTATTAGGAAAGGTTAGAGTTCATCACCGTTACTCCAGAAAGAGGAACTTGGCCTTGTCTATTCTCAATAAATGTCAGGGTCACTCTCTAGTAATACTGCTGGATTATTTTTCAGAATAAAGAAGTATGAGGGTCTCACTCTGTGCTGCTACTCACATTTCCTGGAACCAGAATCAATAGTGCATGCAAATGAGCCTCCGATTATTTCTTTGATTTGCAGAATGTCTCCTCCCACTGCACTCTGACAGTTGAAGCGAATAGATTAGCTCATCAGGCCTTGGGACTGCTCTCAGTGCTAAAGAAGATGGGGTGAGGGTGGGCAGTGGGTGGCAGGGCCATTCCGTGCCTACCCACCCCCACAGCAGGATCATAATCCTGTGAGACAGTTTCTTCCTGTCCCTGCAGAAAACAGAGGCACTGAGGCCAGATTTGCCATCAAGGAGGGAGAAAGACAAAGTATAAACAGGAGGCAGAGTCAATAGGCAGGATGGGAAGGGAAGAGTTTTAGTAAAGAGGAGGAACCCATTGAAAGTACAATTGCAGGATTAAAGGCAGACCAGAAGGAAGTGGAAATTTCTGTGGCAAATTCACTTCTTAGGCCGAACAAAGTGTACAAAAGCTAAATTATAATTCGCTCAATCATCCATTTAACGTAAGCTTTTGAAGCACATTTCAGACTCTGCACTGAGTGTCTTAATGCAAACATAAGATATGGTCCTGGCTTCTAGTCTAGTGCACAGAGAGCTTTAGAAGAGAATTAAAGTCCAGTGTGATAAACTGTCCAATAGAACGATCCTGGGAGCTGGAGCACGCTAAGGAGCACTGAGTCAGCGGGTGGAGGTTAGGGGAAGCTCCACAGGAGAGCTTGTGTCAGATCGGGACGTTGCTGAGTGCTGTCATACAGCAAGGAGGGGAGGCACTGCTAAGGAAAAGGGTTTCAAGGAAGATAGTGTGGAAGATAGAGTGTAGGCACCCACTTGTGTGTGTCACAGTGGTACTTCAGAGACAGCCATCTTGACCAAGAACAGGCGATGGCAGCAGGAAGTGGTCCCTGTAACCGGACATGGAAAGAGGCTGGCACTGGATTAACAAGAGCCTTATCTGACCTGCTGAGAAAACTGGGGCTCCCTTTGGAAAACTGAGCACATTTGGAAGAACTGAAGAGAGAAAATAATAATATTAATAGAGGGTGAGAGAAGATTGGCTGGGAAGGCCCAGTGATTGTTCAAATTCTGCTTCCCCAAACCAAAGCGTCTCTAGATTTTTTTCTAGCAGAAAACCAGCAATGACCTAGTAGAATGGGGCTTGGTCAATTCGACGAGTCTAAATCTAATTCCAAATATCATAGCTGATTAGATTATTAGTTATGGCTCCAAGAAGCAGCATACAAACACGACAGTGAAGAAAATGCTAGTATGGATAACTATTATGCATTCATCGATTTCCTCAAATACTAGCTGCCATCCTCTAGGAATACATTCTACAAGTCACACTGGCTGTGGATGAATGATGAGGAACATGACAATCTTTTCCCTGATCTCTGGAAGTTTTCAATGACAAAGGAACACTGGCAAACATTCAAGTTAATACATGATTAGAAAAGGTGTTATATCAAAAAAATGAGAAGACCAGCAAACTGAAATAAATAAATAAATCAATAAAACAGGGGAGAGAGAAGGGACAGATTTTTTGTGCTATGTGAGATTCACACAAAGAATAAGTCTTTATAGGAGTTTGGGGAAAAGACCAGGGCAACTGGAGAATGAATGAGGTGATAACAGTGGCCAACCTGCACGGTCCTGTAGGCAGACAGGGGAGAATCTGCTCCTCTACCTAGAACCGAAGTTATTGACGGGGGAGGTTGGAGGTGTGCACACGTCACTGTGGTGACTGTGTGGCTCGATTAGAGGAAGGAAAGAGTCGTGGTGGAGAACACTAGGGGGACAGAGATAACAATGTCTTAGAATATAATCATTTATGAGAAGAAAAGCAGATGAAGGTGAGCATTCCTGAGCATTCAGCAAAATAAGCAACCAGAAAGTATTCCATTTAAGATGGAAGACAATAGAGAAAATTTAACCTGTGGAATTACTAGTCAGGACATGGATAGTTTGAGAAGCCATTAGGTGAAGACAAGATAAACAAGAGCTTAATTTACAGCAAGATGCCTCCATCTTTCTTGGTTAGAAGAACCAGATAAGAAGGTGACTTCCCGGCAGCTTCTGGCTTACAGTCACCTGGTTGGAAACTAGAATCATCAAGAAGATGCTGCCTCAGATGGAGTAGAGGAAGCCCTAACCTGTTCTCTGCTTTGCTACTTGTCTCCACTATCTGACCAGTGTCTTCCATTTGTGTAACACAACAAGAGATCAACTGACATAGGAGCTTTAGAAATTAGCTTTCATGACTAAATCCCTTATGTTATAAAATAGAGAAGGTAAAAGATGACACGTATATCTGAATACTGATAGTACTGTCACAAGACTATAATATTGGAAATATAATAGGGACATATTATAATGGCGGTATATCAAAACATAATATCTGGACTTTAATGCATATTTTACATGACTTGGTGATGAATGAAATAAGTGAAGATGAGTGGAGGTCTAATATCAAGAATTATCACTAGGTTTCTGGCTTAAGTAATTTCATACAAGAATGAATTATGGTGAATAGAAGAGAGGGCATGGAGCAGAAGTAGATTTTGTGAGTAGGAGTGTAAAATTCAGTTTGGGAGATATTAACTATGACATGCATGCTCCTTAGATATATATTCAAGAAACTTTGCATCTGGAAATCTCGAGTTCAAAATAGAAGTCAGAAATTTTGGTTTAGAAGTTGTCAGCATTAGATTTTATTTATAGCAATGAGAATCAATGATGTCACCAAGGAAGAAAATTTAGAAAATAAAGAAGACTTTCTATTCTAAAGCACAACATTTAAAGGGCACACAAAGGAGGAGGAATTGAAAAAGAGATTATAAAGTTCATCTTACCAAAACAAATAAACTCACAAACAAAACCTACCACTCTGACTGACAGCAATTCACTTCCAGCTTCCACCTACGTATCTGCTCCTCTTTTCAGCAAAATCTCTGGATTCACTTGTCTTTATTTATCCACTTTCTGAAATTATTCTACTCATATTCTACCCTGAGCCTCTTTTTTTGCAGGCTTTTATGGCATGTACTCCACCATAATTACTTACATGAAGTCATTAATAACTTTAACATTTCTAAATATAATAGGCAATTCTCAGTTCATCATATTTGACCTATCAGTTGTGTGAACACTTTGCTTATGAAAATTAAAGTAGCTATGAATAACTGCACTGAGGCAACAGATCTAATTCAACAGATGAGACTGAAGGCTGTCCTTGGAAAACCAAGACCTACAGTTTTTCTATCATGAGTGGAAAAAGGTTTTTACTCTCTCCTATGCATCATAGTAGTGTTTTTCCTTGCTCAGTGTCAGTTGTTCTCACTCTCCCATGATGGCCTTGACATCAACCTGACCACTGCACTTCAGAGTATTCCAGGCTTAGACTTCTTTTTTTTTAATTTATTTGACAGTTAGTGAGAGAGAGACAGAGAGAAAGGTCTTCCTTCCGTTGATTCACTCCCCAAATGGCCGCTATGGCTTGTGCTGCACCGATTCCAAGCCAGGAGCCAGGTGCTTCCTCCTGGTCTCCCATGCAGGTGCAGGGCCCAAGCACTTGGGCCATCCTCCACTGCCTTCCCGGGCCACAGCAGAGAGCTGGACTGGAAGAAGAGCAACTAGGACTAGAACCTGGCACGCATATGGGATGCTGGCACCACAGGTGGAGGATTAACCAAGTGAGCCATGTGCCGGCCCCAAGGCTCAGACTTCTTCACTTGTCTTTAGAGCCCAGTTTCTTGAAAATCTCATTTAGTGCCATGGCTTTTAAATCCATCTACATGATGATTTCTTTCATACGTGTCTCTCTAGCTTGAAAATTTCTTTAAATGCATGTATTCAATTATATTCAGTATAAATTCTACAGAAAAAAAAGCCTCTCATCCTTTGCTCCAAACCTGGTTTGTCATATGTCCCATTTCATTTTGGAGGTGGGTGAGAGTGAGGGGGGTTCCAAACAAAACCCAAGAATAATCCTTGACTTCTCTTTTTCTATCTCTCTTCCCACACCCATTCCTGAACCATCAACAAATGTGTTCATCAGTACTTTCAAGTATTTTAGAATCCAGATGCCTCTTACCACAACTTTCTCAACCACTTTGGTTTATTAACTGAACAATTGCAACTACCTTCCTGCTTCTATCCTTGCCCCAGGTACTCTCTGCCCCGTTCAAAAGATAGCATGATTCTGTGAAACATGTTGGATATAAATTCTCTACTCAAAATTGTTCTGATTCATATCTCACTTAGAATATAAATTCAAACTCCTAATGAAGCCTAGAAAGCCCCCCAAATGCCCTTCTTGCCAACATGACCTCATCCCCTAAACTTGCCTTTTCAGACTTCTTCAGCCACTTAGATCTCCCCTTTTGATTCTCAAATAAGCCAGGGATGTACTTGACATTGGGCTATTCCTTCTGCCTAGACAGACCTTTTCTATTCACCCACATGACTCTTCTTTACTCCTTATTGCACAAATGTCACTTCTGTGAGACTTTCTCCAATTTCCCTTCTCAAAATTGAACCTATTTGTATCTCTTCATATTTTTCTTTCCCTGAACATTGATCATCACTTAATATTCTAAATATATTATATGTTTATTTTATTGTTTGTGTTCATATACTGGAATGCCAGCTCCATGAGTTTGGAGTTTTTGTCAGTTTTGTTTTCTACTATATCCTACTGCTTCAAGCTATGCCTAATGTACAATATAAAATCAATAAATATTTGTTGAGTGGATGATAAATAAGTAAATAAGTGGGTCATAAAAGAAGGAAGAAAACCAGGAAAGGATTTGTTACTGAATCCAAGGAAAGGAATATTTCAAAAACAGGAGAGTTATAAATATGTCCAGCACTGTGGAGATATCTCCTAAGATGTGATTGTCATCATGAGGGTCTCTAACTTAGGAAGAGAAGTTTCAATGATGACATGGAAAGAACTGGAAAGAGGTGCAAACTTGAAAGAGTGGAGATTGAGTGAGAAGTGATCTAGGGGATACTATAGCATATATAGTCAAGAAGCTTGGCAGTAACAGAACAAAGAAAGAGAACTAAAGCTGAGGCATACTGATTTCACCATCTACCCTCAGTTAGCCAAACTCTAAAACAAAATAGTTCCTTTCATTCTTCTTCACTCAACCCTACTATCTAATCAGAAAATCCTGACAATTGGGTCCCAGAAAGACCTCTCAATCCCATTTCTTCTTTCTGATCTTACACTTCAGTCTCTTAATTTATCATTGGTCAATCCATTCATCATCAGTAAATAAACTAGCATCTGGTCCATCGCATTTTTGGATTTCTTCCAGAGGAAGGAAATAGGCCATGGACACAAGATTAACAGAGGTAGAAGTTGACCAGGATAACAGGGGTAAGCTAATCTCTACTTTGTCAATCCAATAATCTAAAACCAAGACCAAAGAAGTATATCAAATTATTAAATTTAAGCCTAGCCCTAACCAAAGTCAATAATCAGTGGATGATGAAGATAGGAAAAACTGTGTGTGGTATGCAGATTTCAGGTGACAATTACTCCCAGAAAGAGGTGGTTTTGTAGGCCAGAGAAAGGCAGTGAAGTAAAACTGTGAGAACACTGAACATGAGGTCTATTCTTTGATAAAAAGAAACTGACAGGAGAAAACAGAAGAGTGTTGTTCTTGGCTGATGGTTTGAAACAACCACACATCCCAAAGACTAGAAAAGGGGGGAGAATGGATAAACATTAGAACATGAGCAGAGATTCCAGGGACAAATGGATCAGAGAGGATGAAGGTAGACAGGGAGATTTTAGATCTTGGCTCCCATGGATAGACATCCAGGATCAGGGCAGCAGAACTTTTTTGTTGATTTATATTCTGGAAGCAATGAGGCTGCTAGCTTATCACCTAACAGTTTTTACTGAACCAGGCTTCAGGCTGGTAAAAGTCATAATCATGGATGCTGATATGGGGTTAGGGCATGTTGGGACTGACACTAACAGCTCTTCTTACCTTCATTCTCTCCTTTACTCCCATTTTCTCTTACACAGGGATGCTAGAGATTTCTCCCTGAAACACATCCCGATCACATCACTTTTGTGACTTAAACCATTTAGTCATTTTCTATTGTCTACACACTCACTGCCTGGTTTCCCAGACATTTTCCAGCTCTTCAACCGTCATGCTCTGTTTGCTCTCTCTACTCTCTAAACCAGTATATAGGACCACTCTTCCACTCTGAACTCATTAAACTCATCTAATGCCATGGGTCTTGCATTTCCCTTCCTATAAAGTTCCCTCGCTCCTTTCTCCATTGGAACAATTTCTGTGCAGCCATCAAGGCCCTTTTTATACTCAGTATCTTTCCCAACAATGAGGCAACAGTAATCATTTTTCCTCTGACCATTTTTCTTGTTACTATTACAAAGGTGAATTTATTTTTGAGTTTACATTGTTTCAAAAAGGGTTTCAGAGTTTATAAACAGCTATAAAATACAGCAAAATAATATGAATATTAGTGTTTTCAGAAAAAGAAACAAAACAACCCAAAGGGCAGAAAATGGAACAAAGAATGGGATTGATCCAAGCATGTGTACCAGGAATCCCCATGCATATGCTAACAGGAGGGCTACAAATTTAAGATTAAACTTTTGTACACCCACAATGAAGAGAGAAATGTGTACCATGGGGCCATTTTTCTGCACATTAAGTAAACACCAAACAACTGGTTAGTCGATAACTTCTTCACATAAACACACATACACATACACACACAGCACAAGACAACTTTTCCTAGGGATTCATAAATTGATTTTAAAAAAGGTATGATCCAACAGAAAACACCCTCAACAAATATATCCTCAGGAAAAATAACTATAAATGTCATAAGATATATCTTCAGGATCGATGCTATATCAATCAGCACTTAGTCAAAGAAGTCCTACAAGAGAGACTGGTTCAGACTGTAGTGTTCTCAATTCCTTTGACTTAATGTAGATGGGCAATATTTCTGGACAAAGATATCTGAATAGTATTGCCAAATAGGATTGGCAATGATGTATCAGCTTCCTAATTTCCGAAATTTAATGTACATTTTTGCAAATATTTTCTATTTCTTGGTGTTCACAAGTCCTTCAATACACTTGGACTTTGGGGCGGGCATCTGCCATAGCACTTAAGATGCTACTTGTGAAACGCACATCTTATATCAAAGTGCCTGAGTTTGAGTTCTGACTCTTTTCTACGGTTTTAGCTTCCTGGGAGGCAAAAGAAAAGTAATGGCTCCAGGAATTGGGTCTCTGCCACCCACAGGGGAGACCTGCATTGAAGTCCTGGCTTGTGGCTTTGTTGTGGCTGAGCCTTAGTTGTTGTGGGTGCTGGAGGAATGAACTAGTGGAAAGGAGATCTCTGTTTTTCTCTGTCTCTCTGTTATTAAAATAATAGCAATAATTTTAAAATACTTGGGTCTCACAGTTTAATAATCTACAAATGAATAGATAAATCATTCTTAGAAAATCTTTCACATGAAGTTACCTCAAAAAAATGCATTGAGGAAAATGGAATTAGAAGGCAAGTTCATTTGGGTGCAAAAAAATTTTTTTCTAATATGCTTTTTTTTCCTAATATGCACTTTCTATTATCTTTTTGAAGTACTTTCATATATGCTGTTCTCAATTACTCAGAACAGCTTGTGGTCACAATGTAGGGCATTTTAATAATAACCATTGTTAGCTTGTTCTCACAAATTTAGGCACGTGATCTCTCATTTTATGATATAGACAGGCAGGGTGTGAATGCTGTTTATGGTAAGGTATAAGCAGCTACCGTTTTGCGTGCCTCTCCTCGGCTGGGAAGTCTGTACTCTACTTTAACTTTGGGGATTAAATGGGAGTTTCTCTTGGCTTAAAAATTCTTCCCTCCTGAAGACCTTTGACTGTTGTTAGAGATAAGTCACCTGATCCAAATGGAGCAAGGTTTGTTTTGCTTCCCAGCTCTTCCCTGCAACTGATTGTCAGTGACTAGAACGTGGATAGACCACTGATCCAAAATGTACTAACAAAATCCTTGCTGAGAATTTTGAACTTGGGACCAGAGAGACAAAAACCAAGCCTCAACTCTCTCTGATGGCAAAACTCACCCCTGGGTCACAACAAAGGAGAAGGTCTCCCCATTTCGGCATGAAATATGGAAGGGTTTTGGTGCTTCCAGAATACAGCATAGCCCCGAACCTTCTGCCCTTTGCCACCTTAGCAGTGGCCCTGTGTGCCAAAGGCTGACCTAGAGAAGGTCTCAGTGGTAGCAACAGGGACATCCAGGAACAGTGCTGTTCCGAGACACTGCTAGAGGCCACACCAACACTGAGTCCAGGGCTTGCAGAAGGGCAAGTTACAGGCTCGGTTCCCCTCTGGGTGTCTGAGAAAGAGGGGCACAGCCAGAACATTCTCATGCCTGAGTTATTTGCTTCCCTTTGGGTTTTTTTTTTTAAGTATTTTATTTACTTGAAAGCAGAGAGAGAAGCAGAGACATCTGCTAGTTCACTCCCCAAATGGTCACGATGGTCAGAGCTGGACCAGGCTGAAATCAGGAGCCAGGAACCCCATCTATGCCACGCTCCCAGATGGGAGGCAGGGACCCAAGCACTCGGGCCATCCTCCGCTGCCCTCCCAGGAGCAGCAGGGACTCAAACTTGTGCTCTGATATAGGTTGCAGGAGTTGCAAGGGGCGGCTTAATCCACTCCGCCATAATGCCTGTCATTTGCTTCTCTTTTAAAATGCCATTTACGTCTCATTTTGCAAATACGTGTTTATCTTTTATACAAATAAACCTGAACCACTGTTTTCCTGAAAAAAAAAATTGAAATATATAATCCAGCAAGTGACTTTCCTGCAATCTGAAAGACTGAAACAGCAAGCAGAGGCATGGGTCTGTGTGTGTTTTGGTGAGGGCCGATGGCAGTGGAAGCTTCTTTTATCTCATCTAGAATCTGGTCACACATTCAGCTGAAACCACTAACTCTCCCAGTGTACAGTCATGAGGGGGGGAATTCTTCCTTTGGCATAGTCTAGCTCTATTTGGATCTCCACCACCTAAAACCATAAAAGCCTTCACTAATTCAAGTGAGCTATAATTATTTGGGGAGGAAAAATGCTGTTTCTGCAGGTGTCTAACAGGAGGTTAATTACAGTGAAGGCTGAAAACACTAAAGGATTTATTTGGATAAACTGTAGTTCAATCCAGACCATCACTGTTACATGTTATATGGATGTAAAAAAAAAAAAGCTAACTAGTTCATTTTTAAGTTAATTCTGCCAATTTAAGTTTTAGGTTCTTCATCTCTGATTAGGTCAGGGTAGAGTAAGGAGAGAGAAACCACTGAAGTTACTTTAACAGAGAGAAATCTATATAAATAATTATTTTTTGTAAAAGAATTAAAAGATTAAAAAAGAGAATTCTAAGGTATCATTGAAGGTACCATTTTCAGGAAAGAGTTACCACCTATTGGGCTGGGAGGAGCTAAGGGAAGAAGTCAGAATTATCAACCCTTTGAGCCCTGGCGTAGAGCTTGGTGGAGCTGGGATGGTGAGAAGGTGATGTGTGGTAATGGCTGGAGTCTGAGTGGGTGTGTAAAAGCCTGTTATGTCAGGATAGGGAAAACTACCATGTGGATTCAATTACTGCTCCAGGAAGGAGCCATCCCTGCAACAAAAAGCATACAGGAAAAAGAAAGTCCTTCTCCCTCCTCTTGCTTCCACGGTCTCCCTCCAGCCCCTCTATTGGTGAAGTCTAATATGAAGACTCCCACAAGGCAGAAAATCCCAGGCCCACTATCACAAAGCTGATGGTTAAAGGATGAATTTAAAGTTGAGAGACAGGAGGCCAGCATTGTGGTAAAGTGGAGACCTGGCTGCTTCACTTCCAATCCAGCTCCCTGCTAATGTGCCTAAGAAAGCAGTGGAAGATGGTCCAAGTGCTTGGGCCTCTGCACTCATGTGGGAGACCTGGAAGAAGCTCCTGGCTCCTGGCTCCTGGCTTTGGCCTGGCCCAGCTCCAGCCACTATATTTGGGGAGTGAACCAGAAGTTAGAAGATGTCTCTCTCTCAATTTTTCTTTCTCTCTCTCTGTCTCTCCCTCTTTGTGACTCTGGCTTTCAAATAAAAAAAAAAGTTGAGAAATAACAACTAATAATTGCAGTCTAGAAGGATAATAAAACATGATTTACCAAGAATCAGGAAAAATGTAATTGAGAATTATATATAATTTAATATGAAAATTAAATATAAGGAAATATATTTTGTTACATGTAATTGTAATATAATTGAGATAAGTTTAAGAATATTATCTAAAAAGGTCTTCAGTCTAGACAATGTCCCCTTTGCTGGTGACAAGTGGGCTTTCCTGTGGCTGCTGGAGACAATAGTAGGGAAGTCTATGACTGACACCTCACTGTGGAATATCAACTTCCCAAGTGCCAGATATAATCACTTACTTCCATGCAATTCTTTCCAATTCAGTTTCTTTTCTCTTTCATCATTTGCTTTCTTAGGATATGGATATTAGCTTTTATTTATTTTAAAATGCCAACACATACACATTCCCTCTGGGAAAATTTTTCAGAATTCTCAGCCCAAAATGATTTTTCTGTCCTCTCAGCAACTACCACACTAAATTTGCTTTTTCATATTTTTTCAAATAGTGGTGAGATGCCACGTAGTGTCTTGAGCCCACAAATAGGCTCAGGTCTCCCTGATCTAAGGAGTAAGACATATCTTAAAAAAAACTGTGGAAAAAAATGATGACTTGAACAGAGGGATCTGCTGGATAGTTTTCATCCCATGGTGGGAATAGGAGGCGAAGCTGAAGCAGCACATTGTCACCCAGGAACCTGTTCGCTTCTAAAGTCTTGGGCCTTAGGGATAGGTCAGGAATAATCTTTCTACAGATCTTACATGTTTGGTAATCTACACTTTCATTAGCTTCAAATTTGAGCACATTTATGTCTGAATGAGGCTGCGGGATTGTCATTACAGGCTGCTTCTGGATGTTGGCTAAATTTGATGACTTGGGAGTAGACAATGCATTGTATCTTCATGATTTTTTACCTGATTCTTCCATAAGCTATTGTGTGCAGAATTACGTTCATTATTCCCTCTAAAGATGTGCTTATGAAGTAGGGGACTTTTCCATTCTTTTATCATTTCTTCCCAAGGATTGAACTTGGAGTTTTGTCCGGATACAAATCTGAGATATTGTTTTATTACATAGAATTCCACAATAAACTGTAGGCCATCATCAGAAAAGATCACTCTAGTCATGGTGGAAACCAGAAACTACATGGAGAAGCACAATGTTCTGTAGATGAATACTGCATTCTTTCTGGAATAAACCCTTCTCCTAGAAAGATTTCTTGTGACAGGTGATAACAATCTTCCCCAATTACTTGTAAAAGTAAGTTGACAGTACAAAATTTCTTTTGAAGGCACTCTATTAAGCACATTTCAACCAATGTTTACTGTCAAGCCAGGAATTCATGCCAGACAGGTAGAATCACTTTCCTTTATGAACCTATTATTAGCAGCAGAATAGAAAACTGGGTCTGCAAAAAGAGTTTTCATTAACATTCACACATTACCAAGAGTCAAGTATTTTATCTCTTAGTCCTTTCATGTATAATCCCCATGAAAAATATAGCTATTATTTATTATGCCATAGCAAGCTCTATGCTAGATGATTTATTTATGAATGTGTTTGACACTGAGATCAAATAGTTACATGAAGTGAAATCCATGGTCTCTGATAATTTATAGGCATGTCTTTTATATCCAACAGTGCTCACTCTATCGGCTTTTGCTAGAAATGCTTATCAAGCGCAATGATTTCCTCTTGGTTCCTTGGTTTCTCCTTTCTAGGCAAGCAATAAGAAGTGAAATGAGGAAAGATGGTTTCAAAACATACAAAACCTGTTCCTTGTGTAGATACAGCTTAAAGAATATAAACAGATGGATTTCTCCCACAGGACAGGTCATCATACCATCGGGGGAAAATGAGTTGGCTGCTGCTGAGTTAAGAAGCAATGAAGTCATTGCTATGCACATAATTAAAATGTGATATTTCAAGAGGAGTGAATCCAAGGAGGAGAAAAGAAAAATTACAGATAATACATACTGTGGTTGTGGCTTTGAATTAATATGTGCCTGGGTAAAGAAGAAGCAATGCAAACAAATGTCAGCCATCAAAAATAAGCAAAGTTGCAATATATTTAACTTGTAACCTTCTCCCTCAGTTCTCTCCCTGCTCCCTACTCTGTAAGTGTGGCACTATTTATTTTTGCTGAGCTCATTTGAACTATGTAAGTTTTGTTAGCAGACTAGATTTAGACTAAATAGAATAGCTTGAAGCACACCATTCCTAGTAGTAGTCCTGGTCAGAGAGTAACAAGACAAACTACTTCAGAAGACACAAGTCTGGGTTATGCCCCGATCAATGTTGCAGTCATAGCTTTTACAACTGCATCTGGATAACTTACTGGTACAGTTCAGAAGAGAGGCTCTACTTGTAATGGCCGCAGTCATCTTATGTACGTACTCCCCCTTGTAGACACTCTTGGACATAGATAAAGAAGAGAACATCATAGGATTTTACACAATGGCTCCTGTCTCCTTCATGTCCAGGAAGCTGCCTATTGAAGGGAAAACAGCAGATGCACAAGCAACTGTTATCTTGGGTAGAAGAGATTCTTATATTGGGACCATATCAGTTGAGTGTTTACAGCTCCTCTAAGGCTGTATCTATATGGTGACAGGCTTTCTGGTGAAAACTGAGAAACGCAGTTGCAAATATGAATGCTAGAAAATGTGTGGCTATTTGGCAATGGGAGGATCAAACATCTGGATCTTTGACTCAGTTTTTCCATTTTCACCCAATATTTTCATATCATGAAAAACACCAATTTAAAAAAAAAAAACAGCCAATCTGGTGTTTTGGCTTTCCTACCAGCCAATTTGTATCTCAGAATGGTTGGTCCAATTGATTGTGCTGCTTTAGATGGCCAAAATGAACAGATCAAGATAAAAATAGTTGGTTAGGTAGCTGTACTGATCTGTTCAATCAATATGGTGGAACTGTAAATGCTAACCGATCAGTGCTGAAAAATGCAAGTAATTTCTGACATCTCAGAATTCAACAGTCTATCAGGAAATACATAAATGTTAATTATCTCAATTTTTCCAGTTAAAGAAATGGACACCAAAAGTATAGGGGATTTGTTGTGAAAAACATAGCAAGTCAGAGCTTGTTCTGTACTAGAATTTGTGAGTTCCACCTAGAATAGGGTGTCAGGCTGGCAAAATGAGATTAAGTTCTGATCATTGATGGAACACTAGGGTTTACATTTGTAGCTCCACGGAAAAGGAGTATTGTAATACTGAGGAAAAACAAAACAAAAAGAGAAATCAAGACAGTTTACTGAAATTTGCTATATTGAAATCTACATATTCTAATTCTAGAGGATAATTTACATTTTCAAGGAATAATCATTAATGTTATTAAACTAAAGGCATTTCATTTTAGAAAGTGAAATGATGTATCAATCAAATAGAAAATAATTGAGGTTACAATACAATTTTTGTATAATTATACTTGAATAGTAGAGTTACTATTAAGTGGTAGAAGCCCTAGTCAGGGGATAGATTGATTTTTAGCAATAATTAACTTATAAAGAATTATTTCATAAAGAAATACAAATATATGTTCTTATCTAAGTAAATCACCACTACACATAAGATAGAATATTCTTTTCCAGTAATGTTTACCTAGGTCTGTGATTTTAAGTATAAGCATTTTTGTAGACCTGTAACCAGAATTCCATATGATGATAATTCTATAGCTTCCTTGAAGGGTAGCACTTTTCTCCTCTCTGGCAATGAATCTGATGCTATGGAAAGATTAAAAAAAGAAAAAAATACTAAGGCAGAGAATAAAATTGAAATAATATTTAAAGAAAATTATTTTTTTCCATGTATTTTTAAATTTTGCAGCTTTCAAAATAACCCAGCATACAGTACCCCTCAGATTGACTGACTCATCTCCATGTCCACACACTTTCTTTAAAAACAGAAAAATCATTTTTGAAAATGATCAAAACATAACATTTTGCTGGAACAGATGCCTTGCCTGCGCTCCGTGCCACATTTTTGTAGTATTTAAAATGAATGTTTCAGTTTTAAACACAGAGTGACTGATCACCACTGGGGAGGAAAGGAAGGTCCTATTGGAGCCAAAGTCAGTCTTTATCCAGTTTGTGGAAAACACCGGAGCTTGGGCTTCTGTGCTCCAACCCTTCCAATGGGGCCGACCATCTCAAGATCACTTCTCCATCAAAATTGTTGTTAGACATTTGACTGCCTTTAGTTCAAGAAGGAGCATTTTATAACATATCTGAGAATCATATGCACTTTTTAGTGATCTGTTATTTTCATTTTGCATCTATCATAGTCCACGCTTTCTTTCAAGTACTGTCTTCATTTTAATTTTTCAGGATACATTCTAAATCCCAACAAAACATAGTCTCCATTTTTGTCTGTTGTTCCAACATACAATATTAATAATGATCCCTTTCCCTCTTAAAATCAGTGCAATTTGGATGTAAATTATATAGTGGCCCTAACAGTAGTTTCTCTTTCCAGGAAAAAAAAATGCAATATTCTATTTACTTATTTACATTTTCCATATAATCATGGACAGGTTAAAACTTGATGGCAATTTGAATCACATAGGTGCCTCTGAATTTGTACAAGTTTGGAAGACTGTTTAACTTTAATCATTTAACTTTCTTTGTTTTAATTTTTAAGATTTATTTTTATTTGTTTGTAAAGCAGAGATACAGAGAGAGAGGAAGAGAGATAGCTTCCATTTACTGGTTCACTTCTCAAATGGCCAGGGCTGGCCCAGGCTGAAGCCAGGAGCTAGGAGCTTCCTCTCTCTGGGTTTCCCCTTGTGGGTGGCAGGGTACTTGGGCCATCTTCTGCTGCTTTTCCAGGTGCATTAGCAGAGAGCTGGATCAGAAGTGAAGCAGCTGGGACCTGAACTGGCACCCATATGGATGCCATCACTGCAGGCAGAGGCTTAACCTTCTATGCCACAGCGCGGGCCCCTATGTTTTAACTTTTCACCAAGGTACAAGAACAATCTGTCTTTACTCTCTAATATTCTGCTTACTGTCACATTACAGATGGCTGTTCATCTAGCCCAGTGGCTGTCCTCTGCCGCCTCATTTCCAGTTCCAAATGCCTTTGAAATCTGAAAGACCATTTGGAGACAGCGCTTTCTAGAATAAAGGTTTTAGAGGTCACTTCAGCATATCAGGATCGTGTGGACATCCTCATAATGATAATTAATAACAGTATGCATTACTCAGGGTCAGGCTGATGCAGTGAGGCCAATTGTGCATTTTATTTATACATGTTTCATTTGTTTCTAATCTTCACACATGTAGGTTTTGGCCTCCCACAGGCTCCAGTTTCTCAGTCACTCAGATTCTATAAATTCTTCAGTTTTCAACAGGAAAGGTAGGATTCTTGGAGAGAAATTATCAGACAAGTCTTTTCCCACTTTGAAATGTTTCTAAATGTGTAATGCACAACCTGGGATTTGCCACTGTGGTGCTATGCCAGTGGATCAGAATTTGTAATACTTACTAATTTACTAGTAACATGGGATTGAAAATGTAAATTCACTAGGGTCAGAAGTATCACTTGATGATCCATAGTGTTGCAGCTCATGATAAACTGATCCTTCTTCCATACATGAAGATTTGGCATCATCCCACACCTACAGTGTTACCCAGAGCTCAGTCACACATTACATAACAGAGTTTTCCAGGGAGGAGTCATGCCCTCAGAGCACTAGTGGGAGTATACAGAAGGCCTATAGGCAGGTGTGGGAGCAGAGAGACATTAGAGCTATGAATTCTTATTTCTGTAGGTCATCCTGATTTGTCATTTCATTTGAAAGTAAAATTAAGTGGCTTTCTGACTTGCACACAACACCCTGTGTATCTCTCTAATAGATGACAAAGAGTTTGTTTGTAGGATAGAGTAAATGGATAAATCAATAGAATATTAATCTAAATAGAAACTGACAAACTCTACTGTTGACCCTTAAACTCTGAAATAGAAAATAATACATTTTAGGAAGTACTTACAATTTATTCTTTTATGCTTCCTTAAACCTGAAAAGATTTGAAGCTTTCATTTGTGTGACATGCAAGAGGAAGTCAGAAGGACTGAAAACCATATTTCTTGGGCACTTGGTAGTTTATAAAGTTGTTGATTCAGCAACACAAAGTTATATAATTATTTGGTAGATTGTGTAGCATGTGTAACATAGTATGTGTAGCATACCTGAGGTTATCATAGATATTCCAAAACTAGAATGATTTCTGATATTTTGTCACTCTTCCAAAGGTCCCTCTTCATCACGCTGAATATTTTGCGATTTGTATTAGAAAGTATGGTCACCAATGATATGGCCTGGAAAGCTTGAAGATATCTAGAGAACATTTATGTTAATGAATATGAGCATATCTAATAAAAGCTATAAGAAAAAATAAGAAATAGTTTGAGTCTTACTTAATTATAATTTGGTTCAAGAGACAAAGTTAAATATTTCTGAAAATTGGCACAAGACCGGGAGAATCTAGGAAATGTTGATATGAAAACACTGTTGTGGCAATGTCATTGATTAGGAGAGTAGAAGAAAATAAGATAGGATAGATGGGGATTCTGGAAGATCTTTAAAACTGGGCAAGGAGGCAGAGACTTGACTCCAGGGACCACCAACACCTGATCAAGGAGGGTGACTGCCTATTTTTTTTAAATTTAGAAAAGTTGGTCTGGGGATCTGTGTTGTGGCATACCAGGTTAAGCCTCCACCTGTGACACCAGCATCCCAAATGAGTGCCAGTTCAAGACCCAGCTGGTCTACTTTCAATCCTGCTCCCTTCTACTGTGCCTGGGAAAGCAATGGAAGATGGCCCAAGTCCTAGGATCATGCACCCATGTGGGAGACATGAAAGAATCTCCTAGCTCTTGGCTTTGGCCTGGCATAGCCCCGGCTGCTATGGCCAGTTGGGGAGTGAATCACCAAATGGAAGATTCTCTCTCTCTCTCTCTCTCTCTCTCTGTGTGTGTGTGTGTGTGTGTCTCACCTCCTCTTTCTGTAACTCTGTTTCCAATAAATAAATAAATAAATAAATCTTTAATAAAAAGAACAGAAAGATTGGTCTGGTGGTGATTGGGCTAAAGGTTGAAAATAGCATAGTTGTGGAATCTTGTCCAGAATTTAGTTGAATAATTCAGTGATTAAATGATAAAGACCTCCACAGTTATTTCTTTCAGTCATACAAAGATATTTTACTATTCACTTAATAATGGCCATGCTTAATCAGTTACCTCATTTAATAGACATATGTTTACATGAAGGCAATTTCTAAGAATCAAACCACCTCAAATAGTAAAGTTTTACAATCATCTCAAATGCTCTAAAAATCATATCATATATCTCAAAAAATCATATATTAATAGAAGTAAAAATGTCTGAGGCATTTGCATAATCAAAGAAATGGGCATTTTTGCCTGCCTCACAAGACTTAAACTGTCACATTTACAATATAAAAGCATTCCCTCGAGTGTATTGTGTGGATCATTGATACTTTGGGAGCCTTAGTGATGTTAAGATGGAGAAAATGATTTATTTTGGAATTTCAGGGCCAATAAAACTGAGCAAGACCCTCCATGCAGATTTCTCAGAACATTTACTATCCCAAAAGCTTTTGTGCATAGACATGATACTATCTTAGCATGTGGCACTTCCAATTGGATTTGACCATGGTGCTTTACTGTCATGTAGCATCTCCTGGGGTTGGTGTGCCACTAATGCATGATAGCAAATACTTGTAAATGCAAATAAAAGGATACACTATATTCTCATGTGTGGTGTACATGTACAGAGAAAATATATTATAAAGATACATGCAAGTATAATGTCTTCAGGAAGAAATGATTTCATAACTGCAAGGAATTCAAGTTATTCATCCTTTGCTAATTGCCTTTGGCTTTAAGGCTTGTCAGAATTCTTCTGCTCATTAAATTCATAATCTCTCCTTATGAGGGAGCGTTGAGGACGACATCACTGGAGTGGCTCACCCACACACAGCCCCCAAATCAGGCTGTTCATCATCTGAGTGTTTTTCTTCAAGCACACAAAGAAACTATTTTCTCCTGGGTAGGGGCTTCCCCTGACCTCCCACCCACCCCTGTTAGGTAGAAAGTCATCCCCAAAGAGATGTGTCATTCTTGGAACAGAACATCCCTTGGCGAAGACTCACTGAGTAATCATTTGGCTAGAAGCATAAATCTACCCCGAGGGTCGGAAAAACCCATAGTGAAAGAGAATAATGGGCGAGGGGGATTGCATTCCAGGCTATTAAAATAGACACAGGCACTGAAGTGAATGTGCTGCAATGAAACAAAGGAAATTCTCCAAAACTCAAACACAGAACTCCATATGATAAACTCTCTACTGGGTCGTGATTAACTCTTCAGTCACCGAGCAGAGATCATCACTCCCTTTTACTCAGAACAGTATGGTGGTTGATCTATACTGAGCCATTTCCTGCTGACTTCATGGGGTGATAGTGAACACATGCTTTCTTCCTTTTCCCCTTTTCTTTCTTCCTTGCTCCCCTTCCATATGTGGCTGCAATGTTGACCCTGCAAAAGACATTAGACAAAGGATTAGTCAGAACTCAGGATTCTCCAGTGAGTCAGAGCAGCCTACCTGCATCCAGACAGGCCTGAGGCAGGGAGCAGAGTTGGCACTAGCCCTGCTCTGTAGGTTGGAACGGGAGCTGAGAGCTGTCCTTGCTGCAGAGGCTGGTGGGGAAGTTTCTGCTGGGTGGGCTAGGCACAAGTCCAACAGGGATCAACATGTTCTTGTCACGATTCAGACAGACGCCTGGCACCAGGGGGGATCCAAGCTGGAGCCGCCCAACAGGTGGGCAGAGCATTGCTCAGAAAGTCAGACTGGTCAGGGGCTTCAGTATCAGAGATGCAGGATATGGAAGGAATGAGAACATGGGCTTCTGGTCTCATTTCCACCCCCTCTAACTGTTATCACAGACAAGGTCCTCAACCTGCCTGAACCTCAGTTTCAGATAATGTTACCAATGCTCTTTTTAAAGGAGGAAATGAAATACTACATCTAATATTTTTTTCATCATTTACTAGATGGTAGATTTTGTGCACAAAGTCTGTTAGGCATAATTATATTTAATCCTCATGAATATCCAATGAAATAGGTGTCACTCTTATCCCCGTTACCTATGTGAGAAAACTGAAACTCAGGCCACCAGGTGGAAAGGGATAAATCCGAATCTGAATTTTAGGACCAAGATTTTGGCCAAATGCAAATTCTCTGTCAAAAACTTAACTCTTAGTGGGTTGCTGCTGCTGCTCCTATTACTACTACCAATTCTACTACTTCTACTGCTGCCACTGCTATCATTAAGGGTGGGAGTGATGTTCTTGGCACAGGCTGGACAAGCTCCAATTTGATGGATAGCTCCAATTCAAGGAGTAGAGGGAGGAAAAGATAAGAATTGGGCTGTAGGCATCTTCTAAATCCAAAAAAAAAAAAGGAGTGGAAAAAACTCCTCATCAAATCTCAGCCCTATAGATCTCAGCAAACAGAAGACACGAACAGGAGTCATTAACAGAAGTCTGACTTCAAAATGAGAAACCATGCAGCTGGGAAGTTAACAGTGGAAGATACCAGGAATCAGCTCTGGGATTATGAGCCTGGATCAGCATCAAGCACGATCCCAGTAATCAAGAAAGAACATGGCAACCCACTACATGGAAGGGGACTGAATCACAAAGCCACTACAGAACTTCAAGGGGCATAGGCAATGTGGAACAAGGATAGATCAGTTCTAGCTCAAGATTTAGAACTAGACTAAGCTTGAGGGGTGGGATTTCTGGTGGACTCCTGTGTATTAAATCTAAAAGTTTAGCGCTTAGAAGTCATTCAAACTTATTTCTTTGATTTAATTATAGTGTTGTAGTGTAGAATCTGGTGCTATAGTGTAGTGGAGTACACTGTAGAATAATACAATACAATGGAAATAGTGTAGGAAAGAGTGATATAATATGCCTAGGGTGGTACACTGTAGTTTGTTGTAGGGAGTGTAACATAAGATAGGATAGTATGATGTAGTATTATTTAGTATTTTGTAATGCTGTGTGATGTAATGTAGCTTGCTACAGTACAGTGTAGTGTAATGCAATAAAAGAACCAGTGAACTAAAAGTCAGGAAACCCAACTTCTCATGCTTTCTGTGTCATTAGTAAGCTACACAGCCTTGAATAATCCACTTAGCTCTTTTTGGCTGCATTTTCCTGTAACGTGCAAAATGAGGGGGTTGGAAAAGAAGATCTTGAAGGTCAATACTGAAACATCCCACAGCTTGGTCTTACTCATGAGATCTCTAACAATTTATACTTCCTGCCAAGATTTAGAAGTTCCTTATACAGACTTTGCCCAAGTTTAGAATGCCAGATAATGTTCCTAGAAGAAAGTAAAAAAAGGGAAAAACCCATAAATAGGTTTTAGTACCAATCCAACATTAAGAATTAAATGAAATGAAAGGTTAACTTATTGCAACCCAATCCTGGTCATAATTCTTTGTTAAGTGAAGGGTACTCTCAGCCAAAATACTGGGAGGTCTGGGTAGCTGCAATCCGGCTCCAGAAAACGTCCTTTGTTCTACTCTTGGGGCAGGTACAACTGCAGGATCTGGAGAGTAAGCAAACCATTTGGTCAAAATTGCTGAACCAGATGATCACACTAATCCAGGCCTCTAGCATTACTGCTATCAGGCAATATCAGATATTTTTTGCTAAGAGAAATGTGAAATGGTATATTTTCAAGTCCATTGTTAGTTTATTTCATAATAAATCCAGAAGAAAGTTTAAAGATAGATTACACCACAGGGCTTGTTAGAAAGAAAGGTTTCTTTCCCTACTTCTCTTCATTTGCTGTGGTTCTGCTGCCATGTGGTGACTTTTGATTCATTCGCTCTCTATTTCCCATATTTGCACTACTTCATATTTCTTACATAACAGTATATTGCTTTTATTTTAGCAACTTTAGACATTATTTCATGACTTTTTATAACCATAGATTAGGATTTGGCTGCGTAATATTACTATTTTTCCTCTGTGTTCTCTCTCATACTCATAACATAGAATGAGTATTGAATTTTGAGGTTAAATCAATATTCACTGTCAGCATTAAGCTATGAAAATATTATTCACAAGTGAACATTATGTTTTACTATGATTATGATTTCTTCTTTCCTTTTATATTTCCTGAAATTAATACATGCCTTTATTTTTTAATTTGATTTTATATTACAGATTAATAATCATTTAAAAATCTTCCCCAAAACTTTTTGGGTTAATTTTTCTTAAGCTAAATCACTTCAATGATCACTATTTTCCTTGACTTTCTGCTTTGTTTCGTTTTGAACCATCTCTAGGTCCCTTTCATAACTGTCATTCTGGGACTTCCCGTCCATTATCCCTGCAATTCCTTTTGCTTTCTCCTTTTTGGTTCTCTATTTCCTGTGTCTCAAGACTTCCTCTTTAATGCTTTTTTGTTTTGAGAAAATAATTCCTTTAGCCATTCTGACAGGCTAAAAATATCACACTATTAAGTCAGCAAATACAATGATAACATCCTTCAGCATACCTTTCTTTTGAATCATACATTTCCCAAACTTGACTGATGTTCTCCAATTCTGGGACACTGTTGATATCTTAGAATTTCCCTTCTTTGGGGCCGGCGCTGTGGTACAGCAGGTTAAAGTCTGGCCTAACGCACCGGCATCCCATCTGGGTGCCGGTTCTTATCCTGGCTGCTCCTCTTCCAATCCAGCTCTCTGCTGTGGCCTGGGAAAGCAGGAGAAGATGGCCCAACTCCTTGGGCCCCTTTACCCAGGTGGCAGACCTGGAAGAGACTCCTGGCTCCTGGATTCGGATTGGTGCAGCTCCAGCCATTGTGGCCATCTGGGGAGTGAACCAACAGATGGAAGACCTCTCTCTGTGTCTCTACCTTTCTCTGTAACTCTTTCAGATAAATAAAAGAAATATTTTTTAAAAAAAGAATTTCCCTTATGCATCATTGCTTCCCTTCTGACTTGACTATCCTATTTTCTGAGAGCCCTGTCTTCCTCTTTCTAGATTACCACCTCTTCTGGTAGAAAATATCTGCCAATGATTTCCTAGAAAAAGGTATAGAGGAGGCAAAGTATTTGAGACTTTGTATACTTGAAAATGTTTTCATTTTTATCCTTTTAATGATTGTTAGTTTGGCTAGGTATAGAATTCTACAAAAGAATCTATTGCATTCAAAATCTTAAAAACATTTATCTTTTTTTTCTTTAAGTTTAATCTGGAAGAGTCAGATTATATTCTGTTTCTTAATCATTAGTGTAAATTTTCTTTTTGGAGGAAGTTTCAATGTTTCATTATCTCTAACATTCTAAAATTTTAAAATAATGCATCCTGATATTGATCATTTTTATCTTTCTTGGACACTCTAAGCCTTTTAAATAATGTAATTTTGAATATTTTAAATAATGTAATTTTGAATATTTTAAAAATATGTATTTAATGATTTGCTTTAATCCATTTTGGGTTCTGTCTCTGGAGAGAAAAATTATCCAGATTTTGGACATTCTGGGTTTGGTCCTTTATTTTCTTAAACCTTCTTTTCTAATTTTCATCTCTTTTTTTCTTCTATCTTCTAGAATAATTCAAAGACTTTATTTTCTAACACATTTTGATTTTTCTACTTCTGCTATCTATAATGTTTTCAATTTCCTAGAGCTATTTTTCTATGAGTATATAGGAATTCTGAGAAAATTCTGTATTTCTATTTATATAGTATTTTTAATAGATTGAATAGATTTCTTCCATATCTCTTTATGTGAATGTGTGCAAGAATGCATATATACATATATATATGTGTGTGTGTACATATGCACACACATATACATATATATTAACATAATAGCTGATGGGGGCCAGTGCTGTGGCACAGCTGTTTAATTCCCTGGACTGATGTGCTGGCATCCCATATGGATGCTGGTTCAAGACCTGGCTGCTCTCCTTCCCATCTATCTGCTATGATCTGGGAAAGCAGTAGAAGATGGCCTAAATCCTTGAGCCCCTGCACCCACATGGGAGACCCAAAAGAAGCTCCTGGCTCCTGGCTTTGGATAGGTGCAGCCCTGGCCATTGTGGCCCATTGGGGAGTGAACCAGCAGATGGAAGACCTCTCTCTTTCTCTGCCTCTCCTCTCTCTGTGTAACTCTGACTTTCAAATAAATAAATAAATCTTTAAAAAATAATAGCTGAGAATTGTATATTATAGCACTGGATTATTTTGCATGCTTTTCTGTGTTAACTGACTACTGAACATCTAGGCTTTTGACAGTTTTTCAATACGTCTATATTACATTGAAAATCTTAATTGCTTAACATCATTCCTTTTAATTATTTCTAAAGATTTATTTACAAAATGGAAATTATTGATGAAAATATATATGTATAAAACTGAAAAAGTATTCCCTTTGAAGAGCATATTGTTTGAATAATCTGATCAACCAAAAAAAGATTACCAGGGATATTGACACACTTGTTTTTTCCCAATAAAATGAAATTTAAAGTCAACAGAATGTTACACAAAACATTTTGAGAAAATCAGCCTTTTAGGTTTTTACTTTTATCATTAGAAAAACCTCAAACACTATCATATAACTGATGGAAACATTTCAAGTGGCTTAAGAAAAGCAATTTGGAAGAAATCAAGACTCAGCAGAGAGAATAAAATTATATTTATATGTACACATGTGTATTTATATTATATACACAGTTGATTCTCATTATCTGTGATACCTAATGCTCTGTAAAGTCACTATGACATTGAATTAAAGAATACTAAACCCATTGCTCTTAGGAGAAAGCATGGAGTTAAGTTCCTGTGAGCCTCTATGACATTTACATCAACAAGTCGATATGTAACCAACAAAAAGTACAAAATATGGGAAACGTGGCACTACACAGATTGCAAAAATGGCAGATGCTTACAATACAAGAGCTAGAAGAAAGCAGAGAATCACCCTGTTTGATCTCAGCTCAGAAATATGTACATCAAATGACTCAAATTTTTCACAATTCTAAACATATCTGTGAATGATGGTTAAAGTACCACTGCATAATCTGTGAATAATAAAGGTCAACACTGTAAACACACATACACTCATGTAAAAACTTGCTTCCAAGTTTCTGTGAGTCTTACTGGTATACAGAACTAGAATGACCAACTATCTCGGTTTGCCTGACACTGGTGTCCCAGTGCGTGGGAATTTCATTGCTAAAACTGAGATAGTCCTGGACAAACTATGATTTTTTTGTCATTCTATGACCAAAACTCTTCACAAAAGAATATAGAAACAGAATTTAATCAACAACTGGATTATATCCTTCCATATATGCTAAAACAATGATGATCTGTTAACTATCTGCACAGAAAATCAACTTCTTCAAATTATAAACTCAGTTTTCCAAAAATTATATCAATGCCAAATATTTGGTGACAAAGAAGTTTAATTGTAGCTAATATGACACAGAGGGGCTGTTATTGTGTTTTGTAATGAAAGAAACAGGAGATTATTTGCCCTTTTTTTGTCTTCCCAACTCCTTTTCTAGCTTTGCTCATCCACACAATTTCAATGCCCCTTCTTGTCTCCTCATCTATTTTTCCTTCAGTGGCCCAAAGCAATGGTTTCAGTCTTATCTTTACATTCAGACTCTCAAATTTACACTTTCTTCTGATTTCTAGGACTTAATTTCCATCTCCAAATTTCATATTTATTATACCCCAAACTACATTTTCCTCTCCTTAAGTAGTTAAGTTTCTGAAATTCCCCACTCAAATTAATCATTCTATCAGCACTTAATTTACCTGGGTTAGAAATTTTATCTTTATTCATCGTTCACCATTACTATCCCTAAAGCAATCAATCATTGACATATTGAAATTTTTAATATTATAATTCTTCTTTATCCCTTTATTTTGAAAATTCTTCATTTTGTTGGTCATTGAATGGTGCTTTTAAGACACTACTAGGAAAGCAAACATTTTGTTCTTTCAAGTATCCATATGTGAGGCAAGTTACTGTCTCTCCAAAGTAAGCAATGTCATTCTGTTCTGACCTCTTGCAGCTGCTGACTTGAATTTTATACCCAATTATAATTCTGAGAGGCACATCAGTCAGTGCTGGACATCTTCCATCCTAATGCTTTATCATGGGCATTGTTTACTTGTCTTTACTCTGCCAATTTCTTCTTTATTGTATTATTCCACAAACAGAATTTAATTCTGTTAACAAGCCTATGCCCCTATTTGCCCCCTTGAAACATGTCAGATCTTACTTACCTGAACATATAAGAAGCTTGAAAGAGATGCCAAGAGACTTCCAGGATTTCCCATGAAGTTTGCCAATTTAGAGAAGTCTAAGAATTCTTTTTCTCATCTTCTATCAACTGTATCCTACAAGAGGAGAAATGATGGCACAAAAAGCCTCTTAAGAAAGCAGACTAGTGTTTTCATAAATAGTTCTAGAGGTACTTGGAGATCTAAGTGCTAAATTGCCAACTAAGCCAGATCCATATAAGCTAAAGAACCCAATGAGTGCTATTATGTTCAACTCTTTTTCTAGTACCTGAGACAGTCAGGGGCCCCTCGAAAGGTCCAGGTGGATCATTTCTCCATTGAATTAGCCTGGGTCATGAAACTCTGCAGCACCTCATGTGGGAGAAAGTCACCACACTTCATAGAATCTCATCTCTGAATTGGCACCCATGATCTGCCCACTCACCAAAATGCAGAATTCATGAAGCAAACAGTAGAGAACTAACCCCTCAAAGCCTTTCTCAAATAAAGGCCATAAAAGGGGATCAGAGTGTGCAGAGGAGTTGTGAAGTTTCGAAAGAATTGCTATTCTCTGCCATGTGAGTGAGTCACTTCCAACCTTAAGGGGGTTTGTTGGAGGGGGCATAAATCTGGGAATGGGTTATTGCTACCTACTCTTCCTCAAATATAGAGCCATATGGAGAGCTTGAAGCATGTTCCTGGAGTGTGGGCCCATCTTGGATTTGAGGCATAGTCATGCCTGAGAAGGTTTAATGTTGTCTGTGGCAGGGCAGAGAGAACAGAAGACTGCATCTGGGAAGCAATCAATCTCTCCTCCATGGCAGAACGTAGGGTATGTGAGTTGGTTCCTCATACACATACAAATAAGAACTAGAGCTGTTGAAGGCCAACCAGGGAGGGTTACTGGCAGGGGATTCGTGAAGAAGAAATGGAGCTCAGAAGAGACCATCTGAGAACCAGCATTAGGGAGGGAAGGTGCCAGTTTGCTGCAGTCCCCGTCACTGGCCAAATACAAATGTAGAAAAGATACTGAACACACGCATTCCCAGATGGTGAGTGGCGGCCCAATTTAGGCCTTAACAGGAGTCTAACCTTAAAAGAAAAATTTAAGTTTATAGTTATTATCTTAATCTGGACATACTAATTTCTCAGTGGTTTTGTTTATAGTTTAAAGTGCTTTTAGGGCTATCTAAGAACCTATGATTGATTGGGAAAGTCTTGGTTGTGAGAAAAACAATTATCTTACACATTTTAGAAGAATAAGAGGAGACAAAAGAAAGTTAATTTTGGCTACATTTGGCTGTATTTTGGTCATAACTTCTCACAGAATGATTTATGTTTAGATTGATGAATTCCATTCAGTATTTATTAAATTCTTACTACAAGGCAAATGAATGTAGTTCTAGGAAAAAGAATATGTCATTTAGAGTCAGAAAACCCGACTGGAGCTGCCAGTTCTTCACTCAGTTCCTAGTGCTAACCTCTCCAAAGCTCAGTTTCCTCATCTGCTGATCAAAGAAAATAACTTGAGAGTTGTTGGAGTTTAAACGGTCAAATGGTAAGAATAACAATTATGGTAACTGGCACTTGGAAAATGCAATAAACCATCCTCTGTAGGGTACATTCTAATATATGTACTTTTTAAGTAGGCTTACAAGAAGAAACACTGGCATTTGTATTAGATCATTTCTTTGTAATTTTGAACAAGTTCTTTCTTGTCTTGGGGGGAATTCTTTTTTAAATGCATTAATTAGGTAGTCTGGGGACTTGTCTCCACAGTCATATAAGGACACACAAACACAGAACTGCAGTAATCATCAGTCAGGCCAATACTGGTCAGCCACAATGACACACCTCTGAAGCAGATATTCAAAAAAGAAATGCTAGAAAATATCTTTTTAAACACATGTCTCATAATAATGACTACATCTTGAGTAGTGACTAAAATAGTGACCTTGTGCTTTTTTAGAACCCCAAACATGTAGATTCAGCACATCATAAACCTCAAATGTCTTCTTCCAGGTTGCTGAAAAGCCTCTGGTGAGAAGCCACTCATATGTGGGTGAAGGTTGAAGCTACCAATTCTGCTGATTTTCTTCTACACTAAATATCCTGAGTTGTGAATCTGTGGCTAGCAAAATGACTACTATAGACTCTCCTATCTTCAGGGAACTTAACAGTAGATTGGTTAAACACAACAAAGATGAACACAGTAACAGCAGAGACATGATATTCTAAATTTCCACATAAGATGGGGCAGTAGGGAGGCAGGTAACAGGGGAGCACAGAAGTACTAAAGGAGTCAGGCAACTACCACTGCCCCTAACCTCAGTTCTCTGTCCCATTCCCCACCTAAAATTTTCCAAAAAGACCAGGGAAGTGCTCCATTGTGGATGACGTCATCCCTTGGAATTGCTCAACATACATACGGGCTGCCCAGGGCAGCCTTGTCAGGAGGTGCTGCACTGTCTCTGACTGGACTGAGCACCTCACAGACCCCAGGCCCAGCTCTCAACCTTGCCATCTCTCCGCATTCTATCATTATGTGACAAGAATTACTACCCCAGTTTATATGAAGCCCCGTGAATCCCTTACAGAGACCTCTAGCAATGTCCTTCCCTTTATATTCTTCTTTTTAAGATTTATTTTTATTATTTGAAAGTCAGAGTTACAGAGAGAGAGAGAGAGAGAGAGAGAGAGAGAGAGAGAGGTGTTCCATTCGCTGGTTCACTCCCCCAATTAGTTACAATAGCTGGAGCTGCGCTGATCCAAAGCCAGGAGCAGGGGCCCAAGGACTTGGGCCATCTTCCACTGCTATCCCAGGCCAGAGCAGAGAGCTGAATTGGAAGTAGAGCAGCCAGGATTTGAACCGCCGACCATATAGGATGCCAGCCCTTCTGGCCAGGGCATTAACCCGATGCACCACAGTGCCAGTCCCTCTTCCCTATATATTCATTTAGGCCTTTTCTGGTTCCTTGAGTTTTATTTAAACTGTTTATGCTCAATCTGTGCTGGAGACTTGGGAATTTATTTTTCCAGGCCCTCAAAAACCTCTCTCTCTCCTAATACCGCCTGACTTATATAGTTCCTTTGCCTGGAACTTGGACCCTGTCTTCATTATTTGACGTTTCGTCACATGGAATTTCACCAGCCGGTGGTCAAGGCATGTTTCCATTTTTCTTTTCACATCATCCTGAATGTTATCACTGGTCTTCTCCTCTGTGGGGACCTAATTCTTTCCTTTCATCACCTTCCACAAATAACTTTTATTGGGTAAAAATGTTCAGAGAGAGGCCATTTTAAATGCCATTATTCCTCCCAGCAATCGCTTTCCATCTTTCTATATTTAGAACAAGTCAACAGAAAATTAACAACCTTCTCCAAAGACAACAGCATGCCTTATGTATTCATTTGCACATGTAAAGATCCTTCCTCAAATGTACCTGCTAACACCAGGCATCATTCTTCCAGAAAATAGAATTTAAGAGTGTCTATGTACAATGCCATTTTTAGAAGGTTCATCAAAATCCGTATGTCTCTTTCCCTTGCATATTTTATTATGACCATTTTTTCAGTAATTTATTCATGCTTCACAGGTGGCCTTAATTTGCATCAAAGTTAGATCTCTTTTTATTTGATTGAGTAAAGCCCTGAACTTTTTGTCTTTGTTCTTCTCTCACCTCTTAGTAGCATCTCACACAATTGAACATTGGCCTCGGATTCATTAACACCACAGTCACCCTCATGGCCTTCCTACCTCCCATTCTCTCTTAATCTTCTGAGGGTCCTTTTTCTTTATCTGAATTGAATGACAGTGTTCTTGGACTTAGGCCTGGGTCTTATTTCCTATCAATATGTTTTGTTGTGAAGATTTCACCTATCTCCTAACTTTAAAGAACATCTATAAGTGGATATCATCCAAATTAATATCTGGACTTGGATATTTAATTAATTGTCTTCTTCATTATGTGTAAGAAACATTTCATGCCTCACTTGTGTAAATGCACCTCTCCATGCCTCCTCTATCTGCTGCATGCTGTCTTTTCCATATTTGATAAATGTACTGCCACATGCCCAGTTGGCCTAGCCAAACATCAAGGGGTATTCCCTGATTATTCCCTTGGCCCTTCCATTCATTCTATCATTACAATAGGCTTCTAAAAAACATCTGATTTTTCTGTGCTTCTGTTGACACCACAATTCAAATCCCGATAATTTCTCATCTGGACTGCAGCAACTACTTCTTAACTAATCCACTTACTTCTATTATTTTCTTTCAATTCTTATTCTCCACATAAAAACTGGGTAATTTTTAAAAAAATTTCAGTCAAATTATGTTACTACTCTGTTGGTGATACTGCCACAGTTCTTCATTAGACTCAGAATAAATTTCAAGTTCTTTATCATACTCCAGAAAAACTACCTGGATTTGGCTATCTGTCTCTTGTTCTACCACTATCTTCCACCTCCACTTCAAGTTATTGCCCTTCTTTCCATTTCTGAAACATGACAAGTTTACCACCCTCAGGGCCTATATACCTATAGTTCTCCCTTTCTAGAAAACTCTTTGCCATTTTTCTATGAATGGATTATTTTCACATTGAAAGATTTATATATTACTTCCTCAGAGAATGTTCTAGGATTATCCTCTTAGCACAAATTATAATCAAGAATTATTCTTATTTATTTTAGTCAATCTAACCAATACCCTATCTATTTTTACCCTGTGTCCCCCAATGCCTGACACTCTGCCTGGCACATAGGCAGGTTCTCAATGAGGATTTACAATGACTAGCAAAGAAAAAAGTTATCAGGCATTAATAGACAGATGATAGATATATAGTTACCAGTTCCTAGGATGAAAAATACATTGAACTGGACAATTAAAAACTTCAGAACAGATTATGGAACCTGAGAACATAACAACATGTCCTCAGTTAGAAGATATGATTTTTTTCCCCAAATCTGTGGAAGTACAAATAACAGTGTAAACTACATCAAGGAACGTCATAATCAAATGACTTAAAACTTGTAACAAGAAAATCTGAAAAGCAACTAGAGAACCCCCAAACAATCTACAGAGGAACAAAAAGAAAGGTAGATTCTTTGAAAACTGAAAGCCACAAGTGAGTATAGCAATCTTTAGAATACTGAAATAAAGTTAGATATCAAGACAAAATGCATTTTTAAACAGTAAAATAAAGTGTTCAAGACAAATAAAATTGAAAGAATTCATCATCTGCAGATCAGCACTATAAGAAATAGGAAAGAAAAAGTTTTAGACATGTGATGGTTAATTTTTTCAGTTGGAAAAGTGATGGTGAAGAGTTCTTTGGCTAAACACTACTCTCTACATGATGCTTTAAGGCACTTTTAAGATGTGGTTCACACTTAAAATCAGTTGACGGGGAGACTGGTGTGGCGTAGAGGGTAAAGCGCCATCTGCGATGCCAGCATTCTATGTTGGTGCTGGCTCATGTTCCAACAGCTCTGCTTTAATCCACCTCCCCGCTATTGGCCTTGGAAAGGCAGCAGAAGATGGCCCTAATATTTGGGCCCCTGTGGGAGACCTTGAAGAAGCTCCTGGCTGCTGGCTTCACCCTGGACCAACCCTGGCTGTTGCAGCCATCTGGGGAGTAAACCAACGGATGGAAGATCTCTCTCTTTCTCCTTACCTCTTTGTGAGTGTGTGTTTGTGTGTGTGTCTGTCTCTCACTCTCTCTAACTTCCAAATAAAGAAATAAATCTTTAGAAAATAAAAATAATCGGCCAGCGCCGTGGCTCACTAGGCTAATCCTCTGCCTGCAGCACCAGCACCCTGGACTCTAGTCCCGGTTGGAGCGCCAGATTCTGTCCCGGTTGCTCCTTGTTCAGTTCAGCTCTCTGTTGTGGCCCAGGAGTGCAGTGGAGGATGGCCCAGGTGCTTGGGCCCTGCACCCACATGGGAAACCAGGAGGAAGCACCTGGCTCCTGGATTTGGATCGGCGCAGCGCGCAGGCCGCAACACACTGGCCATAGTGGTCATTGGAGGGTGGACCAAAGGACAAAGGAAGACCTTGCTCTCTCTCTCTCTCTCTCTCTCTCTCTCACTGTCTAACTCTCCCTGTCAAAAAATAAAAATAAAAATAAAGATAATCAATCGATTGTAAGTAAAAATCACCCAATCACCCTCAGTAATGAAGTTGGGACTCACCCAATCAGTTGAAAGCTATAAGAACAAAAGCTGAGGTTTCCTGGAAAAAAAATTCTGTGTCAAGATTGCAAAAATTAAATCTCATTAAGTTTCTAGTTTGCTGGCTAGTTTATGAATTTCACACTCAAGACTACAACATAAACTCTGACCTGAGATTCTCACTGGTCGGCCCACGCTACAGACGTGCCAGCTCCTGGTATCACAGGAGCCACTTCCTCAAAATAAATCTCTTTATAGGATATTCTATTAATTCTGTTACTGTGGAAAACCATGGCTGATACAAGATAGAAGGAAAAGAATAATAGAAAATTTTCCTTGCGAAAAATAAATGAAAAGATCTGGAAAACATAAATTTGTAAACTAAATACAAAAGCCCCTTGTCGTTGTAAAAATTAAAAGAAAAGTAAGAAAGGAAGGAAGACGGAAGGTAGGAGAGATAGAGGGAGGGAGGGTATGGTGGGAAGTTTCATTATGCTCTTAAAACTGTGTAAATGAAAATTTCCCCTTTATATAAATTAAAAAAAGATTGGAAGTGGGTGTTTGGTCTATTGGTTAAGACACACTCCACATCAGAGTACCTGTTTTCTATTCTTAGCTCTACCTTCTGACTCCAGTGTCTTGCTAATGCAGACACTGTGAGGCAGTGGTGATGTTTACACCACCCATATTGGAACATGGATTGAATTCCCTTTTCCCAACTTTGGCCTCTGCTCAGTCATTGTGGACATTTGGGGAGTGAACCAGTTTATAGCAATGTTCTCTCTTTCTCTCTCTCTATTCTATTCCAATATAATATAATACAATACAATACACAAGTATCTGAACAGTATGTGTGTGTATTTGGAAAGATGTGCAATATCATCAGTCATTACAGAAATGTAAATGAAAACACAGTGAAATTCTACGATATGTCACTGTGATGAGTAAAATTAAAATGTCTGATCTTACCAAGTTCTTCTGAGGATGTGGAGCAACTGGGACCATCACAGGCTATGGGTGGGAGTCTAAAATTGTGCAACCACTTTGAAAGCAGGCTTGGAGTTTTTTAAAAAGTTAAATATACTCCTACCTGTTAATAATAAGTATGAAGTACTAGGCTAACACTTGGCAAAGTCAGTTTCCCCAGACATGGACTCTCCTCTGGGTAGATATCCTTAATCAGAGCAATTCCTTTAAAATCCTTGCTGCTGTGGCTTATTGAATGCAAACTCCATTAAATAAATTGAATCAATTAATAAAATTAATCACATGAATTTTCTGGCATTATGCTATAATGAGTTTATCAAGTGACTGTAATTCTTAATCTCATGAAGTTCAGTGTTGAGCAGGGAATATGTGTACATTAACAAATATTTTTATTAACTTATAAAAGGATATGTTAAATGCACACAGAAAAAGTATTACAGAAGAATGAAATTCAAGAACAAAAAGACTGCAACAGAGTTGGCATATACGTATAAATGAAGATGGAATAGGAAAATTGATGATGCTGTACTAGGGCTATCAGTTTGCTCAAATGTTTTGTTCATAGACCAAACTTAAAATCACTCCTTAGTGGGTCATGGTTATCATTTTTTCAAAACTGAAATGGGATACAAAAATTTAGAATAAAAATGCTAGAAGGAAGTGCATGTAGTTTGATGTGTAAGTTTAGCATTATTGCATAAAATTTGGCTTCAATCATATTGTGTGTGGTTATGCATGCACCCACTAGATGGATTTTAAGATTCACTCAGGTATCATGACCATCAGTTTGAAAAATGTTGCTATAGGAGACAGAAACTATTGAGTAGAGAGTTATATAATCTAAAAGCAGGATAGAGAGAGGAGGCTAAAAATAGCCATTGCAGTAGTCAAGGGAAAGGACACTGAGAGCTTAGATTAAGGCTGTGACAGTGAGAATCAATGTATGTATCAGGAATTTGAGACACTTATGGGATATAATTAACAGAACCTGGCTACTAACTAGACAGAGAATCTTAGGGGGTCAGGGGAATGAAAGATAACACCCATTTTTCCAACTTAGGTGATTAGAGCATTAAACTAACTAAACAAAAACAACACAAGAGAAGAAAGTTTGGAGGGGAATGAAGTGGGCTTAGCTTCCAACACAGTAAATATGAAGTGCTTGAATAAACCAGAACAAGAGTATTTCGCACAAGTTGAAGCTCCAGAAATAAGGCATGGCAGAAGTAAAGCTTATTGGTTTGATTTGTAAGTTATGAGATATTGCATCATAGATAATATTACATGTAGATGCACAAAATGTATTTATAAAATATAAACCTATATATAACCATGATTAATCAAAATTCACAGATAAACAAGCATAAGAAAAGACAGAGAACATACTACAAAGTATAGTCTAGCAACCAAAAGAAGACAAGGGTCTTATTTGCTCACAACCATATTTGTTTTTGCATTTCTGTTAATTTTTTCATGTTATTCTTTACTAATTGGAAGCTGTTTGTCTAACAAAGTAAAATGTTTAATGTTACATCCTGAATGGATGTTTTCATTGATCTTAAAATTATATAGGGTATTAGCAACAGTTTGAGTAGACAACAAAAGTTAATGGAAGAACAGTTAATGAAGAGATGTTTTAGAGACATGCCGAGGGTAAGGGATATAGGGGATGCTGAATTATCCATGGGCAACCATCAGAGAGAATCCATTAGCACTCCTCTGTCAAAGGGGCAAAAGGAAGAAATACTGGTGCCAAAGCCATATCTTGAACTGTGGACCTGGAGCCACTCAGTAGGAGCTACAGTTTCATAGAAATGAAATATCAGACAGCAAGTTGGAAAGAGATATCTCATGCTAATTCTCATTTCATGTTTTGATGTCTATCTGGAACCTCCCATTGATCAAGTTCAACAGGAAGCCAGAGAAATGAAGCATGAATAACTGGCATAAGGAAGGAAAGAATAGAGTGGAGGAAAAGCATAGATGGGATGGAGGGAACAAACTGAGAATAACCAGTATTTTTAGTCTTTAATGCCTGATTGATAGACTACTTTGTTTAATTTCTAGATCTAGAAATCATTTTGACTACGTTTTTGCCATTGGAGTTTAAAACCCATGGAAAGTTCAGTGTGAATACACCTCACAGACAAGAACAGCAGAAGGACCAGTTATTGGAGGTGTCACACTTTCGTGAGTTTTACCTCTAGAAACTCCACCAGATTTACACAGTGAACAACTGAGAAAAATCTTCTCAACTAGCTGACAGAAGGTGAGGTCAAGTAACCATTTTAAAATATACTATAGCATTAAAGAATTTTGTTTTTCTTAGCAAGGCCTGCCCTCCAGAGAAACTATTTTATCAGAATCAAACCTATTGGGGATTTATCAGTGCCCAACTGACAAGGACAAAGGGAAACACCTACCTCTAGCTCCCTCTAGCATTCCATAGAAATAAACTTTAAAAGCTTACTCTATCCAATCTGTCTCAGAGGAGAGAGGAAATAGGATTACTTGTAAAATTCATTGCCCAGGCATACAGGCTCACTCAAAGACTGAATCCTAATCGTGGGATTATAGAATGCTTCCCTCCCCTGCCACCTTACCAATAGGTGAAAAAGTCTATTTACCACAATTTTCTTTATCTGGTATATCATGTATAGTTACCAAGAAAAAATTGCAAAGCATATTGGAGGGTAATAAAACACGGTTTGAAGAGACTGAGCAAACATTAGTATCAGACTGAGATATAGCAGCAATGTGAGAATTACCAAACCAGGAATTTTTAAAAACTGTGATGAACATGCCTTATAAGAGATACATAGAAAAAAAGAGACAGCATGCAAGAACAGAAGACTAATATAAGCAGAGAGACTGAAATTCTAAGAAAGAACAAAAATGAAAGCCTAAAGGTCAAAAACACTCAAATAGAAACGAGGACTGCCTTTAGCAAGTTCATTTCTATGTCTTTTCTAAACAACTGAGAAAAGAATCTCTGAAATTGAATATATGCTAATAGAAACTTCCATGAGGAAAAGTAAAGGGAAAAAGCACTTAAAAGGAAATGGAATATTTCAACTATGGGACATATATTTATGTTATGGTAACACAAGAGGAAAACAAAGCGATAAAGGAGAGTAAGAAATATAAGAAGCAGTAATGGGACTTCATCCTAAAATTAATGTCACGCACCCAGTCATAGACCCAGGAAAACAGAATTTCAAAACAGTGGCATAGTAAATTGGACTATATCAATATTCACTTTATTGATTTGAAAGGCTGAGTGAAGAGAGAAACAAAGAGACAGAGAGAGTGGTATTCCACTCCCTGGTTCACTCCCCAGATGGTTGCCACAGCTAAGGCTGGACAGGTTGATGCCAGGAGCCAGGAAATCTATCCATGTCTCCCACAAGAGTGGCAGGAACTAAAATACTTGAGCCATCACCTGCTGCTTCAGGAAGCTGAACTGAAACTCAAACCAGCACTCTGGTATGCAATGTCCATGTCCCAAATGGCTGCTTACCTCCCTGTGCCACAATGCTTGCGCAAACAGAGCAGACTTCAGAGAACGAAAAATGAACGGGGATAAAGAGTAGTATCACATAATAATAAGGTAGCTTATTTTCCAAGGAGAGCTTGGCCCCTCATTTTAAAACTTCTTATAAGTTACAACATCATGCATATATCTGGTGTATAATTTACTTTTTGGAATTTTTAAATCTTTAAATCATTTTAATGAAACATAACAAATACAAAAAATAAACTACATTATTCAATGCCCTATTTTGAGTAACCACAATTAACTTTTAAAACAACCCTGTGGTAACTATTATCAGTCATTTAACTGAATCAAATCATTACGTGAGTTGAAGACTAAGAATAAGAAAAGGACCACGAAGCAATGTTAGGTAAAGTCAATTCTTCAAGATTATAAGTTTAAAATATTAATTGAACAATCAGGTTTTTTTCTTAAGGAAACTGAAATGCTTGACAATTCCTTGACCTACCCTAGGCCCAGTTGGAAGTCTTGTGTGGTCTGAATTTGTGTGGCCATTCATCAATACGATGATTCATCAGTGGTTTAGCTTCCAAAACACCAGACGATTTTAACTTGGGCATTGCTAGGAATTATTCATAAAATTGGCTTCTTTACTGTGAGGAGGGAAGGAAACTGAGAATGAAACCATTATTTTAATATGCAGCTATAATTTCTTACAAAAACTCACAGAATTAAAATTTTCATTGAAATAATAATTAGTTGTCGAGTATATCTCAGTCACAGTTCAGTTAATGTAGGAAGCTCATGAAATACAAAGATGAATCTTTCAGAGATCCCAGAAGGTAGATTTGAAGGTGTAGAGAGGAACTTTGATATAAGTTCATGAAACAAACTTCTCACCCCAAAGCATATCTAATGCTGTTTCCTTTCTCCCTGAATACATTCGTGATATGAATCAGCAAGGATTTTTTAAAAAATTTTCTTCCTTCTGAAAAATTATTGGGCTGTAAATTTGAGACTTACTAATCAAATCTATAAACACTTACTATCTCTGCACCCATTGTGTATTTGTTATTTGGTTCTTTTATTTTTTAAATATTTATTTATTTAGTCATTTGAAAGTCAGAGTGAGGAGAGGCAGAGAGAGAGGGGTCTTCCATCCAATGGTTCACTCCCCATTTGGCCACAATGGCTGGAGCTGTGCAGATCCAAAGCCAGGAGCCAGGAGTTCTTCTGGGTCTAGCACACGGTTGCAGGGGCCCAAGGACTTGGGCCATCTTCTACTGCTTTCCCAGGCCATCGCAGAGAGCTGGATCGGAAGTTGAGCAGCCGGGTCTTGAACCGGTGCCCATATGGGATGCTGGCACTTCAGGCCAGGGCATTTACCTGCTGTGCCACAGCGCCAGCCCCCTGGTTCTTAATATAATTAAAGAAAACATACCTACTGATAGTTAGCTTAAATTTACAGAGCATAAGCAAAAGATGCAAAATTTAAACTGTCTTTAGTACTTCACACTTAAATTCCTATCTTTTGCATTTTAAAAATGATCAATTAAGTAATATATTAACAGTTTACTCTATTTGACAAAGGAGAAGGGCATAATATAGTGCCTAAGTTTCTTTTTAAGTCCTCCTCTTAAAATATAAGTAGACAGACAAATATGCAAATATATAAACCACTATTTATGGAGACTATCATAGTAATTTCCAGTAAATGTAGACTCATTTTCTTTGTTGTATCTGGAAGGTGCTAGGAATGTGTGTCCGTCTGACCTCTTTAGTCCCTACATAGTTGGACTTGGAACAAACTCCCATCTGTGTGTGGCTGTAGTACTTCTGCTAGATTGGCTCATGAGATACAGTCTTTATTGGGCCTTAGCCTCTTACCAGACAGACTCTTAGAGTATCAGAACAGTCAGAGCAGCCCACACTTCCCACTCGTGCCACACCCAAGTTGACTTCCTTCAGTAGAGATGTGGTTCACTGCTTCCTTGGGCCTGGATAGGGCAGAGAGCTTGGGAATCTATCTGAAATATATGGTGTCATGGATCAAGTATGCCTTGGTAAGAAGGCATATGAGGCAGTGAACAAAGAAAAGCTAAGAAAACTGCAATTTGCCATTATAACATACAGGTTTTTTTTTTTTTTTGACAGGCAGAGTGGACAGTGAGAGAGAGATACAGAGAGAGAAAGGTCTTCCTTTGCCGTTGGTTCACCCTCCAATGGCTGCCGCGGCCGGCGCGCTGCAGCCAGCACACCACGCTCATCCGATGGCAGGAGCCAGGTGCCAGGTGCTTTTCCTGGTCTCCCATGGGGTGCAGGGCCCAAGCACTTGGGCCATCCTCCACTGCACTCCCGGACCACAGCAGAGAGCTGGCCTGGAAGAGGGGCAACCGGGACAGAATCCGGCGCCCCCACCGGGACTAGAACCCGGTGTGCCGGCGCCGCAAGGCGGAGGATTAGCCTGTTGAGCCATGGCGCCGGCCAACATACAGGTTTTTTAAAAGTGACTGATGAGACAAATTATCCAAAACACTTTTATAAATGGGGCAGAATGAGTTCATTAACATCCGGTTGTGTGAGTGTGTGTGCATGTGTGTGAAATTAGGAGCTATTCATATATTATTGAAAATTTGTCCTCCTTCAGGATAAACTGGTCACTGCATAAATAGTTGGTTGACATGCTAACCTGCAGATACAAATCAAAGTTAGATCTAGAACTGTAGACTGGCATGTTATCCACATCAAAGTGGTAAATAAAGTTATGGAATTATTAGCTCACCAAATGAGAAAATCGGAGTCCATTGAAAGAAAGTTACCTAAGGAGATGCTCAAAAGCTTCATGGAGGATCTGGCTTTTGAACTGAGCCTTGAAATACCAGTGGTCTCTGAACCCGAACATTACAATAGTGTCAGCTGATGTCATTGGCCTTGTACAGCATTTTTTAACATTGGTTGTTAGAAGTAGCTGTTAGACACTTCTACTCCTTAACTCAAGGCTGTAATCTGACTGATAGAACCATATAAACATAGCAGCCGCTCCTGAGACAGTCCTTTTCTGTACTGAAGAAGAGGTGAACATGTGACAAAAAACAAGACTTCAGATGAGCTCCCCAATCAGGATTTCTCATCCAGTACTACAGAGTACTACAGAGCCTCATGAGTTAGCAGTTCTACCCAAATGGTAGTCTGCCCTTCCCTCAGCTAAACTCCTAGAAAGCAAAGAACAATAATAAAAAGTGTATGTTCTTACTCTGGCTTGTCAAAGATAAAAATGAGATGACATCATAAAGTTCATGAAAAAATTTAATTAAAAGATAAACTTTGGGGCCGGTGCTGTGACACAGTGGGTAAAGCCCTGGCCTGCAGTGCCGGCATCCCATATGGGCACCAGTTCGAGTCCTGGCTGCTACTCTTCCGATCCAGCTCTCTGCTATGGCCTGGGAAAGCAGTAGATGACCCAAGTCCTTGGGCCCCTGCACCCACATGGAAGACCTGAAAGAAGCTCCTGGCTCCTGGCTTCAGATTGACGAAGTTCCGGCCATTGCAGCCATCTGGGAAGTGAACCAGTGGATAGAAGACCACTCTCTGTATTCTTTCCCTCTCTCTCTCTCTGCCTCTCCTCTGTGCAACTCAAATAAATAAATAAATCTTTTTAAAAAAAGATAAACTTATATTAGTGTAAACAATTGATATTCATGAATTTTTTTAAACAATGCATACATTCCATGAAATTTTTGAAAATCTCTCCTTTTACCTATAGTTTAAATTAATTTATGGCACACAAAGAGAAACATCCATCAATAAATCATATATATATAAGCATATATATATTTATATACACATACACACATACAGTGTGTGTGTGTGTGTGTGTGTGTGTTTGAACTTCAGAAAACGTCCTTCCTTAGTCACCACTAATGTCTCCATTTCTGGTCTTCCCAGTTAAAGAGCTGCAAATGCTTGTGGTGCAGGGGGTTAAGGCCCTGATGCAAAGCCAGCATCCCACATCAGAGCAGAGGTCTGAGTCCCAGTTGCACTGCTTCCTAGTCAGCTTCCTCCTAATACATGTAGGAAAGCAGCAGAAGATAGCACAAATGCTTGGGTCCCTGCCACCCACGTGAGAGACCCGCATGGAGTTTCAGGATTCTGGCTTCAGTCTTGCCCAGCCTAGCAATGGAAGCCATTTGAGGAATGGAAGATCTCTCTGTCTCTCTCTTCCTCTTTCTGTCACTTTGTCTTTTAAATAAATAAAGAAATATTTTTTGGAAGAAACTGACACTCCCATGCACCGCACTGAGCCATGGGAAACACTGATGATGACCATGGAGACGGCCTGGCTTGTACCCTCCTGTGCACGGTTGAATGGTCCTTGTGATTCCTACTACTGGACTTGGTGCCACTGAAGCCTCATTTTTGAAACTGTGATTTTGTGTAATCTACTGACTTTATTTACCTGATTTATTCTTGCTCTTGGATTTTCCAAATTTACTCGATTTGCTGTTTATTAAAACCCAGAAGAACAGATTTTTGATGAACAGAATATTAGAATTATTACAAATGGTATTTGAACCAAAGAAATGCTGATATGAGGAAGGCACCATGATTTTTTTCTTTTAGTATATTAATTGAAACTATAGACGATGTTAATTATTTCTGATTGTACCGTATTTAAAAAAAGAACTAGCTTGTGTGTGGCAGGAAAACATTTTCTTGGCTCAGGTATTTTTGTTTTCATGGTTGCCACTAATGGATCTCTGTTGTACAACCTGTAAAATTGAATTAAACATTGAACTGGGATATGTAGATAATGCATAATAACTTAATTAGAGACTGGCTTATTTAAGGCATTTTATCAATAATGATAACCATATCTTAAAAACTATAAAACACTGTATGGTTCCCAGAGTGAGAATTACTCTTTTTTACCAAACACTGCAGACCTCTTTATTAAGAATATCAGTGTTTACTAGAGTGAACACTGAGGCACAGAAACCGAAGATTCTAATCCTAATTCCACCAACAGTTCTCTGGATAGTAGGGAGTCAGCAAGCATCCTCATTCCTCTGAAATGGCAGCGTTGCTCAAAGGAAAGTCTGCATCTGCAGACAGGTGAGGCTTCCTATCCTACCTATCACTGCAAGAGAGTTTGAATCCCTGGGCTTCTGAGATGCCTAGTCAGTGTCAGATCTGCAGCCCTCCTTATGGTTATTTCAACAACAAAAAAGTTCCCACAGAGGTCTGAATTGCCTGAGGGCAGAAAGTCTTCTGTTGAAAAACCATGTAGATCATCTTGAAAGTCCCTTTCTGCATTGACATTAGATAATTGCCTGTGTGTGTTTCCTTTTTAGCATTACTTGGCACCCACATTGTAAGTCATTATCTTGAAGTCTACACTTGGAATAAAACAGGAAAAATTAACAAATCTAGTTTGGTTTGATTTCACACAATTAACCTCACATTTTGCACCAATTACAAAGGCTTATTTACGGTTACAGCATTCCTCACATCCCTCAACTACATGACAGCTTCATATTTCTCCTGACAAGTCATTTCTCTAGCAACATCTTTCACTTGAAACCCAAAGGCAATATCTTCTCTGACATGTAAACCAAATTCCCAAATATCAAGTAATTAGTTTCAGTGCTACCTCTCTTTGCTAAGGTGCTTCCCAGAGGAGATAGAGTTCTCTGGCCAAACTACAATGTGCAGAGGCCTTTGGGATTGTGGATTGCATGGACGTGTTAAAGGCGTACATTATCATATCACTGATTTCACAATCCTGCAAATAACATAATATATATATATATATATTTTAAAAGTAGATACGTATAGATGTATTAATTTGCCAAAGGATATACATTTAATGAGACTAGATTTATCAGTAATTATCAGAATCTAGAAGCTGAGGCAAAGCTGAGTTTAGACAAATTGACAAAACTGGGAGGCTATGCTTAGGGTGTGTGTGTGTGTGTGTGTGTGTGTGTGTGTGTTCTTGTTTGGGGGCTGTTGTGCTAGTCTCGTTAGTTTCCAAGGCAAAGAAATGATTTTCACAAATAACCCAATATTCCAGAAAGCTGATTTCAGTACATTTGCCACAAGTCAACTTTTTTTTCAGAATTTATGACCTGGAGAAATTGTTATCAAATTTTAATGTAGTAAACTTACGGTTCATTCCCGCTTTCAGCTGTCTGTGTGGTGCATATATTCCCGGAAGGTTAGGTTCCTGTGTGGTCCATATATTCCCTGAAGGTCAGATTTTGGACATTATCACAGCAGCTATTCCACATAGACGATTCCAAAAATCAAGCAAACAGAGAAATAAACAAGTAAATCTTATATTTTGTTGCACTAACCTCTCAGTTCATATACTTCTCATCACCTCCCACAAATCCTTGATAGATAAAACTGAGCTAACCAAAAGATCTGTCCTTTCCAGCTTAACCTGCGGTTGAATTATAATTGGGATGAATTACAAATATGAAAATTTTAATGTCTAAAGGCTGAAAAACTCTCAATTATTGAATTTATCAGAAATCGCCAAATTGTCTAGACATTAACCTTGGGCTTGGACATATGGTTAACTGGGATGTCTTTGTTTTAGCGCTGTTGTTGCATTGAGCATGTGTTTTTTGACACTTTTCCTCAAGCAGAACCTCATGTGACTTGCTTTTCAAAATCATAATCGTCCCTCAAACTCAGAACACTCATTTTCCATTGAGTAGCTTTTTAGTAGTAGAAGTGTAAATATTCACACAAGTAACATTTTATTCAATCCAATAACCCCAGTGATTTCCCTACACATCATCTCAGTTAATTGACTATTTGTTAATTAGATTGATTAACCAAAGGGGTAGCCCTGTGGGTCCTGAAACTCTTTTTTAGAGGGTCTTTTCATTCAAAATTATAGTAATAATCATAAGGTATCATTTTTTTTAAACTCTCATCCTCTTAAGAGGCTACAGTGGAGGCTTCCAGGAGCTATTCTAACACAACACATTGAAAGCAGGAGCAGGTAACAAGGATCGAGTTGTCTCCTTCTAAGGCACACATTGATTCAAACAATGCCACTACTCATCAATTTTATTTTCATTTAGAGGATACAGTCATTTTCATTCCATATAACCCTGCCTTTGTATTTTCTTACCTCAACCCTGTATAGACCTTTACTCTCTGATGCCTCACTGTTAGTAGATAGTGTGGTATTTTCTTTGCTCTCACTCCCTCTCTCTCAAGCATAACTGTATTCTCCACTTGTGAATTCCCTGACCACTGGGCTCTGTGAGTCACAATCTCACTGCTAGCACTTGATTTGCAACCATTCCTTATATCACCTGGAGAAACTGAGGCAAGATTCAGAGAAACCACTATCGAATGGTTCATGGGAGAAAGAGATTTGGCGCTCCATAAAGTTCTTTTGTTTTTTTCTTTTGCACCAGGGTCTTTATCGGTTCACACCAACCATGGGCTCACAGAGGGCTGATTTTATTTCTCTGTGGCGCAACAATAATGGCCAGCTCCCTCTTACTCTCGGAACCTGGAAAAGAACAATGCAGCATTCTGGAGGTTTCAGATGGCAGCCAGGAGCTTGCCAGCAGGCTTGACACCTGAGTCCCCCAGTAAAGGACACAGTTAACTCCTCCCTTGGAGGTGGCAAGCTAGACGGTGCCTGGAGACATATGGTGATTTCTTCCCTGCCAAAGAAACCAAGCCCCTCTGCCAGGGACTTAGCCAACCAGTGCTGGCTCTCAGGCCTGCCTTCCCAGGGGATGATAAGTGAGCATCCCCCGGCATTGTTGTCTGTTCCAAGTCCAGCAGTGCTCTGGGCTCCAGAGTATCATGGTGTCAGGCATACAGAAAAGGAGAGAATGTGATCGATCGATAGGAGCGACATGATAAAGATGACAGCATCCTTCTCTGATCTCTTCGCTGATAGGAAATGCAACCCCGTTGGCGCCCAGGTTCTCCCCAGCTAGGCGGTCCCATGCTCCAGCTCAGGAGAGGGAGCACGCAGGCAAAGAGCCTGGCACTGAGGTTCAGCAACTTCAAGTTTCATTCTCTGTGCCATGGGGAGAAATTCATGCCAGCTGGAGTCAGTTTTCCCTAGAGTTCCTGAGGACACTTGGGATCACTTCTTTCTTTTCTCTCATTTGTTAAGTTTTCTTATTTGTCTAATCAAGAAAGAAGTAGGAATGTGCACTTTTAAAAACACAAACAAATAGAGAAAGACAGTTGTAACCTGACCATAGTGTCCTGAATTCCAGAATTCAACTTTTATTCTTTTACGCCAGGTAACTACAAATAATTTTTTGTATCCAGAAGTGTGTGCTGTCTGATGTATCATATGCATATATATTTTGGTTCAGACTGTTTGGTTTTGAATACTGGCTACCCTCTTTCAGTTGGGCCGAGGACAATTTGACTTTCTGAGTCACAGTGGATCTTTGATACACCTGTCTTTCAGGGTTAATGGATGCCTTGTTTTAAATAGCACCTGGCACATAGCAATTAAATAAGTGCTGGGTATTATTACTTTTATTGTTAATATTATTTATGTGTAACTCCATTTTAAAACTTACACAATCATGTTAAACATGCCATTTTTAACTTTACCTTTTACATGTTTCCACGTAAATAAAATTTATCTCATTATTTTTTAATAATGACATAGCATAGATGTACATGTTTTAAATTCAGCTAGATTCCTGTTGACTGGCATTTGTGTGTTTCTGTATTTTTTTCTATTATAGACAATGTTTGGGAAATTTTGTTAATGGTTTTCATTGTCAAATTTCTAGCAGTGAAATCTCATGATCAAGGCATATTTTTATTACTTATTTTCATTTTCAACATTTGAAATTTTAATGATTTTGGAATTTATTTTTAATATACTGTGAGGTAGAGGTCCTGCCTTGTTTTCTTATCTATTAATGATTGTATTTTTCAGTTTTCCGTTACAAAAATGAAATAGCTGAGAAGCTACCTATGAATGAAAGAGAGGTTTACTTAGGCTGAAAGTTCAAATAGCTTCATGCAGGTTCTGGCAAAATTCCAAGGCAGAGGCAGAGTGCATGTGGAGGACCTAATGGCGATCCAGGAAGCAGGCCCCACATGCAGGCTTTCAAACAACCCTCTCATGGATATAGCTCTTTTGAGCGTGCGTCCATGACGAGGGACCCTTAACTAGTACCACCTCCCAAAGCTGTAATTGGATTCAGTTTTCAAATTCTTAGGACCACTCACTTATGACTTCGGAATTTAAAGTTCTGCATGAATTTGGGGGCCAAATCATGTTCAAACCATAGCAATGGCCAATCATACAAATATTAAATATAGCATCTTTTGCTCATGGAATTGAAAGTATGCTTGTTCTGTATTAAATTATAGGTCTGTTTCTAAAGCTTTTAATCCATATTAATGCTCTATATAATTATTCTGGAACATCATTTTCACTAAATTTATCAACTGTAAATTCATCAAATGGTAAATTTAACATATTTTTAGAAATTTTATAGAAATGTATGTTAGGGAAATGTTGACTATGTTGACTCCGTACACACTCTGTCAGTTCTAGATATCATTTATTTTTAACTATTTTTTCCAACTCACTAGTTGGAAAATAGTATCTTTGTTTTTTCATTTGCAAATTTTAATTCAGCAGTACAGATGAAAAAATATTCACATATTTATTAGCCAGTTGCATTTTGGTTTAAAATAGGCTGATAGTATTTTTCATATTTCACTGTTAAATTAGCCTCTATTCAATAGTTTCTGTTTTAATATATTTTCTAATTTTAAGTTTTCTTTTTACATTTGCTCTCTATATTTTTCTTATTGTTTAATCTTTATGATAGAATTATGATTTAGATGTCTGCTTATAGATTTTTTGCACTTCAATAATTGTATATACATATATTATTTCACTCACATTTCATATATGTAGCATATTTTATTTTTTCAATACTAATTTAGATTATTAGAAATATCAAATACTAAAATCCACATGTCTAAGTGATCTGTAGTTATCAAATGTATCGATTATCATAGCTTTCTAATATGTTTAATGTCTGATTTCACTGATGCTACCTTATTCCTCTTTTTTTTTTTTTCTAAATGTTTGAATAGTAAATTTTTCCAGAAGAAGTTTAGTATAATTTTCTTCATTTTTCTCGCAGGTAAAAAAGAAATATATTAAAGTGTGAATAACTTAAATAAATCAAATTGTCTGTATTGGATATGAAGATTATTAAAATGAGTGATTCCTCTCTTCTCTGAAGGGAGAAGAGAACTTCCACTTTGCTTATGGCCATGTACCGATGGAGTCTATGGTCACAAAAGGCTTCCATAACCTTAGCAGCCCATGGCAAGAGCCTCAGATGATCACTGAGGTCATAAAAAAAGGAACAACAGCAGTCACTGTGCACTTGCTCCCCATGTAGGACCTCTGTCCCTACTGAATTGTAATATGAAAATCAACTACAAATTCTCTCCCCAAACTGTACTCTATATGTTGTGTGTGGGTGTGGGTGCAAATTGTTGAAGTTTATGATTAGCATAGAGTTGGTCCTCTGTATATACAATCATACTAAAAATTAGCCATAATGAAGAAGGACATGGGAGAGGGAATGGGAGGTGGGATGGGAGCTATAGTTGTATCTATGTAAAAATGCCATCATTAAATAAAAATTTTAAAAAGTTATTGATTCCGGCTGGCGCCGTGGCTCAACAGGCTAATCCTCTGCCTTGCGGCACCGGCATACCAGGTTCTAGTCCTGGTCAGGGCGCCGGATTCTGTCCCGGTTGCCCCTCTTCCAGGCCAGCCCTCTGCTGTGGCCCGGGAGTGCAGTGGAGGATGGCCCAGGTGCTTGGGCCCTGCACCCCATGGGAGATCAGGAAAAAAGCACCTAGCACCTGGCTCCTGCCATCGGATGAGCGCGGTGCGCCGGCAGCAGCGAACCATCCGCGGCAGCCATTGGAGGGTGAACCAACGGCAAAGGAAGACCTTTCTCTCTGTCTCTCTCTCTCACTGTCCACTCTGCCTGTCAAAAAAATTTAAAAAATAAATAAATAAATAAAAATTATTGATTCCTATAACGGAATGTCACAGCATGTGTCTTCTTTGCTGTATTCACTGAAAGAAACAGCCAGAGACCTACAAGGACCAAGGGACTTTATGGGATTCAGCTTTGATTTTCTGTCTCAAGCCATCTCCTGCTAGTTTTTTTAAATGTATTTTTTTAAGATTTATTTATTTATTTGAGAGGCATAGGTACAGACAGTGAGAGAGAGTGAGACAGACAGAAAGGTCTTCCATCTGCTGGTTCACTCCCCCAAATGGCCACAATGGCTGGAGTTGCACAGATCCAAAGCCAGGAGCCAGGAGCTTCTTCTAGGTGTCCCACATGGGTACAGGGGCCCAAGCGCTTGGGCCATCTTCTACTGCTTTTCCAGGCCATGGCTGAGAGCTGGATTGGAAGAGAAGCAGCACGGACTAGAACCAGTGCCCATGTGGGATGCTGGTGCCCCAGTCCGAGACTTAACCCACTGTACCATAGCACCACCCCCGCTAGTTTCTCTCCTACTCCATACCAGGCACATGGGCCTGCCTGCTGTCTGAATGCTGCATCGTCTCTCACTTGAAGGCCTTTACACTGCTCTTCCTTCTGCCTGAAATGCTTTTCCCCAAATGACTTTCATCTTCACTTCCCTTAGTAACAACTTCAAATGCCACATGTCAGTGAGTCTTTCCCTGACCACGCCTCACCATGCTGTTTGAAAGATTATGTTTTTGCTCAACTCTTCACACCCTTTTGCTGCTTTATGTTTCTTCATAACACTGAACACTATTACTCATGAGAGATGTTTCACTGAGTTTAAAACCTTCTCTTGCTAGGTGACCCTCCATGAATTATCTCCTAAGCCCAGAACAGTGTTTGCTATGTAATATGATCAATTAATGTTTTTCATGATGGATTGAATAAATGAAGGTATTTTTTCAAAATTAAAGAGTTTATATTCAAAATCTGATCTGGTTTAACATTTGTTTTTCAACTCCTTTATATATGTCATTTACATCTGAAAAGACAAAATGTCTATTATTTATCGTTAGAAAACATGTTTTTCTGATCTATTTTTAATTGGATATTACACATAAGGAGGCCACTGACTTTTGATTTTAATTTTGTAACTAGCTCCTAATTAGATGATATTCTAATAATTTTTTGGTTGATGCTGAGTTTTCTAGGTGTTCAATGTCATGCAACTAATGATGTTTCATCTGCATTCTAATTATTATACTGATTATATATCACTTGTGTGTGTTTCTTAATTACATTGTCTACTGGCTGCACAGCAATGTTAAATATAGCCATTATAGAGAGTATTTCTTTTCTCTTGATATTTAATAAGAAGATTTCTAGTGTTTCATCTTTAACATGGTAGTAGTTTTCTGTATGTATTTACACATATGTGTTTCCAAATACACTTGTACACATACATGCATATACACAAAATGTCACAGAAGTATCTATTACATTATGCCAGTGGTGTTTTAATTAGCAATGATTGTTGAATTTTACCCAATTATGCTTTTGAAATATTTGAAATGAGTACACTTTCACTTTCTTTTTGGACAGGCAGAGTGGACAGTGAGAGAAGAGACAGAGAGGAAGGTCTTCCTTTTGCCATTGGTTCACCCTCCAATGGCCTCTGCGGCCTGCGCACTGTGGCCGGCACACCGCGCTGATCCGAAGCCAGGAGCCAGGTGCTTCTCCTGGTCTCCATGCGGGTGCAGAGCCCAAGCACCTGGGCCATCCTCCACTGCCTTCCCGGGCCACAGCAGAGAGCTGGACTGGAAGAGGAGCAACCGGGACAGAATCCGGCGCCCTGACCAGGACTAGAACCTTGTGTGCCAGTGCCACAGGCGGAGGATTAGTTTATTGAGCCTCGGCACTGGCCTCACTTTCACTTTTTAAAAATATTTAGATGATGAATTAAATGATTTACTAATAATGGGTCATTTTTGCATTCCTCCCAAATAGTATAACAGATTAGGATGTATTTTCTGTTCAAGGTGCTGCAGAATTTTATTTGCCAATATTTTTTAAATCTTTAAGTTCATATTTATAAATAAAAGTGACCATAGAAAATATTTTCTTGAATATTTATTTTTTTAATTCCCAATATATCCATTATCTTCATATTAGATATTCACTGCTTTTTGAAAAATTTTATCTATTCACTTTCATTTTATTTGAAAGGCAGAGAGAGACTCTTCCATTTGCTAGTTCACTCCCCAAATGTCCACAACAGCCAGGAATGGACCAGGCCAAAGTTAGGAACCCAGAACTCAATGTGTGTATCCCACTTGCATAGCAGGGACTCAAATACCTGAGCTGCTTCCCAGAGGACACCTTACCAGGAAGCTGGAACAGGAAGCTGAGTAGCCAAGACCCAAACCAGGCACTCTTTACGGGATGCAGGCAATGCACGCAGTGCCTAAGCCAGTGTGCCAAATGCCCACCCCAGATAAGCACTGATCTGAAACTGCCATAATATTATTCTTACCACATTTTTTTCATTGAAATAAAGCCTTTTTCTGTGGTGACTAATATGTAGTGGTGTCATTTTGATTCCTGATATTTGTAAATTATTCAGTTACTGCAATGTTTGCTTTGCCTTTAATAATTTCATTACGGGATGTGTGCTGGAGTTCACTTCATCCTGTATGGGAGGCTTTTAAGGATAGAAATTCCTTCCCTTCAACTTCATCAGGAAGAGTCTGCAGAACTCTGTACTCTGCTCCTAATATTCCTTTCCCTTGCTTCACGCACCACTCTCAAGCATCTGTCCCCATTCTCCCCAAGAATGCTGGGGTAAAGGTGAGTAAAGCTCCCAGGTCAGAGCCCACTTGGAGTCTAGAGACAGAAGAAGCAGTTCCTGAACTATGCATCCATCTTTTGCAGTAGGGCTTCTGTATCCTTTAGAACTCCTTGATACTTTGATTCTCTTGTCTTCCATTCTGCTAAGAGCCTGTTTATTACTGGTGATTATAACTCAAAATGACTAAATCTCTGGTGGGAGCCTAGCTCAGTTCAGATAAGGCTTTGACGTATAAAAGAGAGGCTTCTTTGGATTTTTAGTGTTTTCATTTTTCTTGCAATCTATTCCCCAAGATCTACACACTCCCTTTTTTCTAAGTCTCCTTAGTTTCACATAAGGGTATTAAGGAAGTTTTCTTCTGAACTTTTCTGCTTCTTATTACCAGACTGGTTATGAGGATCATGATTAAGAGTCATAGCAATTCTTGAAATTAATTATCTGTTTTTTCCTTGTTCGTTTCTTTTCAAAGTTTATTTTCTTAAAGTTGTGTCTTTTTTTTCCAACTTACAGGATTTTTTTAATGTGTTTGATGGTGTGTACTTGTTTTGAGCTCAAGATGGATGGAAATAGATGCTATGTGATTTTTTTCTATTTCCTGAAATCTCTCATTCTTGTCCCATGTTTTAATGATACTAGTTGAAGAAAAATGAAGGTGTAATATTAATAATGTTACTTGTTATGTGCTAAGGAATTGGACAAGTGCTTTTCTTGCCGTTCTCCATTTATTCAAATGGGAGAAGCAAATTAGCTATATGTTAAATGCATTCTGACTGGTTTAAGTTTACAAAAGCTTTTCATTTGACTACAAAACCCAGTTTTCATTAGTCCATTGGCTATCAATATGATATAAGAAATTGCCTTTAATTATTTTAGGTAATAGGAATCCCTACCAATTTGGTATCTGTTTCCCTACCTTGAAGTGCACATGATTAGGTCAAATTATTTTTATCTGTGAAAAGTGCAATTATGCATTTACAATGTAAATCTAAACATTTGCATCAGTTCTGTTCACTCTAATTCCACATTGCGAGTTTTTAAGTTCCGTGAAGAGCTGAAAATGTAAAGATGTTAGTTCCCATCTCCATTTAAGGTAAGCAAGTCCTGCAAACATTGCCTTAAATAATCTTTTATACGTGGTAAAATGAGGCAGATCAAAAGCTACAAAAACATTTTTTACCATTCCTTGAACTCTCTGCCTCATATTGGCAGAGGGGTTTGAGTTGATCAACATGTGTTAGGGCTTACTTCGAGTCAAGCTCTTTATATGTTTTATCTCACTTAATCAGCATGGCTACTTTGAGATATTGCATCATGATCCCATTTGACAAGCATGGAAATAGAGGCTCATATAAATGAAGGAACTTAGTGCAGAACACAGGGGTGATAAGGGCTATAGACTTTGAATCCGTCTCCCTGAACTCTTTTAATTGTTCCATAATGAGTACAGAGCACTCCGTCCTTGGTAACTGTAATTACTTTCAATAATACATTACTACCTACTTGCCCAGGTGGTCCTAGTGAGTCAGACTTAAGGTCTCTGTAGTTGATGAACACATTAGGTGATGTCCAGAGTCTACAAGGGGAGTTAACAGTGGTTAACTTCCATGACAAGGTACAAAGGAAATTAACTGTCTTTATCACAAACTGATTTTTGCACAAACTGATTGAATCTTTACAAAGACAGCCACACTGACCAAGACAGAAATGTACCTTTTGTTGATCCGATCGAAGCATACTTGCTCAGCCATATGTATAATGTCATGAGAGTTCCCACAGAAATCGCATGTGTCTATCTGGTTCATGCGTAAACAGTCTTGGAAGAAGTAGATGCCTACAATAAAATAACATAAAACCTTCAATCTAATGTTTTACCTGTGTGTTACCACTCTCTATTTGGTTAAGTTGATTTTGGTCATAGAATTTGCTACTTTAAATAAAGTGACTTGTGCAGGAATTGTAATTTGATGGAGCAGTTAAAATACTGCTTGGGGTGCCTCATTCCATATCAGAGTGCCAGAGTTCAAGTTCTACTCCTGATTTCAGCTTCCTGTTGATGCACACCATGGGAGGCAGCAGGTGATGACTCAAGTACTTAGGTCCCTGCCACCCATAGGGGAGCCTCATATTGAGATTCTAGCTCCTGGCTTTGGCCTGGCTCCATCCTGACTATTGTGGGCATTTGGGGAGTGAACAAGCAGAAGAGAACCTTGTCTCTCTCTCTCTTTCTCTCATTCTCTCTCTGTATGTATTTCTCTACCTTCCAAATAAATAAAAATAATTTAAAAAATATTTTGAAAATCAATTGCTTAATAAAGGAAGTTTTAGACTACTGATGCATAGAGAAGGTAATGAATGCACGTACACCTACTCCATGTACTTGTAACAAAAGGCAGCAGGTGTAAATTTAAGTTTACAAATTTTCAGGATCACCTTCACATGTAAGATTGAGCAGGAAAATACTCCTTTTGAGATCTTGCAATTTTTCTACTCTTTCTAGAAGGACAGTGCCCCAGTGTGTGACAAAGGAAAAACAGGGAAATATCACTACTTTCTGAAAGCACATTGCCACAAAAAGTTGGCTTACAATAACTTGACTAGAGAAGCCTGGAGGAAAAGCCAGATGTGAGTCTCTAATACTTAATGGAGATTCCCACTGTTCTCTCCAGTCAGAGAGCAAGATCCAGCCAGATTGAAAGCCTGGGGGAGAGAGGCAGGGGGTCAAGGCACAGGGAGGTCTGGCCCAGGGAGCGGGAGGATGATGACAGGATGGAGGAAATATCTGCACGGAACAGATACACCCTAAAGCAGTCATCATCCATTTAGCATCTCTATTTGGGATGACCTTTTCTTATTAAAGTACTCAGTCTCTCTGGGGAAGCTTGAAGTCTCAGGAGAAGAATTGCTTTGTTCTAGACCAAAGTCTGAATGGTTACTTGAGGGTCATTGAGAATACATCACATGGGCGTCATCTGTTCCAATGTTTTCATAATTTTCCCCCTATCCAAATTCAGCCAGGATAAAATCTAGACAGAAAGGTAATGAGTACATAGAGAAGGAAGTAGTAAGCTATTACCTTGCTCAATAGCACATAGTTCTGGCCACAAAACATACTATTTGATTGAAATTTTCTAAATTTGTTTTTCAACAATGCCAGTTGAAAACAGTAAATCAATGACAACTTTCTAATATTTGACAACTGTAACTTACCTGGCACAGGTTCATTTTGATGAAGACATTTATTTTTCATGAGTATGAATTATGAAAGAATAAAACTCAGACTCATTTATAATGGATTTTAAAATGTCACTAAGTACTAGGTTTTCCATGTTACTTCCTTTAGGTGAGAAGAAGAAAACTGAAAACTATTTTCCTTAAGATATGCTAAAATTATTGCCATTTGCAATCAAATAAGCAAAACACTACCATACCAAACATTTTGGATGCCCAAGAAATCTGGAGTTGGGTTTCATTCCAAAGACATTAATGCTAACTTGAACTTTGCTAAACATACAAATAATAAGATTTTTGAGAACATTGAATTCTGGTGACCCTCTGGCCTCAATGAAGGAGACATTAATTTGAATAAAATCAATTTCTTTCTAATGAAAATATGATCAATCTCTTAGTTTGGTCATCAATTGAGAAAATTACCAGATATAGATTTCCAAATTTTGTCATTTGTAGACATCCCTGAACTTCATCATAAAATTCTGATTGAGGTCAAAGACAAGAAGGAAAATCCTTGCAATCTGTGGAGAAAAAATATGCATAATCATTATAATCATAAGGAAATATGCAAGAATTATCTGTCAAGCCTACGCAGTCAAACAGATGTTTAGAAAAGGCATGACAACTTTAAAAGTCACTTTTTTCATAATCCTAATGGTTTAAGACCACTAAATAGACACCTATTCTGTAAAATTAAAAAAAGACACAGGGAGCAAAAGAAATAATAAAAATTCAAGAAATACTTGACACAACTTTATTTGAAGTTAATACTATTACAATTCAAGATGCTAAATGTCAACAAAACAAAAATGTAAGGTCATGGGGTAAGGTTCGGCTACCATATAATTGTTCCACAAGTTAAGAGAGATTGGTTTATTCATAAATGAAGAAACTGATGATTCGATTGCTTGTTCTGTGTTGGTTTGGCTTGGTTTTCCTTTAAAAGAAAATTACTCCACTACATTCATTCTGACTTTGGCTTTTGAAAGAAAGAGCCAATGTCATCTTTGTTTTGCCTTGAAATGCTTTTTGGATGGCTTCCTGGTTCTTTTTTTTATCCCTATACATTTGGCATTAGTTGGGCTTAATGCTTGGATGAGGCAGGAACCTGGAAGAGACAGTAAGGTGTATCACTCAATAAAGGGACCCCTGGTCAGTATGATGGATAGTCCTCTGGACCTTGGTGGGGTCACTGTAGGGACATCAAGGTTTGTCTGCCTGGGAAAGCAGGACCCAGAAAAGAACCAAGATGGAGAACTTCTGATACCTGACAGCAATGGCAAACTTGGAGCTCTGTTGATTGGAAGAAAACAGTTCAGATTTTAAAATCGCCCCGAGGAGAAGCAGGTCCCCAGTGTATCTTTCGAAGTGCTTTCCACCTTTAATTTAGATATTTCAAGGGAAATTTAATCCATATGTTTTGGATTTATTGGGACTTAACTCATAAATATGCTTCATCAAGGACTGCCAAGCTCTGCATTCACTAGAATCAACTAGTTTCTTGGGACAACACTACAGATGGAGGAAATTTGATATCCAAGGGTCCATCACCCAAACAAGGAAAGAAACCGTTAAGTTCAACCTATTGTCTATAAATAATCTTCAAGTAGTAAGTTACCCCACAATTCAGTCATGGCAAAATAAGCCACTCATGGCTGGAGGGGCACAAACAGACACATGTACATTAGATACAAGTCCTTTCTCAGAAAGTTAACCTTTATAAGCAAGGAAAGAAGTTTCTGCTAGTTTCTGCATTTAAAAAGTTCCCTACAGACTCTTTCTCTCTCTGACAGGCAAACCACCACCTATGAGACTCTTTCAGCCCACAGGCTGAGAATCCCTGTACCTTCTGGATATCCCTGCCAGGTCAGATAATTTGGGCCAGTTTTATTTTAAGTTTGTACTACTACAATGTTTTTTCCCCAATATCAAGTGAAAACATTATTTGACATGCTCTATACAAATTCAATATTCCTTATTTTGAGATTATCTTGTATCTTCTTAGGGAGTTGTCGCCTACAAGTTAAGAATCCCTGCCCCAAATGATGGAGTTAGAATTGTGCCAGGGGATTCCAATACAATCCCATCAAGGTGGCATGTACCAAGGCCATCTCATTAGTCCAAGTGATCAATTTCAGCTCACAATTGATCACACTGATAGGTCTAAGAGTCAAAGGGATGACACAAACAAGACTAGTGTCTGCTAATACTAACTGATAGAATCAAAAAGGGAGAGAATGATCCAACATGGGAAGCGGGATACACAGCACACTCATAGAATGGCAGATGTCCTAAATAGCACTCTGGCCTCAGAATCAGCCCTTAAGGCATTCGGATCTGGCTGAAGAGCCCAGGAGAATATTTTAGGCATGGAAAGCTAAGACACTCTGAAAAACAAAAAAAAAAAGAAGACCTAAATGAAAGATCTCTGCGAGTGAGATCCCAGTGGAAAGAATGGGGCCATCAAAGAAGGAGGTACCTTTCTCTGAAGGGAGGAGAGAACTTCCACTTTGACTATGACCCTGTCGGAATAAGATCGAAGTCGGCGAACCCTAAAGGCTTCCATAGCCTCGGCAACTCATGACTAGAGCCTAGGGAGATTACTGATGCCATAAACAAGAGTGTCAAATTGTTAAATCAGCATCAGGAGTCACTGTGTACTTACCTCTCATGAGGGATCTGTCCTTAATGTGTTATCCAATGTGAAATAATGCTATTACTAGTACTGAAACAGTATTTTGCACTTTGTGTTTCTGTGTGGGTGCAAACTGATGAAATCTTTACATAGTATATACTGAATCGATCTTCTGTATATAAAGATAATTGCAAATGATTAAAAAATCTTGGTGTTAAATTAGAAATTGCATAGATAATTAATCAATTTTTAAAAAAAATCATGTAGGATCTCTGTCCTTAATGTGCTGTAGATTGTGAATTAATACTATAACTAGTACTCCAACAGTATTTTCACTTTGTGTCTCTATGTGAGGGCAAACTGTTGAAATCTTTATGTAATATGTACTAAACTGATCTTCTGTGTATAAAGAGTATTGAAAATGAATCTTGATGTGAATGGAAGGGGAGAGGGAGCGGGAAAGGGGAGGGTAGCGTGAGGGAGGGAAGTTGTGTGTGGGGGAGCCATTGTAATCCATAAGCTGTACTTTGGAAATTTATATTCTTTAAATAAAAGCTTTATTTATATATATATATATATTATATATATTATATAATATATATAATATATATTATATATATTATTTATATATATAAATATATTTATATATATTATATATTATATAATATATATATATATTTATATATATATAAAGAAGAATCCCTATAATGGGGCTGACGTTGTGGCATAGCGAGTAAATGCCCTGGCCTGCAGTGCCAGCATCCCATATGGGTGCCGATTTGAGTCCCAGCTGCTCCTCTTCTGATCCAGCTCTCTGCTATGGCCTGGGAAAACAGAAGATGGCCCAAGTCCTTGGGCCCCTGCACCCACGTAGGAGACCCCCAAGAAGCTCCTGGCTCCTGGCTTTGTATTGGCGCAGTTCCGGCTGTTGTGGCAAGTTGGGGAGTGAACCACAGGATGGAAAACCTCTCTCTCTGTCCCTCCTTCTCTCTGACTTTCAAATAAGTAAATAAATTTTTTTAAGAAAAGAATCTCTATAATGTTCTCAATGAGAAATATTAAGTATCTCAATGAGAATGTTGCTATTATTTCACTAAATATTAAAATTCAAGATGAACAATTTTTCTGCCCTTTTACTCATGTCTTTCAAGGAAATATATGATTTTAATATTCTGTGTATTATAGTATCTATGTTTAGGAATTTTCATAAGTAATGAATAGGAACCATATCCATTCAAATTTCCTATGCCAATGACACCTAATACCTTAAAGAATATAATACATTGAAGCACCTGAGGGCATCTAATATCCAAATATACATCAGGTATTACATGGTTGTTATCTTCACATTCCCAGATTACAAAACGTGAGAGGGGAGAGAGCAGTGTAGGGTGATATGTCAGATGGGATTCAGTGATACACACACATTGAATTCTCACTTTTCCATGAGCATATACAGCAATGTAATGATGGACAAAATGATGGGCAATGCAGAATTAAGATGGCTTGAGCTAATGTCATCATTAGGCCATATTCCTTTAGCATGCCTTACTCAGGAGCGCTTAACAACTGTGAAGATACCTGTTCGTATGAAAGTATTGTGAAAAAAAATGAATAATAATGATATGGGGGGCAGATAGCTAGATTAAGGTCACAAGCTGAAAGCCACACTTCCCCTGCCCCGTGTAATCTTAACCATTCACCTGTCCACCGGATAACCCCTTCCCCAGATATATTTCTCCTTACCTGGGGCCTGGGGGCAGTACCATGTAACCATTTCCCTTTCAAAGCTCATAAGCAGCCTGGTAAAAGGAAGGCTCTCTCTCTCACTCCATGTGGACCCAGAGCAAGCAGCGTATGATAATCTCTCTCTCTTTTCTTTTCCTGTCCCAGGGTCCCTGAACAATGCCCACATATGCATATGTGTTTTCCTCACTTTGTAAAAAAACCTTATCACTTTGCATGTTGTGTTTATGCCTGTACTTAGAATGCTTCTCTAAGAAAGAGGCAAGAGCCTGGAACAGGAATTTAGGCCCAAACTAGCCCACAACAAGACTGGACAACTGGATATTAACATGTTATATAACTATTTTTAAAGGACATAAATCCTAGACCACACACTCAAAGATTTTTGACTTGTGCAAGAGGGATAACATTACATTCTTCCTCTCAACATAGTCTAGTTGCAAGATAGAGCAAAACACAGAGTTTCAAACACCACTCAGTTCTTTTCTGCAGGTGGAACTTGGTATCATGCAGTGCTCTGCCTCCTCCACTCTGCCCTATTGCAGTTGTAAAGGGCAGGAGTGAACCTTCCAACACAGTAACTGTACTTTACACACAAAGCTCATCCTTCTGGGTGTGGTGATTTGTTGAGGTATACAACAAGCTTTCAGGAAAAACAGAGACAAAAGATGAAAGAGAAAGACAAACCAAGTAAGTAAAGAATGTTTGCTGGTTTACTAGTGGTGAGAGCCACCAAATCCCTCTGCTGGTTTCAGTGCAAGATAAATAAGGAAGGAATTTTGCTTCTTAGCCTTGGTTTGAGAAGCACTGGATTGAAGCAGTCTTAGCCTGAGCAGCTAAACCCTGCCAAGAACCTTGGCTAATTTACCTGGATTACTCTACTAACTCCTCCTTCCCCACCCACAGCCTGGAGGCCTTCAACTGCTTCTGGGCTGCTGGTCTCCACCCTACTGCCACACAAAGCAGCATTCTCCCCATGGCCATTTGAGTGGTAAACCCTCCATGGGTCATCATAGCTAACAATTAGATTCCTACTTATTCTAAAAGGCAGTTTTAATTTTTCAGTATACTCCTAAATCCATTGGAATGTTTATTTATTCATCAAGAAAGGCTGTTGGCTTATAAGTCTTAGTTTCTTTTTTTTAAGAAAACTTTTATTTAATAAATATAAATTTTGAAACCACAACTTTTGGATTATAGTGGTATTTCCCCCCATAATCACCCTCCCACTCATAAACCATCCCATCTCCTACTCCCTCTCCCATCCCATTCTACATCAAGATTAATTTTTAATTATCTTTATTTACAGAGATCAACTTAGTATATACTAAATAAAGATTCCAACAGATTGCACCCACACAGACACACAAAGTATAAACTTCTATTTGAATGCTAGTTTTACCATTAATTCCCATAGTACAACACATTAAGGACAGAGATCCTACATGGGAAGTAAGTGCACAGTGACTCCTGTTGTTGATTTAATAAGTCTTAGTTTCTAATTTTTGCAACAATTCTGCAAGGTAGCAAGACCCAACATATTTAACTCTAATTGACTTTTCATGACTGAAGGTGGCTGAAGGTCATTTCCACTCAGGCTTGGTTAAGTTTTCCTTTTTATTTTCAGATATACCCTACAAGGGAATGATTGGATAGGGCAGAGGCCCTTTGAGGTGACTGGACCCCAAGGGAGCCTTTCTGAACAGTGAGCCGCATCAGTCAGTTCTAATTCCCATTGGGGGCTTACCAAAGAAGAGGGGACCTTCATGGAAAAGGTCAGGTGTGGAAAACAGTGGCAGAAAGAAAAAGTTCTGGGCAGCTCTTAGGTCACAAAGAACAGATCTGCAACCTACTATCTCATCAAGGAAGATAGCACTGTAACTCAGGAACCACGATGGCAAGAATTTCATGGAACCTGAGAACCAGCTTAATTTCCTTCTGGTTTCTATACACCTTGTGCCAATATTGGCATCAGCATTACAATCCCTGTCCTTAGGAAAACATATGTTGTTGTCTACGGGCACAACACTAAGGGTACAGTCAGAGAAACCATTCCCCACCCCACAGCCTCTATAGTAAGCAAAAGAACAACAAGGATTCCATCACAGTGGACACTTTTTAAGAACACTAAGCAAACTCTAAGCCAGATAAGTAACTCAACCTAAAAACAACTGTCAATCATTAAGATACTTAAATTCTGTGTGACTGGTGGAGAGTTACCAGCAAAGTAAAAGAGAGTGAAAGTCCAATAGGTCGGGGAGTATGAGGCAACAACATGGTTCTAAGAAAGCCAATGACTTCAGCTCTTCCATCCTAGGAGATGTGAAGCTATTAATGGTGTTTAGTGGACACTTAATATGTATGTCCATTAGGAATCCATCCCTGTTCTTTGGTAGCACAATACCAACTCCATTTTTCCTGTGGGAATAGCCTCTTCAGGCCTGCTCTGAATCTCAGCATGAACAAGTATCCGATGCCTCAACCAGTTTGCCTGGCCCAGGTCAACAGTGATCAGTATGGGGTTGAGGATATGAACAATTTAGGGTAAAAACAAAACAAAAAGGGCATGGCTTGTGCCACAGCTACTGGGGGAAATAAAGGGCTCTTTTCTTCCTGGACTTGCATCTGTGAAAGTGAAAGTGTGACTACCAAGGCACCATAGCATGCAAAATTGAGTCCTCTGGTGTCCTTGGGTTCCTGGATGAACCTTGCTCTGGACTCATCAGAAAAGTAGCCAGTTCTATTTCTGTGTCAGCTGGTTGCACTGTGGCTTTCTGTCTCCTACACTTAGCAATCCTAGCTAATACAAAATAGCATCATCAAAAAAATGACTTACACAAAAGCATAACATTTTAAAATGAGCAAGTAGACTAATTTAACTAGAGTGAGAGTCCATATAAGAGAGTAATGAGAAAACCATATGATCATCTCAATAGATGTTGAAAAAGCATTGGACAGATTCCAACACCATATGTGATTTTTTTAAACAAAAGTCTTAAGTAGAAATGGATGGTTACTTCCTTATCATGATCAGAACATCTATTTTAAGCCTCATAGTGAGAGATGAAACACTAGAGGCATTTTAATTAAAATTAGCCACAAAACTACAAGGTAGAGAGATGTATCAACAATTTTTAGATCTGATACTTGCATAAATTCCCAACACAACTATTTTTCTTCTTTTGTTCTTAAGCAAATGAACAAAGTTTAAGTTTTAAAACCTGAGCTAATGGCTCAAAAGTCCATCTAAGAAAACATAGACAAGAAAAAGCAAGACGTATACTAAAAGGAGTTAAAACATATTTTGGCGCAACAGTAATACAAATATATTGAAAATAAGATCTATAGATCAATGAACTTAGCTTATAAAATTGATGACCTGGCAGTATTAAATTTAATTTTTCTTCATTGAATTTTGAGCAGTTAGCTGTTATTAGAATGGGTCCAAACTTTTTAAACAAAAGGCAATGGAAGAAAAACAAAAAAGAAGATGTAGTAAAGGAAGATACTAGAGAGAAAATGATGAGTAGATTAGTTAAGCAGTGACTTAACATGTCTTAGGAAAACTTAAAGATCAACATCAAACTTAGGAAAAGAATTACAACAAATGTCCAAAGATTAATATTCTTAAAATGCAAACTAATTGCGCAAGAAAGATATTTATTTCCTAATAGAATCCTAACAAAAACACAAAGTTAGATAATTCTTTAGGCAAAAAAAAAAAAGTGCAACTGGTCAACACAGGAAACAAGCACTCTTGCAATCTGCTAACGGGAAAGAAAATTGTTTAAACCTTTCTGGAAATCAGCTAGGCCCTAAAAATCAAGAACTTTAAATATTTCACGCTTTTTGACCTGTGGATTCTGTTCTACTATGCATCCAGAGGCTATAATTAGAGATAAAAATAAAGCATTAAGGACAAGACTTTTCAGCATATCTGTAGGCAATTTAGCAAAAGATGATCCAGCTAAATAAAAAAATTATAATACATCCATTTAAATTTTTAAAAAATCAGAGATTTACTCCACAAATTTAGAAAACTATGAATTTTAGAGCATAATAAAATACAGTTTATTAAATGTAAGTAAGAGAATTATAGGTTACTTTTATTATTTATGAAAAATTATTTTGGTCTGTTTATCTGATTTTTTAAAGGAAGATCAGAAAAATGAAAGGCAAATTTGTAGTTATCATTTTAGATCATTTTTATTAATCTAACAACTGAAAACTGCTATGGCTTTTTTTTTTTTTACAGGCAGAGTGGACAGTGAGAGAGAGAGACAGAAAGGTCTTCCTTTTTCTGTTGGTTCACCCTCCAATGGCCGCTGCGGCCAGTGCACTGCAGCCGGCGCACTGGGCTGATCTGAAGCCAGGATCCAGGTGCTTCTCCTGGTCTCCCATGGGGTGCAGGGCCCAAGCACTTGGAGGGTGCTTTCAGTTCTGCTGAAATTCATGGCCTCCCTGACTCTCCAGAGTCACACTGCGGTTCACAGATATTGAGAAGCGTGTGCCAACCCTGTGGCCAGGCCCACTTCCCAGAAATCTCCTCCCCCTGGCCTGGCTGCATTCACTGCAGCAGAACATGACCTGGACACTCCCAGGACAGAGGCAGCCATCCAAGCTCTTCCAACGGCTGGCCAAATGATTAGAAATGTAATCCTCGGTAGGCCGTGTGAATCATTTATTGATAAGCAACAATAGGTAAGGAATTCCCACACTGGCTGAGTAAGTATAATCTGTCACTCAAACTCAAGTCCAGCGCATGTGAAGACAATTCCTTTCCCAGTTGTCTTTGTCAGCCATGTGTCAAAGTGGCCTAACGTTTAGAGGAATCTAAACTTCAGATGTAGATTTCTGAACCTGGTCTTCTGGCATTCTGCCTGAGCCCTTCCCTGCAGACATGAAGTTAAAAGAGAGGAGGACTGGTGGACAGAGGGAAGGATTTTATCATGTTTTCTAATGGATTAGCTTTTTTTTTTTTTTAAGAAAAAAATGTTGTTGCTAATGGTGTCACCTCAGAAAAATAGACATTCTCTGAATGATGCAATCCTGTCTGTGTCAAAGGAAAAGTGGGGAAGAGTTTGGGGAGTCCCAAGCCATCTGCTGACAATATGTGGGTGTTACAAGAATCTCACACCTTCTAGTCTGTCTATTGTCTCTAAAGTCTACTAAATCTTTTCCAAATCTACCTGCACAGGCAGTCACTTGAGTGCTGATGTCCTGATCTGCCAAACCTGAAGCTGGGAAAAGGGAAGACTATCCCACTGTGGAAGCTGCCCTTAAATGAGGGACAAATCATGCCACCAACTTGGCTCAGAAAAGCGATTGCAATAGGTGCTTTTTCAGATACCCGACTTGAACTTTCTCATGTCCCATCAGCACCTTGATGTCAGCTCAATTGTGGGCTTTTAAATATACTCGATGGACAGGTAACTTATTCCCTTTTTCAGACTAGAAAATTCTCAGCTTCCCACTACAAACTAAATACCCCTCTCCTTGGAAACCTCAGCCCAGGCCTGTGTGATATCAAACACCTATGCTGGGAAAAACAGGAGCAAACAAAGCCATAAGGGACCGCCTTTGAAATGGAGCCTGGGAACTATTCAACCACATAGCAGTATTTGTTTGCTTTCCTTGTTTCCCCAGAACTGTGTTCACCTGGAGGCAACAACCTGCACTTTGTCATTTGTTGAGATGAGGAGGGGCAAGGGAAGGGAGGCACTGGCTGGCTTGTCAAAGCATTTCCAACAGGAGACTTTGAAGAGTTCATAGCTTAAGTAACTCTCAACCTGCTGTTCCTTTCACCTGCAGATGTGCTGAGTGCTGTGGCCCACTGGGCTTGGGCCTGATTCTGTAGTCATTACTTAGCAGTGTTCCTGGTTCCCAGGTATTGATGGAGAGTTTTGTCTGTATTGGAGAGGTAGGGACTGCACCTTGGCTGGAATGAGCTTTGCATTAGGTATGTTTGAGACTATTATTTTCCTCCATGGATTCTAATAGCTGGTATCAAAAGGATTAAAGAAACAAGGAGCTCTCTTTTCCAGGAACAGCCCAGCTGGTAACACATTAATCCTGGGTCACTCAAGCAGTAGAGTGGGAAAGGAGACACTTTCTTCCACTGATAATGGATGGAGGTCAGGTCCTTAGAATCCTTCAGATCACAAGGGAGAGATGCACTCCTACAACTTTATTTGGGGGCTGCGTCTTAAAAGGGCACAAGCTGAAGGGACCATTCATTTCTCAGGGTAAAATACCATGTGTGACAAAACCAGACCTTACTGACTGATACCCTTAATGGGCCACAAGTGAAAGGAATGTGTTTTCCTCTTCTCCAGGGCTCTACCATTTTGGTGCTGTCTCCTCCCTCTCTCTGCAATCAAGTAATGTCATGACTGTATCATGGGTTCAAATACTCCAAGAAGGGTTTTGGAGGATTATGTTAGTCATTATGTTATTATGTTATTATGTTAGTGCTCTGTTGATCAGGGCTTAGTACACATCTGCCCATTGCCTGGCCTCTATCTAGAACTGCCTTTAGCTCTGATTCTCAACTGTGGCCCACAGATGAGATCCGATAGTGCTATCCCATGGTATGGCCTGTTTTGGCCAATTCTGGAGAAGCAGTGATGGGAGTTGAGTTTTCTAAATATAAAGAGTCTTCAAAAATCTCATGAGATAGCTATACCCACCAATCCCATCTAGAAAGACTTGACTGCTTATACCACTTGGGACCTTGTAGCTTGGCCCTCTCTCCCAGTCCCCCTCCATCTCCTCCTCTTTTGGTTTGGTTCTTGTTATCCCCGAGATTCTGAATTTGTATTCCCTGCCTGTGCTGGCCATGGTTGGAGTTAAATTTTGCTCTTTGAATTAGGTCAGCATATCCTTCAATATTAAGTAGAAATGGAAACTTGATGCCTCTTTCTATGTAACACTGGTAGGAATCCCTTTTATAATTGCAATTCAAGAATTGTTCCTGTTTAGTCATTCCATGCCTTCTACAGTGAAAGTTTTCATTGCTTGAACCATAAAGAGACTTTAAACCTCTTCTACACCCTCCCCCAAGAGTATATGGCATTTGTGAAAAGTTCCCTGACTTCTATTGTAAAAACTATTGCTACCCACACCACCTCTCCAACCACCGTAGTAAATCTCTGCTACACTATTCATGTGCACTGGCTTGTCCACGGCTTCACAGCTTCCCTTATCTTTTCCATGTCTGATCTGAACAACCTCCTACAACCTATTCTTATTATCTGCTATTCTACCTTTTCAAATAAGGATATAGAAGATTAACAAAGTCATGGGCCGCATGGTTAAGACTTGGCCCAAGGTCACAAGGCTAGTAAGTGGTAGGGCAGAACCAAGGAAAACCAGAGGCTTGAGGCATTTCTGATGTTCAGGGCTCCTATTCAGTTTAACCCCCTCCTTCAGAGTGAGTTGACCTCTTAGAGCCTAGAAAGATGAATTTTGGAAAGTATCTAAAAAACTAACAAGTTATTACATGTCACCTCTCTAAAGGACACTGCATTTTAATGAGCTTCATTCATTTACATAACATGAAGGAAGATTCTCTTAAATGCAAAGTTGTAGGCATTTGTAAGAAATCAGCCGGGGAGGTATTGGAGAAAAATGGGAACTTTATGATACCTCTCAGATTGCATCACTTCCAAAATCCCCAGCAGATGGATTCCCATATTCCCCATAATGCCAAGCACTGATTTATGCACCTGCTAGGAGTGCAAGTACAGGCAGAGGCTCCATTTCCATTCTTCTTAGTAGGGTCTATGTTGTATTCCAGTCTCACTCTTATTCATCAAAAAGGCACAGACTTGTCGTGTGTATTCTCCAAGTCCAGTCTTAGCCCATTCCTTGCCACATCTAAGAGTACCAGGTCTCTGACTATAATCAAAGAGCAGCTCAGCAATCCCAACCTTGAGCCAGTGGCAAGCAGCAAGGGTTAAACAGTTTTGCAGGAAGCAATCCTGGCGCAACCCTGTGAATCTTTTTCACATTTGCTGCTTATTCATAACCCAAGACCATCTGCTGCACAAGTAATGATCAGCGGCTCCTGTTTCAGATGTCAACCGCCCCAGCTGTTTCTCTCTCTCTCTCTGTAAACATTAAGGAGGGAGACACAATTATCACAAAATTAATATTCTGGCTTGATTATTGCTGGGAAGTGAAATGAAGACTGATGAATTTTCCTCCACACCTACCATCACCTCAGCCCCACACAATGCACACCTTCACTGCACAGCCCAGGTCAAATCCTCCTAAAAAAGCCCACGTGAACTTTGGAGCCTGTTCTGGGACCCAGCTCAGTTGGAAGTGCAAAGATGAGTTGTGTGTGTGTAGGAAAATTGACAACACACTGGGTTTTGCAGGGATTTGAGGATAAAGTCTATGATGAAATTCAGGAATGAGACTTGAAGATGGTCCATGTAGCCCAGTCTGACTCATAGATCTGCTTTCACAGAGACTCTGAAAGCCACCATCACTCTTTCCTTCAGCACTCTTTAGTTCCAGGTAAATTTCAGACACATATCATCATGGAGAACATGTTCCCTCTTTGGTTGCTTACTTAACCTCTCAAGGCTACAGAATCTGGAATGATGACTCTTCATGAGTGCTGCCTTTGATTATTTAAGAAACCTATACTAAGCATCAGTATATCTTCCTTCACTCATAAGCATGCATTAAAGCACCTTGCATGAGGGGTTATGAGAAGCAACACTCAACCCAGAACATTCCCTGTTCTCTCAGGCTTTATTCTGGCTGATACTGAAGAAAGGGTAAGAAGCAGACGGCCTGCTACTCTCAGTTCTACTTAGCCTTACTTGCTGTGAGACTGCTGAATTTTGTTATGGAAAACCTCACTATGGGAAGCATGTTTTATTTTGGTGTACATACATGGGGTATGGGTGTTTGTGTACCTGTACCTACATGGACACATGTGCTGGCATGTGTGTGTAGGAGTTGGAGGGAGAGGATGAATCCTACAAGATCAGAATTTCATGATAAAATTTCAATGACTTCTAACCCCATCCTCATATCCATCCTAACTATTCTGAAGTTCCTAGGATACAGGTCCAATTCTTTGCTTCTGTTTGACTTACCTATTTACATTATGGTATAAAATGTCTACGGGCAATTCCTCTCTCCACCAATAGCATGGATTTGTGACGTGGGTGAGTTATAACCCTGCTTCCTTACAGAATCAATGGGAATGATCACAAGGGTTGTAAGGAGTACTGTAAGATGAAGAGCAAACCACTTTGCAAAAGATCTCCTATCAACAATGTGTGAAAAAGCAGGAACTGCTATTTTTGGAGAAGAATCTGGAAGGATGATGGCATACTGGCATCACTCCTAGAGTGTGAAGTCAGCTATATCCCCTTCCCCATCCTGAACTATACATGTGGTGGTTAAGTCTTGGAATTCTAGCACTTTCTACACCTTTGGTATGTTCTACACCTCTCTGTACCTGAGCATCTTTCTGTGCCAAATGAAGATTAGTATGAGTGCCATGCACCCATCACATGGAACTACTGTGCAGAAAAAGGAGTTGATAGACACAGACTGATGAAAACTCTATCTGGCTTACAATAAGTACTACTCAAGTTTAAACACTGACACTACTAAAGAAAGAAGAGGAAAGGTGTTGACAATGGGCGAGGGGAAGCAGGACGCCATGAAGAAGTTCAGGGCCAACTACTAAGGGGCAAGGGATGCTGATAAACAATTTTTCTGATGGCAAGACTCTGTGCATCCAGCTGGACCACAGCTCATCCTGGACATGGCTAGCTGAGAGTACAGATTCTCTAGACTGTCCTTCTAAGGTCATTCCCAAACTTGAATTAAAGTCAACATCCAAGGTACAGTTCCAGAATCTTCTAGGTTATCCCAACATGATGACTTGGAAGAAACAGCCTTCATTTGGACATAAGAATTCTACCATCTTTGTTAAATAATGCATTCTTGCACAGCTACCATTTTTCAAGGAGTAAGAACAAGATGGGGGAATGAGAAGCGAACACAAAGCTAGTTTGATGGCCTATAACTACCTTCCTGAGAACAAGTGTGTGTCCCACATTGAGAAATTCAAATGCATATTCATCAAAATCACTTAGGTTTGTAAAGATGAAGTGGAATTATTTGGAAAATGAGGGAAAAAGGACAAAGTAGTATTCCACACATGATCTCTTTAAATAGCATCTTTTCTTGGTAAATTTCAGTCCTGATTCAATTTACAAATATTGGATTTGAATTACCACTTATAAGCCACATGTCCTGCAGAAGAATGAAAATTTTATAAAGTGAGGCACCCATTTCAGAGTCATATGTAAGAGAAATTACAACAAACCAAGAAAAGGGCCTCCTTTTTTTAGGTAGAAATAGAGTGATTTAACTTAGAGTGTGTCAGCTTTAACATCAGCTGAAAAACAGCTGCTCTCACGAGGAGGATGCCAGAAGAGTGAGACTAGGCGGAAGTTGACATGAGAGCTGTTTAGTTCTTTAATGCTCCTGTGTGTGGATGAAAGAGTGAGAAGGAGGGGATCTTCTTTGGCACAAGCAGTAATTCCAAGCAGTTCTAGAAGTTTCTGCCTCACTGAATCTGATCTTTCCCCATGGCCGGCTGGAAGAGAGGACCAGGGCCAAACACATGGAGCAGTGATGTGGTGGGGCGACGGGTCAGGCACCTGTGAAGCTGCAGCCACATTACGTTCTTCAGAAGCTGCTTTTTGACTTAACCAAGCACAATTTTCCATCCCATATGTGCAAAGCATTTCAACCATTAGCATCTTCTTGGCTCCTTTAGGCTTCCTTTTTTTTCCATACAAAAAAAAAAGGTGGGCAAAAAATGAAAACCTCCTCAAACCCCAATCATCACACACAAATATTGTGCTTCTGAAACCCACTCCATTTTCTCCTCCAAGACTGGCATAATTTAACCTGTAAAGTCTCAACTGCCACCCCCATCTGCTTTTGATTAATGCAAGTTCCCCCTTTCCTGGGTCTGAACCCAATCACATTAAATAAGGTACTTTGCTAAGTGTTGTGAGGCGTAACAAGGGATCATGAACAGCTGTCTTAAAGGAGCTTACATTTTAATTTAATGTAATTTAATTTTAATTTAATTTCCATGTAACTGCCTGTCTGATTTCCTCAATTTCTACTGTAGACTACCCTTCTACCCCTCAAAAAACAACACATGCTTGCTTTACAAAAATGTGCAAACTGATGCTGTAAATCCTGTTATTAAAGTAGTAGAGCACATGTGTGTCTACACACACACACACACACACACACACACACTGGAGATACACATCTATCCAAAATAACCACGTCAGATTCTAAAGTCTAACCTCACTTTACCTTAAACAATGTGAAAGTCTTCTTTTGGAATCTGGAACAAAAGGTCCCGATCTAAGGCGTGCAAGCAGGCAGCCCTGACTGCTGTGGTGAGGATGGTGTTAAAGGGGAGAGAGAATGGAAGCAAGAAGAGCAGCCAAGGACACCACGGCAGTCGTGCCAGCCTGAATGAGTGTGGGAAGGGAGCAGAGTCAAGGGAGATTTGCAGGTCACTTTGCAGGAGCTGATGATTCCCTGGGTTTGAAGAGATCTGGAGAGTTTGCAGTCTCCATTTACTCCCTGGTGATGATGGTGTCATTAGGGAGAAGGCATTTACATTTGGGATACAGAATTTATTAAGAGGAGCAAGCAGGGAGTGGTCACATAATGGAATAAAGTTTAGACTACATCAAAGTTTGAGATCACACAGGAAATTTCATGTGTTTCTATCTGGCCAGCTGCTGCAAATGTAGAAGACATGAAGCTGAGAGGATAAGTCACTGCCACAAAGCATCAAGCAGAGCAATGGAATGACTAGTCCATGGCATGGGTAAAATCAAGGGGTGGGTGGATGACCATGTGAGATAGTGCAGGCCTCCAGGAAGGGAAGGATTTGGGGCTTGTCCCCTGGATCTGGCAAACTGGAAGTTCTTGCCAGAGAATCACAGGGATCTGGGTGAGGGGGCGGCACTGATGGGGAGTTAGGAGTTGGTGAAAAACTGTCAACCAACTCCATGTGGCAAGAGCCACACAGATCATCACAGTCATGCTGGATTTCATTCTGCAGCAGCACAGCTTATAGTGAAAAGGGATCAGAAATCTGTTTGAGGTGGAGCAACAGCAAATTCATGCACATTCCTCGGAAATATGCAGAGTATCGCTCTAGTTTCTAATCTGCTGCTTTTCAGATACAATGTGCATGGGTGATCGGTGTGCCCCAAGAGTGGTATAGAACTCAAATCCAACACATGAATAAAAGAATTTGAAGGCTAAATATACACGGATGGAAGCATAACCATGCCAGTATGAAGAACATCAGCACAAACTTTCCTGGTCACTAGTTAGTAGCTGATTAACACTAATATTAATCAGTTGGCAAAACAATGCAACTGAATGGTTAAGTGTTTCCTCATTAGAATTTAGTAGGCATCAGAAGTTTAATTATAAGCTATGGAGTCTGCCAGGGCTCCAGAGCCTTCCTTTGGGCAAGGGAATTTTCAAGGATATTGATTCAACCCTTAGTTGCTCTACCACTCTCAGCACTACAGTGTGTCCAATTCTTGAATCATTTAAAGTGTAGACTAGTAACAGGCATTTGGCACAGTGATTAAGATGTTGATTTTGGGATGCTGGCATTCCATATTGGAGTGCTTGGCTTTTAGTCCCAGCTCCACTTCTAAAACCAGCTTCCTGTTATCGCTCACTCTGGGTAGCAGTACATGAGAGCCCAAGTACTTGGGTCTCTGCCTCCCATGTAGGAGAGCTAGATTGAGTTCTAAGCTCCTGGCTAGGATCTGGCCCCAAGCCCTGCTCATTGTGGGTATTTAGGAAGTGAATGAACAAGTAGAAGTCTCTCTCTCTTTCTTTCTCTTTCCCTGTCTCCCTCCTTCCCTTACTCTCTCTCTCTCTCTAAATCTGAAATGAATAAATAAATAAATATCAGAAAACTGAATAGAAGAGTTTATTTTTAAAGGTGTTGACTGGTTAGTGGTAGGTATATATTTGTGATACTTGTGTAATGCTACTTGGTAGTTCACAGATATTTATCAACAATTCAGACCTCCTCCGAAAAAGCAAATCTTCACTACCTTGAAATGCCATGAAAAGGGTGAGAGCCTAGGTTATGTCTCTTCACATTTTAAACCATATCCACGTAAAGTTCCTTGGTCCATGACTATATGGGACTAGTCATCAATTTCCACCCTTAGCAAGAAATATAAAAATGCTCATGAGTATACAGGTACCTTATGTGCTACAGTTATTATATTGTCTTTTGATCTTGAGGTGCTGAACTTAGAGTCTATGACAATCCTAAGTAACTTTTGACCCCTCCTAGGTAGAGGAAGCTCAACATAGTGGTCAAGAGAATGCCTTTGCATTTCACTGTCTGGGTTCTCTTCCTATGTCAATTGCCACCTTTGAGCTGGGCACAAGTTGTTTAATATATCACTGTTTCAGTTTCCCCATACATAAAATGAGGATAAAAATTAGCACCCCTCGTGTCTTGTTATTATGAGAATTAAACTAGCTAGAACATATTATATATGGCTGGGACATTGACAAGCACGTGGTGACTTTAGACACATACATGGTATTTGTAAAGGTGTTACTTGCTACTCATGTAAAAATCATGGCCAATAGTTTCCCAGACTCCAGAATAGAATATAGTTTCCTGAAGAGCCTAAGAGGTTGGCCTAACTTACGTTCTCATATTGAACAATGAAGACTTTAGTAACAGGCTATTGGGTAGCTCAGAGAAATGAATATTCACCTGGGGCTTGAAAATGCTCTCCTTACTAGGAGGAGTTACAGAGTGAAAATTTTGAGTCATTGCCCCCCACCATCTCCATCCCCAGTTACCTTTCATTGTACAGCATTTGCTGATCTCAGGTCTTCACTTCTCTGCCTAACCTTTGGCCCATTTAACCTATGGGAAAGAGAAGAATTTTGGAGATATTCTAGAATTAACAGGGACTAGGCATGTAACGAGACACACTCCTTAACGGTACTTATTTAAGAGACCGGTTTCCCAAACCTCGGGACTGTTGGCATGAGCTATTCTTGGGTGAACTTGCTAGTTCTCCATCTCTGGCAGTCGGAGGTGGCTGTTGATTAAGTCTAGGTGATCTTCATATAAAGCATAAGAGAGAGCCACCTTTCCAACAAAGCTCCCAGACTGCAGGCCCCATCTGAAGCCAGAAATATGCCCCGATGTAGAGCTGAGACCAGAGACCATTTGGAGGGAAATTCAGAGGGAAAACATCAGCAACCACTAGGAAGAAAAAGCTGGGGGCAAACTTCCTTTTCTTACTAGACCTCACAGGCCTTCCTGACCAAAGGAAATGGTATGCCAAGGTCCGCGAAGCGTCTTGCTTAGCACATGTTTGGGCCCATAGGAATTTTCAACAAATATTAGCTATCTTAATTACTCTAACTTTGATTTTAAAGAAAGATGACGAAACTGAGACCCAGAGTTAAATAATGTGCCACAATCTCAGCTGAGGGTGTGGCTCAAACAGGGACCAAACCATCTGCCATTGGAGCTGCATGCTCTCAAGCTCTTCATCAGGATGGTAGGAGGACACTCTGGGGGCTTCCAGGGCTGAAAATTGCTCAACCCAGGCTGCCTGGGGTCCTTCCTGGGTGGGATTGCCTGGAGCGTGGTGACTTCCTGACAGCAGCAACAGGGGCAGCAGAGGCAGGAGTGGCTCAGTCTGGCAGCCACGGCTATTCTGGCAGTTGACATTGTTTGTCTGCAATCACAAGTGGTCACTATCAAGAATTACTATTTGTGTACCCATGAGTCACAATACACCAGAGTCATGAGAGCCAGATGGCCAGATGTCACAATTGACCCAGACAAAACCCTCGGACCAATCCCACGTGTTTGGTGTGTCAGGCCTATATCCATTCATAAAACAGCTCCCTCCCAAAATATAAGTCTTGAGAAAAAAAATCTGAAGTTGTTTGTGAAACAAGGAGATGACTGTAATTGATGCTCAAGCCTTGCATCCCGCATCTCTCCTACTTTTAATTCTGGATTAATTCATCCATGGTTCAAAGCAGAAGATGAAATGCAGTGTCCATCATTCGATTCTAGAAATCAGACATCAAAAGACATAAGTCGTTGAGCAGAGAATAATAATGTTATTTTCGCTATTGAAAATACTAATGCTACACAAAGATCTCATAGTCAGAATTAGACAGATGTGTCACCAAGCCCCTCCTCCCATCTTATCCCTTTCCTTTTTTTTAAACTTTGGACTGAGCCGTTTTGTCAGAAGCACAGCTGAAAAACCCTTAAAAACACATGCAAACATACACACCAGTCTCAGGAGTTCGAGGTGTCTGGAGTAAGGATTAGAGAGGTTCAAGTCGGCTCCCCTTGTTAAAATTACAGCTGCACCAAAGATGGTACAGTATATCAACCCAGGGCTCAGGAAACTCGTCCGGTTCTCAAGAATGAGACAATGCAGCTGTGCTGGATCAGAGAGAATGTGGAGGGTGAGGCTTCCCTCTCCCCATCACCACTGCGTCCAGAGAGAAAGGTCAGAGAAGTGCCCGGCTGTGCCAGGCAGAAGGCAGATGGGCTGGGTGAAGTCACGCGTATCCGTCATTGTGCAACTGTTGAAAAGACAGGTAGGCATTTTTTAAAAAGCACCAAAAATAAACCCTGGGCTTAGCCTTTTTACATTTTCACTTTTTGTTTTCCTCCAGGGGTTGAAATTTAATCCCTCTTTTAGCAAAATGGAGTTGGCTCTGTCTCTTCCTCTGGCCTTTCTCCCCAGTCTCCTCTCAGGGCTTGTCCCACAGAAATGTTCAGCTGATTATGAAGCCTGTGCACTGTCACCAAGGCCTGTTGTCACCACGGAAACGTGTTATGGGGCAGGTGCTTTTCCATACACCCTCCTCCACCCCTGCCCCAAGCCTCTGCATTAATGGTGGGTGACCCTGCTAATCTTCAAGTTCAGCACTTGTCAGGTGCTGACAGCAAAGGAGTCCCTTTACAAAATGCACCCACTGTGGGGTGTCTGTGCATGTGAGTGTGTGTGTGTGTGTGTCCAGCTTTCCTGTAAAGTTCCAAGTTTCCCATGGGGCCCACTACTGCAATCACAGAGTGATGCAACCTCATTCAGTAGCTGATCTAAGAAATGTTGGCCCAGAGCTGCACTTGCCCTTCTTCCTGGGATGTCCTCCTTGACATTTCATCCCTCCCTGGGAAGACTTTTGGTAAGTGAGGAAACACAAGCATCTTTCCCCAGCTGCATCCCCGCCCCTGGGCTTGATGACCCAAGTTACTGGCTAGCACAGTCATTTTTTAGTTTAATTCACATCCGGTTAGGCACAAAGATATTTTTTAAAGACTACTTTGTGGGGGGTGCAAACACATCAGGGGTCATTCTAAATTCATCCCAAATCAGAGCCTCGCAGGCCAACACAACAGAGAGCCAGAAGGAGGAAATGACTCACCCCCCAGGCCCATTGCTCTCCCATCATATGCGAGAACTGCTCTCCCAGTGCAAAGACCAGGGACCGTCCTGAGGTTCAGCTATGCCTTGAAACCAGGTCAGTCAAGTCCTGCTTCCAAGAGCACCTGCTCTCGTTCACCTTTCAGAGGAGTTTTGTCCTAAGGATACACGTCCAGACGCCGGTCCATCCCTGCATTGTATAGAAGATTGACTGTAGGAGCTTTCCAAGCCCTTCACTTCCGTGTGCTAACCCTTTGAATGCCAATCATTAAAATAAGATGTTTTAATAAATCTTTGGTAAACAGGAGCTGCTCATTTTCTCTGCTCCACCCCTCTAAATATTATTTTCAAGTGAACTAGCAGATACACTGAAACTTGCATAACTGTACCTTGTCCCTCATGGGACATTGGCAACATCTATTAAATGAAGACATTTCAGAGTGTTTTTTTTTGGAAAAATGGAGTTAAAAGATATGCTTATTTTCAGGCAAAAAGTTTGCACTCTCTGTATAGCTTTCCTTATCAAGATATTTTCCTTGAATGTTTTAAAGATTTCTGAATGCATGGATTCCAATTTTTTGCAGTAAAATAAGTATTTTTGGTTACTTTTTCCATGAATGTTTTGAAGCCATCTCATGTTTCTATACTAACTTATTTAACTAACAGTCTAGGCAACCTCTTAAAAATATATAAGTGCCCATCTCTGGACACAGTGAGACCCAAGAGACAGACATAGAGCTACTGTCCCTGATGCGCTGGCTGAGTAGGGGAGAGAGACTGGTGAGTAGGCACATACAGGCACATACAGATCTTGATGCCATGATATGGGCCTTAGGAAACATGGTGCAGTGAGATAGTGTAGGTGGTCAGTGCCACCTGCAGGCAGCAGGAAGTCTTCTGAGGCTGGATTAGCAGGTGTGTCCAGGTGAATATGTAGGCAGAAATACATCAACAAATAGGAGCTCCTTGAGCCATTTCCAGCCTCTTGTCCTTTATTTCAATGCTTTCTCTGCCTTGAATCCCATAATCTAGCATACAGGAAACTTCTGGAATGGAGCAGAATAAATGCATTCCCATGGAAGAAGGTATGACCAAATTAAGGATGATGAGTAGTAAAAGGAAAGATGGGGGCGGGGGGGAGGTAAGACGGGGGTAAATAAAAGACAGTGGAGGCAACCGTGCAGCATCTTATGAGTGCATGGCATGTAGTTGGTTGCCCTTGGGTCGTTTGTCTAAGGCAGACAACATTAAACAGCACTGAAGTCTTTCCAGTTGAGTTGAACTAAAGGACTCACAAGCCTCCCCAACAGAGCTTGGTGGGGGGCAAACAAAATGGAACCTACTTGCCATTTGCATTTGTAAACTATTCTTATGAGGTACTGGATAATGAAGACTAAAAAAATAACCTTCAATTATTAGAGAGGGACATGTTTTCTCCACACAGTCTTTGAATGTACCCAGAGAAAGAATATGAAATAGAACGTCTACATAGTGCTCACATGTCATATGGGTACAACAATGACAGGAACTGATATTTCTAGAATGTCTACGATATTTCTCAATGTGGCATCTGTTTCTGCATTTAACAAATTATTTTGATTGTCTGTGATTTGTAGTCTATCCTCTCTGAGGAGACCATGAGGTTTTCAGAATTGTGAAGAGGAAGGGCGATGGGGATGCAGAGGATGGATGAACTTTCCAAAATAAGCATTCAGGAAAGCTCTAAAGGATAGAGAAGTAGACATAAAAAATGGATAATACTTACACATGTGAGAATGGTCACTGAAATGACATCTTATGATGGAAAAACTGCCTGGAAAATGAACAGAAATTAAAATTAGGGGGAGGGAGATTACAGGGCAGAGTTTAATGGGGCCAGAATATGCAGTGTGTTGAGTGCATCCTGGACATTAATTAAATCAAATTCTCTCTTAATCACATGTGGTGCCAATCATTACAAAGGTATGCTCATATTTTTATACTTTAGTCATTAAGAAAAATAAGTCATTTTTTTAGGAAACAGAGGTCATGAGAATCATAGATTTTTTACTGCATCGCTTTGTTCTGGGAGAAAAATCTGAGCCATTGGCTCCATGCAGGGCTGTCCTTCCCCTTTTTCCAATACAGATATATAGCTAGGCTTCTTGTTTCCAAGAAGCTAAACATAAACACATTCCTTAGAAAATATTATTTAATTGCTTTAATCTTCTGTTTTTTTTCATTTGCAAATTGGCAATAGCAATATCAGCCTCAAAGGGTTGTTGTAATTAGTAGATAAAATATATGAGTCTAGCCAGATACATAGCAAGCACTCAAGTGTATAGGAATTATAGTTTGTGATAGTAAACTCATGTATTGAATGTTGATGGTGCATCCAAGTCAGCTGGAGGGCTTTATCTTAAAACACAAATTTCTAGGGTTGGCATTTGGCCTACCAATTAAGATACCATTTGGAATGCCCACATCCCATATTGAAGTTCTTGAGTTGGAGTTCTGGTTCTACTCCCAATTCCAGCTTCTTGCTAATGCACACCCTGGGGGACAATAGGTAATGGCTCAAGTGGTCTCCATGTGAGAGACCCAGAATGCCTTCTAGTATCCTGGCTTCAGCCTGGCCCAGTTCTAGCCATTGGGGACATTTGATGAGCTAATGAGCAGACAGGAGCATGTCTCTCTGTCTCTGTCTCTGTCTCTCACCATCCCTCCTTCCCTCCCCCTTCCCCCCCCTTCCCTCTAATAAAACACACATGGAAACAGATGCACACACAAATACTTATCTCTGCTCCCTAAAACTCGCAGTTTCCAATTCTGTAGGACAAGGATGACCTGAATATTGCATCCTCAGGAGACACTACTGTCCAGAGACCACTCTGTGAAGACCCTTGCTCTGGGCCATGCTACCCTCCTCTGCTGTGTCACCTGACACATCACTCTGGACCTTCACTGCATTCTGCCATGCGCCTCTCAACAACGAGAGAGCAAGAGAGAGAGAGAGAGAGGAAGAGGAAGAAGCAGGAAGAGAAAGAGGAAGAAGTGAAGGAGGAGGAAAAGGGGGAGGAGGGAATAGGAAGAAGGAGAAGAGGAAGAGGAAGAAGAAGAAGGAGAAGAAGAAGAACTCATCCAGGGAAGTTTCAGATGGCCAATTACCTTACTACCTATTAAGTAATATAAATGTGTGAAGTTCAAACTGTAGAAATCATACCACACACATGAGGTCAAAAAGGGGAAAGTTATTTACAGCAAAGGTTAGTGATGTTTTTGAAATCTCTCTTACTGGTGAGGTGACTTTGGAAATTTCTGAATTTACTGGATAATAAGAAACAGTCAGTATTTCCACACAGCTAAAAGGTCACTGCCATCATGAGGCCCATGAGTCCAAGTTCTGTTTTTGTCTGTTCTTCCGTCTTCCTCTCCAGTCTTACTCACCTCATTGCCTAGGGACAAGGCTACACATGGCACTCAAGGACAGCTTTGGCTGATCCCTAATAATAGTGTTTTCAAAGCTAATCCATTTTGCAGCACATGTCAGCTTTTGATTCTTTTTAAGGTTGGATAATATTTAAATTAGATTTAAATACCATATTTTCCTTCTCTGTTCATCTATTCATGAACAGACACTAGTATTGATTCCATATTACATCTACTGCAGATAATACTGCCATGAATATGCTTGTGTACATATCTCCCTGAGGCTCTTCTCTCAATTATTCTGGATATACCCTGAGAAATAGAATGTCTGGATCATATTGTAATTCGATTTTTAATTTTTTTGATGAACCACCACACTGCTCATCACAGTGGTTTCACTACTTTACACATACACCATCATAGCACAAAAATTCCAATTTCTCTGCATCCTCACTAAATCATGTTATCTTCTGCTTTGGTGGATCATTATTTATAGTTATCATCCTATTAGGTATGAGGTATGTGGGGTTGATCTGTATTTCCCAGATGATTAATGATGTTGAACATTTTTTATATACTTGCTGGCTATTTGTTTATTTTTAGAGAAATTTCTATTCAAGTCTCTTTGCCCATTTTATAATCAGATGATTTGTTGTGACTTGGTTATGAGAGTTCTTTACATATTCTGAATATTAGCTGATTTTCAGAAAAAAATTTGTAAATATTTCCTCCAATTTTATAGGTTGTGTTTCATTTTATTGGTTGTTTAATTTGATGTACTGAGTTTTTAAAATTGGATATAGTACAATTTATCTATATGTTTAAATTTTTTCTGGGCCTTTGGTATCATATCCAAGAAAACACTGCCAAATCTAATGCTGTTGGACTTCCCTGCTATGTTTTCCTCCAAGAGTTTTACCTTTATGTCTTTATTTTGAGTTAATTTTTATATATGGTATAGAGAGTCCAACTTGATTCCTCTCCATGTGGATGTTCAGTTTCTCAGCATCATTTCTTGAAAAGACTACCCTTTATTCTTTGTGTTGTCTTGGCACTCTTGTTAAAAATCATTGACCACATATGCAAGTGTTTATTTTTGGGCTCTCTAATCTATTAAATTGGTCAACATGTCTGTTTTTATGCCAGTATCACGATGCTTTGATTGCTTTAGCTTTATAATAAGCTTAGAAATTAGGAAGCATAAGACCTCCAATTTGGTTCTCTTTTCAAAATTTATCTTTTTATCAAGACTTATTATGCAGATAAAAACATAACAAAGAAGGCCATTCAACTTTTAAAATGGAATGGAGTTCTTGAATGCACAAAAATATTTGGCTCGCCTATAAGCCACCAGTAAACCTGCCAAATACTATTCAGTTTCAGAGGATCTCTTTTTATAACCCAAGGAATATTGTCCCCTCCTTCATCAATGAAGTCAGCTAATTTTAGGATTAACCTTGCATTGTCTCCTGTCATGTCCCTCTATCTTAACCCCTCAGGGTCCTGAGACCCCCATCTCATCTTGTTTAGATGAGTAGCTCTAGATGGGAAGTTGTGTGGTATTGATAGCTTCAAAATCAGGAGTCCAGAAGCAGCTGGGCGGAGGAGATCAATAGTGAACAGAATGAGATTTATGGAGCCCCATGGAGGTTTGTGACCATTCAGAAAAAGCATTTCCCTTTCCAGTTTTCAGTGTAGTGGCAGAAGGATAGAGCCTGGCAGAACAAAACACCAAATTCCACAGGAAATAACTCCTCCAATCCAAAGCACTGTGGCTGGATATGCGAGTGGATATGGAAGCATTTTTTTCCTCTCTTGCAAAGACAGACAATCGACAAGGAATATGAAAAGAGACAATATTGTTAGCACATTGGAAGAGAGTGGTGAGAGGTCTATGGGAGCCTGGAGACTAGTGAAGTAGCAAAGTCAAGGAAACATGAGCAAAAAGACAAGAAGACGAGTGAAGGGAATAAAAGAAACCCAGGTGATGCCACAGTGAGTGCAGAGATTTTCTCAGGCCCCAGAGGCTTAGCAGGCTTCCTAAGGTGGCCTCAGGCAACCGTAGGGAGCAGGGACAGGATTTCTTTCCTCCTCTGTTCCATTGCTCTTCCCACTTCCTGAAGCATTCTCTTGCTCCAGAATTACCTGGTCATCACCACTGTTGTTTCTGACTCACATAAATCCTAGGGTTCTAAACTAATCCTACCCATTCAAGCCCCTGCCTCCTACCACTTCAAACCCAAACACACCCTAGACACACATGCTCACACAGACACGGACATAGGCACATGCAGACACATCCCACAGGGCATTCTCCTTTTCCAACCCTGACCTTGCTCTCAGAAGGAGTTGGTTCCTCACACAGGGAACTCTGATAGACCAGCTATCACTGGCAAATACTTCTTCCAGAGATGGCTCCAGGTCCCTCAAATTACTAGAACAGAGAGAGTTCCAGGGAACTTTGAATTAGAATAGGGTCTCTGGTGGAGAAAGATTTGCCAACAGAGAGGTTAGCAGAATGACAGAAGTAAATTAAAATCAAACAATTAGGGGCCAGTGTGTGGCATAATAGACTAAGCCTCTGCCTGAGGCGTTGGCATCCCATATGAGCACTGGTTCATGTCTCAGCTGCTCCTCCTCCAATCCAGCTCTTTGGTTGTGGCCTGGGAAAGCAGTGGAAAGCTGCCCAAGTGCTTGGGCCCCTGCACCTGCACAGGAGGCCCAGAAGAAATTCCTAGCTCCTCCTTCAGATCTGCCCAGCTCCAATGCTGTGGCCATTTGGGGAGTGAACCAGTGGATGGAAGACCTTTCTCTGTCTTTTCCTCTCTCTACCTGTCACTGTACCTCTCAAAAATATAAATAAAATCTTGTTAAACAAATCAAGTAGTGAAACATATATAGTAACACAGAGTGACTTATGGAGAACTTTTAGTCTACTGGGCTCTACATGTGTTGTATGCACCATCTCAGTTCCTTCTGATAACCCTGCTGTGAGATAGATACTACTACCTGCCATGAAACTGAAGCAAAGAGAGACGAAGTCCAATATGTTTCCTTTTATGGAAACTATGAGGTAGGGTCTGGGAGACAGAGATTTGGCCTCATTTAATTAATGTCTTCTCCTTCTGTGAGTAGAGTCTGCATGCAAAAGTTCAAACCGGGAGTACCAAGCCATCATGCAGTGCTGAGGTCTTCTGCTATTGGGAGAGGAGACTCACTTCCCTCTCTTTTCTGAAGCCTGAATTGGCCACAGCAGGGTCAGGGGGCACTGAGGACATTGCCAGTGAGTGAATTATAATTACTTGGTCTGTTCATGGCAGCATCCACACCTCACACAGGAATGAATCGGCGGAATGCACCTTGAATGGACAGAAAGGGGAAGTCCCACTTGAGCTTTCAACCAAGGTGTCACTTGGAAGGCGTACATCCTTGGGGCCTCTATTTTTGGCCTGAGGACTGGAGAAGGTAATAGAAGAACAAAAGTCAACACACAGTAGGCACCAGCAGAAAGCATCTGGGTTAGAAGACGTCAGCACATCCCCCACCCAGCCCTGTGACAACCTGCTGCTTACAGCCAGGGCCAACAGAACAGGAGGGCAATGGAGCCCCTCACCTTCTGTGCCTATGCCAGTCCCAGGCAACCTAGTAGCGTGGCTGCCTGCCTTTCAAGGTCTTCCAACAGTGCTTTCTCTGTCCCCCTCCATGTTAAGGCTTTCACAGGAAATATATATATATATATATATACACACACACACATATATATATATATATATATATATATATATATATATATATATGAAGGATAAGGACCGTCCATCCCCTTGCAGGGTGGGTATGTGCTAGAAGGTAATTCTTTTCCTTTCCTGTGTTCTGAGTGACCCGACAACATAGCAACTGCACTTTATATGGATTAAGAACCAAATGTTGAAAACACAACAGAAGAAGGAATCTTATTGCAGTTTCCAACATCAGGCCTGCCAAGAACTGGGAGCTTCAGGGAAGCTAAATCAATTACTTAAGAAGTTTCCATTTTTTCAGCTTTCCTTAAGAAAAGCTGGAGGGAGACTCAAACCTGTCTTTCCAAAAAAAAAAAAAAAAAAAAAAAAAAGCGCACACACGGCAGTGAACTGATAACTAAGGCATTTCCACAGTTTACGTGTTGGATGAGAGAGCCTCCTAGAGATCTGGCAAGAGCACACAGCCGACTCCAGAAGGCTTTCTGGGAGTGCAACTGAAATCCCTCTTTCAGTTAGTGAGCTTTTCCAGGTTAGTTAAGAAACTTGGTCTGTCCTGTCAGTAAACTCAATTATTTGGAACACAATGCTTTGAAGTCTCCCCACACACACCCAAAAGGCCTATAGGCACATGGACTTTAATGTCTCCTTTCTAGAATCTTGACAATTATGCAATAGATCATTTTAAAAAAATCATTGAATTTAACATAATTCACCAGACGTGTGTTAAATACTGGTATGAAAATACAAGTTCAGTAAGAACTCAAGAGTTTGTAATTTGAAAGGCAAGGAAAGCATGCAGAGAAACACAGATATACAATAATACTTCTGGAAACCTCATAGAAAATAGAATTAAGGAGTCAGCACTGTGGCGTATCAGGTTAAGCCTCTGCCTGCAATCCTGGCATTCCATACAGATGCCAGTTCAAGTCCCAGCTGCTCCACTTCCAATCCAGCTCTCTGCTCATACCCCTATGAAAGCAGTGGAAGATGGCCCAAGTTTTTGGGTCCTCACAGCCATGTGGTAGACCCACAGGAAACTCCGAGCTTCTGGCTTCAGTCTGGCAGCTCCAGCTGTTGTGGCCATTTGGGTGTGAACCAGCAGAAGAAAGATCTCTCCCTCTCTCTTTGTCTCTGTAATCTGCTTTACAAATTAAATAAATTAATCTTTTGAAAAAGTCAAGATGGTAATTTTTTTTTTAAATAAAGAAAATGGAATTAAAAGATACATTTACTTTGGTACAAAATCTGAAATCCATGCTTAGTTTTTGCATAATATATATTTTCCATGCACTCTTGAAAGGCTCTTCATATGTGTGGATTTCAAATTGTTTTGCACCAAAGTAAACTTTTTTTTTCAACTTTTATTTAATAAATGTACAACTTTTGGATTATAGTGGCTTTTTCCCCATAACCTCCCTCCCATTCCATCTCCTACTCCTTCTCTCATCCTATTCTTCATCAAGATTCATTTTCAATTATCTTTATATACAGAAGACCAACTTAGTATATACTAAGTAAAGATTTCAACAGATTGCACCACACAGACACACAAAGTATAAAGTACTGTCTGAGTAGTAGTTTCACCGTTAATTCACATAGTACAACACATTAAGGACAGAGATCCTACATGGAGAGTAAGTGCACAGACACTCCCATTGTTGATTTAACAGTTGACACTCTTAATTATGATGTCAGTAACCACCCGAGGCTATTGTCATGAGCTGCCAAGGCTATGGAAGCCTCTTGAGTTCACAAACTCCCATCTTATTTAGACAAGGCCATAGTCAAAGTAGAAGTTCTCTCCTCCCTTCAGAGAAAGTTACCTCCTTCTTTGATGGCCCGTTCTTTCTGCCAGGATCTCACTCACAGAGATCTTTTATTTAGGACATTTTTTTTTTTTTTTTGCCACAATGTCTTGGCTTTCCATGCCTGAGAAACTCTCAAGGGCTTTTTAGCCAGATCAGAATGCCTTAAGGGCTGATTCTGAGGCCAGAGTGATGTTTAGGGCATCTGCCCTGCCACATTCCATTTACTTTTCGATGTCCCTTTGTATCTAATCCAGGTTTCAAGTGAGAGAGTGTCTAAGTGGGGAAAAATGATTCTGTTTGAGAGAGGCAGGGAAATCTAAAGATTGAGGGAGACAATGCCATTGGTTGGCAGGCAAAAGGCAATTCAGAGGACAGAGGCTTTCTTTGAAGCACACGTCATCTGACTTCATCCACATACCTACAGGTAGACACCAGGGCTCACAGGAGTAGTCTTTCCATTTTGCATGAGAGGAAGCAGACAATGAGAATTGGAGTTACTTGTCCAAGATTACAAAATGTCGACCTGTAGCTTGGACTCTGGCATTTAAGTCACAGTCTGTGAATTATATTTTGTGATTTAGGTTCCAGGTATATGATCAGTAAAAACATTGGTTAGGAGGGAAGGTGCTTTTCTTAATATGCCAAGATTGAGGTACATATCAGAGTGGACTAGCTAGAAACAACGATCTTGGCTTCAGAGTATTAGGAAAGAGATTGGTAGCAGGTAAGATGCAGGTGAGAATGAGTGAGGTTGTCTTGAGCAGGTGCATGGTGACAAAGAGAGACTCTCTAGATAAAATCCTGGGGGTGATGGCAGACATCAGTAGATATCCAGGATAAATAGAGTGGCTGAAACCATAAAGAACATAGGACCATGGGAATCAAGATAGAGAAGACTTTGAAGGAATAAAGAGATCAGTAAATGCACAAGTGCTGCAAAGTGCCTCCACGAGATGAGCGCAGTCTTTGGATTTGGCAATTAGAAGGCTGTTGGAGACCTCTGAGAAAGTACATTTACTAGAATGTGAGGTAAGAAGACAGATGAGAGCTTGGGGAGGAAGCAGCTAGAGGGAAGAAAGCAAAAACGAGCTAAGCCACAAGAGTCAGAGGATCAAAGTGAGATTACTTTAGCTTTACTTGCTGGTCTGTTTTAGGATGGAGGGTTTACGCAAAATTTGCATGCAAAAGGCGGGATGTCAGTGAAAAAGAAGTTCTGGGATAAAACCAGATGCAAAGGGTCTTAGAAGGAACAAAACTCCACAGGGGATGGCACAGAAGACAGTCCTGGAGAAAGGATTGATGACAGAGATAAATACAAGAGGCAGGGAGACCAGAGGCAACAATATCCACTTTTTTTTAAAAGATTTATTTTATTTATTTGAAAGAAAGAGTTACAGAGAAAGGTAGAGCCAGAGAGAGAGAGGTCTTCTGTCCACTGGTTCAATCCCCAATGGCCTCAATGGCCAGAGCTGTGCCGATCTGAAGCCAGGAGCCAGGAGCTTCCTCCGGGTCTCCCACGTGGGTGCAGGGTCCCAAGGACTTGGGCCATCTTCTACTGCTTTCCCAGGCCACAGCAGATAGCTGGATCGGAAAAGGAGCAGCCGGGACTAGAACCAGCACACATTTGGGATGCCAGCGCTTCAGGCCAGGACATTAACCCACTGCACCACAGTGCCAGCTCCTGTCCACTGTCTTTTCCCTGTGAAACTGCTATCAGGAGTCTATGTGAAGAGTGAAGAGTGTTATAGGGTGAGTGAGATGCGCAGCTACTGCAGAAAGCATCAGGATGATATGTGCAGAAATGAAGCAAAGCAGTGGAAAGCTGCCAGAGACAGGTATGGTACTGGGGAAAATAATACCTGGAGGCCTGATGTCAGTGGGAAGGATAGCAAAATGCCAGAGTTTAGAGAAATGGGTTACTGTGCTGGTGAGTAGCTGATATCCCCACTGAAAACACTGAATGTAATCAAGCACACATTACATCATATCCAGTATCTTCCATAGATGAAGACAGGAATGTATGTGCTACTACTACCACTAATAATAAAATAGGTGGATACTTTTTTCAAGTGATTTCTATAAGCCATGCAGTAAGCTATTAGTTTTGTAAATAAGTGGTCTTTTTCCCCCCAGGAATGTATGAGTCATTGCTGCTGTTGTTATTGTCACCTCCAGTTTACAGATAAGGAAACTGGGGGTTACTTAAGCAATTTGCTTAATGTCACCAAGCTAGCTAGTGTCAGAACCAGATGGAGAACCAGATCTGTTTGTCTTATATCATGTTCTTTTTTTAAAGATTTATTTTATTTATTGGAAAGAAAGAGTTACAGAGAGGGGTAGAGCCAGAGATAGAGGTCTTCATCCGCTGGTTCACTCCCCAAATGACTGCAATGGCAAGGGCCGAGCTGATCCAAAGCCAGGAGCCAGAAGCTTCCTCCAGGTCTCCCACAAGGGTGCAGGGTTCCAAGGACTTGGGCCATCTTCTACTGCTTTCCCAGGCCATAGCAGAGAGCTGGATCGAGAGTGGAGCAGCTGGGACTCGAACTGGCACTCATATGGGATGCCAGCACTGAAGGCTGGGGCTTCAACCCACTGCGCCACAGCACCAGCCCCTTATATCATGCTCTTAAATAATATGTTTTCTTGATGTAAAAAAATTTCTAACAGAAATAATTTCAAAAGTTTGTTAGTGGGGCCAGCATTGTGACATAGTGGGTAAAGCCTCCACCTACAATACCAGTATCCTATATGGGCACCAATTTGTGTCTCAGCTGCTCTACTTCTAATCCAACTCCCTATTATAGACTAGGAAAAGCAATGGAAGATGGATCAAGTACTTGGGCCCCTGCACCCATGTGAGAGACCTGGATGAATCTCCTGGCTCCTGGCTTCAGCCTGGACCAGACCCGGACATTGCAGCCACCTGGGGAGTGAACCAGTAGATGGATGATCTTTCTCTCTGTCTCTTTCTCTCTCTGTAATTCTGCCTTTCAAATAAATAAATAATATTTTTTATTTTATTATTTTTTTTGACAGGCAGAGTGGACAGTGAGAGAGAGAGACAGAGAGAAAGGTCTTCCTTTGCCGTTGGTTCACCCTCCAATGGCTGCCGCGGTCGGCACGCTGCGGCCGGCGCACTGCGCTCATCCGATGGCAGGAGCCAGGTGCTAGGTGCTTTTTCCTGGTCTCCCATGGGGTGCAGGGCTCAAGCACTTGGGCCATCCTCCACTGCACTCCCGGACCACAGCAGAGAGCTGGCCTGGAAGAGGGGCATCCGGGACAGAATCCGGCGCCCCGACCAGGACTAGAACCCGGTGTGCTGGCGCCGCAAGGCGGAGGATTAGCCTGTTGAGCCACGGCACCGGCCTAAATAATATTTTTTTAAAAAATGTTACATAAAAGAATTTTCAAGAACGGTCTATTAATTTGATTACTGTCCTGATAACACAAAGTAGCTATTCGTTCATGCACTTGCTCATTCATTTATTTACCCAATTCATTCCACAAACATTTTTATTTTGAGCATCTACTTATATCACCAATCAGATACAGACAAGTAAACAAGGATCTGCATATGAGGAAGACCCAATTTCTCTCCCTGAAGGATCTTGTAGCCTCCAGGCAAGCAGGGCCATGAACAAAAATGCTTGTACCTGCTGAAAAGGGTTTGAAGGAAGATTATATGCCTGCACTGGGAAACACCAAGGGCTAGAGGCTGCTCCACCTGAGGGTCAGAAAAAAATTTAAAGATGAAGTAGAAAAGCCTGAGTTCTGAGACAAGTCCTTTGCCAAGTAGGGGCAATCCTGAGAGGTGCCGCATGGACAATGTGTATTGCATGGAATCACAAGGAAGCTCAAGGAGCTGGAGTGAATTCTGGGACATCAAGAAGTCATCCTCCTCCCATTTTTTTTTCCTGTATCAACAGACCACCTGCATAATGATTTGATTGATACTTTATTTAAATAAATAATTTATTTATTCTAGCTTTAAGTGCTGATGTGGTGGTGCAGAAGGTTAAGCTGCTGCTTGCCATGCCAGATTCCATATCAGAGTGCTGGTTCAAGTCCCATCTGCTCCACTTCTGATCTAGTTACCTTTTTGGTTTTTTAATTCTTTTTTTTTTTTTTCACAGGCAGAGTGGACAGTGAGAGAGAGAGACAGAGAGAAAGATCTTCCTTTACTGTTGGAGGCCGGTGCACCACGCTGATTCAAAGCCAGGAGCCAGGTGCTTCTCCTGGTCTCCCATGCGGGTGCAGGGCCCAAGGATTTGGGCCATCTTCCACTGCACTCCCGGGCCACAGCAGAGAGCTCGACTGGAAGAGGGGCAACCAGGACAGAATCCGGCGCCCCAAATGGTGCCAAAGGCGGAGGATTAGCCTATTGAGCCATGGCGCTGGCCTAGTTTCCTGTTAATGCAAATGGGAAAGCAGCAGCAGATGGCCCAGGTACTTGGCTCCCTGCCAGCACATGGGAGACCCACGGAGTTCCAGGCCCCTGGCTTTGGCCTGGCCAAGTCCTGTCTTTAGCAGCCACTTGGGGAGTGAACCAGCAGATGAAAGATCTCTCTCTCCCTCTCTCTCTCTCTCTGCCTCCCTACACCTATATCACTCTGCCTTTCACATAAATACTTTAAAAATAACCTTTTAAATTAAAAAATAAAAATTTGCTGTATTGCTGAGTAGTTATATTTCTAAGACATTAACATTTTAGAAATTCTTCCACAAATCATCTGTTGTACATGAGGGTACTTCCAAAAGCTGTGGAAAATGCACCTTATCTTCTGGTAAAATTTTTCACGCTTAAGAGGTGAGAGTGAAGAATGGTGAGTCTTAAACTTGGGGTACTCAGATACACTAAGGGGGGTTCTCCTTGTACCATGTACACGTAAACAGACATGTACACACATAGTGTTTTGCATGTTATTTCAGGATGGAAGGGCCTAAGGGTTTCTGAATCAGAGGTCAAGTCACTCTGCTTGGGGAGAAGGTGGGTTGTATTGTGAGTGATCGTATGAAAGCACCAAAGAGCAAATTTCACCCACTTTGTATTCCTCTTATTCAGATTCCTGAAGGCCATCTGGTTGCACTAAATAACCAGAGATATAATTTCAGGATCCTTCTCATCCTAGAATAGGAAGATTGCAGCTCTGAGAAGTCCAGGCCTTGGCCTGTGTGCTTTGGGCTCTTCAGCCCTCTGCTGGCTGACGGAATAGATTGACTGAGCTCAGCAGGCAGCTGGTAGCCAAAGAGAAAGCCACTGACAGGCAGAGGCTGGGTCACTGGTACTAATGCACTAGCGCCCACTGCACAGCCTGCCAGCCAGCTTAGGCTGAGAGTGTTCGGAGTGGGCAGCCAGAGCCACCGCAGCAAATTCTGAATGCCATTTCTGAAGCTGAGGGCTAACTAACTGATGCCCCTCAGCACCCCTAGAAAGAGAGTCAGCCAACAAGTATGTTTACCTCCTGTTGGCAGAGCAACTGCCTCAGAGGCCACTCTGATCCACTTTCCTGAAAAGACCAGAAGGAAGGGCAAATAGAAGAAGGAAGGAAAGAAGGGAAGGAGGGAGGAAGGGAGGGAGGGAGGGAGAGAAGGAAAGAAGGACACTCAGATGTGGCTACTGCCTTAAATGTCCCACTGTTTAAGCTCCAAACACAGTGGCCAGAAGCTCCTGTTAAACGGTGAGTATATGAAAAGGTCAGCATGTTCAGGGACCCAACGTTCCTCAGCCTGGTGCACAGGAGGCCCGATCAGGCCTCATTAGCTGGATTAGAGAGCTCTGGCCCTCCAGCTCCAGTAAAGATTGAGTTCCTGGGTCCAAGTGCTCCTTTGTCAACCTTGTTTTCTCAAGGCTCAGGCTCAGCTCTAAACACTTACTGGTTAGACCCCAGGGGAAAAATGACTGTGGCCCAGCGGTAATGGACTGTTCTTAAATCTTGTATTCTCTAACGTAAGAATTCTACTGACCGAGCAGATATGACAGGAATCAGAGTATCTCACCCCGCTGGCATATTCTTCTAAATTCTAATGATCTGATTGTGAGCACGAAGTTGAACCATGACAACCTATCCTAATCTAAATCCTTTAAACACAAGGCTACCTTATAATGAAATGTCTTTGTTTACAGCATGGTATTGGTGGAAGGACCTATTATAATCATTATACAAATGATAAACTAAGAAGATAATGTGATACACATTGTCACTATAAGGTGCAAGAACAGCATTGGCAGGTTCAAATCTCTATGGACAAAAGAAGTTGGCTTCAGTAAAGATTTATTTATTTGGTGCTGGCTCTATGGCATAGTGGGTAAAGCCACTGCCTGCAGTGCTGGTATCCCACATGGGAGCCGGTTTGCTGCTCTACTTCCAATCCAGCTCTCTGCTATGATCTGGGAAAGCAGTAGAAGATGGCCGATGTCCTTGGGTCCCTGCACCCATGTAGGAGACCCGGAAGAAGCTCCTGGCTCCTGGCTTCAGATCGGCCCCACTCTGGCCATTGCAGCCATCTGGGGAGTGAACCAGTGGATGGAAGACCAATCTCTCTCTCTCTCTCTCTTTCTCTCTCTCTCTCTCTCTCTCTCTCTCTGCCTCTGCCTCTCTGTAACTCTGCCTTTCAAATAAATAAATCAATCTTTTAAAAGAAAGATTTATTTATTTGAAAGGCAGAGCAATGGAGGGAGGATGAGGAGAGAGAAAGAGAGAGAGAGAGAGAGAGAGAGAGAGATCTTCTATTTACTAGTACACTCCTCAGATGGCCTCAATACCCAGGGCCGAACCAGGCCAAAACTAGGAGCCAGGAATTCCATCTGAATCTCCCACATGGGTGGCAGAGCCTTAACTAATTCGACCACCATCTGATGCCCCAAAGATACAGTAGTAGAAAGCTGGATTGGAAGTAGAGAAGCCAGGACCTGAACTGACAGTCCAATATAGAACTGCAAGCAGCAGTCTAATCCATTGTACCATAATGCCAACTCCAGATAATTTCTTTCTTCTATTTTATTTCATTTTTCTTCACTTGCATCAATACTCTCTCCCCACATCCCTCACCCACTTGACTCTCCAGACCATATTTCAGTTTCCTTTTCGTAAAGACCTTGCTCTTAGATGGGAACCAACTCACTCATGCTGAGCCACCTAAGGCTCATCTTAGGGCTGTGTCTCCTTAAGTCTGCTCCAAGAACCACCTGCAGCCATAATACTGGGGAGCCTATTAACAACTCATGTTCCTGGGCTCCACCAACTGAATGAAAATTTCTAGGAATGTGAAATAAAAATAAGGTCTTTGGTCATCCAGGGCCATAGAGAGAATCTGTAAACCATAAAGACTTGGCCATTCCAGGACAATGCCCCCCAGAGTTGGTCTCTGCTGAGGGATGCATAAGCATATTTAGAGACCAGGGTTTTTGCTGTATGCAAGTTTCTCAGATCCAGTTGTCGATAACTATCTTCCTCCCCACAAAGGCCAACAACTAAGTGGAGAAGTCTAAATGGCCCAACCTCACCATGCAAATGCAGTAAGAATAGATAGTGGAATGAAGACAGGAAGGGAAGTCAAGAAAAAAAGGATGAGAAAAACAAAGCTTGTGCTTGTTGATCTGATTTTCTTCAATTTCTGAACACGAGCTGTTCTCCTTGTCGTAAACCAAAAGATCCCTGAGCCACCTACCAGCTGAATATTGAATGACCAAATGTTATAGCTCTGCTAGTTTCCTTTGTCCTGTACTCAGCAGCTCGAATCAGGATGTTTAGATTTTATCACATAAATTCATTCATTTTAGGAGCTTTGCAATGAAGCTCCATTCCATTCAGAGATTGCCTTTTGCATGGCACACAGATCTGTCTACCAGTGTATAGAATTGGTTTCCTCCCTACAATGATATACCGGAAGGTGGGCCCTACCATCTTTTTAAAGTTCTAGCTTCCTCTTATCTTTCTGATCTGCCTTTCATAGCATGTCATCTCATCCTTATGGTGGCTGTGCCCTCACTTTCCCTCTGCATTTCAGGCAAAAAAGGGGGAAAGGAGGAGAGAAGGTACTAATTGTACCAGGAAAATCAGACTTTTCCTGAATCCCCAGCAATCTTTCACTTCTTTCAAGTTAACAAAACATCTAAGATAGTGACAAGAGAGGATAAGATATGTAGCTTATTTAGTTTTAATAAAATTCAGAACATTGTTCCCTTGAACAAAATTGAGATACTATTAGCAAGGAAGAAGACAAAAATGGAGACTGAGTAGGTAATCTGTAGTGTGTACTCCAGAACTGGAGATACATCCTTGGCTTATCTAGGGCAGATGCTTTCTTTTTGTCCTGTGTATTTGCTTGTCAGTTAATTCTGCACTCATTTGTTGAGACCATACGAGGTCTCAGAGAAAAGGACCCTTCCTTTGGGCACGATGGAGGGAGGTGGCTCCTGCTCACACGGAGCTGGCATTCTAACAGAGGGAGGAAGATGCATGACCAATTAAATACAAAGCAGAGAAATGAATGCCATGATAAGAGAAGAAATGGATGTAACTGGGTACACAATACGTCAGGCAGCTGACCCAGCGGGACTTAGGGAAACTGCTCAGAGAGTAGTAAGGAAAATAGTAGCCATGGAGACAAAGGGTGGCCCAATTTAGAAGGATTGGCCAGCATGAACCAGATCATTTTCGGGGAGCACAGTGGCTTCTGGAAAATTGTAACATTCAGAGTATCTGAAACACGGTCTGTGAAGCAAGGAAAAGCAATCAGGAGGTAGGCAAGGATCAGATGATTCTTGCCCTTCCAAACAACACAGGGAGTCAATGAAGGACTTGAAGCAGAAGTCACAGATGGACACAAATGTTGTAATCCTGATTCAAAAAGACTGCTTTCACAACTGTTGGCCAATCCATTGAGACAATTTTATTATAAAACGGTTTGCTCTTATTTTGTAAAACAATTGAGTAGAAAACACATGATTTTATTTTTAGTCTTTTATAGCAGTACTGTGAAGATAGAGCTCCCAAAATTTGTTAGAGACAAGAACAGACTGCTAGCATCCTCACTGACCTGTGATATCTGAAGCCATCAGTCACTGAGACACCTCATCATGACTTGGCGTAACCTATGCACATGGAACAGGGAATCCTTTATAATCTTATAACTAGGTACCTGCTCTACTACCCATGATGTGTTAATGTGAGTATGCCTTTTATGAGTAGGCTTGTAGCCTGTCTTTCATGGTCTCCTCTTATGGGTGATCTGACCCTTCCCCCTTTTCTCTCACTGGCCAATCTGATGTCCTTACCACAACCCAAAGGAAAATGATGTTACTCCCAGCCACCAAGGACTGACCTTGGAATTAACACAGCTTCTCTTTCATCATAAGTGCAGAGACCAAACAGAAATGTCAGCATCTATTCAGAGTGTATAATGTGTGATTAATCAAGAATAGATATCAGGGTGATATTGAAGATCCTCACATACTGAATGAAGATGTGTGAAAATTCAAGCATAAAATAATCCAGAAATATACTTTTCTGACTTAATCAGCAGAAAAAGATGATGGGAGAGATGTGGGGGAGGAAGTAAAGAGTACAAGGAAGTAAGATGAATATTTATTGGCCACTTATTATTACATAACCATCTCCTTCACCACCACAATATCATCATCATCTTCATCATCATCATCCTCATCATCATCATCTTTATGTTACCACTCCTTTAGTGGAATAAGCCAAAGTTCAGAAAAGTTAATCAATTTCTAGAGCATGAAAGCCAGGCTTCCCACTTCACCAGTAGATCTTTCAAACGAGAAAGCCTTTAAAATGAAAATTTCCTTTTGTGAACTCTAAGAAAAGCCAATAGGGGCATAAGATCTGAAAACTGATCTGAAGATGCTAATAGTGGGATAAATACCTCTGGAAAAGTTATCGTTACATAAAAGCAAACATTTATAGCAACTTTACTCATAATCACCCAACACTTGTAGCAACAAAGATGTCCTTCAATAGGTGAGTAGCTAAGCTTTTTTACCTCCATACAACAGAGTGTTATTTGACAATAAAAAGAAATGAGCTATTGAGCTGTGAAAATACATGCACAAACCTTAAATGCATATTGCTAAGTGAAAAAAAAGCCATTTTGAACAGCCTGAATTATGTATGGTTCCAACTATATGACACCCGGGGAAAAGGCAAAACTACATAGATAATAAAAAAGATAAGTGGTTGGTAGGTGTTCAGATGAGGAGACAGGAAGGAATGAGTAGGGATGCACATGGGACTTCTTCAGGCAGTAAACGTATTCTACATGACACCACAGTGGTAGAAATGTCTAAACATTGCATGATGCATTCAAGGGTAGGGAACCCTTTTTTCTTTTTTAGCCAAGGGCCATTGGGTATTTATAATATCACTTGCTGACCATAAAAAATTGTCAACTTAAAAATTAGCTTGCTATAGAGGATAGTGCTGTGGCACAGCAGGTTAAGCTGCTGCCTACAGTGCCAGCATCCCATTTAGGCACAGGTTTGAGTCCTGGCTATTCCACTTCCTACCCGGCTCCCTGCTAATGCACCTGGGGAAGCAGCAGAGGATGGCCAAATGGAGCCCCTGCCATCCATGTGGGAGACCTGAAAGCTCCTGGCTTTGGCTTGGCCCTGCTCTGGCTGTTGTGGCCATTTGGGGCGTGAACCAGTGGGTGGAAGATCTCTTTCTGTCTCCCCTTCTCTCTTTCTGTAATTCTGCTTTCGAATAAATAAATAAATACATTGTTTTTTAAAAAAATGCCTGCTATAGATTTATTGAATTTTTTTATTTATTTGACAGATAGACAGTGAGAGAGAGAGAGAGAGAGAGACAGAGAGAAAGGTCTTCCTTCCATTGGTTCACCTCTCAAATGGCCACTATGGCCAGAGCTACGCTGATCCAAAGTCAGGAGCCAGGTGCTTCTCCTGGTCTCCCATGCGGGTGCAGGGCCCAGGCACTTGGGCCATCCTCCACTGCCCTCCTGGGCCACAGCAGAGAGCTGCACTAGAAGAGGAGTAACCGGGACTAGAACCTGGCGCCCATATGGGGCGCCAGCCCCAGATTTATTGAATTGTAAAGCCCATCTGTGGCTGCCTTAGCAGGGCCAATTCAAATGATTTCATGGGCCTTCTATGTGAGGGTGTTTTGTGTTTACAGTATTTTGCACACTGAGGAGAGGGAGAAAGGAGGAACAGCTAGTCTCTGACCTTGAAGAAACTTGAGCAATAGCAAAATAGACATATATACACAGCAAAGACTCACGGGAATGGAGCCATGGCTAGAGCTAGCAGTGGGTGAAGTGAGCCTCAGTCTAGGAGAATGAACCTGTGTGGAGGCAGCAGAATCAAGGGTGGAATTGGTTTGAAAAGACTTAATAGAAGACGTACGATTTGCAGGTCTCAGTCAAGGTGGGCCATAGCTTTTTGGAAAGGAGTGATCATGATGTTTTCATAGGTAAGGTGAGGGTAGGAGCAGCTCCCCGCCGGTGAACCCACAGAAGTGCACAACACAGAGAGTAAATCCCAGTGTAAACCATAGACTTCAGTTAACAATAGCATGTCAGGATTAATTCACTGTAGCCAATATACTGAACTAATGCAACACCTTAGAGAAAACTGGGAGGAAGGGTATATGGAAACTGTACTTCTTTAACAATTTTTCCGAAAACTTAAAACTGTTCTAAAAAATAAAGTCTAGTTAAAAAAAAAAAAGTCTATGACTTGAGTTTTTCCAGGAAGAAGGACAAAAGAATCTCAGATGTTGGCAGTGCGTCTGCCAGAGGAAGGGGCTCCATGGGGCGGCAGGGACTGTGTCTGAGACATTCATCTGTTTTATGATGTACCTGACCCCAGCCACAGAGGTGGAGGACCGTGATCAACCAGTGCCTACTCAGGAAGTTCCCTAAGTTCCATATAAATCTGGAGGTAGGCTCTCCCCTCTGACTTGGGGGTGGTCTGACTAATATGTGACTAAGAATTTTGAGGGAGACATGAGCGTATATAGCTGAGGCCTCATTGTCTATGCAAACAAGTAGCACTCACCTTGTAGACTGTCACATTTAGAGAGCCGGGTGACTCATGCCCACGTCACAGAGCCTGCAGATGGCTGGGTTTTCAGGTCATCACACGGCACGTAGGCTGGCCTGCTGAGAAGTCCTCACGAGGCCTCCCACATCACTGAGGACACCAGGGCACGAGGAAGGGGTGACTGTGCTGAGCTCCAGAATTCAGAACTGATCATCCTTTCATCTGCTGCCTGAAAGACATGCCAAAAATGTGATTGCGGTGCCATCTTGTTCCCCACAGCTCTTTTCTGGGCATATATTAAAATGAACACCAGTTAGTGCTACTGAGAGCTGAACGCTCAACACTTCAACATGCCAGGAGGCTGATAGAATTGATGTCCCACTTCTACAGATGTGGAAACCCTGGACTGACAACCGTGAAGGGGTGTGCCTGTAGAGCCCAGTCAGACAGCCTGGATCCTCCTGTCTCCAGAGCTGGAGTGTCAGACCATTTGGATATATTGTTTTTCATGATACTCCTTTGGGATAGCCTGGGATACCTTCATTTTCTCGGGGATTATTTAGTATTTGATGCAAGCAATAGATTCTAATGCTTTCATTTCTTGAAGCCGGTATAGTTCTACTCTACTCTCTTTATTCTATTCTTGTTTTCCTCACGTACTTGGAGCCTCAGCTGTGGGAGAAATGAAGTATTCCTTCTTTGTCTCGACTTCTAAATTTTTGGGTGTAATTAGTCCAGTAGTTCTGCAATGATTTTAAGGATAAGAGGTAAGGTTCAGACACCAGGAGCATTGCATCAGGGCTTGTCTATTCATTTTAATAATCGTGTTGCATCTTTGCTAAGCACTTTTCCTGCACAATCATTTAATCCTCACAGTTTTAGGACTAAAATCCCAATATTACTCCCATTTCACAGATGAGGAAAACTTGTAGTTTTATTGAACTCTCACAGAGACAGAAAGGGTGGCATCCTCTGAGATGCTATCCGTTCTGTTAGGACTGGTCACCTCCCAGCATGCTGTGGTGACTACTCAGACCAAGGAGGAATTTGTGTCTTTCCTATCACAGACTCATTGTGGTCTCTAGATGACATTAGAAACCTAAATATGCCACTGTTATGTCTGTTTGCTGCTAATGTTTTCCCAATGGGAGCTTGAGACTTTTCCACCCCAGACGACGGGTTTATATTCCCCGGGAGCCAAGTGGAATGCCATGAATGAGAATGTCATCGCCCTGAATACCTTCGATTCTCTCATAACCACAAACCATAGTATGTATAAAAGAGATGGACAAACTTCCTGCATTGTTTGCCTTCCATTCCAGGCATGCCTCTTTCACCACAGAACATTATACATATCCAGGAATTAAGGAATCTTTGAAATGAGAAATTCCCCTTTGCTCCTAAATAATGGAAGCTTCAAACCCAGTCAGTGGCAATGAGGGATCATCACTTGTCTGCTCATGGACCCCACAGAGCCATGGAGATGAGGAGCAGCCAAATCCCTGGGCCTGTCCTCAACCCTGCCCTGGCCTTGATCTTCCTTTCAGGCTAGTGGCCTCCCTCCCTTGGGACACTTGCCAGAATGAGGCTGGGATATTAAAGGACTGCTTAAAACTCTTGGCTAGAAGTTGGAACTTCCTTTTTCAGATCTTTTCAATTTCTGAAAGTGAATGTATGGATTAACCATTTCTGTATGGGTTCTAGTTTTGTTTTAAAATATTAAAAATTCTGTTAAGTAAAAATTGAATTATGAGGACAGATGGAAAAATGCACATCAATAAGCCAGTTGTGGCAACTCCATCCTCCTTTCAGTTCATACATTAAATAAAATGTTCATACTTGATTATATTTTGAACACACAAAATAATTACATTCCAAGCATAACTAAAAGTAATAGATACCCAGATATATCTAACCTTAGATTTAATGCAAGTTGGAATTTTTGCATATCACTTTGAGACAAGTTTGTTCCAAGAAATTAGTGCAGATATATTTGAAGTGTCCCCGTATCTTCCTTTCTCTCCTACCCCAGAATTAACCACAACCTTGAAGTTTTTATAGCTTTCCCATTAATAGTCTTGTATTTTGACGTGCAATCCATAGCATTATTTTATTTTTCTTTTTAATTTACCAAATATCACATAACACATTCAGAATTTGATTCTTATTCCCTTAATACCTTTGGAGTATATGTATGCTGCTGCATTATAGATCTAGAATATTCACTTTTACTGCTATTGGTAAGCTCCTATATGTACATCAGATAAGTAATCAGTGCCTCCTGCATAAATCTTTATGTTTCTTTCTGATTATTTGATATTTTTTAACATTGTGCAGAGAAGATTGAGGGATGCGTGTCCATGAGCATATGGTACATTTCTCAAGAATGTGCACCTGTGTTCTAGATTCTGAACATCTTCAAGTTGGGAGCCATTTTACAATATCCATTTAGAAGACTGCAGCAATTTCCACTCCCACAACTAATATTTCAGAGTTCCCCAACTCCACGTCTTCTCTCACTCCTATTCTGATGAGAGCATATTTTGCCAAACCTGATGAGTGTGAGCACACATCTTATTATGCATCTAATCTTTATTTCCTGCCACTAATGAGACTGCATGATTTTTCATATGCTTATTGGCCATTAGGGTTTTCTCTTCTGCTAAGCACTGATTTACATTCTTAGCCAATTTTTTTGTTTTTCTCTCTTTTATGAGGAAGTTCTTTATATATCCAGATATGGATTTTTATACTTTATAAATCCAGATATGGATTATTTGTTTGGTTTTAAATTAATAAGTAGCTTCTAATTGATGTTTGTTTTTCACTGTTTGGATTGACTTTTATTATGCAGAAGATTTTAATTTTTTTATAGTTGTCATTCTTTTTTTTTCTTTTTACAGAATGTGGTTAGTGTGTCGTTTATGGACTTCTTCAAACCAAGCTTATGAAGCTATTCTGTAATATTTATTCTAAATATTTAAGTTTTGTTCTCCATATTTATGTCTTTAATCTCCTTGAAATATACATTTTTGTAAAGTGTGAGGTAGGATTCTAACTTTATGCTTTCCCAAATGGAGAGTTGTCTCAGTATCATTTATTGAACAGCAAATTTTGTCTTCATTTACTTTAATACCACTTCCATTACACTCATATATCAAGTTCACACACAGTTGTATGTTATTGTGTTGTTAGGCAATCTTGTCATCATGGGAAAATCATAGAATATACTTTAGGAAACTAAGAAGGCTAAATCAGCAGAAAATATCTTACAGGACCGCCATTGCAAAGGTAGTCCATTGTTAACCAAAATATTATGAAATGCATGACTGTATATATCTGCTTTATTATTATTCTATTGGTCTAGCCCTGCAGTATCATCATGCTGTTTTAATTACCATAACTTATTTATGATTATTGATGCCTAATTAGGTAAGTTAAAGCTCACCTTTTCATTTATTGATTTATTTGTTTATTTGACAGATAGAGTTAGACAGTGAGAGAGACAGAGAGAAAGGTCTTCCCCCCGTTGGTTCACTCCCCCAAATGGACGCTACGGCTGGAGCTGCACCCATCCGAAGCCAGGAGCCAGGTGCTTCCTCCTAGTCTCCCATGTGGGTGCAAAGGCCCAAGCACTTGGGCCATCCTTCACTGCTATCCCAGGCCACAGCAGAGAGCTAGACTGGAAGAGGAGCAGCCGGGACTAGAACTGACGCCCATATAGGATGCTGGTGCCACAGGTGGATTAACCAAGTGAGCCACGGCGCCAGCCCCCACCTTTTCATTTATTAATATACTTTGGGCTGCAATTAACACTGGCATAATAGTAGGCTTTTATAAAATATCCTATAATATGAAGTTTAAAGGCAAATGGCTATTCTACTTCCACCATCACTTCCTTTCAAAGATAAAGAAGGGAGTAGAGTCTTGAAAGTCACCTCCCTTTTATTAGAAAAGAAAAAGTTGTCTCTCAGAAGCTCTGCTAGGAATTGCTCCTTCCATGCTGTTGCTTAGTTGTAGCCGAGGTGGACAGCCATAGACCATTGCCTGGAAAAGGAGATGGGATTGTAGGAAAAGGCTTCTATTGTGGACTTGTCCATCTCTCTCACAATTCTATTTTTTAAAAAGATTTATTTATTTATTTGTAAGGCAAAATGACAGAGAGGCAGAGAGAGAGAGAGAGAGAGAGGTCTTCCATCCTCTGGTGCACTTCTCAAATGGCCACAAAGTCCAGAGCTAGGCCAATCTGAAGCCGGCAGCCAGGAGCTTCTTCCAGATCTCCCATGCAGGTGCAGGGGTGCAAGGACTTGGGCCATCTTATACTGCTTTCCCAGGCCACAGCAGAGAGCTGGATTGGAAATGGAGCAGCTAGGACTCGAATCAGTGCCCACATGGGACACTGGCACTACAGGCTGCGGCTTCACTTGCTATACCACAGTGCTGGCCCCAATTCTCTCTATTTTGACTTCATAGATTTTGGAGCTATGATGTTGGATGTAGAAATATTCAGGATTATCATCTTTTTGGCAATATGTTGCTTAACCTTATGTAAAATTATATTTTATCTTTTATTTCTTTATATTTTTCTAGTCCTAACCATTATTTTGTCTAACTTAATATTAGTATGCAAATTTTGTTTTGCTAGGTGATTTCCTTTCTCTCTTTATTCATCGCTTTGCGTACCAAACATATTTCTTTATATTTCACATGTATCTCTTGTCCATATTGGTGAGAATGGGCTACATTATGCTATTGTAATCAATAGCTCCAATATATCAATGGCTTAATACAATGAAGTTTATTTCTCTCTTGAGGTGGAGGTCTCTCAAAATTTCATGGGGATCTCTGTTTCACTTCCACTTACCATGGGATCCAGGGCCGTTTCTCTATATCATTAGTGATTATAGTAGAAGGAAAGAGAAGAGTCTGTGTTATGGCACAGCAGGTTAAGTTGCTGCCTGCTGCCAGTTCTAGTCCCAACTGCTTCACTTCTGATCCAGCTCCCTACTAATGCACCAGGGAAAGCACTGGAAGATGGCCCAAGTACTTGGGTCCCTACCAGGGAGCCTCAGATGGAATTACAGGCTCTTGGCTTTGGCCTAACCCAGCTCTGGCCTTTGTGAACATTTGAAGAGTGAACCAGAAGATAGAAGGTCTCTTTCTTTCTCTCTCTCCCACACTCTCTCTCTCTTCCCACTCTTCATAACTCTGACATAAATAAATAAATAATGATCAGAATTCACAAATGCCATGGCAAATATTTGAATTCTTAATATATAATTTAATTGGTAGTTTATTTGTATTTACTATAAATACTGTTACATGAACTAAATTGTGTTTTCTATGTTCCTTGCTTTTCTTTTTCCTTTACATTTCCTCTCCTTTGATCTACTGGAGTAAACAATAAATATTATATTTCTATTTCTACATGTTTATCTTAAAACATTAATAAGTACATCAATGTATCCACTCCTTTTCCAAACATTTTACATTAAATCTGTGGAGCAGCCCTATTCTAGCATTTTCATTCCATCTTGCTGTTAAGTTCCTTCTGAAATAGTTGTTGCAAATATTTTAAACAGTCAAAGCTCTTAGATTTAACGATTATCTACTTGCTGATATTCTTCATTCCAGGGTTAATTCTCTTCTAATTTAATTACAGACTTAAATAGGTCTTTCAGTAAGCATCTTTGTAATAAAAACTCCAACTCCTCGTTTATCTAGAAATGTCTTTGTATTTTTCCTCAGTAGACGTTTCCCTGCTTACACAATCTTAAGTTAACAATTATTTTCAGGGTTCAGTGTTGTGGTGCAGCAGGTGAAGCCACTTCCTGAGATTTCCCATATGAGGGCAGGTTTGGCTCATGTCCTCACTGCTCCCTGCTAATGTGCCTGGCAAAGCAGCAGAAGACGACTCAAATGCTTGAGCCCCTGCTACTCACCCACATATGAGGTCCAGATGAAGCTCCTAGCTACTGGATTTGGCCTGGCCCAGCCCTGGCCATTTTAGCCATTTGGTAGTGAACAAGCAGATGGAAGATACCTCTCCCTCACTCTCTCCGTAACTCTGCCTTTCAAATAAATAAATAAATCTTGAAACAAACAACAACAACAACAAAAATCCCCAGGTGTTTTCAACATAAGTTATTCAGCACTTTAAATAGGTTACTCCCCTATATTAAGTCTCTATTTTGGGTGATGAGATCATTATCAAATTAATGTTCATTCTGGTGCTAAACGCCTCCTTTGTATCCCAGCTGCTCATAACATCTTCTCCTTTTCTCTGGCACTCCAAAGTTCTACCACAATGCATCTAGGTGAAGACTTTGTTTCAAAATTTGCTACTTAGGATTCACTGAGCTTCATGTACCTGAGAATTGATGACTTTAATAAATTCTGGAAAATTCTTTGTCATTACCTTTTTGAATATTTTATCGTTCTTTTCACTATATTCAGTCTTTCTGGAATTTTAATTTGAAATATTTCTGACTGCCTATGACCATCCTAAATACCACTTATCTTTCACATGCCAATTTATGTATCACTCCATGCTGTGTTCCAGGTTATTTCCCGGATTATATATTTCTGCCTCTTAAGTCTCCCTTTTACTACGTTTAGGGCATCTTTTAGCCTATCCTTGAATTTTTAATTATACATTTTTTTTTCTTTATAGAAAGAAGCTCTACATGGTTGTTTTGGTTAAGTAGAGGGTTCTTTATATATATATATATATATATATATATATATATATATAGTTCAGGATTTTTATATTTTCTTTAAAATAAAAATTATCCAAAAATTTAGCATATTCTTATATAATAGTTCCTTTCAAACTCTTCTTTTACTTTGAGTTTCCAGGGAGCAATAATGCTTCCCCTGATGATACTAGTTGACTCTTCCTTATAGAGAGTAATTATTCATGTTACTTACAAGTTTTTCTGGCAAGCTAATCTTGACATTTTTCATATTGTATTTTTTTGAGTTGGAATTTCTTATATAGCAAGGAATTCAAGGACTCTAGCAACATGTAGAATCCACACATCTCCCATCTGCAAGTATTCAAAACTGTTGGATACACTATAACAAGAAGCCATTCTAATAAACATATATGAAGTAAAAATAAATAAAGGCAATACTTTTGTTTTTCTCTGTGAGTTCTTTCAGCTTTGAATCCCCAGTGGTTTTTACAAGGTAACAAGGGTTACACATGAACAATAATTTTTGAGTTGAGATTCTGGACTGACTAGAAGTACATATTTGGTTATTATACCTCTTCATGTGGCAGACTTAAGTTTCTACTTCTCAATAAACCAGTTTATTTCTTTCTCTACTCTTCCCTAGATCTTGGGCCACAGCAAGCTTCTTGGAGCTTGCCAATGAGCCATGATAGTTTTTCTATTAAGGGTCTTTTCACAAGTGGGCAATGCTTTCAAAAGGTTTTAATGCCCATTTCAGTTCAAGCACCATAACTCATTGAGGAGGCCAAAGTCCACATCTCCTCTGTGCATGTCAGCATTAGTACGTCACCCATATATTGTAGGGCATACATCTAAGAAAACATATGAATTACCCCACCACCAAATCAGGATGCCACTATATTAGCTCTCCTCTGGCCAGGAGTTCATTCTTTATTTCTGGCAACTGAGAATTCCCTTAATTTATTTTTCTCCTTCTGAGATTTTTTTTTTTTTTGTCTATTCTAAAAATATCTGAGAGGCATAGAAACAGATAAATAGAGACAGAAAGACAGATCTTCCATCCACTGACTCAATTCCCAAACGCTTGCAGCAGTTGGGCCTGGACCAGACTGTAGCTAGAAGCCAAGAACTAGTACAAGTGGCCCACATGGGTGGTAGAGACCCAAGTATTTGAACCATCACAGCTGCCTCTCAGGGTGCACGTTAGCAGGAAGCTGGAATTGAGAGCAGAGCTGGGACTCAAGCCCAGGTACTCTGTGGGAAGCCCAGGCAGTGTCTTACCTGCTGAACCAAATGCCTGCTACCACCTTCAGATATGCTTTAGAAGCTATTGTGTTGCGATAACTCATCCAGAATTTATATTTTGTGGTAAGAGGTGGGTCTGCAATGGTTTAGTCCTTCATATTGCTAGAGTTTTACCTTCTATGTGAGAAATCACTACTCATGGCTGAAGGGTAGAAAGGGCACTAGTCAGTAATTTCTTTTATGAAAATCTATTAAACCATTGAATGTCCTTAATGAAGAAAACTTGAAAATAAATAGATGATTAAGGTACAGTAGCAGCTATACCTCTAAGGAAGAAAAATACTCTCCATTACATCAGACACTATTTATCTTTTCTGTCTTCCTCTGTGGCCTTGTTATTTTAAATCTGTGGTTTCAATAATGAAACTTTTCAAAATTAACATATGGAACTGCATTTTTGCTAAACTATTTACTTCTCATTTCTTGTTTCCAGGTTTAGTTTAATATGATCCCTCGCTTTAGCTACCATACTTTGTAGAAAATGCGTTCTCTTGCAGAGCCAAGGAAATGTAAAACAAAAATGACACACACACATGTCCCAAAAGTATCCATCTGTTCATTCACCCTGCTGGAATTTAGGAATTTTTTCATATACTCGTATGGAGACTTTTCCCCTTTAAGGCTCATATATTTGATATTTTGTGAAACCTGGTAAATCCATAACATAGTGTGAGATAAGTTCCAGGGAGTAAGATAGCATTTGTTATTTACAATCCTTTGAATTCCCTTGATAATTGAGTGCTATTTTCACTTTAAGGAAAATGGTAAAATGAATGAGCATGAAAATTAAGTGCTTGTAGTTGGCAAAATAGGATCTTTATGTTGGTGAATATTGAACACAGGGAAAATGACATGCAACAGCCAGCTAGGAATTTTATTTTATAGGAAGATTCCTCATAGCCAAATACAGACAGAGGGGATTGCTGCTCATTAAAGTCCTGTTTTGAAATATTTCTTACGATTTTTTAAAAACTTGTTTTCCCTGTACTGAATGCTCCAGAAAACTCAGAGCAATCTTATTCTTTCCACCTTTCAAATGAGAGCTGTGACAGATAATGCCCCTCCTCCCCTGGCCTGGGGCAGACACCTTATTTACCAAACCAACCTAATTACCACTTTAGCAAGGTCAGGAAACAATTGCACGTTTTTCAGGACAAAAATATTGGTTGGAAAATTTGATCCACAGAATTTGCTTTCCTGACCTCAATATAAGTAATCTACCCAAGGTATACAAATAATGGTGAATGTTCAGGTCTATCAGGCAGTAATAAAGAGTATAAAAACAACATAAAGGCAGCTGCTCACACATGAACAGGTTGGATTTGGAAAATACATTTGTAAGCAAAAGGAACAAGAATGAGGATGGGGCACCACCGCAGGAGCTGGGAAGTGATGCTGTCCTTTGAGAGCACTGATTCACAAAGATCAGGGTTGCAAGAGCAAAGTCACAGGTAGGAGGCAGATCTGAAGATTCTAGCACATCCACGGCAAGAGCACATGCAGATTACACGGAGATTGGTATGAATTTGGAAATTCCTAGCTGAAATGACTACACAGTTCTCCTGAAGAAATACTAGAGGATATAGGAGAGTGACCATGTCAGTGACGTTTTTAGGAAAAAATAAAAAGAAACAGAATTCAATGATACTGATAAAGAACGAGTAATAATTATTTGTAATTGTTAATAATTACAAGATAATGTTATAGAAAAATAATGCAACTCATTATGTGGAATCTGTTTTTGTCTTCCAAAGTTTTTTCATACTTTATTAGTTGGAAAGCTTGAGTAGTTCTGTCTTATTTTCTTTTTAAAAATTCTGAGACAATAACAAATGACCAGTCTGTATAAGACAAATATAGTGTCATTTCAGTACATTAATATCTCCAGTGGCACACAATTGTCAAAATTTGAAACTTGGTTTTAAGATAAAGTCCTCTCTTTGTGTAGTTTGGGCCTCATGCAGGTGAATATCTACAAGTGATGTAAGCAGGGAGGAAGCTAGGAGGGAGGAGCTAAAGTAGCCAGCTCCTCATTGTAGCCTCACCTACCTGTCGCCCCAGCTGCACTGCCCAAATCCTCCACCCTTCCATGTAGAGGAAAACTGTAGCTTTTGCGGTTTTACCAATCAAAACCCAAGCTGGCTGTAAGCAACCAACATAGCTGCCAGCACGCTGTGCCCCTGTAATGACCTTCAGCTAATTATAAGATCATTATGGTAAAATTACTATGGCTGACACTTTCACTTCCATCACCCACCTGGCGCCATGACACTTCTGATATTTCCAAAACAAGAGAAATGAAATGTGCAGTGCTCAGGCCAAATTCTACATCCTTTGAATATTCAGTTAACCCCCACCTCAAACAGCACCCCCTAAGCCTCCATCAGATAAAGTGATGGACCCAAACCTCATTGAATATAGTTCTCTTGTGGGTGTTCTTTCCTCAGTGCGCCCTTTCACTTTGCATGTAGATGAATCTTGCTTCTCTGCCGATCTTTATCTACATCTTGTCCTTCAATTCTTATCTTGCATCAGAAACAAGAATCTGGACCCAGCTATCCATTAACAGAAATACTGGGGGTTATAGCTTCTTATTCTCCTTGCCCTTCATGTGGCTCTGACCCTTTCAGGATCTCGATGGAGAAGGGAAGAGGTGGGGGACAGGAAAGTTGTTTGACTGGTCTGTGAATGACAGGCATCATGTTCTTAGTCCTGGCTAGAGGTAGAGCCTTCTGTTAATAGACCCTTCAACATTTTGTTTTGTTTTGTTTGTTTGTTTGTTTTGAGACTCCTGCCCCCATACTGGACTCTTCTCAGTACATTTTCCATGACTTTGTCAAGTATTCCCTTCAAGCTATCAATTCCTGCACAGTAATCTACTATACAAAGACTATGTCTATTACAACCCAAGACCACTCCAGAAGATACCTTGGAGCTACACTGAAGGTGTTCAGACCAGCACTCCTTGAAGGAAATATTCCTTCTTCTTTGCCTATGAGTAGGCAGGGAAGCCTGGTACATCTAGCCCACCCCCAAACTCTAAGATTTTCCAAGCAGAAGTTTTATATCAATCTACTATGATTCTCTAACACAGAATAGGAATCAGATCAATCCCAGGTGGCCCTTGAAGTATCTCTCTTGTGTATTTTTAAATTATTATTACTTTTTTACATATTTGAAACTTGGGGACAGACATACAGTCTGGTTTCATCATCTGGTTCATTCCCTAAATGCCCATAATAGCTGGGGCTGGGTCAGACTGAAGCCAGGATCCAGCAACTCAATCCAGGTCTCTGACAACTGTGGCAGGAGCCCAGTTACATGAGCCAAGCTACTGTCTCTCTGGATATGCATTAACAGGAAGCTAGAATTGGAAGCAGAACTGGAACTCAAACCCAGGTACTCCATTATGGGATGCCAGGATCCCACATGGCATTTTAACCTCTGTATCAAATGTTGCTCCTCTCTTTGTTACAACTTGATGGTGAAATGGGAAGTATCCTGAACCCTCTCTCTTTGTGGTTGGGATGAAGATTCTCAAAATCCACAATGCGCTCTACCCAGTGAAATTTTTCTGACATCTTCCTTAATCTCTTGTCTTAACCTTTTATATCCTTGATGTGGGGGAGGGACCTAAGAATTGAAACTGGTTTTTTTTTAAACTATCTCTCTTAAAACGGCACTCATGTGATCTTTTCATCAATTCCCTTTGACTAGTGTCGTATCTCTATGCCTCAGTAAGAACATCAGATGAGTATGGGGATGTGAATGGCCTTTTTCAATAACTCAAGCCCATTTCATGACAATGTCAAAGATTCAGAAGAGACACTGTACAGAGAAGGAACTCCTGAAGTTAAGTTTATAGGCAAGATCTTTAGCCATCTGTGTTGTTATGCCGGAAAAAAGGAAGAATATTTCCTCTTGCAGGAGGAAGAAAGCAAAATGAGAATGGCAAGAGGGGAGAAAATGCATGGCTGGGTAACAAGGCTTAAAAGCCAAGAAGTCCAAAGAAAACGATGTCTAACATTCAAGAGTAAAAACAGCCTTTACATCCTGAAACATTCAGTTAAGTGAGTTATGCATCAAAACACCCTTGTATGGATGATTTGTTGTTACTACTGAATCAAGGAAAGACCCTGATTTCCATATTTGGGTCTTTGGCCAAAGCAAAGTAAAGGCACAGCTGTGGGCTCAAGAGTGGAGAATGGGATTCAGAAGAAGCAGGAAGCCAAAGTTGCAGGTGAGCAATAGAGTGTGAAATCCTGGGAGGTTGCCAAAGTCTTGAGGAAAGCAATGAAATGAAGGTCCAAGGCATCTTATCTAGACAAGGAGGAGCAGAGAGACCCAGCTGACATCTGGCTTATACATACGCGTACATATTGAAATGCCTGGACAATGTTAACCATAGTTATTGCTAGATAGTGGGATTACAGGTATCATTATTTTCTTCTTTATTTTTTTTACTAATATGTGATTCTTAGATTCTTCTATTATATTTTTATGATTAGAAAAACATAGAAAATTTGAGTTTAAAGGAAAAACAACAGAAAAAATATGAATCAGAATCAAGGAACACATGAATCCATGGGCTCTACTCTGGCAAGTCTCTAAGTCAATACTGGATGGAATGTGCTCTCCTGTTGGCTGTTCCATTTGACTTCAGTCTCCAAGATTAGCTAATAGATGTCTGCTCTGAATGCACTTACCTAACAATAAAACAATCAGTTTCAAACATTTATTTCCCTACAGAGGTGAAAATCTGAGATGGAACAATTAATCTATAACAACGCCAATAAGCAAAATGCTACCTCATGAGGCTTTTGGATAACAAACCACCTTTTCCAATGTACATTGTCTTTGCCTTCTGTTGTTATCATAGGATAACAAACACAAACTGGGTCACTTATAAAGAATAGTGATTCATTTTGGTTGATAGTTCTGGAGTTGGGAAGTCCAACAGAATGGCATGGGCATCTGTTTCACTTCTAGTGGGGGCCTTGTGTTACCTCACAATGTGCAGAAAGTAAAAAAGAGAAACAAAGGAGAGCTAAGGAAGATGAACTCACATTTGCAGTGAACTTCTGGCATGAGAATAACCCCCTCCCAGAGAATTGACTGACTTCTGCAACATTAATCTAGTCATGATTGCGGAGCTCTCCTGACACAAGCATCTCCCACGCACTCTCCCTTCCAACACTGCTGCACTGTGAGTTCTAGAATGTCCCTCAATTCATATTTGTGTGCTTGGTTTCTCATAATTAAACTGGGGTTACAGGTTTAGGGGAGAAAGAATCATAGGTACCCTTCCCATCCCATTGTATCTCGAAAGCTGCCAAGGATATGTGGCAAAGACTACACTTGTGTTATCAAAATCTGTTTCTATTTGGACCTAATCTTATAACACACATGCAGTTAGGGAGGCCATGAAGCTGGTTTCTGGATAACAAAACTCCTGGTATGTGCCTTTAATAAACCTGCCAAGGGGATTTTCCTCAATTATTTTTTTTTTTTCATTTTAGCTTTTGGTTTAATGTAAAGATTCTAGTGGAGGAGTCTGAGACCCAAGGAAATGGTAGGACAACTAGAACAGAGATCCCAAAGCCTTGAACAGTTCTTCATTGAAGTATGGCCTTAGGGGTGTTCATTGCACTATGACATGAATGGAAAACAGATCCATTTTATGTTAAGCTACTGAGGTTTGGTGGTTGTACGCCAGAGAAGTTAAACTTTGCTGAATAGTGCAGAGATAATCAGGCTGGAACTCTGCTGGTCATAAGATTAAGAATATTCCTAGTTTTTGTGCAAAAATCCCTTCCTCTTTGGTAATCTGATCATTCTAAGTTTATTTCTTTCAAAAAATGTCAGTGCTCTTAGTATAGAAAGAACAAATTTTCTTAGTACCCATTCCTTTTCAAAAGTCCTTCCTGGCTGCTGATCTAATCGAAATGTTAGCTTTTACAATGATTTGTAATACACTGTTCTAATTGATCATATTGTCTATATCAGTGGGGATATTTCTCAAGCTTCTCCTTCTTGGGTCACCCCTACTCTCACTTCCACACACAAATGCAATGTCTAATCTGGGTACATTTTGTGTGGTGAGCTATGGACATTCAGTGAAGGAGGTAGCAAGGATATTTAGGAGATATATGTTAAGGGATTCTTTGGCTAAAATAGCCAAATTTAAAAATAAAATCACCTACATGATAGTTTGTATCAGGTCTGCTGTGTTCCATAAATTCATTATTTGAAAGAATCCACCAGGAACCTCTCGTAGAGTCTTATTATCTCAGTGCAATAACACAAATGACCAGATGCAATTATCATTTGAAGGGTGGAAAAATGAAATATCAATTCATTTCTACAAATCTCAGTGATGTTAAGAATCATTTGGAGAGCACTTAAAGATGTAGAATTTAGGGCTCTATTCCCAAAGATTCTGACACATAAGGTTTGGAACAGGCTGGAAACCACATTTTGAAAATGCTACAGGAAGTAATAATCACTCCAGTTTGAGAACCTCTGTTCAGAGCCACTTAGGTCAATGGTCTATACTAACTTATTTCACCCAATAAATTGCTTCAAAATTAACATATTTACCTACAACAAACACACAAAGTGCTGCCACCACTACCACCACCATCACCCTCATCAAACCAATGCAAAGGAAAAATCAAGAGCTCCGTTCATTCAACTATTAATTAATTGGTCTTCCTCTCAGATAAGAGCCTCTTGACCTCTATCTCTGTTTCATTGTAGCTTTTTTCACTCCTGATTCCTTCTATGACCATTGGGCTATCAGGGAGAAAAAGTTATCTCACTGTTGATGACTCATGTCAGTATCTCCAGCCTACACTTACATCTCTCTTTTAATTAAAAAAAAATATTCTGTCAATAATACTTCTCTTTTTGTTTTAAACAGATCAAGGTTTTCAGGCACTCCATTGGAAAATGAATAGATTTCTGGATACTCCATAAGAGGGTTATGCATATGGTACATTTCCATTCAATCTTTCCTGATTCTGCAGCCTAGTTAGTGATAATTGCCATATTCATAAATATATCAGAAAAGTAAATCTGATAATGACAACACAAAGAGGGACACTTAGAAAGCTTAGCAACATTCCTTCATTCATTCAGTCCCTGGGAGAATTGCGACTCCCTGGTAGAGGCTGATATTCTTTCACTGTTCTTTGAGCTCATTTTTCAATATTTACCAAAGTCTCTCCACTATGAACATTGTGCCATTTTACTGTAGAAGGCCTCTTCTCACTGTCCAATTCAATGTGAGGTATGAGGAGAGAGTAAATGAATTAAAGAAATATTCAGTGTATGGGTTACGAAGCCTACACTCCCATGTCTGAGTTTCTGAGTTCAATTCCAAGCCTATCTCCTGATTCCAGCATCCTGATGGCTCAAGTAGTTGTGTCTCTGTCACCCATTTGAGAAATCTAGATTGAGCTACTGACTCTCTGGTTTGGACTTGCCCAGTCCCCAGCTGTTGTGGACATTTTGAGAGTAAATCAATGAACAGAAGATTTCTCTGCCTCTGAAATAAATTAATAAATATAAATTATTTAAAATCTAAATTTGATGTTTTTTAAGATACTATAATATGTTAAGATCAAACTTTTTCTGTCAGTGAAATTTCCATCAGGATATTAGTCATGGCAAATCAGCCCATTCACCACAGCCATACAACACACACACACACACACACACACACACTCAACATTCATACACAACTAAATAGAAAATTGTATTGAAATAGTCAAAATCACATGAAGTTGCAAAGGTGGTACCAAACAATCCTACACAATCTCACCCACTCTGCCCCTGTTGTTTCATCAAATCAAGGAGTCAGCACTGGTATGCAGTGCTATACATACTTCTAAGAATCTTGGTATCTGCTTTGCCAGGCCCAGCATCCTTCTCAGACACTAAAATCAACTCACTGGCTGTCACCAAATCAACACTCAGTCACAATTGTCTGCCTCTCTGAACCCAGGTTCATGGGTCTGTCTTTGAATTGGGTTATGGTTCTTCAAAATGAAGTTGATATCAGTGAACAAATTTCAAAGGGAGTATATTCCACATATCTGTTGCTGTGTGATAAACCTACCCAGAATGTAGTAAGTTAAAACAGTAACACTTACTTTCCTTACAAATCTGCAATTTGGATAATGGTTGGTACTAGCAGCACTAAACTGTCACATTCAAACATTTTGCACTTGCTAAACTGGCTTGAAACCTGGCTCCTCATGGCATGGGTTAGAGCAGCATGAGGGTTGTGGGCTAGAATCATCTGAGAGACCCAATGTCACATTGATAGTCCATTGTCTTGGCTGGGAAAATTCAAACAGTTGGTACTCTTAAATGTGTCTCTCTTCTGTTGTATGGTCTCAAAGCAGAATGCCCCAAGTGTGACAGTTTGGGAGAAGGTGGACTTCTCACATGTTAGCCAGGGTTCCCAATACATGCATGGAGAAGGGTTGACAGAGATAAGGATAGACATGTGGGGGGAGAGAGAAAAGCTGTGCACTTTTAACCATACAGTCTCAGAAGTTACAAGGCTTCACTACTGCAATGTTTTATTCCCTCAGGCAACTATAGAAGCCTACACGATTTCAAGAAGAGGGGATGTAGATGTCACCTTTTGATGGAGAGGGAGCAAAGTTCTAGATTTTATGTGACCATAAATATTGTTGAGGGATCAGAAAGATAAACTACTGAAAATACCTGGGTTTAACATTTCTCTTTTAAAAAGAAAACATCTATAATGTATACTTTATGGAGTTGCCACTTGAAACTTCCAGAATATTTGCATTCCTAGCCATCTCACTCAACTACAGATACACATACACACACACACACACACACATACACAAACACACAGATGATACATGCATATGCCGACACATAAGCCAGACTTCTAGAAGGACATGCATACTCCCATACACACACAGCTAATGTGCACATACATATAACCACTTCTAAATTATTATCTTCTTGTTTATGTGCTCAGCCAAAGCTTCTTCTCAGAAGTCAGAATTGACTTATTGGCTACCAAAGAATCCAAAATAGGACCCAACTACTCCCTTGTTTGGATCCAGTTTAGTAGGTTCAGCCAAATTGTTTTTGGGTTGTCCATGAGTCGAGTTATGGATCCCAAGAAACAAAACTGAAATTATCAAGCTCATTTCATTTGATGTACCAAGAAGCACACAGCACTACATGAAAGAACTTAGTGATTAGTTTACCAAGCCATGAGACTTTATGTGAATGACCTGTGATAAATGACTGGTCAGCCAAAGGAACAGAAATCATGTATTATTTCCACAGCTTGAAGTGAAATGCCATTTGTATTTATCATCATTCTGAAAGAGCACAGATTATGTCGGACCAACTTTCTGCAAATGCATATGTGAACTTCATATGTGTGTGTGTATACATATATACATATTTGACTTCATTAAAAATTCTTGGATTATCAATAGTGACTTGAAGATGGTGTCATTGTGCTGAGAGGTATATAATTAACTTTCCCAGAAATTTATAAGAATTTTGAACATAGAACTATTTAAGCATTGTCAAGATCTTTTGCTCATTTAGAATTTTCATCTTAGAGCCTGAGACTCAAAAAACGTACTCATAGTTTTACCATGACACATTTCCTGATTTTGCATTTTTCTGCTTTATTTTATTTTTTCTTTTAGTTGCTCTGGATAAAAGATCAGTGTAATTAAATGTGTAGGTGGTGGTATCTTCACCTAAAATATCCATGAATCTCAGGCAGGCCTGTCTAGAGAGAATTGAAGTAATCACAAAATAAATGAGGCATTTGGATATACTAATGTTTCTTATAAGCCAAGATAATCTAATGAATTTACCATTGGAGGATACCAGGTGGATGTCGTTTATCATTTTTGGAGCACTCACTATATGTAGGTATTGTGCTAGCCACTTTAGGTAACACTATTTCTTTGATAATAACAGACCTGTGCAGCTGGTATTATCGTTCCTATTTTACAGGTAAAGAAACTTTTCAGCTCCTAGATTCTGGGTACTTGACCAGGATCTCAGAGTGACAGAGCAGGGTTGAAACCCAGCCTATCAGACACTGAGTCATTGCTCTTATCTACTGCAGTGCATTGCCTTACACAGTGGCTAGGAAGTGCAAAGGAAAGCAATAGATTTGGAGTTGGTAGAAGAGGCACAGGATTGCTAATCAAGTTTAGAGCCTGAGAAGGAGTTCAGTAAAGACTTCACAGGAGGGAAATTACACTGCAAATAATGAGGGAGGTTCCCTCAGCCCAAGAAAGAGGGAGGTTCTGGGAAATCTCCACACTCAAGAGACTGTAGAATCATTTCTCCAGCTGAATTGCAAATAATTCCAATGTGGTCTTCATTCAGCTTCCTCAGTCTGGTTGAGCTGGGGCTGCACTCAAGAAGGATATGAGAGTGGAAGACGAAATGAAACTGAGGAGGAACTGAGTGTAATTGAGTGAAAAGACAGTGTCCGCAAAGCCATAAGGGAAAGAAAAAAGCAACTGGATCCACACCATGTGGTTTGGGGTGGGAATAGCAGTCGTTTTCCCAGCAGCGCATTCCCAAAGATACCTGCTTACATACACACAGGTGCACACCTGTGAGCTGGAGCCTCTATGGTTGAATCCATTTAGGTAAGTCCTAGAACTTCTTCTACCTTATCTAGGTTCAGTTGGGTGGTGGGGTAGAACTACCAACACTCCTTTCTGTGGGATTATAATTGTGTAACTTTTCTTACATCTCATTTATCTTACCTCATTTGTGCCAAACTCTTACAAAAGGGTTCTCAAACTTCAACATGCTTGTGAATCACTTACTTGGGCAATATTGTTAACATGAATATCCATATTTAATAAGCCTGGGTGAGGGCTAGGTTTCTCAGTTTCTAACAAGGACCCATAGGTGGTGGATATCCTGGTTGGGGGAACCACACTTTGAATCCTGGGATTCTAAGAAATAAAATCATCCTAGCACGAGAGGATGGGAATTATTACTTTCTCCCAATAAAACAGCATTTGTGTCTGTCTGCCTACAGCCAAGTTGCTGCCATGAGACTTCCCATTCTGAATGTTCTAATCTGTGGCTAAGGCTAAGGAAAGGACACATAGTAGGTCCCACCAAAATCCCAGGCTTGTTCATCATCTTCTTCCTGCAGTGTCAGTTTTCTCGCCTATCCTGGGCCTTTGCCTGACCCCATCTGGATGGCTGGACTTCCTTCCTTTCCAGTGGGAATTCCACTGAAACAGCTGTTTCCTCCTCCAGCATATCACCCAGTGTTCTATAGAACTGTTGTCATCTAGAGCTGGAAGTCAAGCATGAGGGGTCAGCTGGCTTTCTTCTGCTGTTAGTGAGGAAATTTCTAAACCATTTAAATGCAGAGAAATGTCTATTTTCCTCACCCCAAACCACCATAATTTCTTTTTTTTAAATTTGTTCTTAACTGTGCATATTTTCAAACATAAGCTCTGGGTCTGATTCAGTTCGAGATTCAAGTCATCAAGACCATATTTGGATTCATTTGGTTCCAGGTCAAACATTCCAATTTAACACATTTATCCCATGATTTCCTAATGCTATCAAATGACACATCGTTTTATTTTTTCCTTTGTTTTTCTCTTTCAACTAATTTATTTAATGGGTCCAAAATGGGTGATTAGACCATAAAAACATGTGGTATCCTAATTGGATTTTGAAAATGTGTAAACATGGCCCTCCAGTGGCCTGCTATTACCATCTGGACCAGATATAAACTTCTGACCATTGCCTTCAAACTCTCCTCCAACCAGCCCCACCCTACCACCAATCTCATTTGTGACTTTTCCTTTCCAGGGTCCCTCTAACCAGGCTGGGCTTCTTACTCCTCAGAGTTCCTTTCTCAACTTCTGCCTCAGGGCCTCTGCCTGAACTGGTCAACAGAGCAGAGACACATTCCTACCTTCCATTCTCTTCACCTTTCAGAAGGGTTTTCAGATCACAGGTCAAGATCAATACTTCTAGGAATGTCTCCAAAACCCACCCTACCGGTTCTCCCATAGCCACCATAATCCTTACTTCACTTCAATGTCTTCCAATTATTTTGGCAGTTTGTGTCTTTCTCGCATATATTTATGAGTCATCAACAGACACTGTGTGCTTCTTGTTTTGGGTATTAATCCAGGTGCTACGAATTGGGAGTGAACAAGCAGGCAATGTTTTTAATATAATTGTGTTTATATTCAGGTTTGAAAAGGTAGAGATGAACAACAAATAAATGAACAATAATTTCATGTGGTGACATAGTACGGCAGTATGAGGCTAGAGGGCAATCAGTGAGTGTCCTTTTGGTGTGAACTCTCTCTGAATGCACTTTAAAAAATTTTCCACATTCTGAGAAAATATTCATAGTCACAGTTGATTTAAATCGCACATCAAAGTTTTCCTGTGAATAAGAAATGTTGAACATGTCTCATAGGAAGAGGTTATGTGTCTGTGTGAAGCTAGTCATGCCTGGGAAAATATCATTGAGGAGACTAATGACTGATTTCCTTGATGAGAAAGCACATTTATAGTCTTCAGTTCATCTCCCCAAACTGCAATTGAATGCATCTGGGGTACCTGTTAACCCTATTCCATACCCTAAATGATTCTGAAGCACTGACCTTTGGACCACATAATGTAAACACTGCAGTGCAGCATGGATGTGACAACAATTAAGATATTGAAAGGATGAGTGGATGGGTGGGCAGATAGAAGGAAATGTGGCTAGGAGGAAGGATGGATAGTGGATGGGTACATAGATGGATCTATTGATTCGGGGGTATAATCAAGCAGATGAATTCACAAGAGGATTCAAAGCAAGTTGTATGTGATATGAGACTCTTACAAAAAGTTTGTGAAAAGTGGAATTTAAAGATAACAGGAATATTCCATGAATTTTTGGAGCCTCTTCATATGTATCTCTGTGAATCTAAATTTACCTGTCCTCTGATACTTGCTTATGATTTGGGACAATAAGCTCAGTTCAGTCTCCTTCCCCTAATTTTAATGAAGAAATAGTTCATTCTTTGAGCTTTAAGTATAAAAATCATTGTGTGGGTTGGACATTTGTTACACATATTGAGTCATCAAGTCACCATGTGAGATGCCTACATTCCATATTAGAGTCCCTGGGTTAGAATTTCTCAGCCATGCTGCCAATATAGATTCCTGCTAATGCACACCCTTGGAAGCAGCATGTGATGGTTCAAGTAGTTGGGTCCCTGTCCCCCATATGGAAGACCCAGATTGAGTTTCTGGTTCCTAGCTTTGACCTGGGCCAGCTCTGGCTATGGCAGACATTTGAAGAGTGAACTAGCACATGGAAGATCTATCTGTTTCTCTCTCTCTCTTTCTCTTCCTTTCAAATGAAATAAAAATTAAAAGTTTAAAAAATACAATGGCAAAAAATAGATTACAATCATTGTGAATATTAATAATATATACTACATGAAATGCAATCTTCCATTTGGTTGCCCATCATTTTGCATTTGTCAGAACCATATTTTCCCCAGATAAGTCACTTTAGGTCATGTCCATTTTTGCTAGTATAAGAGGATCTTTATTTCCATCAAATACGAAGATTGTTTAGCATTCTAACAAGACACATCAAGAAGCCATCAATCATTTGGATAAGATACCACCCTCAAGGTGACTGAGAAGCGGCAGGGTAGTCTCATAACCCACAAGCAAAACCCTAAGAAGACTTCCTTGTCTAGGGAGGGTGGCAGGAGAGGCATGGAGCTAGGGCCTTGCTGGAGTTACAGTGCACGTGTAACAGTTGATTCTCAAATATAACCAAAGAACAGAGAAGGGCATGTTGCCTCTCCCAGAAGCAAAGGGAAGGGAATCCAGGAGTGTAGCATCTACAATTAGGGGAAACAGGCATCTCAATTCAAAGCTAGAAGCCTCCTTGAGCTTCCAAAGGTGGTCAACTCAGATACTTCCTTAGAGGTGTGGGTGCCAGAACCCTTGTGGGAGCTTGACTGTATGGAGCATGAGGCATGCACAAGTATATGGGAATATGCCAGCCGTGACCCACTTGCAGCACAGAAATTTCTGACAGAATCAGTATCAGAACTTAGAGGAACTAGGTAGAAATACCAGGGAAGTATACAGGGTGACCCACACCAAACTTCCTTCACTTCCATGCTTACAAGATGTGAAAGAAGATCACAGTTTTTCATTGCCTCCACTTAAAAAAGCCCAGACATTAGTGGTGGTACTAGAGCTATAGGGTCCCTACCTAGCTACCTGGGGCTATGACAGGAAAGGCTGCATTGGGGTGGCTGCAGAAAGCTTAAAATCACGCATATGACACCTATGTGAAAATTACCTGTGGTGGAAGGAATGAGGAAGAATGAGAACAAGGTTCAGGGGTACCTCCCTCCCATAGGCAAGTGGCCATGTAAGGAAGAATTTGTCTGAATGCCCTAGTCTTACCGCAAGCTCCCAGGAGGAGCAGGGTCTAGAAGGGGGGTTGGGGAGGAGGAAGAGCATTGTTCCAGAGCCAGATCTTGCCCCCACCCTCTTTCTAAGCAGCCAGAGTCACAGCTCTAGCTTTAAATTGGATATGCAATTAAGGGTTTAAATTAAGCCACACTAAGTTTTAATTACCAAATGTGACCAGGAAGTTATGGAATACACCCAAGATTTTGTTAAGGGAAGAGAAAACAGTGTATTCTACTTAGCACAATTCAGCAGAGTGCTTTTTAAAAAATATAGAAGACCGTTTTCAATTTATTTGGATTTCAGTTGTGATTCCTTCAAGATTCCATTGTCATAGAGGACCTTCCTTAAAGTAAATTCCATGCTCTCATGTTCAAATAATCCAAGAATTTTAATTTTCCTTTGCTTTTTCTACTTTTTTTTCATATTTCTGGGATTGCATAATGCAATTTCACTCATTGATCACTCCACATTAAATCTTTCACCAAAGTTCAAAGTCAAGTATTTGGTCATTTGCAAGAGAATCTCTCTGTCTTTGATGACTAGGTCTCCAGAGTAAGGGAATTAGATCAAGTGCCAAAGCATTGCATCGGGTTCCCTGGGTGATATCCTTAGGCATGCACACAGCAGGAACAATACTCTGGGCCAGAGACAGAGAGCAACTCACATGCTTCTCTTCTGAGTATACACTTGTATCTACCCTTGTTTATAGTTTGCCACTATTATATATACTTAGCTTTGCTCTGGTTTAGGAAGCATCGATGGAACCTGACATGATGTAAAATGCTTTTGGAAAAGCCTGTTCAGCAAGGGCAATCGTGCACACTGATCAGCAGCATAACAAGGAGTCAGATCAGTGTGCTTTTATTTTCACATATGGATCTCACATCAAAACTTTTGTTTTATTGTCACCAAAGTTAAAAACAAAAGGGAAATACATTTTAAAATACAACAACATTTGTTTCTACTCCTTAAGGTGAAAAATAAATTATGAATCTCTAAGCCTAATATTTTTCCATATCAATAAAATAAAATTTTTCCTCCCTGAGGCTGCTCTTTTTAAGATTTATGTCAGCTGCATGACCAGCTAACAAAGATATATGGTAATAATAGAGCCCTTACTTCAGTGGATGATCATGTAACTTTCAGAAATCATTTCACAATCTTAAAATAGTTATTCTGCAATCAGCCAAGATAGTCAATCAATAAATGCCATTCTATGTGATCATTACTATGACTGCCAAATGATGCAATCTTAAAATGTGGGGAAGAAATAAAGAAGGAGAAGGGTGAATAACCAGGGCAGGACGGAGTATTTCAGGGCAGGAAGCCTTTCAGGTAGGCTGGCTGGCTTCCATACAAGCCCATTTATATCTGGAAGTCTTTATCGTTGTCTTCAGCCTGGAAATCAATGACCATCATCCCCTTGAGAGTCTGAAACCTGAAACAAGCATATTTCTTTAAGCACCTTTGCAAAAGTACTTAATTTTCCATGAGAACTGACTGTCTTGACCTGGCTCCCGGAATTCAAGGAAAGGGTGGAAAGTCGAATCCAATAAATGAATAACTTTCAGGAACTTCAAACTTCATTATTTCTGATGGCAACCCAAATCTTTTTCCATTGTAAAAAGAAAGGAAAAAAAAAAGGACAAAGTATTTTGCACTCAAGTAACTCCTTCAAAGAGGAGAGTGAGAGCGTGCAGCCTTCCCTACCCTGGTGAGAGCCGCTCATTCTATATCATGTTGGCTCAGAGCGCCTTTGTTTAGTGTCCAGCCCCTGGTTGAGGGTCAGCTAATGAAAGAGGGAATGAGGTTCAAATTCTTTAATTAGTTTTGTCAGTGATTCTCTATGGTTGGCAATAAAAGAAACACTTTCTGAGAGATCAGGTTCTTTCACTGAAACTTTGGATAGAATAAAGCACTTGAAAGGCCAAGATCATTTTCAGCCCATTGTTCTAGCCTGTCTCTGAACTAGGCTTTTTGCTAAAGAGCTTTGGAGCCAAATTGTTCATGTCATCCCCACAATCCTAGCTTACAGACACCTAAAGACATGCCTGTTTCAGATATGAATGCACAGAAACCTGCCATCTTAGAAAGACTTCCTAAAATAGCATTCTCCATGAGTCAATTGAGAAAAAAAAAGTGTTTTGTTTGGGGATGTTGTGAATGAACATTTCAGGCCAGGAAACACATTTCCTGGAATGCTCAGAGGTCAAGTCCCTCCAAGTGAGAGTGTAAAAGGGGAGCTCACCAATGGTGCTGAAACCGGCCCAGCAGTCAATACTGGTGGAGTCTTCACAGAACATCTTTGGAATGACCTTGCCCTTCATCACAGCAAGTTCCATTCTCCAATCTCCATGGAGGTTCTTTCAAGACTGGCCTAATGGCATGCTCTAAAAGCAACAAGCTTAAAATCTGTAACTTCATCGATATGGTCAGATAACAATTCATAAATTCTTCAAATAGCACAGGATAAAAAACACAATTCCAATGTTATCTCCAAAATGGGACATTGAAAACTTGAACAAAACCCATAAGGGAGAAGTTAGAATGTCTTTCCAGCTTATGGAGCAGCTGGAGCATGTCTGAAGGGAACCACACCCTCTGCCTCCTCCCTGAGTCATAGCCCTCCTCCTTCCTTGGGGAATACCCACCAGGCTTCCTGGTGGAGGAGATGGCTTTATATGGAGACACCTCTTCTCTCTGCTCTGGGATGGGGGATGGGGCATTGAGAGCAATTACAATCCAGTACTGATATTCAATTTCACAAAATTTTTTTCCAAGGCAGTCTGACTTTCCTCTATAGGTCCCTATCAAACTTAGATGACACATTAAGTTGAGGGGAGAACATTTCTTCCTTCAAACTCTAGTGAAATGTAATGCCTTGTAAGATTCATTTGTCTGATGTTAAACGCCAGAGGACTTCCAAAGTCATATTGGAGCTACAACATATTCATACATGCAAATGAGAAACCCAAACATCAAGATAGACAGCAAGAGTAAAGAGAGAACATGGGTGCGAGAAACCCAAACATCAAGATAGAGAACAAGAGTAAAGAGAGAACATGCGACATATGTCTTTGCTTATTATCTTCTTTCTTCTTTTTTTTTTAATTATTTAATTGGAAAGCGGGGGTGGGGGGTTGGGAGGGATTTTCCATCCCATGGTTCACTCCCCAAATGGCTGCAAGTCAAGCCAAAGTCAGTTGCCTGGAACTCTGAATCTCCCATGTGGATATCAGTGGCCTAAGTATGTTGACCATCATCAGCTGCTGTCCCAGGCTCATGAGCAGAGAGTTGGGTCGGAAGCAGAGTAGCCAGGGTTCGAACACGCACCTCAATATGAGATGTAGCAAGCAACAGTTAAACAGTGCCACATGCCAGCCTCTGCTTACCACATTTGAGGCAAATACCCGTCAGCATTTTTTCTTTATCATTGAATATAAGTGTTTCATGCTGTACTTCAGGATCATACCCACTGTAAGTTCCATGGACTGCCTGCTTTGTTTTAATGAGGAGAATACTGACATGTAAGTGATTTCCTTTCACAAGAGTAATGCATTATACAAATAATTTGTAGATTATTCAGTTGCATGTAACTTTCCCATGTCATTACTTGGTTGTTAATTCAGCATACTGGGTACATGCTCCCCAGTGGCAGGGAAGATAGAAGTGGCAATCTAGTATTGTCCCTGACAGTCATCTTTTTCCATACCCTGCCTGCTGGGTATCTTGTTATACATCCATAGCAGTTACTTTCTGAACCCAGTAGTATTTGTGACTCTGTCCACAAAGTCCCCTTGCAGACGTCTGCATGTGAGGCTGGCCTTTTGGCTGCAACCATTACCTCTCAATGCCCCAGTTCTGCAGCAGTGTTTGAAGTTTTCGTGCTAGGTCTTTTAAATTATATCTTCTGCCCACCCTGCTTAGGATGCCTCAAAAAATAGAAAATAATAACAATAAGCCTGCCTTAACTTTGCCAAAAGAAATTGCCTGGGACTTTTCAGAAGCCACATTCAATTTATGAATAAATGAAATGGATCTTCTCGACCGACCATGACAATAAGCACTGGCCTACATATTCAGGCCTGAAAGAAGTTGAGGCAATGGGCCTAATGAGAAGCAGTCAGCGAATCTAATGAGAATCAGACAGAAGGCCTAATGAGACATTTAACATGCTCTGCCTCTCCCTCCTCTTTTGTTCAGTTTTCATGGGAATCTGTGTTTGGGGAGCTCAGTTGCACTGGCTACAAGCAGATACATATGGCCTTAGTGGGGAGATCCAGGAAGCAAGCGGAAGACTTAAAGATGCCCAAGGATGGGGAGGATGGAACTTGGAAAATAAACCCAAAGGCCACCACAGTGTGGCGGGGTGGGTTTTGATTTTTAATAGAATCTATATCTTTTCCAGAATACCACAGAATCATTGAGTTATTGGATGATGATACAAAAAACAGGCAGAAATTTCAATCGCATTACATCACTGCTCTGTGGGAAAGAAAGATAAGAAAAGCACACTGTTCTGTTTCTATTGCTGACCATTGCCATTCAGAAAGAACTGCTTGGAATGTAGGCGTTGCATAAAGAATGATACCTGGGATAGTCTCAGGATGAGGCAGCAGTTAGGAACAGTAGGCGTTTTCATTTGTTGATTTTGGATGGGGTTGGCAGTTACAGAGATAGCTATCAAATTACAGGTTGGGCTAGGTTGAAAGTGGAGGAGGGGTCCAGACCTTACAGATATAGATATAGATATAGATATAGATATAGATATAGATATAGATATAGATATATAGTGTGTGTGTGCGCGCGTGCGTGTGTGTGTGTGTGTGTAAAACATGCATGCACACACCACTGTTGGAAATTTGGTCGATGGAGTTAACAGTTCTGGAGTAAAACTTGGTTTTGAGAAAGTAGACAGGATTTCTGTTTTATTTAGCTTTAAAGCACAGGAAATTTGCATTGGCCCTTGTTGCCTGCCTATCAAATTAACAGAGTCTCTTTGGATTTACATGCTCTTTGTTTTATTTGCTTACCCAAATATGTGCTTTAAATGCAACCCTATCCCCCTCTCTTTCCATCTGTTTATTTATTTATGACAACTCTTCTTCTGGTTGTCAAGGTCCAGCTTCTGCTCACCCACCTGTATCTGAGTTAAATCCGAAGGTAAGTGGAAGACTTGCTCTTTGGTGGCGCCACCTAGTGGCTTGACATGACAACACAGTTCTCAATGAAATTGGAATTTAGAAGTCAGAATATTATATAGGCTGATGAGAGAAGCATAGAGTAGAAGTGCACAATTAAGTTCCAGGGTGCCAGTTTCATAATTTCACACATTTTGTGTCTTTTAAACTTTACAAAAACTCTATATGGTATATAATAACATTCCTTAGACCCAGCTATTTATATTAAATGCCTCCTGTGGAAAATGGACTGTGCCAGGTACTTTATGTACTACTGGTCATTTATCCTAATAACAGTACTATCAGGTATGAATTATGTGGTCTTTTGAATCTAATTGCCAAGATCTGTTTCAGGCTCCAGCCCTTTCAAACTGTGTGACTTTGAACAAATTACTTTGCCTCTCTGTGTCTCAGTTTTCTGCCTCATACATCATAAAGCACTGTAGTGGTGAGAAATGAATAATAACCCTTGAACACTGCTTCAAAACGTATCTGAAACAAAGAGAGCATTAAAAACACAAGCTAGTGTGATTATCAACAACAGCCAACAATTTTGTCCTGTTGCAGCTAACAGCTGCACAGAAAGCCAGCTATACTGACCGGTCTCGTAAATTTCATGTTGATATGCCTCAGAAGGACACTTAATTGTGCTGGGTAGCCCCGAATGCATTTCCCTTTCACGTCTACTTTTGGACTCCTCCAAGCAGTGATTTGTCACACTTCTGCCCGGCTAGCTTTCTCCATACCGTTCGCCCTCACTCACAGCTGATGGCCTTGCCTCATCAATGAGAAAATAAGCATCTCACTAGGAGTATTTTCATCTCTACCCTACCCTATTCACTGACTTGCTGTTCTCTGCTTTGTATCTTTTGATAAGGGATGAAATTCCTACTCCCAGCAAAAGTTACCTGTTCCAATTATGCATGCTTGTATTTTCAAAAACTTGGTTCCCATCTTTGCTAATTCATCAAAATCTTCCTCTCTACTGCATCTCTGCCATTAGGAGATGAACACACACCACATACCCTGAAACTATTCCTGCCTTGGGGCTATACCCCTTTTATGGATTGAATGTTTGTGTCCCCCTACCCCAAATATATATGTTGAAATCCTAAACACCAGTGATTATATTTTGAGATAGGGCCATCAGGAAGCAAGTAAATCATGAGAGTGGAGCCCCATGGGTGGAAGCAAGGCCCTTACCAAAGAGACCCCAGAGATCTCCCTCACCCTCTTTCCACTGTGGGAGGATACACGAGAAGTCTTTAGTCTGCAGGGCTCTCAACAGAACCCGAGCATGTTGGCACCATGACACTGGAGTGCCACCCTTCAAAACTATGAGAAACAAATTCCTGTTGTTACTAAGCCACCCAGCCTATGGTACCATGTTATAGCAGCCAGAATCACAACACTCTTACCAGGTAACATACAATTCTCTGTTCCTAATTTTTCTAGAGAGTCACTTTCTCATTTTTTTCCACAATTCATTCCAACAGAATTGCTGTTCTCACCATACTCCTGAGTCACTAAGGACTTCCTTGCCACCAAACCTTTGGTGATCTGTCTCTCTTTACTTTACTTCTCAGCTGGATTTTATGCATCTTTATTTTATATTCTTTTTTCTTTGAAATTCTGTGACACCACAGTTCCCAGTCACCTGTCCTCTTCTGACTGGCTTTAAGTGTTGAAGTAGGAGTGATCATTATCACAGAATGGGTTGAGCCACAGCTGGGGACATCTATATGCCATATCAGAATGCCTGGGATTGATTCCCACCTTCACTTCCAATCCAGTTTCCTGCTAACACATCTGGGAAGTAGCAGATGCTGGTCAAAGTGCTTGGGTTCCTGTCACCCATTAGAGACCCAGATGGAGTTCCTGACTTCTGACTTCTGGTTTTGGCTTCTCTCTCTCTCTCTCTCTCTCTCTCTCTCTCTCTCTCTCTCACTTTCTCATACACACACAAATAAATAAACAAATAAATGTTGAAATACTCATGAGAGCTCCAGCTTAGTTCTTTTCTCTATCAACATCTTTAACTTGGGAATTTCATCAGAGCCATTGCTTCAAACCCTATACATGTGAAAGTTGATAATAGATTTCCCAATCCCTGGTCCCTCCATAGAACTTTAAGCTCCCACAAGAATAATGTTGATACCATCCTCAAATGTATTTTCTCTTTTATTTTTTCCACAGTAAATGAGCACAATTATCACCTACATGAAGTTGAAAACCCAGAAACCAAAACCTAGGAGTCAGCCTTGATGCCTTTCCTCTTCCTTCACCTTAGAAACAGGTCTCCATTCATTCCTCTCCAGGTGGACTTTGCTCTCCAGGAGGAGCCCCACTATTTCTCACCTGATCCCTGAATTGCATCTCCTACACTATGCTGATTTCTTCCCACACATGCATGTCCATTTCATACAGTGGCTAAAGAATTATTTGAAAATATTCACAAGTCATGGTATTTCCCTCCTTTAAATTCACTCAGTGGCTTCCTTTCAAGTTGTCATTAAACCCACATTTTTCGCCCTGGCTAACAAAACACAATATAGCCCCTTGAAACAAAGTGATAATGCAGTTTTCCTTAATTCTGAGACTTCTCTAGTGTCTTTCTACCAAATTCCTTTTTGTGAAGCCTAAATTAGATAGAATCTAACTTTGTTGCTCACAGTTGAAGAACCATAATTACATAGCCTAGGATGAGAATTCATTTAATGTCTGGCTCTTTGTAGGAAAACATTTGGGATATGGATAAATTATGGACATATCAACCAGATTGCAAACTTCTACCGTCCAAGACCAATTTAAGTATGTATGTGTGAATATAATGAGGAATACGTACACACAAAGAGAGTGATGCTTAATAAGAACTTGTTGAGTGCCTTGAATCTGAAATCTGCCTTCTTCCAAACTTCAGAAGCAAAACAAAACGAAACATGCCCATACTGTTCTATAGAAGAGTAGAGGCCTTTCCAGTGGTCTACTGGACAGAGCCAAAACGAAACATGCCCATACTGTTCTATAGAAGAGTAGAGGCCTTTCCAGTGGTCTACTGGACAGAGCCAAAACGAAACATGCCCATATTGTTCTATAGAGGAGTAGAGGCCTTTCCAGTGGTCTGCTGGACAGAGCCAAAACGAAACATGCCCATATTGTTCTATAGAGGAGTAGAGGCCTTTCCAGTGGTCTACTGGGCAGAGCCAAAACGAAACATGCCCATACTGTTCTATAGAAGAGTAGAGGCCTGTCCAGTGGTCTACTGGACAGAGCCAAAACAAAACATGCCCATACTGTTCTATAGAAGAGTAGAGGCCTGTCCAGTGGTCTACTGGACAGAGCCAAAACAAAACATGCCCATACTGTTCTATAGAAGAGTAGAGGCCTGTCCAGTGGTCTACTGGACAGAGCCAAAACAAAACATGCCCATACTGTTCTATAGAAGAGTAGAGGCCTGTCCAGTGGTCTACTGGGCAGAGCCGACTTATCCAGGAGATACAGTGCTCAGGTCTACCACGATTTTAGAGGACCTTAAAAAATGTTCCAATTCAAGTTCCTTTTAAAAATCAGAAGGAAGGGCCAGTGCTGTGACACTGGCATCCCATATGGGGGCGCCGGTTCCTGTCCTGGCTGCTCCACTTCTGATCCAGCCACTTGCTAATGACCTGGGGAAAACAGCAGAAGATGGCCCAAATGCTTGGGCTCCTGTTACCCACATGAGAGACCTGGAAGAAGCTCCTTGCTACCAGCTCCAGCCAGATTCAGTCCCTACCATTGCAGCTATCTGGGAAGTGAACTACCAAATGGAAAATCTCTGTCTCTCCCCCTCTCTTTGTAACTCTGACTTTCAAATAAAACAAATCTCAAAAAAAATCACCCTTTAATAATAATAATAATAATAAAATCATCATTTAATAATAGTGAATATACAATGAATTCTACTTGTATTACATTAATTCTCATTTCAAAGCAGAGTTCCTGGGTTTGAGTCTTGACTCCTCTCCCATATTCCAGCTTCCAGATCCCTGACACTCAGGAAGACCTGGATTGGGTTCACAGTTCCTGGCCTGGTTCTTGCTATTACATGTATTTGGAGGATAAATAAGCAGGTGGGACCTTTTTTTGTCTATCTGTCTCTCTGCCTCCCAGATAAAACTGAATGAATAAATGGATGAATAAATAAATAACAGGGGCTGGCGTTATGGTGCAGTGGGTTATGCTATGTTGCCTACCACGTTGGTATCCCATGCAGATGCCAGTTTGGGCCCAGGCTGCTCTGCTTCTGATCCAGCTTCCTGCTAATGACCTGGGAAAAGCAGAGGAGGATGGACCAAGTACTTGGGTCTATCAACATAGTAGACCGAGTTGAAGATACTAGCTCCTGGCTTCTTCATGGTTCAGCCCTGGCCATTACAGCCCCATGAGGAATGGATGGAAGACCTCTCTCTCTCTGACTCTGATTTTCAGATGAATAAATTAAACTTTTTAAAAAGGAAATAATACATAAAAACAGAAAACAGCTGCAAGTAATTGTCAAGTTTATCCATCAGGCAGCCCTCAACCTGGAAAATGTGCTCCCACATCAGCTTATAAAACACAATCCTCAGGCTCTCCCCCAGGCAGAAATAAAGGTTTGCTATTTCAGCAGGTCACAGAATTACAGTGCCTACATAATCTATTTGCACTGGGTACATATCTACACGTGTGTGAGAATCAGTGCTTAAATAAACTGTAACTGAAACATAAATATGATCCTTCTGCAGTGTCTTTTTTTCTCTTTTCTACAACTCCTCTTACAGTGAAGTGCCAAGAAGAGTAATCATTTGAAGAATCATTAGGCTTAAGAAAGGTTGCCTAAGCTTTCATAAAGTTCACAGTCATTAGGGGAACAATGAAAAAGGGTTTGCTGTGACTGAGAAGACGGAGTCAAGGATGTTACAAAAATCAAATAGGGAGAAACTCCTTGTAGAACAATGCTTCTCAATTCTGGATGTTTAAAATATCACCAAGGGGATCTGATAAGATACCTGTAAAAAGCTCTACGTAGACCATTACAATCAAAATGTTTGGAGTTGTACTGTGGCGTCGACTTCTATTAGAGCTCCCTAGGTAATGCTGACATTTAACCAGAATTCAGGAAAAAAAAAACTATTAAGTTAATATTAGTAGGCAGTACAGCTACTGTAGTTTCCAAATAAGAATACTAATCTTTTTAAAAAAGTTTTATTTTATTTATTTGAAAGACAGAGTTACAGAGAGAGGTAGAGAAAGAGAGAGAGGTCTTCCAAATGCTGGTTCACTCCCCAGATGGCCACACGGCCAGAGCTGCACTGATCCGAAGCCAGGAGCCAAGAGCTTCTTCTGGGTCTCCCATGTGGGTGCAAGAGCCCAAATACTTGAGCCATTTTCCACTGTTATCCCAGGCCATAGCAGAGAGCTGGATCGGAAGAGGAGCAGCCGGAACTAGAACCAGTGCCCATATGGGATGCTGGCGCTTCAGGCCAGGGTTTTAACCCGCTGCGCCACAGCGTTGGCTCCTGATGAATTTACCTTTAACAAGTCTATGGTTTTTTTTTTTTAAAGATTTATTTTATTTTTATTTATATGAAAGACAGAGTTACAGAGAGAGGGAGAGACAGAGAGAGGTCTTCTGTGCATTGGTTCACTCCCCAGATGGCCGCAATGGCTGCAGCTATGCCGATCCAAAACCAGGAGCCAGAAGCTTCCTCAGGGTCTCCTACACAGTTTCAGGGACCCACAGACTTCAGCCATCTCCTGCTTTCCCAGGCCATAGCAGAGGCCTGGAACATAGCAGAGAAGCCGGGACTAGAACTGGCGCCCATGTGGGATGCTGGCACTTCAGGACAGGGCTTTAATCTGCTGTGCCATAGCACCAGCCCCTGAAGACCAATCTTTAAACATACAGAATACCAAGAGGTTGTGTCCTTTTCAATGTAACCCTTTGTTCATTTTTATCTTTATTCTGGGGCAACTTTCTAATTTATAGTGATTATGCACTCAACCATTACGCATAGTTTCAAATAGTCATTCTTGAATTAAATCCTCACTACAATTTCTTAAAACTGCAGAAATACCACTGAGAGATCCCAGGACTGGAAGCCAAGGCTTGGACTTGAGGAATACCAAGGAGTAGTTGATCACCACTGGAGGAGTTCTTTACCAAAATATCAGGGAGAGGATCACAAATCATCCAATGTTCAGACATGAAATAAAGCAAGTCAAGGAATTACTACCAAGAAAACTTGTTTAAAATGAGAGTGAAGTTGATCACTCCCATTCAATGAAGATTTCTTGAGTACCTATTGTGTTCCAAGTACTGGGCTTGGCAAAATAGGTACAATCTTCCTGTCTAGGATCCTATAGTTTAGGGAGATGATGTTATGAAATACTTTCAAGATTATATAGAAAGTTATGAATAGAGTAATAAGGGATATTTAGTCTAAGACAAGGTGAGAAGGCTCCCAAGAGACACAACTTCTTTCACATATTGAGATATGTGTATTATCCCCAGTGAAGCAAGTTGAGAGTGCCTGGGAAATGGACAGAGCAAGTAAAAGTCACAAAATCATGATTCAGCAGGTGCAAGTGAAGAGCATGTGGTGTGTGGAGCCTAAATTGGTATAATCTGAGATTCAAATGTTAGGCAGCATAGTGCAAGGTTGGATTCAAACAATAGCTTACATGATGCAGGCTGCCTTTGGGGAAGCACTAACTGGGAGTGGTACTGGGTGCAGAATATAGTTGCAGGAGGGCAGGCAGAAAGTCCAGGTGAGGAACAGTGGGACTTGCAGCAGAGCAATGGTGGTGGAATTACATGGCAATGGTTTGGATGTTAAACCAATAAAGCTTCGTGACTCTTGTGCTGGATGAGAGAAAGTAGATTAAGTAAGAATGTGTCTGATACTTGGAGAATGTTTTCCTGAGGACACAGAGTTTGAAATGGGTGAGGACAAGTAGTTTAAAATAAATACCACTAACCACATGAGGGTTTGGGGTGCCTGTATTTAATGGAGTGCCAGCTGCGTGGCTCAGGGCTGGCTCAGTCTTGAATTCTTAAGCTGCATTGGGTGTCTGCAGAAAGTGAAGTGGAAAGATCTTGTCTCCTTCACTTTCATTTTGCATTTTACTCATCACATTGACAGTTGGGATTTGTACTTTCCTAATTCAATTGTTTTTTGTATATCCTCATTCATCTGATGATTTATTACAGGTGGCCATAAACTGAGAAATGGCAGAGAATAATTTGGCCTACCCTTGCTTCTTCCCTCAGTAAACCAGGGGCCTGGAAAATCTTGGGGCTGCCTTGGGAAATGTAACTCTCTGAATTAGAAGGTGTTGGAAGGTGGAACGTTCAGATTAACCTCCAGTGGAAACCCCAATCCTCTTATTTTGGCCATTCTTGGCACATAAGGCCTCCCATATTGGCTAAAATCCAGAAACACAAAAATGGTAAAACTGCAGGACAAAAAGTTGGCATGAACCCTGTGCTGATCTCCCCTGTCCCCACTTACTCCCTTGCCTCAGAACTCTGTCTAGACTTGGCTTCAAGGCACATTCCTTCACTCCTCAGTAGGCAGAGGTGTCCGGCTCTTGCAGTCTGTACAGGATTTGAAAAGAACTAAGCACAGACTCTCAACAAACCACTGTCTTCTAAAGGTCAAATCTCACTGCTCCAACTGTGACTGGGAAACGCAAATATATTCCAGATCATTCAGCCCACAGGTGCAGAAGCTGAGCACTGCAAATTTCATGTGCACATTGGCGGGGCCCTTTCTTTGAGTCTCCAGATGCACAGGGAATGTTTTATGTACAGGAAGACAGAGGCTACACAGTGACAGCTGGGCTTCACAGAAAAAAGTATGGACATGTACTTAACTCTACCACAAATCCCCCAAATTCAAGCCACCAACATAGTAGGGAGAAAGGGAGCAGCCAGGGGGATTTCGTCCATGCATTCCTTCCAGAACATTTCAGTGCCTATTTTATGTCAACTGTTTTCCAAAGATGTTTCCCCATCTGTGTCAAAACTGCTCACACTGGAGAAACACGTTTCCTGCCACTTAGAAGTCACTGTGCGATTCAAAGGGTTAGAAACACCAGCATGTCATTTGCCCCTGATGTATGAAATCACCAGAAAAGTGATTTTATGACTTTCCTTTTATCCAACTAAACCAGTTCCTTTTCATAAATGGCCTGGAGAAAAATGTACCCTGGAAGTGGATTTCGTAAAAAAAGTAACTTGCCTGGAGGAGGTTGGAAAATGTTCAGCTTGAGATGCAATTGCTGTTCTCTTCTGTGCCCATAGGTATATTGCCAGAAGAGTCACAAGCTAAATTCTCCACATGTAGAAATGCAAATAATTTTACATGATGATGATGATAGGGAAATCAGCGGAAAAAAATGGAGGACAGAAGAGTGAGAAAAATAGTTGAAGAAGAACTTAAAATTATAGGATGAGGAAGTAGGTAGGAACACCAAGTAAGACACGATCCAGGCTTCATTCATGAAGAAATATTTATAGAGCAACTATCACTTCCAGGCCATGCTAAGTGATCAGGGTGCACTACTAGTCAAGGAAATCCATGCTTTCTTGGAACTTTCTTGATAGTGATACAAAAGGGAAAACTAAAAATAAGTAAATAAGTAGGATGCCCAGTGCTGAGAGAGGTAGAGGTTAAGTGGCATCTCATTCTTTGCACTGGGAATGACCATGCCAGATGAGACAGCACAGTGCACAGAAGGAATTACGAATTTCCTAAGCATCTTATTACCTTTTTCTCAGATATACTTCATACCCACCTGAATCAGTTCTACAGTCATAGGCATAATTTTACAGTTGAGCTACTGGGTAGCTAAGCTGTCTTAGAATTCTTGTCCCTATAATTCTCTACAATTATGCAATGTATTATTTGTTTTTCAAAGTCTTTTATGTATTTTCTCACTTGTTTCTCATAATAAGGTTATTGAAAGCTTGTACTGTTTGCCAGAATATTACAAATAAAAAATTAAGCCTCAAAGAAGTTAGTTAACTTATTCAAGAACCCAAGCAGTTAATTTTTAGAGCACTGAATGGTATTCAGTTATTCTGGCTCAAAACGTATCACTTTCCCATTACATCTCCAAAGTATAGAACTTGGGGATTGGATGCTAGCCACATGGAGAATGCTTGCCAATGGGAAACAAGTCCCCTTCTTACCTACCTTCTACCAAGAAATGTTATCTGTGTGGACTCAGGATGGAAACTGCAGATGAAGCTGTTTCCTGTGCAGTGAGATGTGAACACCCAACAGCAGAGAGAGATGGTGACACTGAGGACCTTTCACTTCCACCTTCCCTCCCGAAAAGCTCTCCACCCAGGCTTTGACGAGAATTCCACTAATTCTCCCCGACTTTTGAGAACAGGTTCATTTGTCAAGGACTCTGTGGTTAAAACAGTCAGGATGAGCAGAGGTGTGTGAGCATTCCTTTTGGTTTCCCAAATTAAGCTCTTTTTGCCCATATAGTTTATAAACAGTGCACAGAGCTCTGAATAACCTTGGCACTTATTGGGTAATGGGGGGATTTTAGGGAACAAAAATAAGGGTGACAAGGTCCATTTTCTTGTGTGATCTAGAGCACTGCTATCCAGGTGGTCCACAACTCAGAAAATGAGTATCATCAGTAGGGTGGGCCTAGTAGCAAACATAGAGAGCTCATCCAAGAATCCCAAATCGGAATCTGCATTCTAAGAAGATCCCAAGGTGATGCATGTGCACAGTCAAGTTCAAGAAGCCAATGCTAGAGAATAGATTACCTGTAGGTTGAATATAGGAGATTAATGCCATGATTCCTCCTTTTTTTAAGATTTATTTTATTTACTTGAAAGACAGAGTTACAGAGAGAGGTAGAGACACAGAGAGAGGTCTTCCATCTGCTGGTTCACTCTCAAGATGGCCACAATGGCTGGAGCTGTGCCAATCCGAAGCCAGGAGCTAGGAGCTTCTTTCAGGTCTCCCACGTGGGTGCAGGGTTCCAGGGACTTGGGCCATCTTCTACTGCTTTCCCAGGCCATAGCAGAGAGCTGGATCTGAAGAGGAGCAACCGAGACTAAAGCCGAAGCCCATATGGGATGCCGGTGCTTCAGGCCAGGGCTTTAACTCGATGCACCACAGCGCCGGCCCTGTAATTCCTCCTTAATTCTCTTACTTTGCCCCAACCTCTGTCGGTATCTGTCTCTCTCACAACATTCAAATGTCCAAAACCATCCAGCTCTCGAATATGCTCTTCAAATTCTTACAACTTACAGATACAGTTTCTTGTCCCCGCCTTACACATGGAAACTGATGTCCAAAGAGAAAACAACTCATCTAGGACAAAACTTCTGACAAGAGCGGTTATACCTGAAATCTGAAGCCAAATGAAATTTCTTCTATCACAACATACAGAACTGCTTCATACAAGGCTTCTCTGGCCCACTCTTTCTAGATAAGGCCTGTTCTAAACTTGGGAAGCCATGCTCACACATCCTATAGGCCCACAGGAGAGAGCCTTTCTATAGCCAGCCATTCAGAAGTCCCCCGCCCCCACCAACGTGTCCACAAAGAGCTGAAGAAGCATCAAGTTTCACATCTTCAAACATCGTCCTGGAGAGAGAAAAGCTTTTCTCAAATCTGCTTATCCAGAAATCTGTTGTCATTTGATGAACTAAGTTATTTCATGTTCCTTCTTGTCCCAGTTACAGGAGCTAACGGTAGAAATACTGAAAGGCATAAGCCAATTTGTGAGCACTCCCAGAGTTACAGATAGGTGGCACCTAACCCCACGGCAAAGCAGGAGGAAGTCAAGTCTTCACCCCTGCCCTTCACCAATAAGCAATGATTCAGTAAGTAAAGTGAGGATGTAGACTAAGAAGGAAATTTGTAAAACAACAAAAATTAAGGACATGCTAGAAATATATTTATTGTCAAAGTTAACTAATAATTGAAAAAGTCGCAAGTCAAAAAGCAGGAATTTCAGAATTTTCCTATTATAAAAATATTTGTCTAAAAATAGGGCATATAAAAGAATGCTAAAGTAATGGGCTTATGGGAGCTCTTTTATTTTACTCTTGAGGTTTTTTCTCAAAAGTTTGTTTTTCTCTATAGTACACATATATTACATATGAAGTATATATTTTAAAATATTTTAAACATATACCTTTTTTCCCTCCAGCATTGTTGTTATGTCATTTTAGAACCTACGTTGCCCTGCAGCACTGTACAAAATGAGTCTTGTGGAAGCCTTCTTGGTGGCGTCGTTACCTCTGTAGCTTGTACTAGCTTACAAAAGATCCCTTCAAGGAAAGCACAGTTTTTTTAAGAAAGATGAGTGCCCAGAACGTGGTAGAACTAGACAGACAATCTTCTCATGGAGAGTGTTGAATCAATAGCCCTGATTTACTTTTCCTGGGAATTGCCATTACTATAAACTTTTATCCTTACTAATCTGTTCTGATGGGTGCTCTTGGCCTTTACACACATTTAAATTAAGCATCTTCATCAAGCTGAAAATATGTTAGAAAATGTTAAATTGAAAGATTGACTTTACCAATAGTTGATGAATTTTAAATGATGAAAAACCCAAACTCTCATAATTTCAGAGAACTTATTGCATATACCATGTACTTTGGAGGAGTACAAACATACTTCAAAAAGTTCTTGGATTTGGTTCAAAAATTTTTTGAGGGGTGTTCATATGAGGGGTGTTCAAAAAGTTAATGGAAATGTGTATTTTAAGAAAACTGCGTGAATTGCAATTGGGGGTACAAAATAAAATTATCTTTTCAGTTTTCCACAACTTTTTGAGGTACCCGTGTATATATGGGAACTCATACAAATGAAACCAACTAGAGAAATAGAAGGGCTCCTTGGGTCTACCTCTGCTTTCTCCAATACTCCCTTTATGACAGAGACAGAGAGAGAGTTGGGAGGGGTTCACAGTTCTACAATCAACCTCTCCATTATAAAAATGACTTCTGCATGGAACCCCAGGTCATTAAAAAAGTATTTATTTTATTTCCATTGGCTTCTTTGAGAGCATAATGAATAAAATGTAAAAATCACAATTCTTGCTCTAAGATGCTTACTGTTGCTGGTGGGAATATCCAACAAATGCCTGGAATTCATGTTGGAAAAACAAGAAAGAGGTGTGTAACGACTCTCCATTTATTCTATTTATCATTTGCCTTGAGGATGGAGAGTCTGTGTCAACATCATCATTGCTTCCCTACAGCATAATTAACCCTTAAAAATCAGCTACCAGGGCATTTTTTTTCCCACAAAGCTCTCTCTGACTCCTTGCTCCAAAGCTATAGAACTCTTTTTCTTATGAACCCCCTGAATATATTGTTTCACTTGAAAGACATTTCACAACTTAGTACAATGCTTCTCCATAGGGGAAGGGATGATGGTACACTCTCTGAGAAGGATACGTTACTGACAATTTATTATAAGCTGGACCATGTAAATCTTTTTATGAAATCTCATTTAGTACTAACTAATCTTTAAAAATTATATATGTTCAAAAACTACAAAATAGTGGAAAGCCCAACATTTTAACACACATTTTTTTTTTTCAAAAGACTCTGCTTGGAACTACCTGTGCCTCCTGATTATTTTCAAATACTTCCAGCATCCTTCTTCGCTCCCATCCAACCAGCCTGGATGATAACCATCTTATCGTGTCCATACATTGTTGTCAATCAATGGCAAGTCCCTGGAATTGGTGGCAGAGAACTGCATCCCTCTTACATGTTGAGGCAAAATTATATTGAGGACTCCTTTTTGACCTTACTCATAGGCCTCATCTCCCCTATGGAGTGATAGACCCATCTAGGAAAGAAACTCCAACTTCTTCATCCATCTGCTACTGCCCTAGACACCATTAACATGCAACCTAGAACAATGTCTGTCCTTGAACATTTTTATGGGAATTTTTAAACAGCATTTTTAAATAAACAGAACAGAGTAAACAGACTGTGTATGTAAGTGCAAATGATACACACTACAAGTGATAACATTATCGATAAAGGACTTAATGCTGACAGCTTCCTGGAAGAGGAGACATTTGAAATTTCTTTCAGCTATGAGGACCTCAGCATAACAGAGATGAAGGTGAGAGGTTAGCGAGTTGGGGAGAGCTGCATAATGGTGTGATGTAAAACATTTCTCGAAGTTGATGAGAAATGATGGTGCGGATAGATTTCCTATGACCACAGAACAGATGAGCAAGAACGCGTAATTCCGGGAATTTCTGTTTTCCATCCCAGGGATTACTTCTTGGGCCATTATCGCTTCAGTGTATGAAGGTACTCGCTAAAAATAGGGTACAAATGTTTTTCTTAGAATTAGAGCACACGTCAGAAGAGACTAATGATCCAATGCTGCACTATTTTCTTTTCATTTCAGTTGGCCTCAAACAAATAAACTCGATAAATATTATCGGAGTCACATATGCTCATTAAGGGTTATAGTCAGTGGCTATGTTTGTTTTACTGTGTAATAGATGATGAAACCATGGTGATGAGTGGAGTAAGCTAGGATGGTTTTCGTATTTTCCCATCTTAACGCTGAAGACTTGCTCATTGTTTTTGCACTCACTTGTATGAGAAATAGAACAGTTTACTAAAACACTTACTCATTTTGACATGTTTTAAAGCAGTAGTATTCACATCTTTGATCTAGCTCAATGATACATGTTTGAAAGTCTCCTGAATATAGGGTTTAACATTAAACAAGCATTTTAAGTGACTAAAGGACTAAAGTGTGAAACTTTCTGGTAAGAAACAGTATCTTTTAATAAATTAGTAACTCATCATAACCAAAGATTTTGCTAGCAGCTCTTTTACGGACTAGAGGACAAAATTTGGTTTATAGCATATGAAGTTTATGTTACAAAACGTCAAGTATATACTGTACTGACCTACTGTCTAGTCTTTTTGTTTTAAGATTTCAGGCTAAGGAAATAAATAAAAATTTAATATTTCCTAATGTGCCTTGTACATATTTTCCTATTTAATATTCATGACATTCATATTTAAAAGAGATTATGAAAATGATTGCTCTTCTCACTCTTATAAATTCTTACTAAAATGCTAAAATTGTGCCTGTGATTTGAATTTCTGCAAGGGTTCCTTTTCTCTTTTTGCTCTAAACTACCCTTCTGTAAATAGGGTGATTGTTCTTTTTTTTGAGATTTATTTTTTATTTATTTGAAAGAGTTACAGAGAGAGTTAGAGACACAGAGAGAGATCTTCCATCCAATGGTTCACTCCCCAAATGATCACAACAGCTGGAGCTGAGCCGATCCAAAGCCAGGAGCCAGGAGCTTCTTCCGGGTCTCCCATGTGGGTGTAGCGGCCCAAGGTCTTGGGCCATTTTCCACTGTTATCCCAGGCCATAGGAGAGAGCTGGATCGGAAAAGGAGCAACCAGGACTAGAATCAGCACCCAAATGGGATGCTGGCGCTTCAGGCCAGGGCGTTAACCCACTGTGCCACAGCACTGGCCCCGGATGATTGTTCTAAAATGAAAATTTGATCACCTCACTCTTCATTAAAAACCTTCAATGGTTCCCTATTAATACAATCCAAATACCTTTACATGTTATTCATAAATATTCATATCATGGTCTATTTTAGCCTTATTTAAATACTCCCTTCACCCTTGTCTTCTGCTCCTCTGGTGCAACACACCATCATGGTGAAAATCATATGTCCTTGACACTTGCAGGCGTTTGTTGATACTTAAAATAGGTAACATCGTTGTCACCCAGAGTGCACTAAAGTGTAGCTTCTTCCAAGTACTCTTTTTTTTTTTTTTAATTCCTCCCACCACCAAAAAAAAAAAAGGAACTAGCATTCTCCTCTAGTATGCTCCTCTAGTACTCTTCAGGCATTCAAGTCATGTCATTGCTATCACTAACATTTTCACTATTGTTTTAATCACTTCCTACGTTAGGCTATGGATTTTGTCCTTTTTTTTTTTTTTTTGTAGTTGAAAACTCAGTGCTAATGCAACCCCTGGCCCCAAGAAGATGCTTCAAAAATGCCCACTTACAGCACAATTGAGTAAATGAAGCATAAACTGCTCCTCTCAAAGAAGGAATACACTCAGAACTTCTGCCTTTGAAATCCCTGCTGTGAGCTGCAGCATCAGCCAAGGACACAGTGCTGTGCAAGTGTCCAATTAGCTTTCGGTTGATCTTAAAAAACCACATGCACCCAAGAGAGCATCAGGAGTGATAACTTGAACAGTCATCCCTTGTCTACATGAAAATGGTGAGCATACACACTTTCTTCATCTCTGCTGGGATGTATTTGTTTAGAACAATGAGTGTGTCATCCATCAGATGGCAGGAACTCTATGTTTCACAGACACTTCAATGGGGACACAGGCCTGTGTTTAGTTTCCTAATAGATTTCAGGGACCTGACTTGGCAGAAGAAGTATAACCTTACAGAGAAGGCTGCATGAGACCAAAGAAAGCGGTATCACATTTGATAGCAATGTTTCCACCAACATTGTCCAGATCTGCTCTCTAATTATATACTTCAAACCAGTCTAAAATAGTGGCCATTGGAATATAGTTACAAAAACATGCTACAGATGGAAAAAGCTTTAGAGAAACTTTTGTCACAACCCTTTGTGGTTCAGGACGGGGATGTAATAGTTAAGAAACAAGTCCTATTTACCTAACCTATTAGGATATGGTGATGGATTTGGGGGCAGAATCAGAAGGTAATACAGAAGTGGCAACATCATAGGGTAGATAGGCCATCAGTTCTGAAGACAGGTGAGCCTGGGCTCATCAGTTGACATCTATATAGCTAGAGAAAAGTTGCTTAACTATTTTGAGGCTCAGTTTCCTCATACACACACACACACACACACACACAAACACAGAGGTGGAAGGGAAGATATGGAGAGAGAGGTGATAGATAGAGAGAAAATAAATATACTATTTGTCTTTTTTGGAGAGTTATAGTGAGGATTAGGTAATCTTCAGATGGAGCAAGTAACATAATAAACAAAGCAAATGCATCCTCAATAACTGATGGATGTTATTATTATTGCAGTAGAAATAAGGGGAATGTGAATCCTGTTAAGAATGAAACTTTGGCACTTGAGCCTACACAGCATCCACATCTTCTGGTTGTTTGGGAGGAACTCTGAGACAGAGGAAGAAGTCTCACCTTCCACTAGTGGAGATCACAGGAGAAGGGTGCCTGTCAGTGGGAGAGTGAACAGCCACCTGAAAGAACTCTCCCCGTCAGTGCCTCCACCTGGGGATTTGAATCCAGAAATGATATGACACTCCTCCTCTTCTGTCTGCATCCTCCCAGAAGATCCAGCCACAAATGCACCCTTGGATCCTAATCAACTCTGAACTGCGTGTTTCTAGGGGCTCTCTGATGTTCTCTAAACAATACGTTTTTTTTTTTCCCTTTGGATGGCAAAAAAAAGAAAAAAAATACTTAATTCTTGCTATTAGAGACTAGTAAGGCGCTCAGTGTAGATGTAATTCAAATAAAGGCAGACCAATCTTTTCCTATGTATTCATTGTTCCTCATTGCTAACATACTTTATGTTATATCACTCCCTCAGTTACAATCTTGGCTCATTTTTCCATGTTTGTGGACAGAACATAGATCTAAAAATTTGGAAACATTGGATTAACCCACAAATTTACTTTAATTCACAAGATTAAGCAATTATATACACAAACCTCAGATGAGAGGTTCTCTGTCTCCTTTGAGTTTAAGAGCCTGAGCTGAATGGAAGTGAAGGGGAGTCAGAGTGCAGAAGCCTAGAAAGTCTGGTCTTCCTAAGAGAGCAAATTTCAAAATGATCAGCCAGTGCAGGCATGACTTTGTGCTAAGTAGCCAGTGATTTTCCAATGTTTTTAAGTTGGAGGGAAATATATGACAGATGTGTTGGCTCTGGAAACAATAAAAACAGCTCCTTAAATCACCAAGAATGGGGTGGGGGGGAGGAGAAGGTAATACAATACAGGATAAATAAATCAGGAGGGAGACAGCAGGACTGTCTGTTACAGTTGAGGGTAGCAAGGGGATGAAGTGTTCAGAAGCAGTAAACAAGAAAGGGGTGAGAAGGCCTTGGACCACAAGCATCAACCAACATAGAAAATTGCCTTGAACTTCACCCTAAAGGAATATGATATACAACTTGAGGAACACAGAGGAATGAAATACTAACAGAAACTCAAATGGAGCAATAACATTAAAGCACAGTAGTCTTTGTACATTTAATAAAACAAACAGAGGGAAACAATGAATCAGTAGCCTGTCCCAAGTTTATTAAGGCAGTGGCTCTCAGCTTTCCATGTACTTAAGAACTACAGGAGGCTCTAGTTGAAAACTCAGAGCCCTGAACTTCTTGGCCAAGAAGTGCTGTGGTCGTGTATTCTGTGTGGAATCTGAGAATCTGTATTTGGACAAATTAGAAGGCACTTCCAATACAGGTGGCATTACTCACTACATTGCACAACAGTCCAGTAACATATTTTAACTTCAAGGAGTACAACACCAGGTCATATTGTCCTTGAATAATACGTTCAAGATTAAGACACCTGACATGACAGCATGCTGAGTAATCAGGGTGAATACAACTCATTTGGGAAAATTCTAATGCTCACTGTGGATTTGTGACTGAGTAATATGTATAATTCAGTGATAATAATAATAATGACCATCATATAATGAGTTTTCACTTTGGGTCAGACCCTGCTAAGTGCTTTGTATGCATTTAAAAGTTTATTCTTCCAAGTAATTATATGAGGTTTGTTTTATTATTATCACCCTGGTTTTATGGGTAAAGGGGCTAATAAAGGGATGAGGCTCTTGGCTATCACATATTATAGTGGTTAATGTTATGTGTGAACTTGACTGGGCCAGGGTGCCCAGACATTTGGTCAAACATTATTCTAGGTGTGTCTGTGAGTGTGTTTCTGGTTTAGATTAACATTTGAATCAGTGGACTGAGCAAATCAAATCATCCTCCCTAATGTGAGTGGGCCTCATCTAATCAACAACAGATCTGCACAGACCAGAGAGTTTGAGAAACAAGGAATTTCATATGCTGGACTTCATGAGTTGAGACATCAATCTTTCCTACCTTTGTACTAAAACTTAGAAACCTTTCTTGTTTATTTTTTTAATGTTTATTTATTTTCATCTACTTGACAGACAGTAGCAGGGAAAGAGAGAGGAGGGAAGAAGGGAGCGAGGAATGAAGGAAGGGAGAAAAGAGGTGGGGGGAAAGAGACTGTTTTCCACCTGCTAGTTTATTCCTCAAAAGCCTGAAATAGCCAGGGCTGGGCCAGACAGAAGCCAGGAGCCTAGAACTCCATCTGGGTCTCCAGGAGAGTTGCAGGGACCGAATCGTATGAGCCATCATCTGCTATCTCCTAGAATGCATTAGCAGGAATTGGGATCTGAAGCAGTGTAGCCAGCACTAAAACCAGGCACTCACATATGGAATGTGGGCTTCTCAAGGTGCAGCTCAATTTGCTGTTCCACAATATCCACCTCAAACTTTCCCAGCTTTTAAGCTTTCAGACACATACTGAGCTTTACATGGTCAAATCTCATGAGTCTCATTTTCTGACTGGAGTGTAGATATCCACACTCCAGATTGGTGCAAAATAACTGTGTTTTCCAAGCCTCTTAGTCTATGGTATTTTCTGATTTCAGTACAAGTTGCCTAATACAGGCTTGTGGGTGCTGCTATAACAAATAGCTAAATATGTGAAAGTGGCTTTGGAATGGGGTAACGGATAAAGTCTGAGATTTGAGATACCAGAAATAAGGACATTAAAAGAAAGTCTGGTGAGATATTAGGTGGAGATGAAGGACATGTAATTGGAAGCTGTTAAAAAGGCAGTATTTGTTAGTAAGTGGCATAGTATTTGGCTGAATTGTGTTTGTGTTCTAGTGCTTAGTGGAAGGCAGAATCTGTGAGTGTTGAAATTGGATATTTAGTTGAGATGATTTCTAAGCAAGGTTTCAAGAATTGACTTGGTTTCTCCTTTTGCTTATGGCAAAACTTGGAGAGATAGATAAATTGAATAAAGAGTTGTTAAGCATAAAAGAACCAGGACTTAAAGAATTGGAAGGAAGGAGAGGGGCCAAAGGAGGGATACAAGGAGGGAGGGATGTATAGTTATCTTTTTAGAACTGTACCTATGAAATAATGAAATCTACTCTCTTTATATTAATAAAAGTTTAAAAAAAGAATTGGAAAATTCTAAGCCCATCCATATTGGAAAAAAAGTAAGAGAACTGACCTGAAAAGAACACTAAGGATGTGGTTGGACAACCATTTGATAAGAGATCATGGGTACAACTCATGAACTTAATCAGCCAACTCAACAGAAGCCACGAGTAGGGATGAGACTATATCAGCAGACTCTTTCGATTTGAACTAAATGGACAGGAGACAAGGTAGGGCAGAATGAAAGAATGCTGTCACATTTCTTGGATCTTGTAAGATGAGATCATTGAGCTATTTGGCTGCACATGTGCTGTGTTTCAAAAGAAAAGAAGAAGGGCCACAGAGATAATACAGACATCACCAGGTCTTCCAATCCCACCACTGGTTCAGGATGCACAGGCTAGGGAACATGTTCATCTCCTCCTCAGTTTAAGATGATGAGACCACAACCCAACAGGGGCATATGTGAACAGAGCTGCAACTCTATCCAAAGAGGTGGAACTGCTCCCACTGATTTATGGGGTAAGTTGCCACCCCAGAGGGACTGGAGGGTAGGGCATTGATCCCCAGAGGTTTATTTTCAACTCTTACTATCTAATGGAATTCAGCTTGCTAGGTTTTGCATTTGCTTTGAGCCTGTCCCATTTTGGAATGGGAGTATCTATGGTATGCCTAGCTCACCATTGTATTTTGGAAGCACATTACTTGTTGGTTTCATAGGTTCAAAGGTGGAGATGAATGTATCTTTGTGATAAGTTTTACCTGAAGTCTCACCCATATCTGATTTAGAGTATATTTAAATGTGAATGGATTTTGGACTTTAAAGATGATACTGGAGTGAGTTCAGATTTTGCAGTCACTGTATGGAATGAATGCAATTTACATGAAATAAAGATGTGAATGGGGAGGTAGTTAAGGATGGAATGCTATGGACTGAATATTTGTGTCCTTCCAAAACCCTTGTGCTGAAGCCCTAACCCCCAATATGATGGCATTTGGAAGTAGAGGCTCTGGGGAGTAGTTAGAGTTAGGTAATGAGGGTGAGGCTTTCATGTTGGGATTAGTGCCTTCCTAAGAAGAGACGTCAGAGAGTCTCTCTGCCATCTGTGCTCTCTCACTTTCTCTTTGTTTTCTCTCCCTCTCCCTCTCCCTCACCCTGTCATTTGAAGATGCAGCAAAAAGTGAGCTATCTACAAACCAGAAAGACAACTCTCTCTGGGTAAGAAAATTGGCTGTCAACTTGATCTTGGCCTTTAGCCTCCAGATCATGAGAAAATAAATTTATGTTGTTTAAGCCACCTCAGCTATGGTATTTTATTATGGAAGCCCAAGCAGAATAAGCCACATTCTTAGTAAGTTTGAGATTGAACTCAGAAGTCTAACTGGAGGATTTTTCACGTGACCAACTACATTATGCTTTTAGTGGTTCTTTCCCCCCCAAAGCTCTGCTAAGGAGAAAGCTCTGTGTCATTTCTTCAGGTATGTTTTTTCCCTTTACACTACTTGATAAGAAAATGTCTGATCTGACTGCAGATTCTAGTGCTAAGATGTATTCTTCCTTCTCAGAATGTTTCTGAGTAGTGAGACAGACATTTCTCCAGCCATCACCATGAAACTGTGTAGACAGTCCACAAAGAAAAGGAGCAACTGAATCTTCATTAGTACATGACTTGACCATGTCACCAACACCTGTGTTGAAATTAAGTTTCACTAAATGCAGCTAGACTCCTGCAGGGACTGCTTTGCAGCAGTATCTCTGGAGGATGAGGCACACTCATCAGCTCATCAGACCAGCATGCTGTTTGTTGACTTTCTGTAGTCTGGTGAGAGCCAGAGCACTGGGAGAAAAACACACATGTGGATTCAGTACCTTCACAAAAGGAAAACATTTTGTCATAGCATTCTGGTCTTTGTAATGACACATATAGTATGTCTGGTTCACAGGTATTTGAAATTCAGGTTTAAGTCTTCGTAAAAAGTAGAGTGACAGGAACCATACTTCTTTTATATAAGGCAGGAGAGGGAGGAATTCCAAGGATGTTTGCTTGTAGATGTCTTAGAGCTTGGCGAGTGAGACATACAAAGTCCCTTTACAAATGTGGGCTTCAGGATTTTCTAGAAGCACAAACATGGGACCATCATGAAAAAGGCATTGGGACAAGGATGTGTGTAGTGTGTCAACTTTGCACCTACTCTCAGTCAGACCTGCAAAAGCTCATGACACCTGACTTTAGCCTGGCCCAGCCCTGACCATTGCAGCCATTTGGGGAGTGAACCAGCAGATGGAAGATATCCTTCTCTTTCTTTGTAACTCTGCCTTTCAAATAAATAAATAAATATATTTTTAAAAATGTAGAACTGAGAAAGACAAATAATGTAAACTAAAGCAACCAGATATGTCAGCTAAAGTGATCCTCACCAACTCCAAATCAAATCATGTCATTCTACTTATAACTCTTCCTTGCCTTCCATTGCCTGAAAAGTAGCATTGAATAGCCCATAAGTATCCCGCAGTCATCTGTTTTGGGCATATTTTGGTAACCTCACCTCAAGCTTCCCATTCTTTTCTAGCATCATTCCCTCCACACTAGCTTCCCCTAAGCTCCTGGACCATGTCTGTCTTTCTGACTCACAGCCTTGACTGTTTTTGTTTTTGCAGTTGGATCATTTGTCTCTCGACCTTGGCTTATCTTTATCCTTTTGGTTTCACCACCACATCTTCCTTCAAGTTGTATTCCTTGCTTCATTATTATTTTCTTCTCAGTATGTAGGTAATAAATTCTTAGCACTCAGCCCTTATGAAATTACTGTCTGCTGACACATTTTTGTTGATCCTCCACTTTTACTGTGAGGCCCACGAGCATCGAAACCTGTCTGTCACGGTGTCCCTTCTAAGAGTCCAGTACATTACATATGGCTTTTGCTTGGAGGTATTCAATAAGTATTTGAATGAATGAATGAATGGATGAATAATGAATTGAAAGTCACTGTGGTGATAATTGAGCTGTTCATGCTGGGGCACTGTGGTTACCTCATACAGGAGGCAAAGAAGCCTGATAAATAAGCACTGTCTGACTTCCTGTGGGAGCAGAATTCTCTGTTATCCTGGCCAGAGGCACAGAAGATAACGAACGATGTTGCTATAAAGCAGGCCCACAGCATGTATCTGTATGTTGGGTGAGGGGCACAACTGGGGAGGCCAAGGAAAGCCTGTATGCCTTAGGACAGCCTGCTGTCCTGGTATGAGCTGCCTCAGTACACAGGGCAATGGTTTTCTACTTAGTCTTCCAAGAGGAGTGAAATTTGATAATTCTTGCAAAGACATGGTTGGGGCTATCAAGAACCCTGTCAATTAATCAAGGAACTTGCAGGTCAGAAAGTTGTTGGTAACTAGAAAGAAGTTGAGTCCCAGCCTTAAGAGGCCTGATGTTTAAGGGTCAATCATGAGATCCATCAGATGAAAGTATTACAGCCTCCAGCAAGAGAAGGTGGTGACATTTAGATAAGATCCGCCCAAGTAGGGATGCATGGGTCATATTAATGCAATTTGGTCCTAGTTAATTTCAATAACAAAGCAAACCTCAGGAGACACTAGGTTGTTTCTATATTTCTGACTACCTGTAAAAGGTGTTTATCAAAAATAACTTTCCTGGGGCTGGCATCATGGAGCACTAGGTTAAACCTCCGCCTGTAGTGCTGGCATCCGGTTCTAGTCCTGGCTGCTCCTTTTCCAATCCAGCTCTCCGCTGTGGCCCAGGAGTGCAGTGGGGATGGCCCAAGTCCTTGGGCCCTGCACCCGCATGGGAGACCAGGAGAGGCACCTGGCATCTGGCTTCGGATCGGTGCAGCTCTGGCTGTTGCAGCCATTAGGAGAGTGAACCAATGGAAGAAAGATCTTTGTCTCTCCCTCTCACTGTCTGTAACTCTACCTGTCAAATAAATAAATAAAAAATCTTAAAAAAAAATAGCTTGCCCATGAGATGGAATGGTTTTCATTTTTGGCCAGAGCAGCTACTTCCTGAGCTTTAATCTCTGTACTCCACAAACATGCAACTTGTCACCACAGAAGATTTTGATAAAATCATATTAAAGCCCTTATTCCTTCATATTCTTTTTCCTCTAGAACATGAATAGTCATGGGTTAAGATGAGACAGTACATGTAAGTTGCTTTATGAATTCACAGATACTCTATAGAGAACTTTAAATAACGTACCCCTAAGGGAAAACTAAGTGGAAGAAGAAATGGAAAATGGCATTGCCATTCATTTTAGTAGTAGAAGCTCTGTCTTGTCCCTTTAACCTTTTAGCCAGCATACTCTGGAAGTCAGATCAGCAGCTTCCTTTTGCAGATGGTCTATTGCATGTGCTATTATTATTGACATTGCAACCTGTTCTCTTTTCTCTCCCTCCCAGCAGCAGCCAGACTATTGGCCAAACAGCCTTGAATAAGGAAACCCATTCAAGCCATTTGTCTGCAAATTCATGTGTGTTAAGGCCGCCAAATCACACTTACTCCATCCTGACAAGTGCAAAAGGTGAAAACATTGCTAGACAGTCTATTTTCTGAGAGGGATCAGCCTGTTGCTGAAAGATTTATCATCAGGGAGCTGTGGGGTAGGGAAAGTCCTTTACTTGAACCAAACTTGGTCATTCAGAGTTCATTCTGTAACCTGATCATTTATTTATATTTTATACACCTTCTACCAAGGAGAAGAAGGTGCATGTGGGACCATTACCTCATTGAAAATAATGTGGTAAGTAACTATCTCAGTGGACAGCCTGTTACAGATGTTAGTGTGCAGCTCGTTTGAATGTTGCTTTAATCCTTTGGGTTCTGGGTGACCTCCAGTGAGAAAGGGTAAATCAGGTTTGCTTTCTCTATTCACATCCATTACCAATGGGATCATGAGACACAGCTCCTGGTTCCAGCAGACATATTTTCTCACTCCCTAACCGCTCACAAAAGAGAACATAGTTGATGAGGGGTGACAGAAAGCCTGGAAAAATCAAAGAAAATGTTGTAGGAAAGAAAAAACTCCTTGTAAGTCTTGATGGCCTATGTTTATGAGAATACATTCAATGATACAATAATCTGTCAATGACTCTGAAAGGTAGTCTGACCTTGGCACTATTGTAGGATAAAAAGACATCTACACATAGAGACCTATAGGAATACTCTGTACGTGCAAGAGAATGGTTCTTGAGACATTCATTTCCAAATCGTATAGTCTAAAAATGAATGAAGGGATGCTATCTGAAGGAAGACTTACAGAAAACCTTGGGCAATGAAGGCTGTTGAAAGGAGAAGAATTATAGAATGATTTAGAAACTTCACCAAAACAGCAGTCATTTCAGATTCTGTATGTTACTGATTAATACCTTCATCCATTCAATCATTCAGCATGAAACAAAGATTCATTGATCAACTTCTATTCCAGGTACATGGATATCATGGTAAATAAGGTTTTCGACACTCAGAGAACTTTAATATAGATCTTTGGGCAGACAATTAAGCATGTAAACTTATAAAGTTCATAAAAAGTTTGAGGAGTATCCAAATAGTTTGGATCTGTTTCTATTTTACAGAAAAAAAAGGAAAAATTGCTTAGTACAGCTAAGGAAAAAACTGAGCTCACGTAACCTACATTCCCTTATTCAGGTAGCACATGTGCTTTTCTAAGAAGATATCTGAGAGAACTCATTTGAGAGCAGTCAGGGTGAAATGCCACTCTTGGGCACATTTGACAAGTCATCTCAAAGGTGATTGGAACCCTTCTTACCCAGTGATAGGCAGCTATTTCTAGAGTATGCACTTGACTGAATGAGTCAGTGCAGACTACCCTAATAACATGTAACAAGATACATGGCTTAAACCACATACATTAAATTTTTCATAATTCTGGGTGCTAGAAGTCTCAGATCAAGGTATGGCAGGGCTAGTTTCTGGTGAAGGCTCTCTTGTTAGCTTACAGATAGCTGCTTTTTCACTGTGTTTTCACACACACACGCACATACACACACACACACACACACACACAGATAGAGTACTATGATGTTGCTTACTTTCTTTTAAGGGTACCAGACCAATTAGATTTCTGTCCCCATCCATTTGACCTCATCTAACCTTTATCATCTCCTTGTTTCCAAATATAGTCACATTGGGGGTGATAGCTTCAAATTATAAACATTTTGAGGGGACATTAACATTCAGTTCTTGGGGCTGGTGCTGTGGCGTAGAAAGTTAAGCCTTCACCTGCAGTGCCTGCATCCCAAGTGGGTGCTGGTTCCAGTCTTGGCTGCTCCACTTAAGATCCAGCTCCCTGCTAATACACCTGGGAAAGCAGCAAAAATGGCTCAAGTACTTTGGCTCCTAAGCCATGTTGGAAACCCAGGAGAAGCTCCTGGCTCCTGATTTTGACCTGGCTCAGCGCTGGCTAATGCAGCCATTTGGGAAGGGGGAGTGAACCAGTGGATGGAAGATTGGTCTCTCTTTGTCTCTCTCCTCCTCCTCTTCCTCTCCTCTATATTCCTTTTTTCAAATAAACAAATGAATATTGAAAAAATTCAGTTCATGATAATGACTGATTCTTCCTATCTTGACAATAAGGCACTAAAAGGGCCCTCTGCATTAATAGTACAAGATCAGAAAGCAAAATAGAGCCACTTTTCTTTGAAGGTGGCCCTTTAGGTTCTAAAGGCTTTTTCTTCTCATATGCTTGATATAAGGGAAAAATAAACCATCTCCAGGGTTTAGTAGCCAGAATCTCCCCCTGCAAAAGCCTGGACTCATTTAGTTCAGGAAAAGTACCGTATTTTGCTAACAAGCAAATCTATTTTGACTTAAATGCTTCTAATGCCAGGAAATACATGAGTAAGCCATGGAGAGCCACAGCCAGGGGATAAAGTAGATACTGAAGCTCAAAGGACCATATAATACTGTTATATATGTAACTATATATATATATATATATATATATATATATATATATACCTAGACAGCTATATATAACTATAAAACTAGGGTTATATGTCAGGTATTACATATATACATTAAACACAAGGATTATTCAAGATAATTCTCTAACATAAGTCAGGTAGGGTTAGATATTTTCATTTCTCATTTGAAAGTAGAGGAAACTAAAAAAAAGTGAATATATCAAAGTTATGAAACAAGTTTGTGATGAAAAAAGAGCTCCCCATGCCAAAACCCAGTGGCCCCAGCCACTACCAGACACATGTTCATGAGTCCTATCCTGTGGGGGGCTTTGGTCTAAGGACAAACCTTTCCTACATAGTTGTGTGATGGTCTAGGCTTGCTGCTCAGAGTTCCTCTTTACAAAATATTCCTATATATTAAAGACAACACACCTGGAAAAAAGAGATATTGAGCATTTCAACATCAAAATTCAGATTGGCATGAGCCAAATGCCCCTAGGGAAGGCTAGTAAAAAAGGAAGAATTGCATGTTTTCACATCTGTTTTCAATGAGACTTATGTCAAATATTTTTATTATTTGACAAAAGCAATCCAAGGAATTACTTTGTTTTTACAGAATACCTTGAAATGTCATTAAAATTCACCTATGAGTACCCACAGAGAACACACCACCTGTGCAGAGTGTTAGAACAAATGAGAAATTGGGGGCTGAGGCCTCAAGAGTAGGAAGACTTGTCCTGCTGCCTAAGGGAAGAGGCAATGTTGTTGCTTATCTTATCACTCCAGCCAACCATTTCCACCAACCTGGAGGCAAATAATCCATTTTCAGTTGGATACCAGTCAGAAAACGGTTCTGCTACAACACCCTCCATGTTAACGCAAATGAGATACATGTGGAGAAAAGTGGAGGACACCAGCATGGGTCAGAGTACTCAGATGAGAGAGGCCATCCATGGGCTGGTAAGTGAACAGCAACACCCATTTTACAGAATATCACTGAGAAGGCAAACCTGCAAGTGTAATTCTATAGAGTAAATTGATAACACAAAGTGTAGAGCAGTGCAAGTTCTTTGGATCAATAATTTGAAATTATGCTAAGGGAGTAGAAAAGAATACTTATTGTTGGGAAACAGTCGTTGGTGGATCTCTTGTATTACGACACATCTTGATGGGCATGCCAACAATGCAACATCCTTATCTCTCTTTACCCAGGTCATTTCCAAGCCTTGTGCCTGAAGCAGGGAACCTTGGAGGATGAGGTAATGTCTCCTTCTGTGACAAAGAACAGGCTTGTTGATTGTTTACACAGCAGAGAGGGATTCTCCCAGCTTACTATTCCTCGGTTGCACTGTAAACCTAATATGCACACATCATCAGTCTAGGGCCATGGAATCACCCTTGTGCTGCTTGAGAGCAAGGGGGTAGTGATGGAGATGCTGATGTTTCAGAAATAATTGACTTGCCCAGAGTGGACAGGATCTCTTTAGAACAACCAAAGGTCAGTATCAGTATAAGAACCTAATTTTTCGAGCCAGAAGTCTAATACTATGCTAGTGTATTAATGAATATTAAAACCATCTCTGATTTCTATGAATTATACCATAATTCACGCAGGAACATAAGGGTCATCCCTCAATTTTGTGACTCATCTCACACATAACTCCTTTTAAATCTCTTGTGATTTCAGTTCATTTTAGTGCTCTGGTCTGTATTCAGGATCTCCTCATCAAATCCTGAATAGCAGAGTATTGTTTGAATTGGTCTCTCTACATTTCACATTTATTGGCCTACTATTTCTTCTATCTTACGATTTTTAAGAAAAGATAATTCAGGAGCAGACATTGTTGTGTAGTGGGTTAAGTCACTTCCTAGGACCCCCACATCTTGTATTAGAGTGCTGCTTCAAGTCCTGGCTCCTCTGCTTCCAATTCAGCTCCTTGCTAATGCATCTTGTAACTGGGTTCCTGCCACACACATAGGAGACCTGGATGGAGTTCTGAGCTCTTGATGTCTGCTTGGCCTAGCCCTGGCTATTATAGGCATTTGGGGATGAATCTAGCAGAGAGAAGATTTCTTTCTCTCTCTCCTTCTACCTATACAGTTATCTCCTTATTCTGTCTTTCAAGTAGATGAAAATAACTAAAATAAACATTTAAAAAATTCTAAGCATAAATCACAGCATGTCACTACCTCACTTAAAATGCTTCAGTGCCTCCGGATACCTACAAAATGGCACAGCAGGTAAGGTCTACTCATTATCCTCACTAAGTTTGTTTCTCACTGGCACTCTTGCGAACTTCTTTTCAGGCTCACTTCTGATGTCCTTTCTATTTTTAATTTATTTATATTTATATAAAGGAAACAAATATCCTGTATTTCATATATACAGTTTTAACAGCATAATGATACTTCCTACCCTACCCTCCCTCACTCCCACACTTCCTTCTCCTTCCTTCCTTATTTTTCTTTCAATGTTTACAATGGCATATTTTCAAATTAATTTATAATCAAAAGCTTAACCCTCTACTACTTATTACTTGTTTATTATCCTAATTTTTTAATGAAATAGACCACCTCAAATGTGTCAGGCAAGTGTTTATTTTAAGATTCAGCCCTTCTAGAAAGGGTTTTGTAACTGCCTCCTTCAGTTGAATTCCTTCCTGGGAGTCTCCATCAAATCATATGAGAATTCATCAAAATACCATTTTTTTGCTTTGGATTGTGCTGTGAAAACTCTGAGGGAAAGAATAGTTCCTTGGGGCTGGCACCGTGGCTCACTTGGTTAATCCTCTGCCTGCAGCGCCAGCAATCCCATATGGGTACCAGGTTCTAGTCCCAGTTGCTCCTCTTCCAGTTCAGCTCTCTGCTGTGGCCCGATGGGCAATGGAGGATGGCGCAAGTGCTTTGGCCCCTGCACCCGATTGGGAGACCTGGAAGAAGCTTCTGGCTCCTGGCTTCGGATTGCTGCAGCACCAACCATAGCGGCCTTTTGGGGGGTGAACCATCGGAAGGAAGACCTTTCTCTCTATCTCTCTCTCACTGTCTAACTCTACCTGTGGAAAAAAAAAAAAGAAGAATAGTTCCTTATTTATATTGTTAACATATAGTCCAATGCCTATCTTTTTTTTTTTTTTTTTTTGACAGGCAGAGTTAGACAGTGAGAGAGAGACAGAGAGAAAGGTCTTCCTTCCATTGGCTCACCCCCCAAATGGCCGCTACGGCCGGCACAATGCGCCGATCCAAAGCCAGGAGCTAGGTGCTTCCTCCTGGTCTCCCATGCGGGTGCAGGGTCCAAGCACTTGGGCCATCCTCCACTGCACTCCTGGGCCACAGCAGAGAGCTGACCTTGAAGAGGAGCAACTGGGACAGAATCCGGGGCCCCAGACGGGACTAGAACCCAGGATGCCAGTGCCACCGGTGGAGGATTAACCAAGTGAGCCGTGGTGTTGGCCCCAATGCCTATCTTAAAAGAGATAATTATACATGAATGCAAAAGTGCTGTTAAAACCACAGTATCTGAGTTCAGACATAATCAATGAATCTTCTTGATTCTGACAAGCTCCAAATTAAGAGTTTCCCTCATGATGGAATCTCAATGGATTCCCATCAATACTTTTGTTTCCCAGAAAGAAATGCATCAGGTGATTCCTACATGCAAAGAATACTGATTTAAACATATCTCTCTTGTCTGGCATAAGGTAGTCTCCCTCTATTGACACTGGGAAGAAAATATCTTGGGAATGGCAACATCACTGGGAAAAATCCAACAGGAAAAACTACCATAACAGCATACTATGCTTAATAAGTTTATCATGAGAAACTGAATATACTAAGAGATACTTGAAGACTTTTCTACAATGTACTCAAATATTCAGGAATAGAAATAAAATGTTAACTCAGCTGAACCAAAGCAGATGTAGAGGAAAAAAGCAAACAAAAGTCACGATTAGGCATGAGGATTGATACAACTAGACAGGAGCCTCAAGCTAGAACCAGGTCTCTACCTTCCATGTAAAAGGTTGGATGGGACTCTGAACGTCTGTCCTTCTTTTGTGTGATCACTTCATCAGGGCATACATAGGAGCAACTGAAAGCCTTTGAAAGGCCAAGACAGATCACAAGATATGCTAGGACTTGATAATCCATTTTCAACAAAAGGATTTTTTGCCAAGAAATGCTCTGGAACAGCCATCCGCAGTGGAGTTTACACAGCTATCTCTTAAATCAGGACCAAGACAAACACTGCTGTCTTTAAAAGTTCTTCCTCTTCCTGACACCCACAGTGGCCTGATTTGGCCTCAGTCAGCTGACTAGAGCAGGAACTGGACTGAAAATATAACTGAGGAGATTCTGAAAGGGACCAGGGTCTCTAAGGTTAGCCCCGGACCTTCATGGCCCTGAATACACTCCTGTGATTATTAGGAAGGGCTCTTGACTCTCTTAGGTCTATCAGGTCTGGACAGCTCTTGGTATGAGTTGGCCCCCGTGGTTCAGTGTATCTACTACTGCCCACTACAGATGGATTTTGTGACTTTACGCTTTGCTTCAGAGAAAGCATCTACTCTCCCTGCTTTGGTTATGCCACCTTGGCTTGCTAAATATTATTCTTTTCGCTTAGCATCCAGGCCTTCTTGTCTTTTAATCAGCAGTATTTCTTTTCCCATAAACCATCAAGAAATTTGTTATGTTTTTTGATGTCTCTTCTGGCCTCAAGAGCTGATTTCCACTTCTAATGTGGCTGAACCAGAGATTGGACACTAATAATGTATAGACACCATACTGCATCAGTTTCTCAGCTCCCCAGAGCAATAGCCACCTTCTGTATTATACAAAGGATCTTCAAAAAGTTCACAGAAAAAAGTGCAGTATGAAAAACCTATGCATGGGTTTCAAAAGGTTTTTGCGGCAAACTTAACTTGTAGTAACATGTTAAAACACACCTTGCCAAGATCTGGTTTGAAGCACCAGCAAGGATAAGATACCAGTTTGAAAAGAGCACCTATAAGAACAACACATATTCTAGTAAAATTGAAGACAAACATCAAATTTATGGTGAAGCTTGGTGTGGAAGAACAATGAAACCATGGTGCTTTTCAAAATGTTTATGGGGATAACATATTAAAGAAATCAACAATTAACTAATGGATAATTCTTTTAAAGAAAGAACATGATGATGTTGAAAATTAGCCTATAAGAACAAATTTATCTACCTCAATTTGCAAGGGAAATTTAATCTTGGTCATGCTATAGTTAAAGAGGACTGACAACTAACAGCAGAAACAATAGCCAATACCATAGACATGTCCCCAGTTGATTCAGCTTACACAATTCTGCCTGGAGAATTAAAGTTTAGAAAGTTTCTTCTCAATAGATGTCCAAACTGTTGCACCCAGATCTGTTACAGACAACAGCAGAACTCCAACAGAATACTATTTTAAAGTGGGATCAAGACCCTGATATGCTTCATCAAAAAAATTGTAACAGGGGATTAAACATTGTTTTACCCATATTATCCTGAAGACAAAGCACAATCAAAGCAATGGCTACCAAGAGGTAGAAGTGGTCCAGTCAAAGAACAATAGTCATGGCAACAGTTTTTTTCAGATGCTCAAGACATTTTGATTGATGATTTCTTGGAGGGTCAAAGAATGATGTCATCTGTTTATTATGACAATATTTTGAGAATGTTGTCCAAAGATTTAGCAGAAAAGGACTTGGGGAAGCCTCACCAGAGAGTCTTTTTTTTTTTTTTTACAGGCAGAGTGGACAGTGAGAGAGAGAGACAGAGAGAAAGGTCTTCCTTTTGCCGTTGGTTCACCCTCCAATGGCCGCCGCAGTCGGCGCGCTGCGGCCGGCGCACCGCGCTCGTCCGATGGCAGGAGCCAGGAGCCAGGTGCTTTTCCTGGTCTCCCCATGGGGTGCAGGGCCCAAGCACCTGGGCCATCCTCCACTGCACTCCCGGGCCACAGCAGAGGGCTGGCCTGGAAGAGGGGCAACCGGGACAGAATCCGGTGCCCCGACCGGGACTAGAACCCGGTGTGGTGGCGCCGCAAGGCGGAGGATTAGCCTGTTGAGCCACGGCGCCGGCCTTTTTTTTTTTTTTTTTAACCACAATAATGTCCCTGCTTTTTCCTCTCCACAAAGAAGGTAATTTTATGTGATTTTTGATGGGAAATCATTAGGCATCCACTTTACAATCTTGATTTATCTCTTTATGACTTTTTAAAAAAGTTTTTTCCTTTTTAAAGATTTATTTATTTGAAAAAACATTAAAGAGAGATAGAGACTTAGACATAGAGAAATAGAGATCTATCTGCTGGTTCACTCCCAAAATTCCCACAATAGCCAGGGTTGGAACAAACCAAAACTAGGGTCCAGGGACTCCATTCAGGTCTCCCATGTGAATGACAGGGACACAAGTACTAGGACCATTATTTGCTGCCTCTTAGGGATATTAGTAGAAAGATATGTTGAAAGGGAAGGACTCAATCCCAGACACTCTAACATGGGATGCAGGTATCCCAAGCAATGGCTTAATCTGCTGCAGCACAATAACTGCCCCTTCTTTTAGATTATTAATGTTTAAAAGAAATCTTTAAAAGGCACCCATTATTTTTCAGTTAATAATTTAAGAAAGACTGGGGGCTGGCGCTGTGGCACAGCAGGTTAACACCCTGGCCTGAAGTGCCAGCATCCCATATGGCCGCCGGCTCGAGACCTGGCTTCTCTACTTCCAATCCAGCTCTCTGCTATGGCCTAGGAAAGCAGTAGAAGAAGGCCCAAGCCCTTGGGCCCCTGCATCCACATGGGAGTCCCAGAAGGGACTCCTGGCTCCTGGCTCCAGATTGGCGCAGCTCCGGCCATTGTGGCCAATTAGAGAGTGAACCAGCGGATGGAAGACCTCTCTCTCTCTCTCTGCCTCTCCTCTCTCTGTGTAAATCTGACTTTCAAATTAATAAATAAATATTTTAAAAAAAGAAAGACTGAATTCATAGGGTTACATTCCCAGGACCCTCAATTTCTTAGGGAGGGATTAAATGATGGGTATCATGTCTTATACAAGTGTCTTGATTTGATGGAGTTTATGTTGAAAATGAAGCTTATATTTTGTGTGCTCTTAATTCCATTTTTCCCAAACTTTCTGAAGTCCCCAGTATATAATGAGGGAGCATAATCAACTGATCACAGTTTACTATGTCCACATCGGGATTTAGTTTTGCCCTGACAATAAAATGAGGCTGAATTTGAAGCAGTTCTCCTCATAGATGACTTGACAAATCCTATTTTATTGTTCAAGTCAACATTATGAGCAAATGAACAAGACTGTGCAATATATGATCTATTCCATGAATGTCACAAATTAATTGTGGTCAAAGAGTTTGTTTCACAAATATTTCAGATTTACCTAGAATGTCTCATCCTATTTTATTCTTTGCTAGACTTACTCAGCTAAGTGGTTAGGCCTAAAATAGTTGTGTCTGTACTGAACATGTCAAGATACGTTTTGTCATTATTCCTTCAATAGCAAATATTTCTATAAAACTTATATTATTCTAGAGATTATTAGTAATCTAGACATGATTTAATGTATGCAGAGAATATGAAAAGCTTATATGCCAATACCATGTCACTATATGAAACACTTGACCATCCACTGATTTTGGAAACCATGGGGTCCTGAAACCAAACCCATGTAAAAACTGAGGGACAATTATAAATAAGACTCAAAGATGTGGAAAAAAAGAAGAATTTGTTCCAAACCTCACTGAGTCCTTTGTTTAAAGAATTAGTGTATTTTTCAAGTGCAAATTTTCTCAGGTTCATGAAATAAAAAAAAATGGATAAGGGTTTAATAGAAATTAGTATGTATTATCATAATTATTCTCCACAAATTAGAGAAAAAAATCATATCCAGTTTTTCTGTATTCACTGATTTTAGTCTTAGAATCTACATTAGGGAAGAAATATTGGGAGTGGGCTTTTGTGGTTATTGCTGTATGGCTACAAGAAAAATCATTGTGTTTAAATTTTAGGAATTGCCATAATTTCAGAAAGGATAACCAAATTTACAAAGCCTGTTTCATATAAGTATTTCTTCAACTTCAGTTTGATTTAGGGTGGGGGTGTGAGACTGGGGAACAGGGAAGAGGTATTTTATTTTAATTGCTTGGGTGTGGGAAGATCTGGTTATCAGTTTCCTATGAAATGCCCTTCGTTTTGAAAGACTCAGTGCTTGTCTTGGTCATTAAGTGGAGATTTTGTGTTTCTCTCCTTACTTCCACATGAACTTTGTGACTTTTAATAACATTTCATGATCCAATCTCAACTTGTTCTTTTCCAGCTATGACAAAAATAACATCACTATTTCTCGGAGCCTGGCGGCACCTTTTCCACACTGATGAGATTGTGCTCTGGGCTGTGCAGAAGTGGATATCGGGCAACACCAGGTTGTAGTAATGGAAGAAAGAGTACAGGGAAAGTCAGTTCTCATCCATTGGAGACACAAAACAGATCATCTGAGTAATACCCACATGGTCATTAGAAACACTGAGCTTGGAGAAGGATGTGCCTGGAAATGCGCAGAGTCCCATGATGATAAGCATCAACATTTCTAAAATATGTAAGGAGGGAAGAGAGATAAGCTTCCAAGGGCCTACAAGCCAGCTTTCTAGCCAGAGCAAAAGGACCCAAGTTGAATGTCTGGACAGGCTGAAACAACCTTGAGAGCAGGCTCATATGGTTGCTCGCTAATGTTTCTTTCAGAAGCTCTTTCAAGCAAACCATGCATCTTTCCAGAATGGTAGTCTAGTTCTCTACGCTTCAGTCAAGATTTTAATCACCTCCTAAAAATGTCCTTAACTGCTGAAGAGACCAAAGAGGACAATCATTACATCATTAGAAGAAACATAATATTGCTGTCATATGACCAGTAATGTATGTCCAGAGGATGATGCAAAACAGCTTGGTGTGTTTGTTAGTTTGCTTTCTTTTTTCCATCTATGCAGAATCCTTCTCATGAGCCCTCTTTCTTCTGGTCTCCCTTCACAGTTTTTGTTCTGCTACCTTTATTCCAAAATCCTGGCTTTCATCCAGTTGTCCCATTTAGTTTCATCACCAGTTGAAATCTGTCTATAAAGTGCTGTTTGTTCTTGAAAGCAGACAGTGGTTCTTCATTGTTAAATTGCATGTGATAAACATTCATCTAATAGTGCCACTTCTTATTGCATGACCTAGGTATTCTAAGCAGAGACCCTGACCTCTGTTCACTCATTTAAAAACAAAACAAAACAAAAAGAACAAAAGTCTCCTCAGTATGAGAGTGGTAGATCAGAAAAGAGGGGAGTGACAATGGGAGAAAAAACCTACTCTCTAGTATTTGAAATTAGTCCATTATCATGACTGAAGTTTGCAAATTCCATCAGTAGTATTCTTTTATCATTTTACCTGCAAATTAGTGATGTGCAGCTACTGAAAATAACTTAGTTTTGATTTCTCATTGTGAAATGAAGGAGTTCATCTGTTAAAGTAGCTGCATAGAATTTTTTTGGTTCTACTTCAACTTTTTGTTTTGTTTTCAAAGGATCTTAATTATTTTTGAAAAATAGAATGGCCAAATTTCTGAAATATAAATCAGCAAAAATAAAAAATTATTTTAAATGTTGTTTTTGTTTGTTTTAGTGTGAATATCTAACAGCAGCAGTGGGTATTCACCCTAGTGGTTAAGATGCTTTTAAGGATTCGCACATCCCATATCAGACATTTGGGTTCAATTCCTGGCTCTGGTTCTTGGCTCTAGATTCCTATTAATGCAGACTAGAGGAGGCAGAGGTGATGGCTGAATGATTTGAATTCCTGCTACCCATGCTTTCTAACTCCGAGATTTGGCTCTGGTCCAGTTCTGGCCATTGTGAGTATTTGGAGAATGAATCAGCACATGGGAGCTTGTGTGTTTGCATGTGTGTGTGTGTGTGTGTGTGTGTGTATGTGTCTATGTCTGCCTCTCCAAAAATAAATAAAATAAAATAAAATAAAAAGAAATATCATCTGAATCTCAATAAATATAGATTCATAGGGTCATAATTACAAACTGGAAAATAATCATGCTAAAGGGAGACAATCTTTATTTTGAAAATCATCAAACACTTCTCTACTTTTTAAAATCAGTATCAATTTATAAATATGCCTCTTTACTCAGAATAACTGATGAGAGTAGGACTAAATTAAACAAATTAATGAAGAAAGAAAATTAAAGGAGGAAAAGGACTTATAAAAGGATGGAAACACACAGACCATGTGGGCTCACACAGTTGTAAACATCATTATATTTGGCTTGAAGCTCCCTGGCAGCCAAAGTAAAAAAGGGGAGATATGGTTAGTTGAATAGTTCTTATTATTAGATGAGAAGAAACATACTAATCCCACAGGAAAAACAAATATATTTTCTGTACTAATTTCTTAAGGAAATCATGCTGGTGGGGCCTCCTATGAGAAACACTGAGTGAAGTCATAACTGTGTACTCAATTTGAGTCCTCCAGGCAAGAACCCCCTTAAAACCAGGGATGAGGAAGTAAAACACAATGTAGTTTAAGCAATGTGTAAGCCCCAGTGTGAAACCCCTTGTCATTTAGTGGCCTGGATAGAGTGCTTAACGTTCAGGCAACTCCTTCCCTGAGGCTGAGTAATACATGGTTTTGTCATTGCCTTTCAGTGGGGGGCACAGAAGCCCAGTAGTTGATGAGGCAGTTGAAGGTATATCCATTTTCTTAAACGAGATAACCTCAACCCCAGCACATGAATCTGCCACAGTCAAGTTACAGATAAACATTTTTACTCTCTTCCCAGACAGAGTTATCTTCCAGTGAATGCTGACATAATTTCCCATAGGAAGATATTTACAACAAATAAGTAAATAATTAGGTATACCTCTCTGCAAGTAGAGAAGAGTGTATACTTGGGATATGCTAAACTGCGATCATTCCCACAGATCCCACAGATCCCACAGATTTAAATAGGGCACAGCATCCTCACTTAGTGCAGCATACCGTTGACTGTTTTCACAATGTGAACTTTCTGAGGTGGTGTGACCGAGTCCCAACCATAGAGTGGAAAGTAGCTATAACATTTCAGGTGCTTGCCTGTACTACACTTTCCCAAACCCTTTTCCAGAATCTGAGTCTCAGAGCCAACTTTCTAACTGTAAACTGAATCCCCACAAAGACTGGGTGCATTTCTGTTCTTTGGATGCAAGTAAGATATTTAAAACCAAGTTTAAATTTTATTAAATTTCTTTACGTTCCTCATGATGTACTGTTCCTTTGGACCTAAATGGAGCCTTCTTTCCACTCAAGAAAAACCCCCCAACCAAGAACCAAATAGACAAGATGCAGGTTTATTTCAAACTAGCAAGCAAATATGTTTCAATTTATGAATTAGTCATTGATAGACAATGACTATAGAAGTCCTTCTTGAAAGAGGGTTCATAAAACATTCGATATCTTCATGATAGGAAAAACTATGTAGCACACAAATTCCTTTCTGAAACTTCTAAATAGCACTTGTTCAACTTGAAATTTAATGGGCCAAGAGAATCCATTGCAAGGGTTAGAGTAATGGGAAAATTATCACTTTCAATAAACCTAGGATATTCTTGCCAATAATGGCCCTGTTCGGGTTGGATAAGTCAGCCTCATGCAAATGTCCAATCTAAACTACATTTGACATCTTTTCAAAAAATCAAAATATTGACCAGCATAGAATATCACTGTATTTGACCTCTCTTATTAGGATCTTATACTTCGACGACTTGCAATTGTTTCTAGATCATTTCAGCAAATATTGCTTGCCAGAGAGAATGAAGAGAACAATACATGTTGATGACTGTATACAACCAGAAGGAACCGTACTAGGGTATTGATACATGCAAGTAATATTTCTCCATATTTATTCCATAGAATGCCAATTATATTATTAAATTTTGTATGCAAATAAATTTGGAAAGGAGTATGCCATTTAATTTAATACGGCTCTTTTAAGAAAAATACAAAAACATTCCTCTCAGTCCAAATTGGCTCCAAGTAAGACATAAAAGCATATACTGCTATTCAGAGAAAACTCTTTTCTTCCCTAAAAGCAGAGTATAAATAGATGTCTCAGAAGTATCTAAATGAAATCTAATATCCAAGTAGACAATGCACTAGTTGCACTGAGAGGAGTGAAAACTGGAAATAGTAAGATCAATGAAAAACATCTATTCCCATCACATTAGGAAACTGAATTGGGACAAGGCATGATCTTATTCAATGGGCCAAGGATCCTGGGGAAATTCTATGACTGGGAAGCCAACAATATCTTTATATCTGCCAAAAAATATCTCTTACTTCTAGGCACAAAAAGTAAAATACTTGAAAATAAAATAAGCATAATATATATACATATGGGAATAATTCAAGTAATTAATAATTGGGGAAGTTTTGAAATGTTATAGCTTTAAGGGTGAACTTGTGAAGGTACAGAGTTGAGACAGCATAATATTTCTCTGTTTCTGTGGAATTCCCAGAGAAAGGTGCTGTTGACACTTAAAATACATTTCCTTGGTTTGGTCAGTTTCTTCTTGACAATTATTATCAAAAGAAAGAGCTGGAAATAAACTCATCTCCAGATGACACTCCTGGAAACCTGCCTAAAAAACTGATACACAGATTCAAAAATAAACAAGCTGGGCAGATTAGGGTAGAAAAGTTTCCAGGAACTGACCCACGATACTTCTATCTAACATGAACATTGGACTCTGCTTCATTCCTTATCAAAAGTCAACCTGGATCCATTGTGTGGTCAGCCCAGGAAGAGCCAAATCCTCCACCCTTTTCACACTGAATTGCATTCAATTTTAATGACACTGATTGATTTTTCAATCTAAGGCTTTTCATTAGTAAGACAAGTTTGCTGCTGGCCCAGACGAAGCTCTCCATTTTTCCTGAGCTTGCTGTCATGTACCTGTGAAGGGGGTCCTGAATGTATGGGTGTTTGAATTTGAAGACATTTGTGTAGGGACTTGGGATTCTTGGCGATCACTGGATAACACTTCATGTGAACACAGAGACATGAATTGTCCACTTGAGATATACAGGACAGCAACTATCCTTCCATCTTTGGTTTGATTTGATTTGAAGAAAGTGCAGAAGAGCTGGAATTTTCTGATTTCTCCCTTGTATCTATAGCTATACAAAATGTAAGATGAAATCCATCTTAGCAGAAGCCAAGATCCAGGAGCATGATGATTGATAACAAAGGAGAACAAGAAACAGATGACGGGGTTCTGAAAGCAAGGGGGTGTGACCATACTCTCATCTCTTCATTGAGTCAGTCATTGGTCACACTCCTTCACCTTCCTAGGATGGCAGGGTGGGGTGTTGTGTGTGACCCCACACTGCATCCAATGCCTTATGTACATGTCAAACAGTTCAGCCTTCAAAGGATAATTAAATTATTTTGATGAACTTTACTCTGATTGAAACCATTCAAGATTCTTCAAGTATTTCTAACAATTTTAATGCCACTGTGTGATTCAAGTGACTTGGTATCAGTAGCATGTGGACAGTGGGGTTAGGGAAGGATTCATTTCCAGTTAGTATAAATCACAATAGTGTTATTTCATAATATCATGTGTGTGTACATAATATGTTCCCCCAATTAAGACAGCATTTCAATATTCCAAGAATATTCAACTTCAAAAATCCTTTTAGCGAGTTAATACTTTTCTTATGTGTCTGCTCAGATGAGCTGTCATTATACAAGTGATATAAATGTGGGACTGCTCTCAAACACACACTGAAACAAATGTATAGCTTGTGGATGGATGCATTCTCCTGAGGTGAGAAGCAATGGCTGGGAAGCTAGGATATGTTAAAAGAAGCAAAAATTACATGCAGTGCCGAGACTAACATGCACTACTTATACATTTTTAAGAGATTCAGTGTAACTTTTCAATACATAGCCATAGCTTCAACTGAACATTCCAGGCAACTAGTCTTATCTCTCCTTTGTGGGTAGAGCCCACCAATTCTCTATACATGTTCTTTCATATCATCATGAGCCATAGTTACTATACTGTGCTGAAAAAAATGCTGGGAAAGAAACCTTTTTAAACCTGGAAAAAAAGGCATGATAGAGATTGGACGACCAATAAATGTAAAAGGACAATCCAAGGTTCTACAAGTTGATATGTCATGTGTTTGTAAAGTTTCTATTTTAAAAATATTTTCAGTGCTACTAAAGCATGTGCCTCTGAATAAGTAGTAATTTTTAAATTTATGAAGTACTTTGAAGTACTTATACTATCTGAAATGCTTATGAATTATGCAGGATCTTGTCTGATTTCAAGCATATTGTTTGGACTTAGGAACAAAATGGAAAACGCTCTAATGGCACTAACGGGATTCTCCTTTCAAATAATGACATCATTTATGTACCATGACTAATGCAAGAATAAACTTGCATTAGAATAAAAGACTGAAATGAACATAAAATCTATATAAATTTCAAGCCCCAACTTTCAAAGAAATTTCAGAGACCACTATGAGCAACAACTTTTGAAACAGGGAGTACAAATGAGGTTCTATGACCTTTTGTGAGTAGTTGTTTTTTCCACTCACAAAGAGCTTAGACTCTAATGGTCATTACTGGCATTGGGCAATGAGGCATCAAAGGTTTCTGGAGGAGCACGGTTACTGCCAGAGTTGACAGTAAATCTGCTTGTGGGTAACATTCCAATTCAAGTTACATGAATCATGGAACGATGGAGAAAGTCACCCATTAACAGTTGCCTTTGTGATCTATCTTGCAACTGCCTTGGAACATGATCATGGGTGGAAATTTCTTTAAAGATATAGCCATACTAGTATTTTCATGCAAAGAAGGAATGGCATGACTAAAATGAATACAGAATTATACTGAAAAAACTAAGTTTCGTTTGACATTCAATTACTTTTGCAACATCACATGACTTGAGGATAAACTACAAGACATCCAAAGGATTTATTTGTAGAAGCAAAGCAAACCAGCTCAGGGGTATGCCTGTGTTTTACCAAATACAATATGAGACAGCATTAGCTACTTCTTTTCCATAATCAAAATGGAAATCGAGAGGTTTCACTAGCTAAAGTAGAAGAGGCTGCCTTGAGGCATACTGGATAGGATAAAAGCTTATGCATTCCTGCTGTTATTCTTTATTATTTCATGGAGAGACTGCTGACTGAACTTGTGGCTCTGCGTAAGAAATAAGTGAAGGCTAAGAAAGAATTATAAACTGCCTACTTAAGCACTGAAGACATCCTTCAACACACATAGATAGCAAAATGGCAAAATACAGGAAGTAGGTATTTAAGGAAATATATTTCCAATAATTAGTGGACTGTTAAGATAATTGAGTTGAAATTTCAGAGATTTCAGGATGAAGAATATAAGCTTTATATAATTAGTTTTGGAAAGTCAATAAACAAATAATTGCAGTAACAATAACCAGTTCTGGGCAGGCAGTAGAGTCTGATTCCCAGAGAAGCTACATTATATTAATTTAAATGTCTAGTTTTCACCCAACAATCAAGAAAAATGCAAAAAATAGAAAAATATACCCCATACATGCAAATAAAAGCAGTTATACAAGTCATGCCTAGGGAAGACCAAACAATGGAGTTACAAGAGTAAATCTGATAATTCAAGTATTTCAAACAAGTAAATTAGACTATTTCTAAAGAATTAAAGGATATTATGATAATGATGTTTTATTAATTATAGAATATCAATAGAAGTGATATAAAGTACCTAAATAAAATTTCTGGAGTTGAAAAAGAATGATTTCAATGAAAAATTTATTTGAAAGATGAAAAGGCAGATTTGAGCAGGTAGAAGGAAGAATTAGCAAACATAAAGATCTAGTAAAACTGTTCTTCAAAATAAAACTGAAGTCAAATAAACCAAAACCAGAAGAAAGTGTCACTAGAAAATCTGGCCTATACAACACACTAAATAGAGCCCTGTAGGATTTAAAAAAAAAAAAACACTAGAGGGTAACTCTAATGAAGAACTAAAGACCAACTATGTAGATAAATGTAAGAGATGGTGAAAGTATATTTTTATTGTTTTCTCCTAATTGATTTCAAATAATATTTCACAAAATAATAACTAAAAGTCTATGTTGGTGGACATTTGGTTTGTGAAAAGTTCATTTTATGCAAATAATAGTGTGAAAAAGGGAAAAAACAGTTACATAAGAAGAAAAACTGTATATACTGTTTAAATTAAATTGGTAATAATGCAAGCTAGAGTATTATAAATTAAAATGCTAGCTATAATCTCTCAGTGCAACAAATGAAACAATAACTCAAAAAGATAGAAGAAGGGGCTGGCACTGTGGCACAGCTGATTAAAGCCCTGGCCTGAAGCCAACAGACACATGAAAAAATGTTCAGGATCACTAGCAATCAGGGAAATGTAAATCAAAACCACAATGAAGTTTCACCTCACTCTGGTTAGAATGGTTTACACAGAAATCTACCAACAAAAGATGCTGGCGAGGATGTGGGGGAAAAGGGACACTAACCCACTGTTGGTGGGAATGCAAACTGGTAAAACCACTATAGAAGTCAGTTTGGAGATTCCTCAGAAACCTGAATATAACCCTACCATACAACCAGTCATCCCACTCCTTGGAATTTATCCAAAGGAAATTAAATTGGCAAATAAAAGAGCTGTCTGCACCTCAATGCTTATTGCAGCTCAGTTCACAATAGCTAAGACATGGAATCAACCTAAATCCCATCAACAGAAGACGGGAGAAAGAAATTATGGGATATGTACTCTATAGAATACTATACAGCAGTAAAAAAAAAACAATGAAATCAAGTCATTTGCAACAAAATGGAGGAATCTGGAACACACCATGCTGAGTGAAATAAGCCAGTCACAAAGGGACAAATATCATATATTCCCCCTGATCAGTGACAACTAACTGAGCACTTAAAAGGAAACCTGTTGAAGTGAAATGGACACTATAAGAAACAATGACTTGATCAGCCCTTGTCCTGACTGTCAAGGAACAACTTACTGCTTTATTCCTTTTAGTATTTTTTTTTGTTCTACTTAATACCATTGGTTGAACTCTTTAATTAACAAACAACCATTCTTAGGTGTTTAAATTTTAACTAAAAAGTGATCCCTGTAAAATATAAGAGTGGGAATAAGAGAGGGAGGAGATGTGCAGTTCAGCACAAGCTCAATCAGACTTATCCCTAATGGTAGAATTAGAAATGTGCCAGGGGATTCCAATTCCCATCAAGGTGGCATGTACCAATGCCATCTCACTAGTCAAAGTGATCAGTTTCAGTTAACAATTGATCATAATGATAGGATTAAGTGTCAAAGAGATCACATAAACAAGACTAGTGTCTGCTAATACTAACTGATAGAATTAAAAAGGAGAGGACAATCCAACTTGGGAAAGCGGGATACACAGCAGACTCATAGAATAGTAGATGTCTTAAACAGCACTCTGGCCTCAGAATCAGCCCTTAAGGCATTTGCATCTGGCTAAAAATCCCATGAGAGTATTTCAGGCATGGAAAGCCAAGACACTCTGGCAAAAAACAAACAAACAAACAAACAAAAACCTAAACGAAGATCTCTGTGAGATCCCAGCAGAAAGAATGGGCCATCAAAGAAGGAGGTACCTTTCTTTGAAGGGAGGAGAGAACTTCCACTTTGACTATGGCCTTGTCTATATAAGATCAGAGTTTGTGAACTCAAGAGTCTTCCATAGCCTTGGCAGCTCATGACAAGAGCCTCGGGTGGTTACTGACATCATAATTAAGAGTGTCAACTGTTAAATCAACAATGGGAGTGTCTGTGCACTTACTCCCCAGGTAGGATCTCTGTCCTTAATATGTTGTACTATGTGAATTAATGGTATAACTAGTACTCAAACAGTACTTTATACTTTGTGTTTCTGTGTGGGTGCAAATTGTTGAAATATTTACTTAGCATATACTAAATTGATCTTCTGTATATAAAGATAATTGAAAATGAATCTTAATGAAGAATGGGATGGGAGAGAGAGTGGGAGATGGGATGGTTGCAGGTGGGAGGGTGGTTATGGGGAGGGAAAGCCGCTATAATCCAAAAGTTGTACTTGGAAATTTTTATTTATTAAATAAAAGTTAAAATAAATAAATAAATAAATGGAATAGAGAATAGAAACAATACAACAAAATCAAATGCTGTTTCTTTGTAGAAATCAACAAATATAATAAAACATTAGCCAAATTGACCAAAAACAAAAGAAGATTCCAAATTTCAAAAATCAGCTCTGAAAAAAGAGACATTCTTACTGATCTTTTAAATTTTAGGGAGCATAATAAAGAATTGTGTGCCAACATTTTAAGTTACTTAGATGAAATGGAAAAGATTGTAGAAAGACATAAACTACCAAAACTGAATCAAGAAGTCACAAAAAGTCTTAATAAATCCACTAACAGTAAGGAAATTAAGTGACTAAAAAAAAAAATTTTCCACAAGGAAAACCCAGGACCAAATAGTTTTAGTGGTAAATTCTACCAAACAATCAAAGGATTAATATCAAAGCTTTACAACTCTGAAAAATTGTCCATAAGATACAAATAACTCCTACAACTCAAAAATTAAAAGACAAAATAAAAATTGTATTAATTTTAAAATATGCAAAATATTTGAGTAGAAATTTCTCCAAAGAAGGTATACAGATGGCCAGTAATCACACAAATAATGCTTAACCCATTTTTTAGTCAAAAGCAAAATGAAAGTCAAAACCATCGAAGATGCTACTTGACTCTTAATAGGGTGACTCAAATCAAAATGACAATAATAAATGCTGATAAGGAGCTAGATAAGTTACAATCCTTATACACTGCTGGCAGGAATACAAAATGGTGCAGCCATTTTAGAAATAGTTTTACTCTTACCCAAAAAGTTCAAAAGTTACCATATGGCCTAGCAATTTAATTCTTGTACATTTGTTCATGCTAAACCTTGTACATGACTGCTTGTAGTAGCACTATTCAGAACACTTTAATAGTGGAACCGATTACATTTCCATCAAATTTAATCATATTAACAAAAAATTGTTACATTATACCACATTAACAAAAAAATGCATAAATGCCATTACATTGGGGATTAGGGCTCCCCAAATGACGGGAGGAGGGGGAAGCAGACACATGCAGCATGTAACAAAGGAAAATACTTGAAATCCTCTAACTACATTATATCTTTAGCAGCCATCTAGCTTCCAACAATAATGTTATGAACTCTCCCCATCTACTATGTATGATTTTAGTACCATTTCTCTTTGAGAGAGGTAATTTTGTGGATGTGTGACTGAGTAGCACCAAAGAGTCTAAGAAACAGACAACATTTCTTGATTCTCAAGATCTCTTTTCTATGTTTTCCTGTATGTACTAGGAAGAACAGGGCTCAAGTTTTCCCTTACTAGTGAACTACTGAGTAACATGCATAGTCCTGTTAAGAAAGTATCAAACTGTATAATACAGTGTTTACTCCATATCCATAATTAGATCTCCTTTGGCAGAGTGAGCAGTGGAGTAAGAAATTCTAAGTGATACTACATCCAGTGCTTTTTGCTTGAGTATTATTTTTTTAATTAAGCTGCTGAAGGTCCACTACTTGTATTCATCAAAAACAAACAATGTTAATCCATCAAAATAGAGGGAATGAGAAGCTATCCAGTTTCCCTACCTTCGTCTCTGGTTCAGCTACTTCCTCCTCACTTGAACTGGTGGTTGTCCAGAGTGAAGCAAAGCAAAATCCACAACAGGCTGATTTTTGCAAATGAATGCACTTATTAAGCTCCATGTGAGGGACTCTGCAGAATACAGAATGATAACACTTGAAATAAATACTTTTCATAACAAAAAATTGTAAGTATTCTATCATTCACGATGGTGATATCAGGAAAGATAATGCACAGAGTCTTTAAAAGGTTAATGGTAAATGAGCATATTTTAATTCGCCCTTTCCATGAATTGTCTGATGCACACTCATATATGCAGATAACTGAATGAGATAAATTCATTGTGATTACATGCTATGAAGGATATTAAAGAGCAAGTGAGACAAGACTCATTCCTTTTCTGAAGCCATTAAATTGAGAGAGTCATGCAGAAACCAGTTCCCTATGGGAAAATATCATTTGGGTCTATTCCATAAGGTGAGAAACCAGGATTCACTTTCAAAAATTTATTTATTTATTTGAAATTTAGAGTTATGGAAAGACAGATAGATGTCTTCCATGTATTGGTTCACTCCCCAAGTGGCCCACAATCACCAGGTCTGAGCCAGACTGAAGCCAATAGCCAGGAGTTTCATTTGGGTCTCAGATGGGTGTCAGGGGCCCAAGCACTTGGTCAATTTTCTGCTGCTTTTCCCAGGCCATCAGTAGGGAAGTGGATTGGTAGTGGAGTAGCCTGGGCAGAACCATACGGGATTCTGGTGTCACAGGGGGCAGTTTTACCTGCTATTCCACAACATCACTCCCATTTCTAAAAAGTTAAAATTGTTCCAAGCGAACGTTAGGGCCTTACTTGTATATCCCACAGAAATCATTATCAAGCTCTGTAAGCTAAGGCACGTTCCACCTTTTTTTTTTTTTCTTAAAACAGAAACCACAAAAAATTCTAGGTATATGAGTATACCCTGATTTAGACAAATGTTATTTGTTGCACTGGGTGTCATGTACAAGGATCTTCATAGAATCATAATACCTGTATGACTTGACAATAAATACTATATTTGAAATAAAATATTATATGGCAACTAAAATCAATTTTCTATAGTTATGTATAGCAACATAAAAGCATCTTAGAAACTGTGAGTGAAGAAAGTTCACCTTGACTTTATTGAAGTACTGATAATACAGAATTAACAAGCATTGTATGTGTTGCTTTTATTTTTTACATCATGTAAACCTTAGATGACAAGTTTTTAAATATATGAGCTATGATTTATGCAATGGTGAGTACTGGAGCCCCCAAAGTGGTCTTTCTTGTTGAAATTTGTCTATAATGTGCATCAGTCTGGATGACTGATGGGCTGTCCCTCAAAAGCATGTCCTGATACATCACCTTGTAGCATTTAATATGGGAAACAGAAAGAGCTAGGCAACTTGGCTGAAGGCCAACTGTTTCAGTCAGTTTGAGCTGCTGTCGCAAAATACCTTAGGCTGGGTAATTTATAAACAATATAAATATTATCGCTTGTAGTTTGGAAGGCTGGGAAGTCCAAATTCAAGGCACCAGCAGGTTCTTGAACCTGCATCTTCCATGTGTCCTCACATGCTAAAAGGACAAACTCCCTCTGGCATGTTCTATAAAGACCTAATACCATGTCTGAGGGGAGAGCTCTGCTTACTCACTTCCAAAGGCCCTACCTCCAAATGTACTGCAGTGGCCATTAAGGATAATCATACAAATTTTGGGGAGCACAACCATCCAGACCGTCGTACCAAGTTTGTTGCTAGCATGAGAAGGGCTCCATCCCCACTTCAGTGGGACCAAGCTCTGTGTCCTCCAGAATGACTTGAATGACATTGAAGGAGTGAAGAGCAGAAGGGTAGCAAGGACTCAGAAGCACAGAGAAAAACTTAGAATGCAGCACCACATTCCGTATCCTTGTCAAGGATGGAAGTGTTGATGATGAACTAGGAACACTGTAGTCCTAGAAAGTTGTGCCCCCAAAAGGAACCTTGACCAATTAGTGCTCAAGCCTTGGAAAATGGCAGATTTGTGAGCCTGTGTTTTTTTTTTTCCCTCAAGCTAGAAATTAGACCTATTTTCTGCCTCCCAAAATCACTGTAAAAGCACATGTTTCATTTTCACCGATGATTATTACTTATTGCTCCTTCTCTGGCTAAGTGGTTTATGTGCTCAGAAGAAAACCATGGTTAATGATTATCATCAATCCAGTAAAGCCACTATTTGAGTTAGAATTCTTGTCACAGTACTTAATATTCTGTTGCTTTCATTTTCAAAGGGCATTTTCCAGACCAAATGGCCCCTGCATGTGAGATCTTCAACACATGAGTGGATAACTCCATGATGGTCTCTGTCACTTTGGCCATGCAACTGCAGGATTTTTAAAATAAAACAAGGAACCAGGGGTTGTTGTTGCCATGTGAAAGCTCCATAGCACATGTTACCTACAGGAAACATTAATTATCTCTTTATTTTCCTTCATACCTACAGGCTAAGGGGCTCTTAAACTCCTAGTTTATAGAGGATTCAGTTGAATCCTCCAAGTTTTTGTGATATCTCTTCCTCACTCCTTCTTAACTTTCTAAACTTCCCAGGAGCGCACACGGAAAGGTCTTTCACTATGGTCCCAGGTTTCCCAGTACTAAGAACTAAGCACTTTTAAGATGGCTCAGGTGCAAATCTCCTGTTAGCAACTACTTTGTGTTGCCCATCCCTGTGTAAAAAACTCTAACATCAATAAATACCAAAAGGCTGTAGAAGGAAAAGATAGAGGTCTGTGAAGAAGCATGAAAGAGGGCAAGTATCAACTTCTGTTTTATTTTTTTAAATTTTTTAAAATTTTTTTGACAGGCAGAGTGGACAGTGAGAGAGAGAGAGACAGACAGAAAGGTCTTCCTTTGCCGTTGGTTCACCTTCCAATGGCCGCCGCGGCAAGCGCACTGTGCTGATCTGATGGCAGGAGCCAGGTGCTTCTCCTGGTCTCCCATGGGGTGCAGGGCCCAAGCACTTGGGCCATCCTCCACTGCCCTCCCGGGCCACAGCAGAGAGCTGGCCTGGAAGAGGGGCAACCGGGACAGAATCTGGTGCCCCGACCGGGACTAGAACCATAGTAGGTACATAGTATTTGTTGAATTAAGGAAGAAATACATATACCTGGACAGGAATAGCAAAGACTTCCAGCGCAGGAGTAGAGCTAGTCCCTTACTTGAGTCATTTAGCAGTTCCTGTTCATCTCAGAGAATGACTCTTGTCCTCTGTATTTGTCATCAAATTTATATCCTTTCAAGAGACTGTTTGATCTATTTTTTTTTTTTTTGGCCATAGCTTAACATGGCATAGCATTGTTGACAGCACTGTCATTTTTAGCTTTTTTTGGGGGGGGGGGCATTGACAACATTTTACAGTCTTAAGTGCTGGGGACTAAACATTTATAAACAGTTCCTCTAAGAATTGTCAGATTCCTCCTTTACAAATCACTTAGGTTCTTTCTGGTTCCAAATCCTGAACTCTGTGGCCTGATATCTAAAGCAAATATCTTGTTGGGTCATGATCCTTGAAACTGGAATTCAGGCTGAGAATTTCTGCTTCCCTGTGATAGGACTGGTGCTCTGTCCATCTATAAAGTCCTCCCTTTTATGACCCTTGTATTTGTACTGCTCCAGAGAAATCGAAACAATAGTTGAGGCAAGAAAACACATGTGGCTTTCAGGCAGCCACCAGATATACCTTAGAAAGGTAGAGAATCATCCTGTTTGTGATGCAGGGATCAGGAGGTATGGGGCAGCAATCGGCAAATAAATCTGTTCATATTATATTATAGTGGGCAGACAGATGTACATTCTGTTGCCACAGAGAAAGAACGGTCCTGTGCCCACTACTTCTGATAAAGTGCCTATCTTCCTAATAGATACTGCACTAAGTTGATTGGGATAAAGAACAAACTTTTCCAGCCTTACAAGGACACAGCTTACCTAATTCTCAACTCCCTTACTGAACAGTTTTCAGGCAGAAGGGCATCTGTTAGCAAATGTTACTTTCCTTCCTCTGCATTCAGATGTGCAAGCTTCAACCTGTGCTTAACTAATTCTGGTGGAACCTTTATTGTTTCCTTTAAAAGGCCACAGAAGGTGATTCACATGTTTCAGTATTTTGAATTTCTCCTGAATGCCCTAATGCAGCAGCATCTTCAGGTATATGGTCTAAGAAATGACGACATATAAGGCTGCATTGCTGAATAATTTCTATCATCAATTTCTAAGCTGCGAGTATGGAACTCCCAATGCCTTCCACTCTTTCCCCAGCTTATTATTTTCATATTTTAGGGTCCATGACTTACTGTACTCCATTCTAGATAGCAGTTGGGTTAATGAGGATCCTATTTGTGATAAAGCTCCTAAAAATGAGATACCAAGCATAGCTATTAATCAATTGACTGAAAAAACTTAAGAGTTCAAGAGTATATATGGCTTGGTATATGGCTTTGAAAAATGCCTTATCACCTAAGATATACTAAGTTATTGTAACAAAATGAACATAATCTTATCTTTGGGTCATCTGTGGCACTTTTAGAACAAGAATGGAACTCTACCCAGACATTTTGGACTGAAAAGGGGGATGGGAGAATTTTTGGACAAAATTGAATATGTAGAAGCAACACAGGACTGTTCTTTATCTGTGGCAACCGGGTGTACATCTGTCTGCCCACTAACTGGATACGAATTTGTGTTCTTGTTTTCCTCTCTCCTGCTGTGTGCTATACTCTAGACCAAACCCTATTTTTCCACCCCTCTAACCTACTGCATCAAGAGGGATTTTGAACTCACCCCCTTGCTAATCTCATTGGGTGTCCTATGGGACAGGCATTGCCGCACTAGTAATTTCAGCAGACAAGGCAAATGAAGACGTGTCCCTCAATCAGAAGACATGAATGACCTAGCACAACAACTGTCTCATCTCCAAGATCAGGTGGATTCCTTGGTGGCGGTGATCCTTCAAAACTGCTGAGGACTGGATATCCTGACTACTTAAAGATGAAGACTTTGCCTCTCTTTTTGGGTGGAAAGTGCTGCTTTTACACCAATAAGTTGGGTGTGGTAAGAGAAGGGATCAAATGCATAAAAAAAAAAACATGCTAATAAAATCTAATCCCAAAGTAACTACACCTATTTTAGTCACCTTTTCTGCCATGGGCAATGTCTCTATTATCTGCTTTTATTCTCATAATGATAGTGCTTCGAATCTTACCACGCATAATTAATGTGTTTCAAAAGTTCTTACAGGAAGTGTAAGTAGTTTAAGTGTAAGAACTTTTACAAGAAGTGTAAGGAGTTACTGCTATATCCGAAGCCATCATGAAGGAACATCACAAGACTGCTCTTCTTCAATCAATCCAATTCAGAGTATAGATTTCCCCACCCTTCAAAAAGCCCCTATCAGCAGGAAGTAGCCCTCTATTAGCAGGAAGTAGCTAGAAAGAAACCAGCACCCCATCTCCTATCTATACTCATAGTCAGAGTTGAAGGACCAAGGACATAGACTGCATTCTTAGGCCCCTTTTGTCCCATACCCTGTTTTCTTCTCCACTCCGCAATCGCAATCTGCCTTCCTTTCTAAACAGCCTGTAAAGAGGAAAGCCTGCAGAATTTAAAAGTCCTCAAAAACAACAATTAACTCAACTGGACCTGCCATGACTCTTATCTGGCTTGTGTTATATGAACCCAGCCTGTAACTAAATTCTTGCTCTTGGGGCCAGTGCTGCGGCATAGCAGGAAAGCCACTGCAGTGCCAGCAGGCATCCTATATGGGTGCAGTTTCGAGTCCCAACTGCTCTACTTCTGATCCAGCTCTCTGCTATGGTCTGGGAAAACAGTAGATGACCCAAGTCCTTGAGCCCTTACACCCACATGGGAGACCTGGAAGAAGCTCCTGGATCCTGGCTTCGGATCGGCACAGCTCTGGCCGTTGTGGCCAACTGGGAGTGAACCAACAGATGGAAGACCTCTCTCTCTCTCTCTCTGCCTCTCCTTCTCTTTCTGTATAAGTCTAACTTTCAAATAAATAAATACATCTTTTAAAAAATAAATTCTTGCTCTCTGCCATGTGCTCATCCTGTGAGCACACCATCAGTTAGTCACCTCTGCAAATTTATTTTCCCTTGAATAAATTCATTCTGGCTGTGAAAAAAAAATAAACTCTATTTAACAGTTTTTACTCTTTCAATACCCTTATTTAATGATCATTTGGATTATTCAGCAAATATTTCTTCATTTCCTTTTTGTGTGAGTAAAGTTTGTCTTTGTGATCCACTGATGTTAACGTTAGCCATATGATTTTCCATATAGGATGGAATGAACATTGGCAGGAATAACATAAAGAAGTCTTAAGTGAGTTTGTGCCTTTTGGCTTGTTTCTTGTGTTTAGGCAACCACTTATAAGATCATGCCTTAGGTAGAGCTGCCCCTTCAACTTGGGCCCAAGAGTGAACACTCATATAGTACACCTGAATCCAATCCCACAACCCAAGGCAAGGTCAACTAGAATAGCTCATTCTAGATCAGATGAACTGAGAGTCAGCCTGCAGAATTATGAATGACAGAAGAAATGTTTGTTAGTAAACAACTGAACTTTGAATTGCTTTTTACCACTTTTAAACAATGTCTCATTAAGACATCCTTTCAGAATTTCTTTCTGAAATCAAAAATATGGTTGGAATATAGGACAAAGGAAAATATTTGGAATTTCACTTATATAACAAGTATGTTGTTTTTGTTTAGATTGTATGTTTACTCTGAGTGAACTTATAGAGATTTTGGGGATAATATGATGGTGTTAATTCTAGGATGTACATTTTCCCCCCACTTAAACATTTCTAAAACCAGTTTTTACTTTTAAGTCAATGTGTATGCGGCACAGTGAAACATGGTAGTGTTTTTCTAGTTCTTAAGCCCATACTCAATGATGTTTCCATCAAAGGTATACTCAGTGCTGACTGACCTACAGCCCAGTACTTCCGAAGTCAGAAATCTAGGTTGGCAGGGCAGGAGCTGTCAGATCGAGGTTGAATTCTCTGACAGCAAATATTTCAACAGCATTATTAAATATCAGTGGACTAAAAGTTAACTGGGAAAAAAAGTGGAATTCTGCTGTGAAAAGTAGTCAAATTCATATTTAATTGTGGTGAAGTCAGCTTTTTTATGGTATCTTTAATTGCCTGAACTTGTAGTCTTTCAGAACCCAGATTATTGTATTATGTAAGTAACACAGTTATTATTGTTACTTTGGAAATTATTCTGGACATTTCTTACCAATTGGTCATCTTGACAATAATAATAATAAAAAAAAAACTATAAGATGAGCCCCTGTAGCATGGGAAGTTGTATACTCTAAATCATTGATAGATGGAGTTGCTTAGGACTTGCCTTATGAATGCTGGTAATTGTTGACCAAAACAAAATTTTAGTTCTAGTTTATCTGACATGAAGCTGCTCTTTTTGATTACAGTTAGTCATCAGTTTCAGCTGCTGAAGTTTTCCCACAGAACAATGTTATAATTGGTTGGATAATTGGGAGTCGTGTTCCGGACCAAGGACTCCACAGTGAATAAATCATAGATATAACCAACAATATGTCATACAAGCAAGATACAATGACCATAAACCTCTAAAATCATTTGAATCAGTAAAATTATGATCCGGGTCTTATAAAATGGGCAAGAATTTACAAATAACACATAAAATACAGGGCTAATGTATCATAAATTTGGTTGATGTAAAACTAATAGAAAGAAAGCTATTGTAAACAATGAATTAAGGCTTTTGTAGGATAGTGTGTTCGGCCTAGATCTTCTAGAAAAGAAAAGCAAACTGTCACAGTAAGTTTAACTGATGCATTCTTCAATCCTCAATAAATTCCTTTGCTGTAAATTTGTCAAATAAAAGCCAAAATTGTTTCTAGAAATGCAAGGCCTTGGAAAGAGTTTAGGACAAAATACCAACAAATCTTAAATTTAAATTTTCAATGTTTCCAACTATCTCCATACATAGTCAGCCAACACCTGTTCATACACATACACACACACACACACACACACAACTTGCTCACACACACATCCATGCCTTCCTTCCCGCATGAGTTCATTGTTAGTATAATTCTTTCAGCGTCAGAACATAGAGATTTGAGAAGTAATGCCAAGAAAACTCATGGTTCCTTTATACAATGGTTCTTAACCAAACACAACATTGCCCAACATTTAGCAACATCTGGAGACATTTTTGGTTGTTACAACAAGAGGAGGGGTGAAGCTGGTATCTGTGGTGAATAGAGGCTAATGATACTGCTAAATATGCTACAACACACAGTACAGTCTCCACAACAAGGTATTTTCTGGTCTCAAACGCCAATAGTGTCAAAATTTATAAACCATTGTTTATACAAATATTCATATTATAGAAAAAATATGTGGATTGAGCTCTTGAGTGTGGTGAATGAGAAGGCCATGCCAAGATGGCTGCTGGCAAGCGATCCTTAGTTACTTAGGAATGACTAAAACCCACCTGCCATGCTGGCACCGCAGCTCAATAGGCTAATCCTCCGCCTGCAGCACCAGCACGCAGGGTTCTAGTACTTGTCGGAACACTGGATTCTGTCCCGGTTGCCCCTCTTCCAGGCCAGCTCTCTGCTGTGGCCTGGGAGGGCAGTGGAGGATGGCCCAAGTGCTTGGGCCCTGCACCCCATGGGAGACCAGGAGAAGCACCTGGCTCCTGGCTTCGGATCAGCGCCATGCGCCAGCCACAGCACACGGGCCGCAGCAGCCATTGGAGGGTGAACCAACGGCAAAAGGAAGACCTTTCTGTCTGTCTCTCTCTCTCACTGTCCACTCTGCCTGTCAAAAAAAAGAAAAAAGAAAAAAAAAAAAAAAGAAACCCACCTGGCAATGTTGCCTGCCTGACAACAGGCTGCGACTGATGGCTTTGGATACTGCCTGGCAACAGGGTGTGATTGGTAGAGCAGAGACCACCCTTTGACGGGATTGGCTGCCTTGGCTATTTAAGCTGCTGTACCAACTGAAATAAATGAGTCTGCGGGCTGCTCAGCTCTGGCCCTCTTTCACCGGATTCCTGGGGTCTGTGTGGTGACTCCACACCTCTTGCCTCCACCATGCTCTTCCTCTCAGAATGAATCCACAGCAACACTGAGTTTACTTGGATAATTTTTGTTGATCTATTTTATTACTCAACAGCAAGTACCACTCAGTAGTACTTATCACAGCTGAACTCTATAGAAAGTAAGAAGCTGCTATTTTATTGACCACAGTAAGCATAGCTCAGTGCTTGGCACATCAAGTGATAGCTTAAGAATTATTTGTTTCAAAAATTAATAAATATATGGAAAGAGGAAAGAAGAGTAAGAAGGAATGGAGGAGGGATGAATGGTGAAAGAAAGTGGTTGTATTAGAATCAATGTTGCTTGCTTCTGGTGAATCTGCTATCTTTTTATTCATTGTCTTCCAGAAATGAGTAAAAAAGAGCCAGTTAAGATTTCTTGATGAGTAATTATGATTATTAACTGCTTATTGTACTTAACTTTTTGTATTAGTAACAACTAAAGGACTAAAAGTATTATTAATAATAATCATTAAATATATAATTGTGTAGCAACTCACAATTAGAGGATTTAAAAATAATATTAGTGACTTTCAATTCTACCTGGTGTTTAGAAGATTTAAAAAAAAAATTTAAATAACCTAGGACCTCACTAAATTTTTGGTGGATTTTATTGTTTTGCTTATTTTTCTTTGATTTGCTTTGTCTATTGTTTATCATCTTTGTTGTTCTCACCTTTCCCAGCCTGGGACAGAAAAGTATGCATTTTTCATGTTGAAAACCAAAGAATAGGGGCCAGCACTGTGGCACAGTGGGGTAGAGCCCTGGCTTGGAGCAGAGCCATCCCATATGGGCGCCCGTTGTAGTTCTGGCTGCTCCACTTCCTATCCAGCTCTCTACTATGGCCTAGGAAAGCAGTAGAGGATTGGCCAAGTCCTTGGGCCCTTGCACCCATGTGGGAGACCCGGAAGAAGCTCCTGGCTTCTGGCTTCAGATCAGTGCAGCTCCAGCTGTTGCAGCCATCTGGGGAGTGAACCAGTGGATGGAAGACCTCTGTCTCTGTCTCTACCTCTCTCTGTAGCTCTGCCTTTCAAATAAATAAAATAAATCTTTAAAAAAAATAAGAAAACTAAAGAAGAAAGAGAGAAGAAATGGAGAGAGAGAGAAGGAGGGGAGAAAGACGGAGGAGAAGAGGAGAAGGGAGAGGGGAGGAAAGAGGAGGAGAAGAAAGAAAAAAAGAGGAAAAAGAGAGAAAAGGAAAGAAAGAAAGAAAAGCAAATCCTGCATCTAAAATGTTAATGCAGAACAACTAGACTGTACAGCAATTTTCCAACTCTGGGCGCTCTTCCTGTTGTCACCAGCTTCCAACAAGAAAAATGAAAAGTGAATTAGCCCGTTGAACCCCAGCTCAAAGAGTCAGCTGGTAATGTGAGCATGTCCCTGGAAGACATTCTTGGGTGGACCCCTTTCTATTTGTGTTTCTGTTTTTAGACTCAGACACATTGGCTCTAAAAGCCACCGTTCTGCAAGATTTTCATACAGAGAAACACACTCTTCTGAAATCTTCCTGATAAAACCACTAGATGAGTCCAAACTACCTCATAACCTTGGCATCTGCCGGTCTGGAAGGTGCCAGAACAACCAGACAAGTGGCCCGGTTGAAGTCTTTTATGAAATATCTGGAAATAGCTGTTGATGAGAAAACAGAATTCAAGATCTAGTTATCCAGAAAGAAAAGCTGAGCAAAGACCACCATCAGGAAGGGACCATGATTATGTTTAAGGCCAGGCTCCCCTGTCATAACCTCTACTTTGTGATACTGCAAAGAACAACAGCACACACTTCACCCATCTATCTTCATGTTCAGTGCATCTAGTAATCATTTCTGATGGTCATAAAATAAAGGAACCCTCAGTAACTAAGTATTGGCCTGCTGCCTGTGAACAGGAGCTGAGTGAACCCCAGGGTGACACACAGCCTTGTAGTAAGTCAAAGAGACAGGTGGAGGCACGCGCACTGTTTGGACAAGTCACATTTGGAAACCAAACATCAGATGTCCAGCAGTGTGGCTCCCGGGTTCCGCCAGGCTCACCAAATGATCTATTGCCTTCCAGACCTCAGCCTGTCCTTGGCAGAATTCCGGGCCAGGTGACCCTAGAAGAACTGTTGATTTTGGAAATAGCTGGGGCTGTATTTCTGCCACAACAGATTGGGTCTCCACTCTTTTACTTAATAAAATTTTATTATTATGCTTGCAGAGTATATTCATTATAGAGAAAGCACTTGAGGAAAAGAGGGAAAACCAGAAATGATCACCCAGAGGTGGTCTTGTGGGTATTTTAGAATATTCCGTTTCAGATTTTCCTCTGTGTGAGATATATCTGTGTATACTTTCAAAAAGGGAACCATTCCAGCCACAGTTAATTTTAAAATTTAAATATTAGACGTATACACACTCACACAACTCAATAAAATCTGCAGTATTTTGTAACTCACTTTTTCCTTACTATTTCATTGTGGCTTTCTACAGCTACAAATGTCCTGCTATTTTAATAGGCACATTATATTAAAATGTTAGGATCTTCCAAAGTTTATTTAACCAAATCCTTTTTAGATATAACTGTGAAAAGTCTTGTGGTAAATATTCTGTTGCTAAATACATTTTCTTTGTTTCTTAAATTAAGTTGTCTTGCAAATTCCTAGATGGAGCAAAATAATGGGCTTTTGATATGATTGGTCAAATTAGTATCCAAATTAATTATTTAAAAATTATTTTAAAAAGACTTATTTGAGAGAGAGAGAGAGAGAGAGAGAGAGAGGTCCCCTCTACTGGTTTCTTCCAAATGCCTGCAACAGCCAAGGTCAAAGCTGTATGTGAGGTGCTCAGTCCAGGACTCCCAATTATTTGATACATCATTACTGTTTTAACAGGAAGCTGGAGCGCGTATGGAACCCAAGTATGGCAATGTAGAACACAGGCATCAACTGCTAGGCTAAACAGCTACTTCCAAAATATTTCTAATGATATCTTTCTTTACTGACATCTTATGCAATATTATGCATTATAATTTTAAAATATGTTATTAATTTTTTGTTTAATTTGTAGTAAGCTTTTCTATATTCTTATATTTTTAAATGGTTTCCTAAGGGATGCCTTTCTTATCTATCTACTAGGTTGATATTGGGTTTAAGTCTTTTTCTTGCTGATTTATATATAACAAATAAATTAGATGTCTATTTTGAGTGCAATAAGCCAGACACAGAAAGATACCACATGTTCTCTCTTACATGTGGGAACTAAAATTTAAAAAAAATAAAGAAATGCCTGAGTGTATTGGTATTGATGCAAATATATTTTTGTCAAAAACTGCTTTATATCTTTTTCAGTGGTTAAGAGTGCTATGCCGCTATAGTTTTCATGACCTGTTATTATTTTAAAATTTACTACATGTAGGTGAAATGGTCATCTTTCCATTTTATTGTGTATAGCCTGTGCCTGTATCATCACTAAACTAGGTCTTTTTACTTGTTGATTTAGTGGAACATTAAGCTCTTGACTGTAATGTTAATTAAAAATATTCTATCTCAAAAACTAAAAAAGAAAGAAAGAAGGAAGAGAAAGGAGGAAAGGGAAGGGAAAGGAAGAAAAGAAAGAAAGAAAAGCAAAGAGAAGAATAGAGATGGAGGGTGTGAACAAGGAAGGGATGGAGGAAGGGAACAAGATTGACAGGGTGTGAGGAGTAAAGGACCATCATCATATTCTTTTTTTTCAAGATTATATTTTTTTATTTGAGAGGCAGAGTTACAGAGAGAGAGAGAGAAAGAGAGAGAGAGGTCTACCATCCATTGGTTCACTCCCCAAATGGCTGCAATGGCCTGCGCCGATCCGAAGCCAGGGGCTTCTTCTGGGTCTCCCACATGAGTGCAGCGCCCCAAGGACTTGGGCCATCTTCTACTGCTTTCCCAGGCCGTAGCAGAGAGCTGGATCAGAAGTGGAGCAGCTAGGACTAGAACCGGTGCCCATATGGGATGCTGGTGCTGCAGGCAGAGGATTAACCTACTGCGTCACAGCGCCGGCCACGAGAACCATCATTATATTCTTAGAAATACATATATGGATTCCATTGAATGTGTTCTGTTTTTAATATTAACAAGAAAAAATAATCAAAAAATAATAGAAATAAAAATAAACTATGAAATTAGATTAATAATTGCTAGTGTTAAGAATTGAGAGGAAAATATGGACTTACGCTGATAAGATAAATAAATGCAAAAAAATTTCTTTTTTCTGTATTTCACTTTTGGTGAAGATGATGCCAGTCTTACCTGGGATCACAGCTACAAAATTCAGTGGTCTTGGTCACTGTCAACACACTCTTTATACAGTTTGAGTTAAAGATCCCATCCAGAATTAACACAGCAGAAGTGAATGTGCTGTGATGTTAAACAGATACAGACTCAGATTCTTTCTATGACCTACTAGTCATGTGATATTAGGCAATGCAATTAATCTTAGCTTCAGCTTTTTCAGCTGTGAAATGGGAAGAGTAATAACATCTAATTCATAGGCTCTTTTGTGAGCATTAGATGAAGCAATGCATATAAAACTAGTAATAGTTGAATGTTAACTACATTGAGGCACTGTTTTACAAGCACAGTGCCTGACACAGAATGATAACTCAGTAAGTACTATCTATGTTAAACTAATATTATAATACCTGTTATTCATGGACCCTAACAATTAGAGTCAAGAATTCAGATCCCAGGGAAGCAAAGTGAGATTAAACACCATCTGTTGTAGAATTTTGTCTCCATTGTATTAATTTCTGTCTGGGAATACAACACACTTAGTAACGAGCTAAGTCAGAACACTGATATAGCATTTCCAGTGGAAGAAGGTACTGATTTAGTCATGTGTGTGCTCAGGAAGGAGTTCAAAGCTAGTAAATTCATGATTCTGAATCAGAAACCCAATTTTCCTGTCTTACAACTCAACACATACACATACACACACGCACACACACAGATATATCTATACATATCTATACCTATCTATATCTATATCATCTATATCTATATCTATAGCTATACACAAACACACACACAAACACACACACACAGATTCCTCTAAGGGATATATCCTTTCTCTCCATCTTCCTTCCCTGAACAAAAGCCCCATCATACTACAGGGAAAAAAGCAGCACCTAGGTCAGCCCATGACTCCTGACAATGACACCTTCAGAATAAAATAGAGAATTATCTTGAATTATTTTGAACCTCTGGGAGGCCAATAATGCTTGGAGGAATAGCTCTCTTTCCGGAAAGATTTTTGGTTTGTCAACTCGAAATTACATAGAATTAAAAAAAATTTTTTTTACAATGTTTGTTTTTTATTTGACAAGTAGAGCTATAGACAGTGAGAGAGAGAAAGGTCTTCCTTCCGTAGGTTCACCCCTCAAGGGCTGCTACGGCCAGCGCTGCGCTGATCTGAAACCAGGAGCCAGGTGCTTATTCCCAGTCTCCCATGCAGGTGCAGGGGCCCAAGCACTTGGGCCATCCTCCACTGCCTTCCCGGGCCACAGCAGAGAGCTGGACTGGAAGAGGAGCAACCGGGACTAAAACCTGGCGCCTCAGGCAGAGATTAACCAAATGAGCCATGGCACCGGCCTCAAGAATTTTTAAAAATTTTGACTCCCACCTAAGTATATTTCTTCTTACTCCCTTATTCCAGTTTTCTCAGTTTTTGTTATACTTTATCAGAAGAACAAAATAGACATTATCTTTCAATCATTGCTTCCACATTTATTTTAGTCTTACATCTAAGTTAAATATATTTAAAGGTCTCCATCATTCTTTTAGCCAGAGTTTCCCCAGTGCTCATTTGGATGAAGCTTCTCTCCTTGGAGAGTCTTTTCAGAGGGGCAAAATCTTGCATGTTCAAATCTACTAAAAGATAGCATTGCTGGATGTAATCTTTGGATCACATCCTGGAGCTTCTTGTCATGTTCTCCTCTGTGGTCTGACTTTACTGTTGAGAAGCCTGAGGCAAATAGCTGTGGAGACCAATGGTGGTGATGGTGCACACCACTCTGAGTACACTTAATGACAGCAATGTATAATTTACAATGGTAAATTATAAATCATGTATATTTTGCCACTGTAATTTTTTTCTGAAAACATATTTCATGTCAGGAAATGTTATAGATCCTGGGTTCACAGTAGGAAGCAAGAGAGACAGATATTCAAATATTATACAATTGATCATTTAGAGGTATTTAGAAAATAAAAGGTGATTGTATTGACAAGAGGTATTATAGAGTAATGAAGAAGAACCTGAGTTGAAAGAGAATAAATTTCTGTATTTTATGGCAAAAAGTTATAGTTATTAAAAATAGTTCATCTTAACTACTTCTTTTTACTATATTTTCATTAACATTAATTTGGAATTTTTTGAGGTATGTATTCCTCAAATTATAATCAAAAGCTTAGAATGTTTTAAGTCAACAGGAAATCACTCTTTAGATATGTATGGTGTTAGAAATTATCTTCTCATAATGGAGGGTTTCCTCCTGCTTTAAAAATGTGAATCATCTTTATGACTTGGGGGATAGAAATAAACAAATTATTCAATATTAGCAGTTCATTTTTTTCTTGGTGCACATATTTATCAATGTTTCAAAGGTCTATGAGTAATTCCATCACAGAAAATATTTGACAACCATGATCCCAATAGAAGTTCCTTTGTAATTGAACTCACTCAATGAATTAGCCATTTTATGGAGAATTTAGCTGAAGATAATGAAACTATTTGCCACACTAAAAATGCCATCACATCCACAGATATGTTGATATGGTGGATATGATAAAGCCAGAATATTTTAATTACCTTATACAAACATGAATGCTGATGTTACGAAAGAATAGAATTGGAGAGAGAAAGATACAGATAGATCTTTCATCAGCTGGTTTACTCCCTAAATGGCCACAACAGCCATTTATTAATATATTTAATATAATATATTAAGCACATATTTTAAGAAAAGGATAGTTTTATAAAGTAGATAGATAGGTATATTTACTTCCCTAATTTTAAAGCCCCATCTTCTACTTGAAGGCAATATGATCAGTAATATATATTCTCAGCTTCCAAATAATTTTATCATGGTAAAATATACAGAAAATTTACCATTGCAAACCATTTTTAAAATGTTCACTTTAGTGGCACTAAATAATTCAAATTGACATGCAACCATCATCATCATCATCCATCTCCAGAACTTTCCCAACTTCCCAAACTGAAACTATGTATCCAGGGAACAAGAACTCTCTATTACACCTTTCCTCAACCCCTAGCAACCATCATTCTACTTTATATCCCTTTGAATTTGACTATTCTATTATTTGACAACAGAAAATAGTTTTTATTGCAACATAATTATACCAATTTATAATATGGTTTAATCAAGCAAATTATGTACTTTAACCTGTATGATCAACCCAGCCTTGATACACATACAAAGACCTCATGGTTTGGTAACCAAATCCTAGTCTTGGCCTGATGAGGACCTGCCTTCATCAGGCCAACACAAAGGCCCTTTATTTACCCAATTTAGATAAACCTTAAAACAGTCTCACAGGCGTTTTGGGTACTGCCTCTATACTCTTTTTTTTTTTTTTTTCTGATGGTGCAAACCCAGTCATAAAAATATCTACAGTACTTGCTTTAAAAGTAGTCACTGCCACTTAACTGTAAACAGACTTGTAATTTGGCTGTAAAAACTCATGAGTTGCTGAAAGGGGCTATAATAAAATCATAATGATCGCTAGTGCAAACACTGCTAAAGAGCCAAGGATGGTTGGCTGGCTACAAGGGATGGTATGTATGATGTCAGCTGGGCAAAGCTTGGGCTATAGCCATCCAGAACTGCCTTTGGAGCGGCTCATCTTTCTTGTAATCTTCAATGCCCAAATGTATCAAGAGTTGATGGGTTCACAGTAAGCAAAAGACACATCAATCCCACCTTAATGGGGATACAAAGGCACCCCCGTCAGGAACCTTGAGTCAGGAACCAGCATTTTAGCACAATAAGTTAAGCTCTCCTGGTGACACTGGTATCCCACGTCAGAGTTCCAATTCAAGACCAGATGCTATGCTTCCCATCCAGCTTTCTTTTAATGTGCCTAGGAAGGCAGCAAAAGATGTCCCAAATTCTTGGGCCCCTGTCCACATGGGAGATCCAGATGAAACTGTTGGCTCCTGGTTTCAGTCTAGCCCAGGCCTGGCTGTTGTGGCCATTTGGGGAATGAACCAGCTGATGGAAGTTCTATCCATATCTCTCCCTCTTTCCTCTGGCACTCTTCCTCTCAAATAAGTAAACAAACAAGCAAATAAGTAAGTAAATAAATATTTTTGTAAAAGAACCTTGAGTCTCTTGAACAATGTTCATCTTTCTTTTTGGTATAAGGATATAGGGTAACATTTGGAAATGAGATAGAGATAGTGGCTGTCCCATGCTAAAAGAGTTTCCTTTAAAATTACAGTATGCCACCCCTTGCCTTGTGTTGACTGTTCAGGGGAGGGTTGCAGATGGTGTTCACTATACATACAGCAGTCCCCCAGGTGACACTTGTTCTGGCGGGAGCTCATCTAAATTTCCCTCTCACCCCAGATCCAGTTACATAGCTCTCAGAGGGAGAGAGTATGGCTAAAGAATCAGCTACCACATTTTGGGCCCCGGGACAATAGTCAATACCCTGATTTAGAGTCAACAGATGTGACCTTGGGGCCAGAAAAGAGACTTAGATATTCCTTTGTAACAGCAGAGGATTAAAATCATTATCTAAGGTTTTTTCTAGCTTTAGCAGTTGTGATTTTTCTAACTACATATTATCTCTTTGAGCTACTGGTTCTCTATCGTTTCAGAAAGATGAGGGCAGAGAAGAACTGGAGAGAGGAAAACATTTCTTTTAATCTGAGTCCTGGATTAGATTTACAGGGATAAAGATATAGATTCTGAAGATCAACTTGAAAATGTCATTTACATTGTTGCTTAACCAAAATTAAGTTATTCTAAAAGCAACAAAAAAGAGATGGCTTCATGGATACACAACATGTTCTTTTATTTAGTTTTTATTTAACAGAGAACCCTTATCTTTTGGTTCATCCCTGAATGCCTGAAATGAATTGAGCCTGAGCCAGGACTGAAAATGGGATTTAGGAACTCAATTTAGGTGTTCCATGTGGGTGTCGACGAGATCAACTAACCCATCAGACCACTTCCCAGGTCTGCATTAGTGGGAAACTGAAGTTAAATGCCGAAGTAAGGAATCTAACCCAGACACTTCATTGTGGGATATTTAACTAGAGTCTTATCCGCTTGGCTGAACACCTGACTCCAATATGTTCTTTTATTAATTCTCTGTGGTTTCATCTTTTTGTAAAAAAAAAAAAAAAAAACCATACTAAACATTTTGGTTGGAGAATGCAGTTTTTGAATGCAGTCACAAGTTTTTGTTTGTTTGTTTTGTGATGCCTGGGTTCTGAGAATGCTCATCTCAGAGTCTCTGTTTCTAGGGAAGAAGACACAGATTCTTATTTCTTTGAAGATTCACTCCTGGACAGCAAATGCTAGCTGACAGAGTTGAAAGTGAGCTCATGCTGTTGTAGTTACTACAGAGTCCTGAGCCCCTATTAAGACTTAAATAATTTCTGGTGGGGCAGGACAATGACACTGTATCTTACCTCAAGTCCTGTCCCCCATCACCTCCCCCCCATCTGCTTATCTTTGGCTTGATGTGTTGTCAGAGTTTTTATTTCTGGTACCACTATGCAAAATACCCAGTGAATCCTTACTATATAATGATACTCATTCTGAGATTTTAGAATTTTTAAAATACCCAATACCTCTTTTCACATGTCACATTTCCATACTGGTCTAAATGATTTTTAAGGGTATGACAGAACTTATCTCCAGATATATTCTACATTTCCCTTTACACTCTTTGTGTGGATTTCTCAGTTATGTTCCTGATTCATCTCATCGCATTCTTTACATTGAAATGCATGCGCCAAGAAAGCCACAAGATTAATATCAATGAGCAGAGTGCTCTGTGATTCTTTGTCTGAAGATGGCAGGGCAAGGAAATCCCATTCAGTGAAACACGAGCTCCCAGAATGCTTTGAGAGTGATCTAAATATATGTACACCAACTGCATTCTACAACAAAGGCTGCTAAACAGTGTATGTTGTGAAGATTCATGGGGTTAAACAGTTTTCCCCATGAGATGAAGAGATAGAGACCAGGCGTCTGGGCAATGAAAAGTAAGTTGAAATACATAGTAAGAGCTGTCTTGCCTGGCCAAAGTGGTGACCAAAGGATGTTATGAGGGAAAAGGAGACTTGGGAGCAACCAAAAAAAGAGAGAGAGAGAATGATTGATTCCTTCCTAGCCAGTCTGAGTCCCTTGCTCACTAATTATCTCTCTAATCATCAGTCACCAAGATCCCTGAGTCACTTTTCCATCTCTCAGTAACCAAGTTTTGCTTCAGATCCATCTAAGTCATCTGGAATATCTACATTGTAATGAACTTAGAACTTCCCAAAGCCAAATATAGTATGAATCACAAGATGAAAATCCTAAATCAACAAGCTTAGAGTTGGAAAACACTCTACTACTCCCAACCCCTCCAACACACACACACACACACACACACACACACACACAACACATGACCAACTAAATTTACTAGTTTAAGTTCAATGGTTTTCAAATGTAATCCTGGACTTAATGTTTGTCTTCACTTACCTTATATTTTGAATTGCATGAGTTTTTAAAAATCATCTAAAATCCTTTCAGGGAAAAAATAAGGCATAGCTCAATTTCTTCATTAATGAAAACTAAATGAGGTGCTATTGTTCATGTGAGGGCTCCTCCCTCGCTCTGGGCCAGCTGTTCTCACCCCATTCTGTACTCCTTCAGCTTCCTTGTGGCCATTTGGCTTCTCTTCTGCCTCACAGTTTCTTGAGCACAGACAAGCTCTTTGTGGACAAAGACCTTCAGATTTCTCCAGTAGTCTTCTAAACATTCATTGACAACCACCTAGTACAGGCCTGGGCGTGGGCTATACCTTTGATAAGTAACAAGCACTATTATTTTAGTCACCCAGATCTGTGATTAACATTGGAGACCAGTAGGGAATGTAGTTTCCTCTCCATTTACAATCCCCACAATAAAAGTGTAAATAACAGTTCTTGATCGAATAAGTGTTTCATAGGCACAACTTGACTGGATTTATACAACATGTTCATTTTACAGACAAGGAAAAAGAGGCATGGGGAGGCTCAGTAATCTGTCCATTGTGGCCCAGGAATATTCTCAGCAAGTCAATCAACTTCAGAATCCAAAATCTATGTATCTGCACCGGGACATGAAGGGGCCAGAGAAACATAAAGCTGAGGGGCTAGAGACAGCTTCACAGAGGCCATAGTGTTTCCTCTGGGCCTGAAAGGACAGAAAGATTTGAACAAGCAGAGGAAGAGGATGATAATTAAGGGAAAGCACCAGTAGTGTTTCCAAAGCTATAGAGCATGCAATGTCCACTTGGGGCTCTTTCAAGAGCCTGGCCAATGTTTTGTCCAGGAGGCTTCACAGCAGCCCCCAAAGCTACAGGAGGTGGTGACTGCTATGCCAAGGTGACCCGGAAATGAGAGCAGAACAGAGTCTATCACTGCCACCTTAGCCCACCTCAGCGGAATCTGGCCTTCTGCCCCAGTCGCCTGCTGATGCTGAAGCTCCAGGCCGGGGCTGCCTTCTTTATCTTTATAATCAAGCTTATTTTGTACTTTGGAGCAGAGGGATGTGTAATGGTGTGCACTGGCCGTATGCTGGGGAAGGAGTGGCAGGTTAAAGACTCAATTTCCTGGCTTCTCCACTTTGCATCACCCCTCCTTAATGATATTTCAACATGAAGAGGTTTAGATGGTTTTTTTTCCTCCTTAAATTAAGTATACAGTAGGTGTTTTGTATTTAATTTCCATAGGAGAAAAGTGTGTTGTGCGGTAAAGTGTGTGTTGTAAAAAAACAGTTGAAGAGAGTCCTGGAAGTTGATAAAAAACATATTGTGTGCTCAAGAGACTGGAGTTACTTTTTTGGAGCCTTTCTTTCCTCCCGGGAATACTCATAATGGCGTCTCATGAGTTTTGTTTGTTGTTGTGTTTTTCTCTTTATTCTTTCTTTCTTTCCAAGCACACGCCTTGCCTTCTCAGTTGCCTGTCTTTTTATATGCTTCACAGAGGTATATTGCTGGCACAACAGCCTGAAGCAAGTAGACTTTGGAGCCACTTCTGTTCCATCACGTAATTACATTCACAGGGTGTATTTATAGCAACAGAGCTGCCGAAGTGGGGGGTGGAGAGGTAACTAAAGGGCCCTGCCTTAAGGAAAGTGGCTCATGGAGTCTGCAGTGCAGAGAACCTCTGCCCGTCAGGACTGGGGGGACGTAGAAAGGTGGCCAGAGATGCCCGTGAGTCCTCAGAAGGAAGGTCAACAGGTGCACATCCACAAAGGAGAGGAGAGGAAAGGCACAGGGTGCTCCAACTCCTCTCCCATGTCAGCATTCTCACTCCTTCCTGTAAGAGCCTGTGGGTTCCGCAAGAGTGACCTGAAGGCCACTGTCTGCGAGGAGCAGAGGGGTGACTTCATATGAGAGTAGGGTTTGTCTCTAGAAAAACTGCAGTTTTATCTGACTTACATATCAAAGTTCTGAATAAGCTTTGGTTGAAGAAGGGCTTCTGCATTTAGCTGAACAGTCTTGATGTATACAAGGAACTCTCCACTCCTATCACATGAACTCTCTCGTGGACCCTTCAGGCTTTATCAAGTGTTGTCCTTTGCCAGTCTCCACCCTCACCCCTGCCTCCACACATACACCAGGGCTCCACTCCTTGCCCCTAGTCCCTCCTGCCCTTGGAAATCTGTCAGGCTCCACTAGAGGCACATTCCTCAATGAAGGCTCTTGGTGGTCCACTGCAAAAGCTTCACAATGGTATCTGTTCTTCAGGGCATGACACAACCCGCTTTTCTCAGCTACCAGTGATGACTGTGCAACACAACTATGAACTGGTGAAAGACCCTCTTCTAGCGCTTTCCATCTCCTGTAAGGTGAAACCTCGTATACACAATGTCATCATTTGTTCTCACTAAAAAAATCATAATTCTATATTCCATTTTCCATGAATATTTTGAAGTACCATGGTACACCCAAAGGAAATGAAATCAGTATATCAAGAAGATACCTACACTCTCATGTTTATCATAGCGCTGTTGACAATAGCCAAAATAAAGAATCAACCAACATGTCCCTCAATGGAAAAATCAATGAGCCACAGAGAATGAAATACTAAGGATGAACATCTAAATATAGAGGTTAAGATGTTGGTTAAGTTTTCTGCATCCCATGTCACAATGTCTGGGTTTGAATTCCAACTCCAGCTCCTAACTTCAGCTTCTGACTAATACAGACCCTGGGATATAGGAGGTGACAGAGTAAGTAAATAGGTTCCTAGAACCCATGTAGGAGATCTGAATTTAGTTTCCAGCTTTCAGCTTTAGCCTGGTACAATTACTAGCATTTGTGCATTGTGGGCATTTGAGGAAACAGAGTTCTCTCTATTTAGCTTTATCTCTATATCTATCTATCTATATCTTTCTCTATCTCTATCTCTGTATCTATATCTATATCTATATCTATATCTATATCTATATCTATATCTATATTTCTCTATCTCCTTCTCTTTCCTGGTCATTGTGTTTCTCAAATTAATTAATTAATTTTATAAAGAAGAAAGAAATTCTACTGTTTGTGCCAATAGGGGACAGAATTAGAGGGCATTATATTATTTTTTATTTATTTGACAGGTAGAGTTATAGACAGTGAGAGAGAGAGAGACAGAGAGAAAGGTTTTCCTTCCATTGGTTCACTTCCCAAATGGCTGCCATGGCCAGAGCTGTGCTGATCCGAAGCCAGGAGCCAGGTGCTTCCTCCCAGTCTCCCATCCAAGTGCAGGAGCCAAAGCACCTGGGCCAACCTTCACTGCCCTCCCAGGCCACAGCAGAGAGCTAGAGTGCAAGAGGAGCTGCTAGAACCGGCGGAGGGCATTATATAATAAAGTAAGTCAGATATCAGACAAATGCTGTATGTTCTCATTCATCTGCAGAAGTTAAAAAGCTGTGTATCGCAGAACTAGTGAGTAGAATAGTGGAAATTACATTTAGGAAGGGCAGAGTTAAAAAAGGATGGAAGGTGGCTGGATAATGGCACTAAAATATAGTTACATAGAAGCAGCAACTTCTCATGTTCTGTATCACAGTAGGGTAAATTATACTTCACAATAATCTATTATACATTTCATAAATGACTAGAAGAAAGTAGTTCAAATTTTGCCAACACACAATGAGGTTTCACCTCACCCTGGTTAGAATGGCTTACATACACAAATTAACTAACAACAGATGCTGGAGAGGATGTGGGGAAAAAGGGACACTGATTCACTGTTGGTGGGAATGCAAACTGGTAAAGCCACTATGGAAGACAGTTTGGAGAGTCCTCAGAGCCCTACCACATGACCCAGCCATCCCACTCCTTGGAATTTACCCAAAGGGAATTAAACTGGAAAAAAAAGAGCTGTCTGCACCCCAATGTTTATCACAGCTCAGTTCACACTAGCTAAGACATAGAATCAACCTAAATCCCCATCAACAGATGACTGGATAAATTATGGGATATGTACTCTACAGAATACTATACAGCAATAAAAAAAAATGAAATCCAGTCATTTGCAACAAAATGGAAGAATCTGGAAAACATCATGCTGAGTGAAATAAACCAGTCCAAAAGGGACAAATATCATATGTTCTCCCTGATCGGTGACACCTGAGCACCTAAAAGGAAACCCATTGAAGTGAAATGGACACTATGAGAAACAATGATCTGATCCCTTGTCTTGACTGTTGTGGAAAACTTACTGTTTATTTCTTTTAGTATTTTTTGTTCTACTTATTATCATTAGTTGAACTCTTTAATTAATACACAATTATTCTTAGGCGTTTAAAATTAACTGAAAAGTGATCTCTGTTAAATATAAGAGTGGGAATAAGAGAGGGAGGAGATAAATAGCTCAGCACATGCTACTCGGACTTACCTCCAAGGGTAGAGCCAGGGGATTCCAATTCAATCCCATCAAGGAGGCATGTACCAATGCCATCTCACTTTGTTGAAGTACATAATTGATCCAAAAGATAGGCTAAGTGTCAAAGAGATTACACAAATAAAACCAGTGTCTTCAAATAATGAAAGATAGAATTAAAAGGGAGAGAATGATCCTACGGAGGAAGCAGGATACACAGCAGACTTATAGAATGGTAAATGCCTTAAATAGCACTCTGGCCTCAGAATCAGTCCTTAAGGCATTTGGATCTGGCTAAAAGGCCCAGGAGTTTCGCAGGCATGGAAAGCCATGACACTGTGGCAAAAATGACCTGAATGAAAGATCTCGGTGAATGAGATCCCAGAGGAAAGAATGGGCCATCAGAGACAGAGGTACATTTCTCTGAAGAGAGGAAGGAACTTCCACTTTGATATGGCCTTGCCTAAATAAGATCAGAGTTGGTGAACTCAGTAGGCTTCCATAGCCTTGGCAGCTCATGACAAGAGCCTCGGGTGATTACTGACATCATAAATAATAGTGCCAATTATTAAATCAACAATGGGAGTCACTGTGCACCTGATCCCCATGTAGGATCTCTGTCCTTAATGTGTTGTACTATGAGAATTAATGATAAAACTACTACTCCAACAGTACTCCATATCTTGTGTGTCTGTGTGGGTACAATCTGTTGAAATCTTTACTTAGTATATACTAAGTTGGTTTTCTGTATATAAAGATAATTGAAAATGAATCTTGATGAAGAATGGGATGGGAGAGGGAGAGGGAGATGGGATGGTTGCAGGTGGGAGGGAGGTTATGGGGGAAAAAGCTGCAACGATGCAAAAGTTGTACTTTGTAAATTTATATTTATTAAATAAAAAAACCAAATGTTGCTAACAAAAAGAAATATTAAATTGTTTTAGGTGATAGAAATTCTAATTACTCTGATTTGGCGATTGCTCACTATATACACTGCATAATTATCACACTGTACCCCACAAATATGTACAGTTATGTGTCAAAAAATGTTCAACATCATTAATTATCAGAAAAAGGCAACTCAATGAAGCACATATGAGATAGAGCTCACAGTTGTTAGAATGGTTATCAAAATGACAAAAGATCTTAAGTGTTGGCATGTCTACAGAAAAAAGGAATCCTTTGCATGCTGTTGGTGGAATGTAAATTGGTATAGCCATTGTAGAAAATAATATGAGGTTTCTCAGAAAATTACAAGTAGGGCTAACATATGATCCTGTTATTCTAATTCTGAGTAGAAGTACAATCTAAAGAAGATAGATGTGTCAAAGAGAAATCTATATCCACAAGTTGTTTGCACCACTATTCATAATAGCTAAAATATTGTCAGTAGATAAATATATTAAGAATGTTTTATAGTGTAATATTATTCATCCTAAAAAAAGAAGGAAGTCTTGCCATTTGATAAGATATGCATGTACTTGAAGGACATAACATTAAGTGAAATAAGCCAGACACAGAAAGACAAATACTATATGAAGTCACTTAAGTATGAAGTCTAAAAAAGTTGACTTCATAGAAACAGAGTGTGGAATGATGGTTGCCATCAGGGCTGAGAAGGGCTGGAGAAGCAGGGTGATGTTAGCCAAAGGGTACAAAATTCAAAATATGCAGGATGAATAAATTCTAGGTATGTAATGTATAAATGATGACTAAAGATGATAATACTCATTGAACACTTACAATTGCTTAGTGAGTAGATCTTAAATGTTCTCACCACAAAGCAAAGGTACTATATTATGTGATGGATATGTTAATTGTGGTAATCTTTTCACAACATATACATATAATAAAACATCAGATTGTATGCCTTAAATATGTAAAATTTGTATTTATCAACTATATGTCAATAAAGTTGGATGTAGATGTATATACATGTCAGGATACTTCAAAAAGTTCATGGAAAATAAAATTAACCTAATTTTATTTTGGCACAAAAGTTTTAAGTACATGCATAGTTTTTTTTTCATAACATGCATTCATCCACTCTTGTCTTTTGAGTGGAGAATTTAGCACATTTAAATTTAAAAGTAACTTCTGACAGGTAATGACTAAATGTTAACATTTTCTTCATTTTTTTCTGTTTGTAGTTTCTTTGCTTCTTTTTTACTCTCTTTCTGTCTTGTGATCTGATAATTTTTCTGTGCTAGTATGCTCTGATTCTTATCTATCTTTGGTGTATGCATTAAAATTTTTGATCTTTTATGGTTTCCACGAGGCTTACATTAAAAGTTGTATACTCACAATAGCCCATTTTAGCCTGATAGCTTCATTTCAACCTCATATAAAAACTCTACACTTTAATTTCTTCTCCTTCAAATTTTGTCATTAATTCACATATTTTATACCTTGTATCTTTCCACAAATTATTATATCAATAGCTACTATTAACATTTTTGTCTTTTAAACTCTTAGAGTTGTAACTTTTTCACTATACTTAGAGTATTAGAATTTCTATTTTTACTATATTCTTATCTTTACAATGAGCTTTATTCTTTCACATGTTTCTGCTTGTTACTTAGCATCATTTCAACTGGAAGAACTCCCTTTAGCACTATTTTTCTTGTTTTTTGTAAAGCAGGTCTGGTGATGATGATCTTTCATTGCTTTTGTTTGGGAATTTATTTATCCCTCGTTTCTGAAGGATGGCTTTTTTAGATGTAGTATTCTTGGGTGGCAGTGTTTTTCTTTTGCTCCTTACTATATCATACCCCCTCCTCCTGTCCTGTAAATTTCTGCTTATGAGTTCCTTTATTGTCTTTTGGAGATTCTCTTAGATACAACAATTCTCTTATGGTTTTCAAAATGTCCTCAGTGTCTTTGCCTTTTGAGAATTCCATTATGATATGTGTTTGTGAATTTCTCCTTATATTTAATCCACTTGGAGTTCTTCAGAAGTAATGGATCTAGATGTTCATTTGCTCCTCTGGATGTGGAAATTTCCCGTCAATGCTTCCTTAGATAGCTTTGGGTCCCTATCTGTTTCTCTACTACACCAGAGATTCCGTGTTTTTATTGACTTCCTTTATGATGTTCCACAAATCCCATGTTTTCTTCATGCTTTTTCATTCTTTTTTTCTTTTCTATTCTTTTACTTGACTAATTTCAAGTGAACTTCCTGAGCTCACTGATTCTTTATTTGATTGAATCTGCTGTTGAAGATCTTTATGAAATATTTTACTGTAGCTGTTATGTTCTTCACTCCAGAATTTGTTTGGTTTTCTTTTATGGTTTCTTCCTTTTTATTGAACTCTCCATGTATTGTCTACCTGATTTTGTTTGGTTTTCTGTCACTTCACTTGTATCTCACCAAGATTTTTTTTAAAGATTTATTTATTTATTTGAAAGTCAGAGTTACACAGAGAGAGAAGAAGAGGGAGGGAGGGAGAGGCTGAAGAAGGGAGGGAGGGAGCTTCTTCTGGGTCTCCCACATGGGTGCAGGAGCCCAAGGACTTGGACCATCTTCTACTGCTATCCCAGGCCATAGCAGAGAGCTGGATTGGAAGTTAGCAGCCAAGACTCGAACCAGAGCCCATATGGGATGCCAGTACTGCAGGAGGTGGCTTTACCCGCTACACCACAGCGTCAGCCCCCTCACCAATATTTTTTAAGATGATTACTTTGAATCCTTTGTCAGGAAGTTTATAGATATCCATTTCTTAGGTTACTGATCCTTTATTTTGTATGTTTGTTGGCATCCTTCTTTTTGATTATGTGTTCTTGTGATTTACATGGATTTCTGTGCATTTGAAGAAGCAGGACCTTCTTACAGTCGTTACAGACTGTCTTCATCAGAGAAAGTGCTTCACTGGTTAGTCACGCAGTGTGCGCTCCAGAATAAGTGGAGGCAAGGAGGAGGGGTATTTCTTTGCTAGGATTGTGCTGGGAAAAGACCTAGTATAATAGGACTGTGGTCAGTTGGCAATAAAATAGGTCAAGGGGCTTCATTTATTTATTGTTTGGTTGGGTAAGATATTGGTGACAGGGTAATTTACTTAATTTTTTAAAAGTATTTATTTATTTGAAAGGCAGAGTTACACAGAGAACGAAAGGAAGAAGGAAAGCGAGAGGGAGAGGAGAGAGTAAGACTCCAAAAATAGCAGCAATGGCTGGGGCTGGACAGGTCAAAGTCAAGAGCTGGGAACTCCATCCCAGTCTCTGATGTGTGTGGCAGGGGCCCAAGCCTTTGGGCCATCTTCTGCTACTTTCCCAAGTGCATTCGCAGGGAACAGGAGCAGAAGTGAAGCAGCTGGGACACAAGCCGGCGCTCATAAGGGATGCCAGTATCACAGGCGGCAGCTTAACCTGCTAAGCCATAAAAATGATCCCAGGGAATTTATTTTGTGTTCATATAAGTTTCCACAGAGAGGAATCAAAGTCTGTGAAAACACTGTATGAGGTCCTAACCATGGGCACGGTTTCTGAATCTGAAGATGTCGCAAGGCTAGGATCACACAGTGAAGGGGTTCCTGAAAACCACTATGGATGGGATTTGCATGCTTAGTTATAATAAGACTTACACTTTCCAGGATGCTGTTTGAGAGTCACTCCCAAGTTAGCCATGCTCTGAGACATCGTTCCCTTCCATTATTATGTCCCCACATAGCATATAGAGCTCAAGATTTGCAACCAGTAGTCCTCCCCGGGAGTACTACAAACCACATGCTTCAAGAATATCAGGTCCAACTAAAATCTAAAGACTAGTGCCTCTTCTTTCCAGATGTCCTCCCAGAGTCATGGTGGCCAGCTGCCTGGCCACCCTATCAGGGTCCATGTTCCTACCAGCTAAGATCCACCACTGCTACCCTAGCTCATCAATCTGCCTCAGGGCACAGCTTAACACACAGGTCTTTCTGCTCTGTCTGTCATAGGCAAGCTCTAGCATGTCTACATTTTCCTGCTGCCTTTGTGCCAAAATAGTCAAATAAAACACAATCATGAAGCATCAGGCCACAGGCTGTTGTCTCAACCTAACTGACTCTGACAGCTCAGAGAGGAGAGAAGCAGAGCCAGCTCAGCTGAGCAGCATCCACAGCTCAGGACCTAGAAACCAAAGTAGACATCGTCATATGCCAGCCACATTTTAGATCCTTTCAATGCACACTCAAGGGTAGGTGACTTGGGCACCAGACTTCCTCCTTTGTACCTTCTTCCCACCTAGGTTGTCTTGACCTCAGTGAGGCAGTGAGCAGTGCCTCTCTGTGGTCTACTATATTTCCTCCCCACTGAGTTCTAAGGCCTGAATATCCAGCCCATGACTGTGGGTGCTGGGTTGGATATTCCTGTTTCATACCCAAAACATAGCTTGCCTTATTCTGTGACGTGGCTGTCCAAAAATTTGTGAATGTGTCTTAAAACACAAGGTGAAGAATGCCATTTATGTTGCTGGCTATGCAAATGAAGCTTATTTGAATCTCCCCAAAACACTGCCCAAAAACTTAATGTTGAGTGGCTTTACTTTTTGTGCTTACATCCTCATGCAGAACCGTTTCTACATATTCTCAGTCTTTCAAACCCAGGTAAAGAGCAGAGTGGGAGAAGAATGCTGTTGTGGAAGAAGAAACATTACAGTTCAACATCAGTCCCTACATTTCTGTGTAGCCATCTCATCCTCTGAGGTTGTAAAATCAGAACATGGATGCTCATGGAACATAGTAGAAAAGGCATTGATTTTGGCTTTGGAATCAGACAGACCTTGTTTTTAATCTTAACTCCATCATCTCCAAGATCCAATATGGCACTACATGTAGACTTTTATTGCCGTGCTTGTTATAATGAGTCCTTTGGTGACACCTAACTGGTGAGTCCTATGTTATTTGAGAATGCTCTCCACCACTACCGCATTTCTAAGTTCTAAGTTTGATGCTTCTCATCCAAATTAATTGCTATTTCTTTTCAGTGTCCTTTGTTGGTTCTTCTCCTCTTCCCAAATCTAAAATTTTAGAATTGCTTGGGGCTAGTCCCAGAGGCCTATTCCTTTCCTCTCCCTCAGGAAGTTCAGCCTTCCGACCATTGTTCTCTATTCCAGATCACTCCTCCCTAGGAGGAGGACACCAAAAATCTTGGATGTATAAATGCATACTTGAGATTCTACTTGAGATTCTACTTGAGATTCTCAAAGTCAGCACTCTTGCATCTCCCAGCTGAACCAGCTCCTCATCTCCATATATTCCATCTCAATCAATACCATCACTCTTGGCCTGGTTGCTAAACTTGTAATTCTTGATTTCATTCTCCATTATCATTAATACTCTAATCCATTATTGAGTGAGCTCTGTGGTTCTGTTTCCAAGATGTACTTTGAATTTGTGCAATGATTCCTGCCACTACTCAGAGCATCCAAGGTCTCACCACCTGTTGTTCTGACTGCTATAGTGGTTTTCTGACTGGTTTCCAGCTTTAGATCTGCTCCTATTAAATACATTCTCCATACAAGTGCAGTCATTCTAATGTGGTCATAGAATATCACTTGGATATTTAAATGTCACCTAGTAATTTCCCATTTTACTTATAAATGAATTCAAATTATCCCACAACATTCAGAATATTCTTTATTACCTAACCTTTGCTTAGCTCTTCAACTTCATCCCATGCCAGTCCCTCAGTCAATGCTTTACCCAATTACACTGGTACTCCTTCCTACCTTGAGGGGCTGTTCCATTGGCTTAGCACTTTCTTCCACTTCCTGCTTTCAGGACTCTTATGTAACACAGAACTCAGACATGGGCCCAAGGGAGACTGAAGTAAAAAATGCTATGAATTCAGAATTACTCCTACTGTCTCAAGTTGGTAGCTTTAACCAACAATCAATTAATGGACTGGTTATTTCCATAGCAACATTCCAATTTTTCTCCAAGAAAAATACTTTAAGATTTTCCTGGCCCCGTCCTTCTAGTAGTTCATATCTATCAAAAGAACTGAGATGCATGATGGAAACAGGCCTAGAAATATGCTAGTTTCCCACTGCATATCAACATGGGTAGCTCTGAATTCTCTTGCTCCTTGGGGATAGTAATATCGTAATTCTGGGAGATAGCTAGCTCAAAATAAGTTTTGGAGAATGAGCCACTATACAGAAATCCCATTCCAGAAAATTTTCTTCATATATTAATTAAGGCCTCTATCATTTTAATCCAGTTCAATTTTTTATTCACTACTCTATTGACATACTGCATTTTACTTCACTAAAATGCTCAATGCTTGATGAATTTACCTGTTTTTTAAAAATATTTATTTTATTCATTTGAAAGACAGAGTTACAGAGAGAGGTAGAGAGAGAGAGAGAGAGAGAGAGAGAGAGGTTTTCCATCCACTGGTTCACTCCCCAAATGGCCACGGAGCTATGCCAATCTGAAGCCAGGATCTAGGAGCTTCTTTCAGATCTCCCACATGTGTGAAGGGGCCCACGGATTTGGGCCATCTTCTATTGCTTTCCCAAGCTATAGTGGAGAGCTGGATTGGAAGAGGAGCAGCCAGGACTAGAACCAGTGCCCATATGGGATGCCAGTGCTTCAGGCCAGGGCTTTAACCCGCTGCGCCACAGCGCCGGCCCCTAATGAATTTACCTTTAACATGTCTATGCTTATTCTCTACCCACGAAACTCTCTCAGCAACTGTATAAACTACATTCTTCTTCAAGGGCCAAATTACATACTAGCTCACAAATGATCTGAATATAGTTGTCCATTCTAACAGTAGTTTAATGTTCTCTCTTTAGATTTCCAAGCAGTGTTTAGTTCCCACTAATAGTCGCTTTATTACTTTACTCTCAGTTGAGCATCAGCTATGTACCAGCTACAGTGGCGAGCACTTTACAAGCCTTATCTAACATAACTGTGGGTAGATGCTATCATTATCACCATTTTACCCATTAGGGAACTGAAGTCTATAAAATGAACTAGCTTGTTGACACTCATAATTCAAGTGTATACTTGTCCTACTTTATTATGTATTGTCTTAATTCCTGCACTGTTTTGTCTTATTCAAATGCATAATCTGTACTCTTTATGTTCTTTGAGGCTCATCTTCATACATTACTGGCCTCTATAGCATATGAAACACTGAACTTTTTCAGGTTATACACTGTTAATAGAGTGGTTTCCTATTTTGCTTCTGTAAAGTCTTTTAAAAGGAATAAAATAAAGGCAAAGGTCTTTCCATAACAACCTTAACATTCTGTTTTAATGAGAAAAAGTTGGGAAATTGATATCTAAATGTTCCCAACACCAGCATTAGCTTAAATTCTCATCCACACCCTTGGCCTAGCAGGGCCACACCAAGACAAGTCAGCCTGGCCTTTGGAGCCCATTCATTAGAGAAGGGAAGTGTTTATGTGGCTTAGGCTCGGGGATGATATAATGATTGCCTTTCCTCCCAGCAGGTCTCACCCCATCTCAGGAAGACGTCAGGGGTCAGTACAAGGATAAACTCTGGTTGATGAGTCACTCTGGGAGTAGGCCAATCACAGGATGAAGGTTGACTCTAGGGGATTGGTGAAAGGAAATGGTACCTTTCCCTTTGAGAGCTGGGGTTGAATTTAGCCTCAGTCTGATGGCATGGAAAACCACCTGGTCTGTCTGGCTGGGAATCCAAGAAAGGGAACAACAGGAGTCCCCAAAGAACGACTCACAGGCAAGCATCTACCATGGCCCTTGGGAATCTTCACTGCCAACCCCCTGAAGAGCTCAGGTGAGGCAGTCATCAGGAATATGGGCTTGTTTTATTTTTTTTCTATTTGTAAGTCTAGTTCCATTAAAAGCTGGCAGAAGTGGTAGGGAAATGTACTTTCAAGGAGGCAACAATGAGGTGAGGCCAAAAAGCTTTGGTTTCTTTCCAAGACAGCACATCTGTTATGGTACCCTTAGAGGACCACTGAATCATATGATGGAAAAGCTAGCCCTACAAACAAAAGAAACTCAGAGTCCAAACTGAATTGCTACCCTCCATATTATTATCCATATTATTGCCTCTTCTTTCATTTGTACTACTGCCATTACCACCAACCTCAACACTATGATTATTACCAATACCACCACCTTTAGAACCACACCTGTTACCACCATCACTATGGCTAGGTACCCTTAAGTGTCATTAAATTATTTGGCAGATACAATTCTAGGTGTTTTGATGTTTACTTTTCATCCAGTTTTTATAACAGGAGTTGCTATGTTTAATAACGAGGAAACTAAGGTTTAGAGGTCGGGCAGCTGAACCAAGGTGGAAGAGATCTTACCCAGTGTGTCTAACACCAAGGCTGTTTTCCCAACCACTATGCCAGATCAAAGATTCCATTTGGGCCAGAAAGAAAAAGTTAAGATTAACACACAATGAGCCTAAAGAAAGTATTCATTCCTATCTCACCTTTCTGTTATCCTCAAATTCTCTGTTCTTCTGGTCACTCATATATTAAATGGCTACAGAGGAGTCTTCAGAATAACAAATGTTCCTCTTTCTCCCTTGGGACTGTCACCCCCTCGCCCATTTGTACCAAGTAAGAGATGGTTGTCATACTTCTTCTGTTCTATAGTGATACACATATTCTTGTACTCTTAGATCACTCTGATTAAATACTCAATGGGAAATATTCTATCCACAAGAGCTCTGAGCCCCCAACATCCATCAGCATATTAAAGATGGACCACATCTTAATATGTGAGGACTGGGCTAAGCTAAGTGATGTCTGCCATCCTCATGGTGGTACCCTGAGAGCACACAGCAATCCACTGAGTTGGGGAAGCCTAGTCCTAAGGTAACAATCCATCTCTTCAGGATTACAAAAGTATTTGTTCCCTCAGCATGAGGATATGTCAAAGGAAATAGTTAAGTCTGAGAGCCTGTGATGCAGTTTTCAGTCATGGATTACACAGTAATCCTGTTGATGAAGACTCCGATGTAATTCCTTTCTTTTCCTATGCCAGCAGCTGAAGAGATGACTGGCCAGGTAGTAGTCTCCTGTTGCTGGCTGGGACAATTTCCCAGTGGGCTTTTTAAACATCAACACTTTGGATTGAGACTGATCCTAGTAAAAGTACCAAATGTCAGGAAAGTGAAACATAAATCTTGCCTGGGATGTGGATTCCTTAACAGATTTTTTTTTTTAACTAGAGTTAAAAGAGAGAATATGAAAGTCCAACCTGATCTTATGAGTTAAGATCATAGGTCTACCTTTTTTTGGAATAAAATTGTCATTGTAAAACATTTCTGTTATTTAAGTTTTTGGAAACTGAATTTATTGGCGGTCCTGTCTATGATGGTATATCCTGCTCCCATATTTGGGTGGCAGTCTAGTGGAATATTCCCTAAAGTAGGTATACAAGATTTGTCTGTTCTTTTAGGACTGAGGGAGTGTTACAACAATTGCTTATACTTACAATAAAATACATGTGACTTAAGTTATACTTCACATTACAATATGCATTCAAATAATTTGCATTTTGAAACAATGTACAAGTCTCGTCCTTAACTCCTGTAAGGCCAATTTAATAGTATTTACAACAATTATAGCAGCTCATATTTAGTAAGGCCATACTCTGTCTTATGCATTTTGTGTGCCCTGTCTCAGTGAGCACAGCATTCTTATGATATAAATAAGTAGATAATCCTTATTGGAGTTGGAATTAACACAGCGATTTTCAGAATTTTTTTCTAAGTTCATACACTGTATGCACCAGAAAGAAGACTTAGCCTTAATGTCTTGGCAGTCCAGGGCCTATGATATTAACTTTCATGAACTGTTACCTATACATTAAACAAAGAAACTCAGAGTCCACACTGAATTGCTACCCTCCATACGCTTTCAAGATCCTTAAATTAATACATCAAGATTGAATATAGGAATAAATACCAGTTGAGTTACAGGGGCCAACATCCCAATCCACAAAAGGCAATTTATTTTTCATTCCAAATATACATGGGAAAGGTCATCATCATCTCTTGCAGATCATGAGCTGGAGAGAAACCTAATTAACAAGCCTGTTTTTATTAAAAAGAAACAAATTTAAATCAGGAACGCCATGTTCTGATGCCTTTGGCTTTATCTCTTGCTTTTACTTTGGTAGGAGAATAAACCAGAAGGAAGAAAGTGAATTAGGAAGACAGCTCTTTATCAAACACTGGGCCATCAAAGCCAAGGAACAGGAAAGCTAAGTCTATCCAGAGAAGAAAGAAAGCAAACTTATCTACATAAGTATGGAAAGGTTTTCAAGATTAGACTAAGGAATGAATTCACATGGGCTGAATTCTTTGTGAGCTCTCAAGCTAGGGGAAATTAATCATTTTGAGAAATAACCCAGGATAAATCACTTATTCTAGAATCAATGAAATAATATCCTTCAGGAGGGGGCCAGTATAATCCAAATTTACTTCAATTTAACAGTAGGAGTAACGACAAAACATCAATTCTTTCGTTTTAAAATTGAACCAAGAAATTATTCATTTCTCTGTTTCATCAACTAGTTCTACATAATTCCAGCAAGGAGAATGTTCATTTTTAGCATCTTTATTTCTTTTAACTTTAACCTGAATGCACTGGGTAGTAAACTTAATATATGGTTACTATGGTTACTATGACCATCAATCTAAGAGTTCTATTCTGTGTTCTACCAGTACAACTATAATATTCTGTTAATGAAAATGAGGATTTTGAGAGTGTATGCACAGATGGCCACACAAACACCCACATATTTGATGTGTGCTGCATATAGTACACATTCTACATGGACCATTATTTTCTCCCATCATGGACAAGAATTTTCTAGAGGAAGTAGCTAAGATGGTCTCCCCTGTCTCTTATATAACATGGCCATAAATAAATCTAATCAGTTGGTAACAGATATCAGGTGCACATGCTCCACAGAACAACTGAGTCACTTTGAGTGCTTCTGAATAGGAGTAAAACGAGTTTCAGATAAATTCATTAATACTAGACAGATTTCAAGAATTACAAGTTTACTGTTCAGTACTTTAAAACTTTCATACATTAGTTAGTTTCCCCTCCATAATTTTCTGCCCTTTCATCTTCAATGCCAGGAATGCAACAGGAATCATTGCTGTTTGTGGCAGCTCTAGAAAGCTGCTTTCATCTAAAATAAGGGCATTTCAACAATGCCAAGACTTTATGTGAAAGGGAACCAGAACACATGCAAAGGTGTGAGAATAAGGATGTTTCTCAGGGATGTAGACAACTATTAGGGCCAATACTGATTTACTTAGACATCCAAATGGTTCTTTCTGTGTGATGATTTGTGCATGTAGACACTTTCTACACTAGTACTTAAAGTTCCCTTATATTATATCACTTTCCAGGGTTTATCATTCATGTGTACTACTACATCTTCATTCAGTTTGTCTGGTCAGCTTTCCCCGAGGTGGACATAAGGATTTCAGAATAAACATAATCTGTCAACAGAGTTTCATCTTGACTCTCTCCAGAAACACCCTACATGGTAGAAGCCAGTGTCAACTTCCACATAGGAAAGGATGCCACTTTTCTGTTAAGACACAGAAAAGAGATCTGGGATTTTCTCCCAGCCTGCTGCTTTCCTTGGCACACAACTATCCTGTCAAGGAAAGGTCCCAACAATGTCCTCTTTTATATCAGAGCATAGGGCCACCTCCATCTATCAACTAAAGCAATAAAAGAAGCATTTGCTATGCAACAAAGTGACTGCCCTTCAGATGATCTGTTTTCCCAAGCCCTATAAACATGTGCCTGTGACTTAGAGAGGAAGCAGTATTTTCAACTTCAGAGAGCTGTTTCACTAAAATCACCGTAAATCACGAGTGTCAAGGAAAATTGCTTTTCTATTCATGCAATTAAATCTACAAAAACATGAATGAGAATCCTTCTTCTAATTTTGAATGGGATAAAGGCAGCTTTTGCTCATTGGGGAGCATAAAGAATATAGCAGAGCTGTGTTCTACAGCAATGGTAGATTATGGTGGCAAAGCAGTTCAGGCTTTGAGTGACGAGTCACTAGAAGAGGATACGAATGGATGCCATATTTGAAGAAACTGAAGGTCTCTTGGATGATGAGGTAAGGAGGAAAGAAAAGTAAAGGTTATGTTTTACTATGCTTTGAAATCTCAGCTGGTTGACTGTATCCTCCTTTGGTGAGAGGTACATATACTTGTGCAATTTGGCCCAATAATCATTCTGCATAGTTTCCAAGAACCAAAAGAATGAAGGTCATTCTCTCCCCACCCAGGAGACCTCCCATAACTTAATCACAATTCAGTCTCTTCTAAGAAAGAAGGAGTCTATGACTACTTTGTATACTCAAATAGAAATCTCTATCATCTGTAGTTCTATTTCCTGTTATGAAACTTTGTTCAGCACAGGTCGCTGAATTACAAACCTTTAGAGTTGGAAGTTACCCAAGAGATTCTCTGGCCCAGTGATTTTTAAACTGTTTCTAATAAATTTTTTCAAAAAAATTATACTCGGATCCAAAAATATAAAATAAATACAGTAGCTATGATTCAACATGACAGTTTGGTGATAACTTTTTATTGCTTTTACCTAGTAAATAAAGATAGATGGTAGATTTTGTAAAGTAAAAATCATCATTTTGTAGTCCTTAATTAAATAATAGATGTAGACAGTAATCTTCCATGGGAGCAGAGAGCATTAGATAAAAGTTTGATGGGAAACCTTATACCAGAGAGTTAAGCTGACATAAACTTAGCCCAGTGATCATATTTAGCACCAGATATCTTGTGCTTTGAGAGTGGGTACATAGAATTACCTGTGAAGTAGTCATGCCTTTGAAAAAATGTGAATCCAAATATAAGCACTCCTCTAAAACTAAATATCAATTGTCAGAAAATATGGGACATAAAAGAATAAGTCAAATCATGCTACGAGTAACCAAGTAGTCAGATTCCATGTGGGACACTATAGTACAGATGCCCCAGTTCCTGAAACTGATCAGAGACATGAGCAATGAATTCAATGAATTTTACTACTGGACCATTATTCATTCCTTACCATATGGAGATCATGCATTCATTTACACTTCCCCAAAGCCATTCCATCATGAAACAGGTGCATACCTGCCCTCTTGATATGGGCCTCATGACTTGTTTCCCTCAGTGCAAATGAGCAAAAGACACTACGTCAAGTGAAGCAAACACAGCTTTGTCAGCTATTGCATCATGTCCTTTTACTTCTGAAACAAGAAGGTGTTGATACTAATAGCCTTGGTCCCAGAAACAGAAGACTTATGCAGAAAGGCTGAACTATTACCAAAACGCAGACAGTAGTGAAAACTTTAACTTTTTTGGCTATGGCCCTTTGAGATTTGGAGATCATCTGTTACCAGAGCAAAGAGATAATTTAATATGAAAAAAAGACATGCACAGAAAGAATAAACACTATAGAATTAATGAACGTGAAGACATGTAGGGGCCGTTGCTGTGGCAGAGCAGGTAAAGCTGCCGTCTGAACGCCGGTTCAAGACCCGGCTGCTCCACTTCAATTCAGCTCTCTGCTATGGCCTGGGAAAGCAGTAGAAGATGGCCCAAGTCCTTGGGCCCCTGCACCCATTTGGGAGACCCACAGGAAGCTCCTGCCTTTGGACTTCGAATCGGCACAGCTCCAGCCATTGTGGCAATTGGGGAGTGAGCTAGCCGATGGAAGATCCCTCTCTCTCTGCCTCTCCTTCTCTCTGTGAAACTCTACCTTTCAAACAAATAAATCAATCTTTAAAAAAAAAAAAGAAATGTAATCATTGCAGACATTTTGTAGACCATGATTGGACCTCAGTTCAAGCTGTAAGATTAAAATATCACTGTTGAGAAAATTCAAGCAAATTTATTAATATTTGAGTATTACACAATATTAAGTAGTTGATTTTATTATGTGTGAGAGTGCTCAGACATACATGTATTTCTTAAGAGGCATATACTGATGGCATATTTATGGGATGAATGAAATGATCCTTAGATTTGCTTTTAGTATTCAAAAAAGATAGGAATTGTTAACATTGACAAATATTGCTAATTGTTGATGTTGCATAATGAGTAGACTGACATATTATATTAAATTGCATTTTTCAATGTTTTCCTATTAAATAATTTTTAAATTAGAGGAAATAAGTTATAATACACTTAAGAAATGATAACAGAAGAGGACATGATGAAAGACATCAGCAGACAAGAAAATTCCAAAGTTTCTGAAAGATGTAACACATTTGCATGATGGTAATTTTAAAAATAAGATTGAGAAAGCCTCATTTTCAAGTGTGTGTGTTGTGTGTGTAAGTCTGTGTCATTGAGTTGGGGATTGGGAAGAGGGTTATCTTTGAAAAGGTAAAAGGTATTGCTCTGCAGTGGACAGCACAGAACGGCTGACAACAAAAAAAAGTGAAAATTTGTTCAGCAGCAGTTGACTTTACCACATCCTCCCATTCAGGCACTTACACACAGAATGATCTCCAATATAGTATTTACATATTAGATGAAAAGTAGCAGACATATCCTTTCTTCGTAAATAAATGAAATAAAGCATATCTGGGAAAAACTAGGGCAGCTAATGTGTCAACTAGTTTCCAAAAGCAAAGTACGACAAAATTTGGCAGATTCCAGACAATCAGCGCTGCCCACAAAGGAATGCCAGGCAGGTCATCAGTGCTCCAACCTTAAAAGTGAATAGACTACTAGATACCACATGCAAGGGGAGGAAACCTGCAGCATGACAGAGAAACACAGGGAAAATGACACCAGAGAAAACAGAAATAATTAGAAATAATATGAATTTTTTGTATTTCTATATGTTTATATTTTGAATGCATAATTATTTTTTGGTAAATACTTTAGGAATTTAATGATTCTTCCACCATACACACCCTCCCCTCCCTCTTCCTAGAATACATATTTTAAAAAGAGAAAATCTTTTTTTAAAGATTTATTTATTTATATCAAAGTCAGAGCTACACAGAGAGAGAAGGAGAGGCAGAGAAAGAGAATGAAAAATCTTTTGGTTCACTCCCCAATTGGCCGCAACGGCTAGAGCTGTGCTGATCCAAAGCCAGGAGACAGGAGCTTCTTCCGAATCTCCCACACTGGTGCAGGGGGGTCCCAAGGACTTGGGCCATCTTCTACTGCTTTTCCAGGCCATAACAGAGTGCTGGATTGGAAGTGGAGCAGCAGGGACTATAACTGGCGACCATATGGGATGCTGGCACTGTGACAGCTTTACCCGTTATGCCCCAGCACCAGCCCTGAAAAATTCTTAATTCATGTCCTCAGAGAGCCTTGAGACAAGGTGATGAGCATGAAACAAGAATAAGGTTCTATATCAAAGGAAAAATCAGAGGCATAGAAAGGACTAGTGGAAACTAAAATGTAATCCCAATGCTTACTCTTCCCCATTTATAAAAGAAGAAAAAAGGAAAAGTGGACATCGTTGCTGGCACTTGGTATGTCTGCATCCCCTTTCTGAGGAATTGGGTTTGATTTTTACCAAGGCTTCCTATCCAGCTTCCTGCTGATGTGTACCCTGAGAGGTAGAGATAATAGGTGAAGTACTTGGGTCCCTGGCACCCACAAGGGAGACTTGGATAGAGTTCCTGGCTCCTGGCTTCAACCTGGCCCAGCACCAGCTGTCGTAAGCATTCTGGGGCTGAAACAGCAGATGGATGGTCTGTCTCTCTCTTGTGCTTGCTCTCACTCTCACTCTCACTCTCACTCTGCCTTTCAAATAAATAAGAATTTTAAAAAGGAGAAACAATAAATAAAGATAGAATGTGGTCTCTACCAGAAAGAGTGGAGAAACAGAATAGTTTTCCATCATGGGGACTATGAAAGAAGTATTTGGGATACACAGAAGATAGAATATTTGTAAAATGAAATGGATTAGATGCGAGTAGAATGACAATTTATCTGAAAGAACAGTGGCACACCAGAGCTTCATTTAGATCTCAGTGTTTTCCTCACGTCTGGTTTTGTCAGTAGGTGTTTTCATAATCTATGACATGCACATGTGCAGAAACAATTTGATGTGATGAGAATATTCCAGAAATGTAAAAACAAAGAAGCTTCATATGAAGTAAGCATCTAATTACTCAGGTAGACTTTTTTTCTAAAGCCAAAAAATTACAAAATCAGGTCTCCAAATTTGCCATCAATTATTGGTGTGTACAAATTAAGATTCAAAAAACTTCTTAAGGTCTTATATTCTCTGAAGATGCCTCTGTAATTTTGGTTTCAAAAGTTTGTATGATGTAGTTTTTGAATGACACTAATGTTTAGCACTTTTGTAAAAAGAAAAGGTTTACGTGTTAAGGAAAACATTACTCACACACACACCCCAGTTCAGTGACTATGCATTAATGCCCTGTGTTACATTATTGAAATCCAAAAAATATGGCAAGATTTCTTTCATAACATTAAGTGTAAAATTTTCTATCAGAGTGCTCAGAACCCACAGGGTAATGATTGGGGGTAAATTACCAATGCTGAACCTTGAAATCATATGTCTTTTCCAGGAAACACATGCAGGCAGAGACTGAGCATAATATGAAAAATATTTTTAAGAAGCTTCTGCTAAGCTGTTTATTATATTTTATCTAAATATAATTTAACATTTTGATTACAAGCCATATTTCATGAGAAACTTTGAGTAGATCCCTTAGCTAAAGGAAGTTTCAAACAATTTTAAGTGATCACTACACAAAAGAAAGCTATTCCTTCAATAAACCATACGTAGACTTCAATTTTAAGTGTTTTTGAGTTTTGTCCAGGGATCTGAGGGGGGGAAAAGGAGGATTCTTCTGTATATTGAAGAAGGAAAAGGCTTTTATGAATTCTACAGAAAGGTACTGTCAAGGAAAGGAATGGCTGATCCCAGGGGAAATTAGAAGGCTGACAATGTAGAATCCTGGAGCAGCTCCAGGCTACACAGGTCCCCCCAGGAGTGGTGGTTGCACAGTGACTGTGCACAGAGAACTGCGGTGCTGAGCAGCATTTGTCAAGTGTGGCAGCCCTGAGAAGGACATGCATATACACATCCATTCAGTGAGGGGATTCACAAACCCACTCCACAGGGCTTTCCCATCCCCATGTGCCAATCTCACTTTCCATGTGCTGAGACAATCCCAGGTGGAATGTAAAGAAGCATTTCTGACTTATGGTAGTGGGTCTTTCCTTCTATCTAAAATGTAGGTCCAGTCTGCTATAAGGAAAGAAATCAAGTGGAACACTTCTTATACATAAACTTTTAAGTCGTGGGTAGTTTAGCACCTTAGTCATGTCTTTGACTTGTTATAAACACATAATCTCATTTCCCTTAATGAGTTAAAAAAAGATTTCGTAAAAACTTTAACATGCTCAGCTTATGTATTTCCTATTGTGATCTTGTGTTCTTTCCATGGAAGAAATTGACAGCTTTAAGAGTGGTTTTAAGAGCAATGTTTAAGAATGTGGATTCTGGAGTCAGACTTATACAGCACAAATGACAGTTCCAGCACACATGTTCTCTACGACCTTAGCAAAGTTACTCAATCAGTTGAATTCTCAATCTGGCCACCTGAGAAATGAGGATAAAACAGTGTCAGCCTTGCAGTTATTATGAGGATTAATTGGGGTGATCTCTGCCAAGTTGGGATATTCTCCTTCCCAGAGGTATTGTGGTTGCAAACAACAAAATATAGTAACTCAATGTAGCTAAAACAGTAAGTGAATGTGTGTTTCATATGAATTGGAATCCAGAAGACCAGCTTGTAGCAGAATGATTGACAACTCAAAGGGTAGTCAATGACCTAGGTTCCTTGTGTTTCTTGTATGCTCTTCTTGGATTGATTTCATCCCAAAAGTGTTTCCTCTCTTGGTTCTAGCATGGCTACTCATAGGCAACATTATGTCACCTATGGAATTAATTTCTTGCTCCTATTTAGTGAGAAAGTATAAGACATCAATTGGCATTGTGACAATCCAAGGGAAAGCCACCACTTGGGATGCCTGGGTCCCACCTCTGCTTCTGATCCAGCTTCCCGCTAATGTGTATTCCTCAAGGCAGCATTGAAGGCTCAGATACTTGGAAGACACGGAGGGAGCTCCTGGATCCTGGGTGCAGCTTTGGCATATGAGGATTGAATCAACAGATTCAAGATCTCTCTTTCTTTCTCTCTTCCTGCCTCTCTCCCTTCCTCTCTCTTTTGTGACAGTATACCTTTCAAATAAATAAGTAAACATTTTGTGAAAAGGTAAGCCAAATTTTCCCAGAGGCGTTATGATAGACTTCATCTCTTGGACCAGAATTAGGTCACATGCCCGTTCTAAAATAATCATTACAGGCCGGCGCCATGGCTCACTAGGCTAATCCTCTGCCTTGCGGTGCCGGCACACCGGGTTCTAGTCCCGGTCGGGGCACCGGATTCTGTCCCAGTTACCCCTCTTCCAGGCCAGCTCTCTGCTGTCTCCAGGGAGTGCAGTGGAGGATGGCCCAAGTGCTTGAGCCCTGCACCCGCATGGGAGGCCAGGAGAAGCACCTGGCTCCTGCCATCGGATCAACACGGTGCGCCAGCCATAGTGCACCAGCCGTGGCGTCCATTGGAGGGTGAACCAACGGCAAAAAGAAGACCTCTCTCTCTCTCTCTCTCTCTCTCTCACTGTCCACTCTGCCTGTCAACAACCTGCTAACAACCCCCAATTCCATTCAGCTGTGTGGAATTACTTCCCTTTTGAATCAAAAATAAAGAAAGAAACAGAGAGAGATTTACCACACCTTACCTGGGAGTGTCACCTTTGACACACCCTCAACCCTGAGGAACCAAACAGAGCTCACAGGCCACACCCATCTCAAGCCTCTAAGGCTCCATTGAAAGCAGACAGTCCACTTATCTAGAGTCATAGTATAACAAGAAAAAAACACCACAGTGAAGAAACCAATATGCCAAACAACAAACGCAAAAACCGAGGTAACAAGAACAAGGAAGACACTATGACACCCCCAAATGAAAAAGACACCCCAATTCAAGATTACGAAGATGATGAGATAGAAAAAATGCAAGAAGCAGATCTCAAAAAATTGATAAGAACACTAAGAAGTACTCAAAAACAAATTCTTGAACTACAGAAATCCTTAATGGACAAGGTAGAAAATCTCTCTCATGCAAATGAAATATTAAGGAGGAATCAAGCTGAAATGAAACAACTAGTAGAACATGAAACTGTGATAGTGACTAGAAATCATAATGAAATGAAGAATTCAATAGATCAAATGAAAAACACATTAGAGAGCCTTACAAACAGAATGGGTGAGGCAGAAGAGAGAATATCAGACTTAGAATACAGAGCACAGGAAAATATACAGTCAAACCAAAGAAAAGAAGAGGAAATTAGAAATCTAAAAAATATTGTTGGGAATCTACAGGATACTATTAAAAAACACAACATTCGAGTTCTAGGAGTTCCTGAAGGCATGGAGAGGGAGAAAGGATTAGAATGCCTTTTTAGTGAGATAATAGCAGAAAATTTCCCAGTTTTGGAGAAGGACAGAGACATCCTAGTACAGGAAGCTCATAGAACCCCCAATAAACATGACCAAAAGAGATCCTCTGCACGACACATTGTAATTAAACTCACCACAGTGAAACAGAAAGAAAAGATCCTAAAATGTGCAAGAGAGAAACATCAGATTACTCTCAGAAGATCTCCAATTAGACTCACAGCTGACTTCTCATCAGAAACCCTACAAGCTAGAAGGGAATGGCGAGACATAGCCCAGGTACTAAGAGAGAAAAACTGCCAGCCCAGAATATTATATCCTGCCAAGCTCTCATTTGTGAATGAAGGTGAAATAAAGACCTTTCATTACAAAAAGAAATTGAAAGAATTTGTTGCCACTCGTCCAGCCCTGCAAAAGATGCTTAAAGATGTGTTACACACAGAAACACAGAAACACGGCCATCAACATGAAAGAAGGTAAACAAAGGGAACCTCACAGCAAAAGATCACAGGGAATTCAAAGCATACATTTGGATAAAGAAATTATGGGACATGTACTCTATAGAATACTATACAGCAGTCAAAAAACAATGAAATCCGGTCATTTGCAACAAGATGGAGGAATCTGGAAAACATCATGCTGAGTGAATTAAGCCAGACCCAAAGGGACAAATAATCTATGTTCTCCCTGATCAGTGACAACTAATTGAGCACCAAAGGGGAAACCTGTTGAAGTGAAATGGACACTATGAGAAACAGTAACTTGATCAGCTCTTGTGCTGTTATTGTACAATGTAATACTTTATCCATTTTAGTTTTTTTTTATTCTAGTAATATTGGTTGAACTCTGTAATTAACAAACAATTATTCTTAGGTGTTTAAATTTTAACTGAAAAGTGATCCCTGTGAAATATAACAGTGGGAATAAGAGAGGGAGGAGATGTACAATTTGGGACATGCTCAATCAGTCGTGCCCCAAATGATGGAGTTAGAATCATGCCAGGGAATTCCAATACAATCCCATCAAGGTGGCATGTACCAATGCCATCTCACTAGTCCAAGTGATCAATTTCAGTTCACAATTGATCACACTGATAGGTCTAAGAGTCAAAGGGATCACACAAACAAGACTAGTGTCTGCTAATACTAACTGATAGAATCAAAAAGGGAGAGAATGATCCAACATGGGAAGCAAGATACACAGCAGACTCATAGAATGGCAGATGTCCTAAATAGCACTCTGGCCTCAGAATCAGCCCTTAAGGCATTCAGATCTGGCTCAAGAGCCCATGAGAATATTTTATGCATGGAAAGCCAAGACACTCTGGAAAGAAAAAAAAAAAAAGAAGACCTAAATGAAAGATCTCTGCGAGTGAGATCCCAGTGGAACGAATGGGGCCATCAAAGAAGGAGGTACCTTTCTCTGAAGGGAGGAGAGAACCTCCACTTTGACTATGACCCTGTCGGAATAAGATTGAAGTCAGCAAACCCTAAAGGTTTCCATAGCCTCGGCAACTCATGACTAGAGCCTAGGGAGATTCCTGACGCCATAAACAAGAGTGTCAAATTGTTAAATCAACTTCAGGAGTCACTGTGTACTTACGTCTCATGTGGGATCTGTCCTTAATGTGTTGTCCAATGTGAAGTAATGCTATAACTAGTACTGAAACAGTATTTTTACGCTTTGTGTTTCTGTGTGGGTGCAAACTGATGAAATCTTTACTTAGTATATACTGAATCAATCTTCTGTATATAAATATAATTAAAAATGAAAAAAAACTTGGTGTTAAATTGGAAATTGCATAGAAAATTAATCAATTTAAAAATATATATATCATGTAGGATCTCTGTCCTTAATGTACTATACATTGTGAATTAATACTATAACTAGTACTCCAACAGTATTTTTCACTTTGTGTTGCTATGTGAGGGCAGACTGTTGAAATCTTTACTTAATATATACTAAACTGATCTTCTGTATATAAAGAGAATTGAAAATGAATCTTGATGTGAATGCAAAGGGAGAGGGAGTGGGAAAGGGGAGGGTTGCGGGTGGGAGGGAAGTTATGGGGGGGGAAGCCATTGTAATCTATAAGCTGTATTTTGGAAATTTATATTCTTTAAATAAAAGCATTATAAAAAAAAAAAGAAAAAAAATTTAAAAAAATAAAAAAAAAATTTAAAAATTAAAATAATCATTACAAGCTGAGCAGGACCACCATGATTGGTACAGTCTCATTTTCGAAAAGAAATGGATGTGAAAGAAGATCATTTTATATATTATTTTATATATTTTATAAGATAAGCTTTCACTAGTATGATGTACATCCTGATGCCCTTATAGTATTAGAGAACATTCTCCAAAGATGCAATTGGTTACTTTTTGAAAGACCTTGAAATGACCAAAATATTTCCCTTTGTATACTTCTGATAGCTACCTACAGTGATGCTTAGGATGGATTCTGGGACTCTCTCTGTGTTGGGGAGAGGAAGGTAAAATGATCAGTCACAGGAATTGGTGTAGGATGCAAAATATGGCTTCATAAACACCATGAGAAAGACTAAATAACTGAGTGATATACCATTTATATTGTGTCTTATGCTACTTTCTAAATTGAAGCAATATGGACCCATCTATATTATGTCCTCAAGACTTTCATACCAAAACCAGAAGTGCATCATTACCATTGAAGGGTGAATTTGAAAAAATATGTGGTCCTCCAGATTTCTGAGATGGTGAATTTTCTCAACCCCAAAACTCCTTAAGAGCATGAACTCATTTTCTATTTTGTAGCAGATGCTCAGCATACATGAAAGAAATGTAAGATGCTAACTCTACCCTTAAGAAATATCCAAGCTATCTCAGAAAATAAAACATGTAAGCAGCAAAGTTTTAAATAGTAGAACCAGACAAGCTACAATTCAGAGCCCAAGGAGATTGCTACAGCCATTTTAATTGGCCATGACTAAACTGACCAGAGAGAATCCCATAATTAACTGCAGTGCCGTTCTGCAGATTGGCATATGTGCCCAGCCTAACTCTGTTATAGAGACTGATCCTTTCCATGAAGCAGGCAGACAGATTGTCTCAGAGTTTTTAGACCTAGTGACAATTCTCCCATGTGCTAACCATAACCACTGCCAAGACCTTGTGTAGATATACATTCTTCCAGAGAAGGGCGAATCTTGAAGCCTGATTAGGTGATAAGTTTCTAGAGTTCTACAAATGTGATAGTAGCCTTTCAGGCTCCTGGTCCATTTTCTAAAACAATTCTTAGGATTCACCACTTGAACATGATTGATGTGGTCTAAGTGGTTGTGTAATTTTGGCCCTACAGAAAATATGCATATTTTAAATTCTTACATGCCAATTTTGATACCATAAGTTTATAACTCATCTGGAGAAGCTAAGCCTGACAAAAATTGACAGAGTGCTATCAGCAACAACTGTTACTCACCAATAGTTACTTAATCCTCAAGCACTGTCTAAGCAAGAAAGGACATGCTATAAAACTTGAGCTGTCTGGAGGAACCTCTGGATTAGCAGGCATATGTAACCCAGTTAGCCTACTACATCATAGATATATAGAATGAAATTTATAAAGCGACATACTAGGCTCTGTCACTGGTCTTGGTCCTTACTGTCTCATAGTCAGATAATGACAGTTGTTTCTTTGGGCTCCTTACAAGTTCTATTTCCAAATGTGCCAATGGCTCTTCTGCCTCAACTCTTGCTCATATTTTCAGGTAACACCCCTCCTTTTTCATCATATAGCTATCATTTTTCTTTGATGATAAAGGTTCCTTTCCCACATAATTGCTTTGCTGAACACAATGGATTGGAGTGGTTTCCCATCTGTGACCTGGCATTTCATATATAGAAGAATGAGTTATTTGCATCAAGTTTATGTAAGTATCTTTCCTCCCCATTTCAGTTTCAAATTTCTTGATGTTGTGTACCTTTTCCTAATCCTTTCTGTACACCCAAAGCCTAAAAAACAGAAGGTCCTCAATAATTCTGTTAATGGCAAAATTAAGTCAGATGTAAGTAAAGAAATACCTCAGAGTAAGGAAGCAATCAGTATGTACCTGACTACATTCCAAAAAAGCTGAGTAGAATTTCCAAAACTGGTTTTGGAAGAAAGGACAAGAGTAATAGAAGGGCAAGAAGGAGAGGAAATAAGCAGGGTGTGGGTTAATATAGTGTCTGTGGACATGGAACTGGTGGACCCAGGAGCCTGGCCATATCCTGATAGTGGAGTAAAATCAACAAACCCATGCAAAACTTTTGTTGCCAGCTGCCCTTCCCATTGCATATCTTCTAGGTGGAACTTGTTTAGTTCTGCAGAGTTGACAATTAGGGCCAAGAAAAAGTCATCATCTAGACTTACATTCTATCTCATGACATTTAAATATTCTTTTTCCATTCAATTCTTTGAAATATCATTTCCTTTGACGAGGTAAGTTTTTCCAATGGGCAGCTTGTTGGTGAGGTTTCCAGTGCTCACTTTAACCTTGTCAGAACAACTGGACACAATTTGGAATGTTGACTAATGCTTTGCACATGTACTTACCCCTTTCTCATGTCCTCAGTTCCCTCTCAAAGGCTCCATGTTGTGGAGAAGACCTTATCGCATCCAGATCTGCAGGATTTGAAACAGGAGAGGTTGCCACTGGATATTCTGGGTTCTGCTGAGTCTGCAATCACGAGCTGATCAATTTCCTAGGACCTGAGGTCCCTCTCCTGCTCAACACTTCAGCCTCAATTATACTCAGCTCTTCTTCAAAGCAGACATCTGCAGAGTACATACACATCAAAGAGATAGGAATATATGCCAAGGAATGTATGGGTTATCCCACTTTATATGTTGACTTTGTAAATTCTTCAGTTCCCTACAGTTCAGGATTACCAGATAGCCAAAAGTGTACTCGTTTCTCATTAAAGTGTTTTTCTCCTTCAAACCTCATTGTTCAAAACTGACCCATCAGTTTTGTCTATACTTAGGCCAGTTTCTGTGCATCCACAAAATGAATCTAAATGAAAGAACTATAGAAGGGAGAAACTCAAAATAAGGACTTTAGAATTACTTATCAAAATGTCTTAACTCTGCAGAGAGTAAACCATGGCTCAGAAAAAGGAGGTGGCCTGAGCAGTGTCACTTGCACATGTTACATTTTTCTGCTATATTAAAAACTAAGATCTTTCTTGCAACTGGATTTATGTCCTAAGAGTTACTGCAGATGTGGAGAACAATTAAACTAGAATGCTTTGTTCCCTCCACTTTAGAAATGCACTCATTGCTTTGAGTCAAAACAAGAATTTCTATCAAAAATTATTATACCCCAAGAAGGCTAATTCTCACCTCCCTGAAACGTATATCCTATTAAAAAAGGACACAGCAGTGATCACTCAGACATCTCCTCTTCCATTTTAAGGAACAGCTTCCTCTAGAATAGTATTTCTCAATCACAGCACAACTGACAGTATAGGCTTAATGATTGTTTGTTGCTGTGAGGACTGCACTGTGCATTGTTAGATGTTTCTCAGTTTCCCTGGCTTCTACCCCGTAGTTCTCAGTAGCAGATTTCTTGCTCCACCATAGACATTTCCATGCTTCTCCTGGTTATGAGAACCAAAAGTATCTCCAGATGCTCCCAAATGTCCTATGTGGGAAATGGTTGGACCCCCTGTCCTCCAAGTAACCTAGAAACTACATAGCTGAACTCTTCCCAAGTTCAAACTCTTCTTAGATATAAAGTACACAGTGTCTGATCATATGTATCCTTAGTTTCACATAAAGATTAGAAATAATTTGCATCTGGTCAGAATAGTTATGCTGAGAAATGATATTGTAAAAATAATTTAACATATTGAACTTTAATTGACAATAGTAGATCATTCCATTTTAGGAGAAGTTTCAACAAGAACGAGTTTTCAATTGTCCTCATTCACTAAAAACAGTTAATAAACTAAAGCATGTAATTTCCTGTTCAGTCAACCATGATTCCATGAAAACTATTCATCAAGCTATATTTATCAAATAATCATTTAAGTCTTTCTCTGAGTTAGACACCTAATTGTGCACTGATATGTAACAAACTACCTGAGAACTTGGTGTATTCAAACATCAATTTATGTAGGGCAGAAATCTGGTCAAGGTTTAGTTAGGTAGTGTCGGTCCATATAACATTAGCTGGGGTCACTTACTCCCTTGTAGTCTCCTGGTGACTGACGTAGGTTGGAGATCCAAGAGAACTTCATTCACGTCTGCTGTGTTGTTGTTCCTCCAAGTAGAGCCTTTGTCTCTGCACATGATTAGTTGGACTTCCTCAAAGTTCAGTGGTCAGAATTCTAGCAGGATGGTTGATTTCCAAGAGCAAAATCTGAAAAAGATGCCATACCACTTAAAACTCTGGCCTAGAATTGGCACAGGGTTTTAAAATATACACAAGTATATAGATAAACATAGAAGTATATATAGGTGTGGGGCCAATGCTGTGGCGCAGCAGGTTAACACCTTGGCATGTAGCACAGGCATCCCATATGGGCGCCGGTTCAATACCCTTTTGCTCCACTTCCAATCCAGCTTTCTGCTATGGCCTGAGAAATCAGTAGAAGATTGCCCAAGTTCTTGGGCCCCTGCACCCACATGGGATACATGGAAGAAGCTCCTGGCTCCTGGCTTCCGATGGGTGCAGCTCTGGCCATTGCAGCCAATTAGGAAGTGAACCATCAGATAGAAGACCTCTCTCTCTCTCTCTCTCTCTCTCTCTCTCTCTCTCTCTGCCTCTCTTCTCTTTTGTAATTGACTTGCAAATAAATAAATAAATCTTTTTAAAAAAGAAGTATATATAAGTGTGTGTACTTACGTGTTATGTGTGTGTACTTATGTGTTGTGTGTGTGTGTGTGTGTATAGTTCCTCCTCCATGGTCTGCTGAGAGGGCCTGGTAGGAATGACAGTTGAGCAATAGTGAGTACATCTAGCATCTAGATTATGGTTTCTAAATATCATTCTCTAGTATAAGGATCAAGACTATTTTTAGAGAAATGATTAATTCTAGGGCTCTGGCAGGAAAAGCACAACATGTTCCTGAATATCTTATCATGACAGAAGCTAAGAAAATGCTCATAAAAATGGAGAAGCCTATTGAATGACATGGCAGTCATCTTGAAGAAACTCCCAATAGCCAGATCTGTTAACTGGAGCAACAAAATGGTGGCTATGAGGAATTATAATCCATAAGTGAAACAAATATTCATTAGTCCATAATGATAAAAAGAAAGAAAGGAAAATGGACAACTCTTACAGAATAATCACAGTCAATAAATCTAGAAGCAGAAAAATTAGAAGAGGAACATAAAATAATAATAATAGTTTCCAGCCCAAGAATCATTGATAGATATTAAAATTAGTATGAAAGAAATGGGATATTTACCTAGTTTCTATAGTATACTAGAAAATGCTGCCCTCAAAATATAACAAGTTCTAATTCCTTGAGCTTTAAATGTTATCTTATATGGCATGTATTTTATACATATGGTTAAGTTAAGGATTTTGAGATGGGGAGATGGGCCCTAAATGAAGCCACAAGTTTCCCGACAAGAGAGAGGCTGAAGGAGATTTGGTGGCACACAGATGATCATGCAGGGGAAGAGGAAAGAAGCAGAATCATAGAGAAGCTTTTTTTTTTGCAACTGTATTTGAAGATGGAACAGTGACCATGAGTCTAAGAACAATAATGCATCCCAGGATGGCAGAAAATATGAGAAAAGAGATCATTCTTGGAGCACAGCCCAGTGGAAACTTTTATTTCAGATTAGTGATACTGATTTTAGAATTCTGGCCCCCAGAGGAACAACAGAATATGAAATGATCAAAGTTAAAATCACCAGTAATGTTACAGAGTAACATCATATACCTTCTGTTGTGATATAGTGACAGAATACAAAATCACTTTTGAAATGTCTTGCCAAAAATTGCAAGTACATCATTCTAGTAATAGTACTTCACACAAAATTAAATTGAGGGACATTCCAAAAAGTAATTGCTTAATATCCTTCAAAAATATCAAGATCATAAATAATGATTGGGAAACTGATTCAGATTGGAGAAAACTAAGGAAAAAGGAAAAATAAATGTGACATGGAATCCTGCAATGAATCCTAGAGCAGATATAGGACACTGGTGGGTACATTCATTTTCTATTGCTGCATAACAACTAAGCACAGTATTCGAAGTTTAAAACAACATCCCATCCACATATTAGCAGTCAGGGGCTCTGTGACTGGGTTCTCTTCTCAGATTATCCTAAGACTAAAATCAAGGTGTTGGTTTGGCTGAATCCTTATCCAGAGGCTCTGGGAATAAATCCACTTCCACACCACACAGGTAATTGACAGAACTTGCGCCTTGCAGTTGTGTTACTGAGGCCCTGTTTTCTTGCTGCCTGTCAGTTGAATGCCTTGCTCAAATTCTAAAGCACTGCTTGACTCTCTAGTAAAGAAGATGTCCCATTTCAATCACTATTTGCTTTAGATCTATTGCCATGTGTCTCTGACCTCTATACACAGATTTAAAGGAGTTGTGTGAGTAGGTCAGATCCACCCAGACTCCCTAAATTAAGGTCAACTGAGCCTGGACTTTAATTATACCTACAAAATCCTTCCATAACAGCACTTAGATTAGTGCATGAATAACTAATCTGTCTTAAAACTCCACCTACAAAGGTTATACAATTGGTAAAATCTGAATCCTATTTATCATAGCAGTGTTATATCAATGATGACTTTCCAGTTTAAATTGTATGCTTGTTTATATAACAAGTGTTAACATTACTAGAAACTAGGTAACAAGTATATGGCAAACAAATATACTAGTTGTGATTTCTTGTATATCTAAAATTATTTAAAATAAAAAGATTTAAGAACACAAAGCAAGTCACAAGAATGATTCAGATTCGAAGAGAGGAAAAATAGAGTTTTTTCATGGGAAGAGAGGCGTGTGCATTCAGGGAAGGAGGGACTGGTGGTGGCAGACCTTGAAGACTATTGCCGGCCCTCTGAGTAATACAAAATCAAATATGACCAGTTCCCCTCTTATAGAAATTATATTCTTGTAGATGAGAGAATGTCTATTCAATAGATATTTATTGAGCTTCTATACAGTAGATGTTATGGTAACCACTGGATACACAATGATGACTAAGATGCTGACAATAGGAGTGAGTTGCCAGAGACCAGGTAATTATGACTCAGTGTGTGATAATCGTGCTGGTCAGGTAAGTACAAGGGACTGAAAACAAACCAAATTCAGAGGTCATCTCTAACTGTGCTAACCAGAAAAAGTGTTATCGCTGAGCTGGCAAGCAAATATGAAGATGTACTTTCTCTCTTATGGTCCAATACTTTGAAATGTTCCAAACAAACCAAAACCAAAAGAAATTATCTGTACAGTTCACTGCTGGATCTTTTCATTTTTATGGAGTACAATTTCCATTTAGTTTGCTGACAAGGTAGATTTTTATGTAAATGCTTATTTTCTTATTAAGACAAAATTTTAACTCTTATTAGAGTCATATGTATCACTCCAGAAGTCTCACATACTTCCTTTCATTGTGCAAGAATCTGAAATTTGACTTCAAATGGTCACTACTCATTTCATAACTATTTCAGGATTTTTGATTAGTCATACTTTGTGTATGTTACATAGTCCCCTCATTGTTTAAATCCAAGTGCACTAGGCTCCTTTATATTTCTCAACAGCAGTCTTTGGGAGAGTTGTTTCTAACCTATTTCACCAGCAACTTCATGAATCCATTCAAAATTTTTACAAAATCAGAAATGAGGCTGGTGCCATGGCTCAATAGGCTAATCCTCTGCCTTTCGCACCGGCACACCGGGTTCTAGTCCCAGTCGGGGCATCGGATTCTGTCCCAGTCGCTCCTCTTCCTGTCCAGCTCTCTGCTATGGCCCGGGAGGGCAGTGGAGGATGGCCCAAGTGCTTGGGCTCTGCACTCGCTTGGGAGACCAGGAGAAGCACCTGGCTCCTGGCTTTGGATCAGTGTGGTGCGCCGGCCACAGCGTGCCAGCCGCAGTGGCCATTAGGGGGTGAACCAATGGAAAAGGAAGACCTTTCTCTCTGTCTCTCTCTCTCTCACTGTCCACTCTGCCTGTCAAAAAAAAATCAGAAATGCCAGTTTGTGTCTGTGAATATACACACAGAGGTGGTAAGGATCCCTTCAGAGTATATATATTTTTAGGGCTTTTAGAATGAGAGGAATTGTCCTGTAGAACAGTCTGAGGACAATTGGCTCAGGGTTCTTCCAAGAGTATTTAAGCTAACTGAGCCCTCTTGGGAATCCTGCCAAGTCTAGAGTGTTAGCAAATGCTGAAATGATGGGATTAGGGTCTGTGATTCTGTCTTTGGTTGGCTTATCCTTTGTCCATTTGAAGATCTCTGAAGACCTATAGCCCATGAGCTTTAGAGACATAATCTAAAAATAGCATTCACAGCAAGAATGATGGTGGATCACTTGGTCATATTGAATATGTGGACCAATAAACAAGAGTGAGTTAATACATTGGAATAATGACTTACACATAGTTACTTAATTGATTTTAGTTATCATCATCATTGGTTATTATTATATAGCATCAAATTTTATTACCAATAGCAAAACTTAAAGAAAAATTACAGGAAAAATTTGTCACATTACTGAACCTTATCTGTTATACATTTTAAGGTAAATATATATTCTTATTTTATAGAAGAGTCATAATTTTTGTATTTATTTTATAGAAAATAAATTTTTATATTTATTATAGAAGTCTTATAATTTTTATATTTTTAAATTATAACTCCCATTTTGTGCAGAAAACTGAAGATAACAACTCTGTCAAAGTCCTCTTCCTCCCCTAACAGGACCTATTCTAGATCTGAGAGCTAATAAATATTTCCCCAGAAATGCACCCACACAGAGACTCTCTAAGCTGCTCATTTCACCTCATGTCACCTGGGCTGTAACTGTATATAATAGATAGCTGGTATAATCAAGAGACTATTTTCCATTCATATGATTGAGACAAAGTCACATGACATTGACTTTCAGTGGTTTGTAGTCCCTTGATAGAGTTTCTCTTTTGAAAGACATATTTTCGATTAAGACTGTTTTTAATTAATTTCAAAGTGGAACAGAGTCTGAAAGAGCAATGGGTAAGGATCAGATTCCTAAAATATCAAATTTGCTGCATTCTTGGGAGAAGAGTACACTGTATATAACACTGAGATTTGATCATTGGCACCTCCCCATGATTTGTTGGTGAGTTCAGATAAACTGATTCACTTGCGTAGCTTGAGCACTACTTTTGGCCTGCATATTGGGCCCATATATTTTTTCTGGGGTTTTCACCATATTTCAGAAAGTAAAACTAGAGAATCAGACAAAGTGGAGATTCAGAAGATAAGAAACACAAACCCAAAGGTGGAAGCACGAGTGACTGGATCCAATTGGGTTGTGGTTTTGGAATGGAATGCTTTAGTTTGCTACCGACCAATACTTTTCCAGTGCCTGCTTCCGCAAAGCTGATGAAGAACATTCTCAGTGATCCAGATACTGTTCCTAGAGGATATGTACGTCTTTGCACTCCAGTTCTACCCCGTGATCTGTGTCAACGCCAATGCAATCATACTTGGCTATACGTAGTGGCAATATGAGACAGTGAACAAGAGTTCATTTTCCTATCTCTAGAAATAGTGATTCTTTAACAGTCTCCCCAAAATTGGAACTACAATTTTCTGACCCTCTCCAAATAAAAACATAACCATATTCATTGGTAAATACATTTCAAAGCTTCTATCAAGAACAGCCACAGAGTTCTTTGTAAAATCTAAAAACATAAATCCAAGTCTATCAGGGTAAATGTGTATATTACCTAGGTTGCCTTGCCTCATATCGAGACATGTTATGGAAATCCAAATATTCCTTTAGGTTCACAAAGTGGTAAATGGAGTAGAAAAAAGGGTATTTTCCCATGTCACGTTCACCTAAAGTTCTGTCCTCCCAACATCCAGTTATGTGTTCTGAATTTGAGTATCCTGCTGCATGGCTGGTGCAAAAGGGCTAGGTGAGAGGAAGGGGTGCAGGTGATTGGATGGGAACAGAAAAACCCTATTCCTTCTATCTGCGCTGTCAGCAGCCAAGAAAACCAACATCAGTTGAAAATACTGCCATGTGGTTAATTTGCAAAAAAAAAAGAAAGGAGGAAGAAAAGGCCAGGGTATGTCAAAGTGTTTTTCATCCTGTTGGAAGAGGAAAGCAAAAACAGCCATGAGGATCCCATCACCCTGTTGACAGATGGCAAAACCCAGGTAGAAGAAAAGGCATGGTTCTTCTAGAGGCCATTTGACTAAGATGCCAGGGATAAACCATTAGTCAGCACCTAAATGTCAAGTAGGCTTGTTTTCCTGGAGAAAGGGCAAGAAACTAAGTTCAAGGCCAAGGCTAGTCTGGAACAGACCCATCCTCCATCGTGCCCTTCTCTACCCCTTTTTTGATAGAAGTCTTCGCTATGGCTGTAAGACTATGGCTATTTAGCTCCAGTGTCTGGAATTGGAACAGGGAGTCTAGATCCTGTTCTATGTTTTGTTTTACTTATTTTAAATTTTCTTCCCCCTTAAAACTGTGGCATGTGTCAGAGAAGTAATAAACTGATACCCCTGCCATAGCCAGAGTGGCATCAGAAATAGCCCCCTACCCCCTCTTCATATATTTCCCTGGGTTTCAAGAGAGAAGTGGCAGTTTGTTATTAAAGAACTACCCCACCCAGAGATTAATTCAAGCTTCCTTGTGGAGGTGAAGTCATGGCCAGAATGACCACTGGTTATCTTCCAAATTACTAAGCAAGCCTTTTTTTTTTTTTTTTCCCCTAAGGGCAGTCACAGGTTTTGATATCCATGTTTGTGTAACATTGATCTGGAACTCAATGTGTGTGTCTGTGAGTGGAGACAGAGGAGAGGCTGAGGGAGGTGAAGAGGGAGAAAAGGAAGGGAGGATATTAAAGGAGAGGAGAGGAAAAGATTATTACCATGGTGGAAGAGAAGGAAAGGAGGGAGGGAGGGAGGGAGGGGAAGGATGGAAGAAGAGAAAGGAAGGAAAAAAGCAACCAGAAAAAGAGTGAGGGAAAAGGAAGGAAACAAAAATGGAACAACGAGGGGGGAGTAATTGGTATCTTTGCAATCCAGTGATTTTCCTAGCCTGTAGTTTAAAATCTAAAGTCTCAATGAATGGGAATAAAGAGCTACTTCTCAAGAAAAACAAAGGTGAGCAAAGTCTGTTTACTGTGGAGTACTCCAGCTTCTTCCAGTGCCTGCTGGCTTCACCTTGTCCAGGGCTCTCCTGAGTCCAGAATCTGTGTGCGCTCAGATCTGCCCTTCCTGGCTATGTTCTTTTTCTTTCTTGCTAATCAAATTTACCTTTTTATCTCTTACTTTTTCAAAACACTTCTCTTTTGCACTTGTTTTCCCTAGTGTGTGGAATAAATGCAATTGGTCAAAGTACTTGGATTCTTTTGTCTATAATACTTTGAACTTCCTAAAGTTATATAGGAACACATTTTTGAATGGGAGTGGGGGAAACGTGTCTATTGGCACTGCTGACACTGCACTAATCCCACCACATAAACCTGTCCCAAAATCTGCCACCTTGTTTAGAAGTTCAGAACCATTTATCCTTGGAAGATAGTGTGGTATGTCTATATTTAAGCATCATATGAGAGTGGTAATTCATAAAACATTTAACCCTAGTGTTACAGTACCAGGATTATAAGAAGTCCAATGGCATACCAATGTCTGGGAAAATTTTCAATATAAGAGACTCGTTTTTTTTTTTTCTTTTTGTCTTTTGTACTTTTTCTTTTCTTTGTACTTTTCTTGTACTTTTTCTTTTTATTAAATACTGTTTGGAAGAGAAATATGTATCTTTTCTTGGAATATTTATCCTCTCTATCACTGGTTGTACCAATACTTCACAAGGATAATTAATATGACAATAGCTCACTACAGCAGGGAGTGTCCCATGAATAGAGAATATCATCATCTTCGGGGGCACGTGTGAAAATGAAGAACGGGTCCAGGGTTCGGTTATGGAAGCCAAGGAGTACACATATTTTCCTACTTGTTTCCTTGGTAACTGAGAATCAGTGGTGAGCAGCTATGAGGTTGACAACCTGAAGAGTTTGATCATCATCCCTGGGCCTGGCCATTCTTATCACATGGAGGAAAAATCCTATGGACGAAAGTATCTTTGAGTCACTTTGGAGGTAGGGAGTGTTGACCAAAAAGACTCATATCTGTAAAGATTTTAAAATGCACAACATGCCAAAGGCAGGGCACAAAAGAACCAGCAGTGAAATATCAATTTCAGGGGGCCTGCATTGTGGCAAAGCAGGTTAAGGTGCCACCTGTGACATTGAAATCCCATATGAGACTGGCTGAAGATCCAGATGTTCCACTTCTAATCCAGTTCCCTATTAATGTGCCTGGGAAAGCAGTGGAAAATGGCCCAAGTCCTTGGGCTCCTGCCAGCCCCATGGGAGACCCGAATGGAGTTCTATGCCCCTCCTATTGGTTTGGACTACCCTCAGTCATTGTGGCCATTTGAGTAGTGAACCAGAATATAGCTTTGTCTCTGTGTGTCTCTCCATTTCTCTCTGTAACTCTGCCTTTCAAATAAATGAATACTTAAAAAAAGAGAAATATCAAATTCAGGTGAGATATGAGTATGTACAGAAGTCCCTAACAGGGCTGAAAGCAGGAGTCATGAAGTATTCATGCAAAAGGATTCCCGGGTGAGTTATTCAGGCTTAGTAGCTTCATGTCCCAGTATGAAATAACCTATGTAAAACCTCTTTTGCTTTCTTAAATCATAATTATATTTCTAACCCTAGTTAGGTCATAGCATGTTGCTAGGGTAGTCATACAAAGGTAATCAGTGTTCATTTTTCTTTTGCTACACAAATGTTCAACTTACAGGATTGCTTACTAGAAAATATCTTGAATGATTAGCCAGAAAATCATGACATTAAAGAGTTTGGATGGAAAAGTAAAACACAAGGGAAAGAAACCTGTTTGCTTGTGGAACACCCCAAATTTCATAATTATTAATGCACTAAGTTTCAAGGAATTTTCTAGGCCAACCTCAGATATAAATCTGCCAGAAGGAAGGCCTTGACACAAATTGAACTTGACCATATGGTATCTTACTAGTGTGTTCAGTTTGGGGAATGTGTAAGATAATAGGCTCTGATAATTAAAACAGCACATTTGTTTATAAGCATAACTTGATCTGGGGCATATTGCTAGAAATTTTAGCAAGCACACGGGTTTTTTTTTGGGGGGAGAGACTAATTATCCATCTGAATTTGAAATACATTCTGAACTATCTATTTTGCTAAACTGGTAGAGTAGGTGATTTCTCTTAGTTGACCAAAGGGTTTAACATTTTCCTGGATCATTTTGAGCAGTGTAGGTGGAAATACAGATAGACACATTTATGATTATACTGAGATATCCCTAATTCAATAGTGGTCCTGACAAACCTAAGGATTTTATTGACTTGAAAATTTTAGAGGCATTTGTTGGCCCTCATGCATGAACAGTATCCTCCTAGATGTGGCTACCCAAATATGTGAAGTTACTTTTCAGTAGCTGAATAATTTGCATTTATAGATATCTATCTGAATCAGTAAGTGGAATGAAATGTCTTTCAAGATAGAAGATTTTGCATCACTTTGTCACTCAACTTTTTACCAATTTCTATACTAATTATATAAACATACTTAAAAACTTTTACTTAAACTGCTGACTTGAAGTGAATGTTTGCAAATATATGTCTGGGGATTGGACACTGGGGGAAAGTACTACAGAGGGCTTCAAATTATCCTGATGTGCTGAAATTCTAACTAGCGGAAAAACAGGCGTGTGTCAGAGCAAGGTGTCCACAAGGAGCAAAGCAGGGAGGACATGAATTATTTCAAAAAGTATCAGGCATTTTTCTAAAAAAGTTCCACAAGGACTTGCGAAAATACAAGCTTTCTAGTTATTTGGAATTCTTTATTCTAGAAATATATGGGGCATTACAGCACTGATAGATGACCTAAATCATTCCAATAGGAAAGAAAACACACAAAAAAGAAAACTTGTTCTAAATCACAGATGAAAGATGAACATCTGAGATTCTGCTTTCAATTGCCAGCTGGTATGCAATGACCTTCTCTTCAAACATGTGTACCTAACAGTCAGGATGCTGCCACAGGGTGTCTAATTCCCTGGACTGTACCTGGCCTTGGCACTCTTGACTGATAATTTATCCTGCAATTTGTATCTTAATCACTTTTTACTTTCTGTACAAAAGATGTTTTCTATGGCTTGAATTAATTGACACATTAAAATACTAAGGCATGATATAGTCTTCTACAGTGGATGCTTAGACTTCAAAGAAATGTTTCCCTATCTTTGTCCTATTTGTCATTAGTTACACATAATTTACTGACAGGTTAGTCATTTAACATTCATTTAAAAACCTGTTGCATTCAGACATGGCTCAAAATCAGGTACCCATTGAAGAACAACTCCTCATCCCCCTACAGATACCTACAGATACCTACACTGCCATATGAATTGGGGGAAATTGGTTTCTTGCTGTGTGTCATGAAATCACCAGAGAAGTACAATATAAAGCAAATATTTACTCCCAAAAGGAAGAATGGAGCTCAGTTTTACAATGGACATTAGCAAAATTCATGATTTAAATTACAGGCTAACAAAGGACGCATGAGTTCAAAATCGAGATATTTTGTTTAAAATCAATCACAGACACTGCCATTCTGCTTATTGCTTTGACTTCCTAACAAAGATTTAAAAGAGGACTTTATGTACACGTGATGAGCTCTGTTATTTTTCAGGCCTACATGGGTAAGAGCAGCAAACATTTAGACCTTTGATGTAATTAATTAGAATGAGGAGTTATTTTTTCAGAAAAAAAATACATCTTTGTTTTAAAGTCTTATTTTTAATCAACAAGTAATAATTCTATGTATTTTCAGGGTACAATGTGAGCCTTCTATATATGTTTCCATTGTAGAATGGGCAGATGAGACCAATTAGTACATTTATTACTGCCAATAGTTATCGTTTCTTTGTGGTAAGAACCAAAATTTAAATCTTTATTTTAAAATTCTACAAATCCACATTTATATCATTATCCGAAAAAAAAAATAATAGCATAGAACAAAAGATAGAGTACATTTAAAATGCACTAGGATCCTTGATTGCAGAGTTATCCTGGTGTTTCCAGGCAGGAAGTCTGAAGTTATTCTAACTCTTCTTTTCAGTGGCATCAGAACTGGAAGAAGGGTCCAGATAGAATATTTCCTTTGCCAGCAAAGTGAATTCACATTGTGGTTTTGAGAAAGGACGTTTTTCCTTTGTCACTCAGCTTCATGTTGGGTCACCACTCCAGCGCTGAGCAGCTCCCCAATGGTCCTGTCATCGTATCTGAGGACCTCCTTCAGGATGTGTTTTGTGTGCTGCCCGAGCAGGGGAGGCGGCCTGGCCTCTGACATCTTGAACTTACTGTATCTCACAGCTGGGCCTGTCAAAGCAGGAGAAAGCAGGAAGCCTGTTAATGACTAAGCCTAGGAAAGTCATTACCGAAGCAGCCTGGGGTGTTCTCAATGAACGCCAAGAATATCAGTGCCAGTTACACCCTTGCAGATGAACCATCATTTGGGAAGGAAATATATTTTGACATATGACTTTTCTTGACTCAGGTTTATCCACCAATGCAGCAATCATTTTATCTGTCCATCACCATGCGTTGGGATTCAGGTTGATGTCTGGTGTATCCTGGACCTGTATGAAAGCTGTCATCCTTCTTTTTTAAGATTATTTATTTGAAAGGCAGAGTCACTTAGAGAGAGGGAGAGACAGAGAGAGAGAGGTCTTCCATCCATTGGTTCATTCCCTAAAAGGACACAACAACCGGAGCTGCACCAATCTGAAGCCAGGAACCAGGAGGTCCTATTTGGTCTCTCACATGCATGCAGGAGCCCAAGCACTTGGGCTATCTTCCACTGCTTTTCTAGGTTCATTAGTAGGGAGCTGGATTGGAAGTGGAGCAGCCAGGATTTGAACAGACGTTCCTACGAGATGCCACAGCACCAGCCCTATAGCTGTTATTCTTGCGACAATGTCTCTCTGAGGTAGGGCATCTGACTGAGTGGTCTCTCGGTTCAAGGAAACTGAGCACAGACACAGAGTGTGTCTCCGAAGCTAGGAATCAGATCCAAAGCGAAGACAAATCAGACATCTACTCTCCAGTGTCTATGGCACTTTGCAAACATTTAGTTCAAAAGATTGCAGACTGACTAAACCTCACCCTTTCGGAGGAAGAGGTTTTGTGTGCAAGTTTCATTGTACTTGGATACTTGGATACTTGGATGCTTGGGTTGGGATCTCAGCTTTTGCACTTTCTGGCAGAACCATCTTGGACAAAGTTTTTAGCTTCTCTGAGCCTCGTGTTCCACTACTGTTAACAGGGTATGACAAGGTTTACCATGCAGATTTGAGATAAGTATTTAATTGAGATAATGAATATAAAGCACTATGTAAGTGTTCCTTAAACCCTACTAATACACAAAATTTGTTGGCTGCTATAGTTATGAAAGTTGTCACAGCGTCTCTCTGGAAGCTTGTAGTATAAGAGGAAAAGGACATTTATTGCCAGCTACTTGCTGAACACTCAGTCACTCTAAACAGGGTGAATCAATCAGGATTTTAAAAAACTGTTAGAAATGTATTCTTTTTCTTTTTGAGAGATTTATTTATTTATTTGAAAGGCAGGGTTACAGAGAGGCAGAGGCAGAGAGAGAGAGAGGGAAAGAGAAAGAGGTCTTCCATCCACTGGTTCACTCCCTAAATGGCCTCAAATGGCTACAGAGCTGGAGCTGGGCCAATCCAAAGCCAGGAGCCAGGAACTCCCTCTGGGTCTTCCACACAGGTGAGGGGCCCAAGTACTTGGGCCATCTTCCATTGATTTCCTAGGCCATTATCAGGGACCTGGATAAGAAGTGGAGCATCTAGGACTCGAACCCATGCCCATATGGGATGCTGGCTCTGCAGGTGGATGCTTGACCTAGTATGCCACAGCGCCAGCCCCAGAAATGGATTTTATATCTGCACTGTTCACATAAGGACACTGAATCTGCTAAAGCTAAGGTTTTGCTCAAGGTTACATGGCTAAGAGTGCCAGGATGAAAATCCATGTCCACTAAAACTATCTCACATTGAAGTGCTCTTTCTTCTCAATCCTCCATGGACAAGCTGGACATTGAGGAAGACATTGCTTCCACAAACTATACCTCTGTGACTTCATTCAATAAATGGTATTTATGTTTGCAATCCTCTTCATCTCACTTGATTTAATTTCAGAAGAACATATTAGATTGTAGTCACAAGAAGACATTATAGAACAGTACATTTCTATCTCATAAATTGTTTTTTCAACCTTCTCTTCACTTGAGGAGTCCATATGAAGAATACAAAGTGTGTAACAGAATGTCCCTAAGTAATGCAGCAAATATTCATTCAGCTCTTTATAGAATTTTATCATAAAAAACTTTTATACATGCAATTATTGATATGACAGAGACATAGATCCATAACACTATCTAGGCACAGGCAGATGATCCACTACAGACAAATGACAACTTTCAATTGATTAATAAGGTTTACTCTTCTTTGAAGCTTAGTGAATTTCATTTTATCTTTTCAAATTTTCATTTAAGTGTCCTAGTGCATGGCTGTTTTTGATACTTGGCCCCTTTTCAGTAAAGGAGAATATAAGACAGCACACCTTGAGAGGCAAGGTGTACCCCTCTCCCGAGAATGCAGCAAATTTGATATTTTAGGAATTTGATCCTTACCCATTGCTCTTTCAGACTCTTTTCAACTATGAAATTAATTAAAAGCAGTCTTAATTGAAAATATGTCTTTCAAAAGAGAAACTCCATTGAGAGACTACAAACCACCAGAAGTCAATGTCATGTGACTTTGTCTCAATTATATTACCTGAAGAGAGACTACTGAATGAAAATAGTCTCTTGATTATACCAGCAATCTGGGTTGGAATACAGCCACTGCTGCTGTCACTGTTGCCACTGGTAGTAATAGTAGAAATACACATTTACTAGTAGCTGGCATAGTAGTAGCTACGACTTTTTAAGAACTTACAATGTGCCAATCATTGCATCAAAGGCTTCTATGCACATTGTATTCCAGGATCTTTATAACAATCCTCTCTGGAAGATAGCTTATTAGCAACTTTTTGTTTAGAATTGTTTGTTGTGAGTTTGGGCATTGAAGGAAATGGAGGTTAAGATAAGAGCTTTAGGGTTAAAGTTAGAAGATTAAAATAACTTGCTAAAGGTCACACAGTTAGAAAACAAGAATCAGGATCCAATTTTGAGTCTGTTAGACTCAAGAACTTGAGCTTTTCTAAAACAGTAATGCACTGAGGTGAAATTTGCATAACACAAAATTGTCCAATTTAAAGTAAATAACTTAGTGCCATTTACTATATTCACAGTGCTGTGACACTACCCTTCTAACTAAGACCACTAACCTACTTCCTGACTAAATGGATTTATCTGTTCAGAATATTCCTAAGGATGAAGTCACATAACATGTGACCTTTTGTGTGTTTTCTTTGACTTAGCATGATTTTGAGATTCAACCACATTGTACACATTATATATTCTAAGCACCTGGAGTTCACTCAGTAGAGACATACTGAAGGACAGTTCAACTCGATCACTCCCATTCTACGCCATACCCTCCTGGTAGCTTCCCAATCTACACTGAATACTAAAGCTAGCAGCTTAGGATAAAGAGTGTTGTTTTTCAAAAGATTGATTTATTTATTTGAGAGAGATAGAGAGAAAAAACAAGAGATCTTCCACCCCCTAGTTCACACCCCAAATGGCCACAATGCCAGGATTGGACCAGGTGGATCCGAGGAGCCAGTAACTCCAGTTAGACAGTGAGAATATTGGCAGCAGGAAACCAAGAACTTGGGGAATCTTTGGTTGCTTTCCCAGGCACATCAGCAGAAAGCTGGACTGGAAGTCAAACAGCAGGGACTCAAAATGGTACTCCAATATAGGATGTTGATGCAAGCAGCCCCATGATGAAGAGAGTTTAACCCTTTGCATAGACTATCTTAAAGCATTTATGTTAGTAAAATATTATTGGCAATTTAAAAAATATATTTATTTTTCTTTGAGAGGTAGAGATACAGAAAGAGAATGAGAGAAAAAGCGAGAGAGCAAGTGAGAGTGAGCTCCCATCTGCTGTTTCACTCCTAAATGCCTTAAACAAAAGGGGCTGGGTCAGGCAAATGCCAGGAGCCTGGAACTCTATTTATGACTCCCATGTGGTTGACAGAGACCCAACTACTTCAGCCATCACCTGCTGCCTCCTATGGTGTGCATTAGCAGGAAGCTGGATTAGCGAACAGAGCCAGGATTCAAACCTAGGTATTCAGATATAGGATTTGGTCATTGTAACTAACAGCTTCACTATTGTACAATTTGTTGACTTGCCAGAATAAAGATATCTATATCTATATCTATATCTATATATAGATAGATATACATATATATTGCAATGAGATAAATAAAATGATGTTAAGATCTCAGAAAAAGCTGAGTCCCAAGGGCCATTTGAAATCCGTTCTTGCAACCCTGTGCAATAATGCCAAGTAGCAAGGATATCCCTCATAGTATAGACTTTGTACAAAGTGAATAGAGTTCGCAAAATATTTTTGTTTCAAGAAGGAGAAAATGTTCCACATGATTATTTACATCCAAAGTTCAGAGAGAATGAATAATCTTATTTTCTGTTAAAACAAAGATGAGCAAGATAAGTAGCATGTTCCTTTTTTTTTTTTTTGCAAAGTAACTTGTATGTCCTCATATGTTTTCAAGCACTTTTGAGTAGTGTGAACTAAAATTGTTAGAATCCCATAGACTCAGTACACACATTTCAAAAATGAGGACAATAATTGAGAATTGATGTGGGGGTTGGTTTGAGCATTGAGTAATACAATATTGAGAATATTCAAGATTAGTAATAGTCAAACTAATCTCTTCCACCTCCCAAGAACCTCTGATCTTAAAAGCTTCTTGAACATGACTTTAGTAAACATGTAAGTGGAAAAAAAAAGAAATAAGAAAAAGATAACTTTGGTGTTTAGAGGACTCTCCCTAGGAAAGCAATGAAGATCCTTAGATGACAGCTCAGAACTGAAGATCCAGTAAGACATAAACAGATATGAACATAAGCCTTCAAAAGAGAAGGCTAAGAAAGCTAAAAGAACCTTAATCGTTTAGTATTATGATAAATAAAATAAATGAAAAGTATGATTACCTGCCTGGAATTGTACCTATGAAATATATGAAATCTGTTCTCTTCATATTAATAAAAATAAAAAAGAATCTTTGGAAAACTATAATGAGCTAATGGTATATCATATAAGAAAAAACTTAATTAGAAACTCTAGAAACAATTGCATGAGAATCAAGAACCAAATATGAAGCAAATCCAAAAACATGACAATTTTTAAGTAATTAGTATTGCCAAAAAATCGATTTGACCTTGATTTCAAGAATATTCATTTATGTAGCATATAATGCCTTGTTCATCCTATTTAACAGCACTTAGTATAGTGCATTAAAATCTTTATTTAGTTGTCTGTATCCCTATGTGGACAGGAAGAATGCCTATTCTGTTAATTGGATTCAATGCCTTCCATGTGCCCTACAAAATGAAGATAATAGTGGCCAGCATCCTTCTGTAGACACTCACTGTGTCTGTGGTCTGTGCTTTCCGATTCATGATTTCATTGCACTTTTCAATTCATGGAAAATACAGACTATTAGAACTTAAATACAAATCAGAAAACTGAGCTTCTTCAAGAGTTAATTTGCCTAAGGCTACCCAGCTCATAACTGATAGAACCAAGATAACAACTCTTATGTGGCAGACTTCTTTGCCATTCAATACAAATCTGTTGAACTAATGACTGCTAATGACAAAGATATTGGATACAGGGAAGAGAGTGTAGGAACATAGTGGATATAATAGTGAAGTTGGATCTTATTCTTGAATCATTGGAAAGACAACAGAACTTTAAACAAAGCAGTGACAAGACTTACAACAGGAAACATCCTTGTTGCTAGGCGGAGAGGGCATTGAGTTTGGAGATAATTGTGGTTAGAACAAAAGAGATAGTAGCTTGAATCAGGATGATATCTATAGAGCTTGAGAACAATGTATGTGCTTATGAGGTGCTCTGGCAATAGACTGAGGGAATATGCTGATGAATATATGGATCAAGGCAGCTGGGAATGCAAAGAGAGGATAAAATGAGAATTCTGTGTTTCTGGGTTGAACAATTGCTGAGGTCATTTACCAGATGGGGAAAACTGAATAGATTGTATAGGCAAGTTTGGTGCAAGCTGAAGTCAAGGATTCTTTTCTGGACATAAATTTGGGGTATTGATGAAGTATTCAAGGTTAGATGTCAGTGAGCCTTTAACTATGCAAGTCTGGAATTTGTGAAGAGTTTTAACTAAAATATATAAATTCAGAAGCTATTTATCATATAAATGCTCTCATCTGAAAAAAAGATTTCCAAGGCAATTGTATTTATTCCAATATCTTTTATGCTTAAGTTTTAAATATAAGTTCTCTACCAAGATCAATTGCATCAAAAATGTTTTGTTTCCACAGAAAGTGATTTAATGAATGAAAAAATTAATCTCTAAAGCTCATAATTTTAGAAATAAGTGCACTTCATTAAACAGGGGCCAATATTCTCAGCCTTCTACAGACAATCTTTATTGATTTGAGGACAGACTTCACAGCAGAACTGTGGACTTCGTTACCCATCTAAACAGGCAGAGAAAGCAACTCAGAGTTTTCTTATACTGAGTGATAGCCATTTAAGAATAAACTAAGGTGAGAAGTTTTCCCTATCCCTTAATAAAGATCATCAAGTTGGAAAACATTAAAACAAGTGCATGTCACAGAAATTTTCAGCATACCTAAATCCCAAGTACAGTTCTTATGATGGACCTTTCTAGTCTAGTGATTGGTAGCCAAAGCCCTGAGGTGCCTGACATCTCCCAGGAGACAAGGGATCAGCTGGTTTGGCCTGCAAGTTATATCTACTTATAAGTGAAAACTGCATGTGAACTACCTGAGGTGCTCTACAGAATGGTTACTGTATTGTTCTACAGAAATAACAAAGCCTTTTTGCTTCAACTTCTGCATATACTCTTACCTGGGGTGCTGAATGGAGTTAGAGGGATGTGTGGAGGGATTTTGTCAGTTTCTAAGTCAGACACAAACATCTTAAACTATTTAGTGGGTACATACTATACACCAGGCCTGAGTCTAGCTGTTTTAATTTAATATTCTAATTTGTTCCTCACAATAACTTAGGAATTTTTTGCATTTACTAATGCATTTTATTCATCTATCACAAAAGAGGAAGAGGGAGCTCAAAGAGTCTATAAATATGTACAAGTCCAAATAGAAAATGCAAATACAGATCTGCTCAATTCATAGTCATTGTTTTCACGAAATAATTTGGCAAAGTGGTTAAGAATGAAATCTCTGCCATTTTTTTACAATTTATTTATTCGAGAGACAGAAATAGAGAGAGAAGTAGAGAGAGAGAAAGGTCTTCCATCTGCTGGTTCACTCCCCACATGGCCCCAACAGTTGAGGTAGGGCCAGGACAAAGCCAGGAGCCAGGAGCCTCTTCCAGATTTCCAATGTGGGTGCAGGAGTCCAAGTACTTCCATCTTCCACTGCTTTCCCAGGCACATTAGCAGGGAGCTGCATGGGAAGTAGAACAACCAGGACTCGAACAGGCACCATATGGGATGCCAGAACTGCAGGCAGCAGCTTTACTTGCTATGCCCTGGCCCCTGCTATTTATTGACTATATCTCCCTGAGTAATTTATTTAAAATGAACTTATGCTTCAATATCTTTATATGTAAAATGGGCATGATAAAATTGTGAGGATTGAAAAAAAATACTTCTCACAAAACCCTAAGAACTGTACCAGTCAAACAGTTAACACTCAGTGTGTTTATCTCTTGGATATTCCTTATGCATTTAACAAACACTTCATGTATCACAGACATCATTATATATTCTTTACATACTGACTTCATTCAGTCTTACGGTAATTCCAGAAGGCATACTCCTCATCACTTTATAAATGGGGTAAAACAGAGACATACAGGGCAAGTCACTTGCTCAGGATCACAGAGCTAGCTCAGCAGAACTATGATTCATAACCAGATAATTTTGCTTCATAATCCCAGGTCTTTATTACTGGGCTACATTGCTTCTTGGTGAAAGGGAGAAAGCAAAAGAACAGGAGAATTATTTAAGGTCGACACTGGGGTCAGGGGTCTTGCAATAGAATGTGCCATGGAGTTTCAGGCTTTATCTTCTGACAATCTTTCTCAATCAAGTTCTAGATTTATTATGCAAGATGTACTCAATGCTATCTCATTTTTTCAAATTAGTTTGTCATATGCCACTTACGCCCTAGGAGAAAGTCCTGGAACTATGGCCCTATCGATATCATGATAAACCACTGTCTCAGGTTTTTGAGTGAGGTGGTGCCCTATGATGCCTCCTTGCTACTCATCCTGGCAGCAATGAAGCCTTCACTGCTCTTTGTAGAAAGCTGTGTGGTTTAAGGCACAAGGGCCAGTGGCTGGGACCCCAGAGGATTCCTTGGACTAGCTCTATATTGTTTTCTATCTGTGTGTTGAGGTCTTGTGGTAATGAGACCTAGACTGTTCTGTCTCACCTCCTTTTAGTTACCTTTCATGATTCTTTTAGACTAAAAAAGGAATCTACCCAATCTATGTGAACATCCCAAGCTACTCTATATGTAGAACTTAAGCTACATTTCTACAAACCAGATCAACTTAATAATGTAAACAGTTGCAGGAAACAGAGGTAGCCAAAAACATGTGGGAAACCATAATGAATATTCAAGTAACAGGAACATGATATCACACCATCATGAGGGAAGGGGCCCAAACAGTCCCTTTCTCCAGAACTCCATGCACCTCCCATCTTAATGATGCATTTCTAAGGCAGTGAAATAACCCATTGCTTACTCTTACAGCTAACTGGCAATGGCTCAGCACTAAGGGTTAAACGAATTAATTTAATAGGCCAGTCTGACAATAATGGAAGCAAGAATGAATACAATTAAAACTAAATATTTGAGCTGTTTTAAAAAATTCTTATATAGATATCAACTTTCAAAAATATCAAGAATAGTTAAAAGCAAACATCTGTTTTATAATATATGAAATGTTATATCAAACATTTTTATTTTTACTTCTTTGGCCCATTGCTAAGATACATGCTGTAGATACCATTTAATCTTCAAGGCTTACTAGTGTAATAAGAAGCCAAACTTCATTTTGTTGAAAATAATGAAAGCTCCAGTATCAAGTTATTTCACAATTTCCCCTCCAGTGCTTGAAGTCATCATCATAACAATAACAATATTTTTTATATGGCGCCTTTCAGCCATAGCATTCAACACTCCAAATGGAGCCATACAGTTAGAACACATTAAACCCATTAGATGTGAGATAAAAAGAGATAAAGCAATAAAAACTAGTAAGGAATGGTGGAAAAAAGCCCTAGAGAATAAATATGGCTTTGGACATCTTTAACAGAAGAACTCCATCTATTCCACTGCTTACAGGATCAGGCATACCAGCGACTCAGGGCAACATGTAGTATGCACTACCAACTCGGATGGGTCACCCCTACCTTATTCAGTTAAGCTACCATACATTACGATCATCCATAAGTTATTTTTTAAAGATTTATTTATTTATTTAAAAGTCAGAGTTACACAGAGAGGAGAGGCAGAGAGAGAGAGTGGTCTTCTATCTGATGGTTCACTCCCCAGATGGCCTCAACAGCCGGAGCTGCACCAATCCGAAGCCAGGAGCCAGGAGCTTCTTCCAGGTCTCCTACATGGGTGCAGGGACCCAAGGACTTTGGCCATCTTCTACTGCTGACCCAGGCTGCAGCAGAGAGCTAGATTGGAAGAGGAGCAGCTGGGACTAGAACCTGCGCCCATATGGGATGCTGGCGCTTCAGGCCAGGAAGTTAACCCATTGTGTCACAGCACCAGCCCTGATCCAATGAGTTTGAGAAGTGTTTTTTTTTTTTTCATTTTTTTATTGAGTTGTGTTGCTTTATTAGCATACAGAGAACAGATTTCATGGGGTTCACAGACACAATTTTTTTTATAACGCTTTTATTTAAAGAATATAAATTTCCTAAATACAGCTTATAGATTACAATGGCTTCCCCCCCATAACTTCCCTCCCACCCGCAACCCTCCCCTTTCCCACTCCCTCTCCCCTTGCTTCACATCAAGATTCATTTTCAATTCTCTTTATATACAGAAGATCAGTTTAGTACATATTACATAAAGATTTCAACAGTTTGCCCCCACATAGCAACACAAAGTGAAAAATACTGTTGGAGTACTAGTTATAGTATTAATTCATAATATATAGCATATTAAGGACAGAGATCCTACATGATATATTTTTAATTGATTAATTTTCTATGCAATTTCCAATTTAATACCAAGATTTTTTTTTTCATTTTTAATTATCTATACAGAAGATTGGTTCAGTATATACTAAGTAAAGATTTCACCAGTTTGCACCCACACAGAAACACAAAGTGCAAAATACTGTTTCAGTGCTAGTTATAGCATTACTTCACATTGGATAACACATTAAGGACAGATCCCTCATGAGACGTAAGTACACAGTGACTCCTGAAGTTGAATTAACAATTTGACACTCTTGTTTATGGCGTCAGTAATCTCCCTAGGGTCTAGTCATGAGTTGCCGAGGCTATGGAAGCCTTTAGGGTTCGCCGACTTCAATCTTATTCCAACAGGGTCATAGTCAAAGTGGAGGTTCTCTCCTCCCTTCAGAGAAAGGTACCTCCTTCTTTGATGGCCCCATTCTTTCCACTGGGATCTCACTCACAGAGATCTTTCATTTAGGTCTTCTTTTTTTTTTTTTCTTTCCAGAGTGTCTTGGCTTTCCATGCATAAAATATTCTCATGGGCTCTTGAGCCAGATCTCTGAATGCCTTAAGGGCTGATTCTGAGGCCAGAGTGCTATTTAGGACATCTGCCCTTCTATGAGTCTGCTGTGTATCTCGCTTCCCATGTTGGATCATTCTCTCCCTTTTTGATTCTATCAGTTAGTATTAGCAGACACTAGTCTTGTTTGTGTCATCCCTTTGACTCTTAGACCTATCAGTGTGATCAATTGTGAACTGAAATTGATCACTTGGACTAGTGAGATGGCCTTGGTACATGCCACCTTGATGGGATTGTATTGGAATTCCCTGGCATGATTCTAACTCCATCATTTGCAGCACTACTGATTGAGCATGTCCCAGATTGTACATCTCCTCCCTCTCTTATTCCCACTCTTATATTTCACAGGGATCACTTTTCAGTTAAAATTTAAACACCTAAGAATAATTGTTTGTTAATTACAGAGTTCAACCACTTTTCCTAATTTTTGAGATAACATATTTTTAAATTAAATTATACTCAAAGGCTTAATTCTCCTCTAAAAAAAGAGTTCAACAAGTAAAAAAGTAAAAGTACCATAGTTCAGCAGAAATATAGGCAAGGGTTAGAAACAATAATCAAATGAACAGATGCCAGTTTCACTCATACACAGTAAATTTTAACTCTACAAAGAGTGTCTCATGTACCATTATCTATAAAAATATTTTCAACTATGTCTATGGCCTTGTGATAATCATAAGTATTGTCTATCAAATTTCCAATTTCTACTTTGCAGAAACATGGTAGTATATTGTATGTCCTGGCCACCTGTGGTTGGGTGAGGCCATGTTAGCCCAATGACTTCTAACAGAAGAAATAGGTCACCTCCAAAGCAGAACACACGATTGCTAATATAATGCTCTCTAGATCTCTCTTTCAGTGTATGAAATGGAGGCTACTCTACCAGCCAATGGCCCTGTCAACCCATCATATACACATTGTGTGAGCAAGAAATACATTTACACTGTCTTAAGACACTGTTTTTTGGGGGAATTTTTTGTTACTGTAATATAACTTAGCCTGTTGAGATTGGTCATATGCCTCAATTTTGATACAGAGTCCTATTTGCCTGGACCATAGAAGCAAATCATAAATCTAATTCCTAGAACTCCTTTAAAAAGCATTTACTTCAGACTTCCCAAATAATTTAAAATTGCTCATTTTTAATGTAGCCAATTTTGACCAGTGGAATGATGATAACAGCTATTATTTTTTGAGTACTTACATGTGTAAGGCACTTGGCAAAATGTTTTCCATGTATTACCTTGTCTGATGAACTCAATGGCTTTAAAAGGTAGGATTATTATTATTTCATTTTATCAATGAGGAAAGTGAGGTTAAGTAAACCTTATCAAATTACACAGCTTGTCAACTAAAGAATTTCACTAAAATTTAGGCTGGCTAAATACAAAGTGCATGCTCGTTAACACTAGGATGTACTTCCTCCCTGCATAATGTGGAAGAAAATCTGTTCTCATATCAGTGGCTGAATAAATACCATTCTTTGGCAGATGGTGTTATAAAGCAGTACTCTATTATAAAGACTTATATTTTTCATGATTTGTAATCCATTAAGACATTTATCTTTCATTTGAAAAAGAAACAGGGCGACTTGTATTTGATTTATCTATCTTGTTCTAACCCACTGAAGTGTCATAGAAGATTATCCATTTCCTACTGGTAAAATAAATGGCCCATAAGGAAATGCTATTCATATTCATTAGTAAACATACTCTCTCTCTTTTCAGTGTTCTACTCAAACCTTCTGCTAAGATCTGAAAAATATCAGTCTAAAAGAAGCTCTCCATAGAATGCTTCTTTCCAACACTTGTGTGTTTGATTATTACTATTTTCAAAAATTCTGAAAACTTAGGAAGGCTGCAGAAACACCTTGCTGACAATGTGTTCTTTGCCAAAAATAATCAATTATTCTTCTTTTTTGCGTTCTCTAATTCAAATATTCAATATGAGCTCTTTGGGTACATTCCCAAGGTTTTGTTTGGTTAGACTTCACCATGGAAAACAAAATTGGTTCAGCTGAAGTCTGTAGCCAGAATATTTTAAGCTTCATAGACCTTCAAAGTAGTGACCTTCTCCTCACCTCCTCTGCCTCTGCGCTCCATTAAGGAAAATACCGGAAGAAGTTTCCAGTCAGAGAAGCCAGATTGCATTTCGATTCAATTTGGAGAGGAGAAACTGAATGGAGCTGGAGCAGGTGGTTATTTGTGGCTCATACCTCAAATGAGCTTTGAAAAGTTCCTTTGTAAACCTTTAAAGGTCTTTTGTAATTTAATAAAAAAAAATCTGTACTTCTTAGTCTCCGTATTAAAGGAATCCATTTTTTATCTATCATCTTCTTCTCACAAATAATATCATATTCAAAGCAAATAGAGAATCAAGAAAATTGGGTCCCCAAACATGCCGCTGGGAAAATAGGGACTTAATATTTCCTGAAAGAATTAAACTTGGCTTCTTCCTTTCTCTTTGCCTATGAAGTTTAAATTGAAGAGTTTTAGGAGAATGCCCTTTCTCTCTGTGCTCTCAATAGCTTCAAAATGTTCATGGAAAATACAGATTGTGACAAAGCTTTGAATGGATTTCAAAGTATTTCACACCAAAATACATTTGGCTTTTAATTTCCATGAATTTTTGAAATATCTTAGTATTTCACCTTTGGCACAGCCATTGTCTCCATCACAGCCACTGATTCCCCATTTGACCCTTGATACCTGGCTAGCTCCAGTAGTCCTATCTCTGAAAAGTCTCACACATAGCAACACTTTGATTTTTTTCTGCCACCACCTTGGTTTAAGTCACACTGAATTATGGGGACAACTTGTTCAATTTTTCCCCCAGCTGTTCTCTCTAGCTAAACTTCACTGTCCCCTAGACCACGTGTTGACCTGGAATGCCTCTCAACGTGGCAATACCCAAGTACACATTATTCCCAAAGCTATTCTCAAGCTAACTTGATATTTCTTTTCCCTGAAGTCCAAAGGAAAATCTTTCTTTACCTCCATGTAACATGTGGTCGGTTTTCCTATCGATGTACATCACTTTCTAGTCATACCACATCTTATGATCTTTTTTGAGATCAAAATGAATGTTTTGTTCATCTTGCATCCTTCACAGCACCTACCATGTGGTAAGTGTTCAACAAATATCTGCTGAAAGGATTAGACCAAAACATTTTTTAAACCCTATAGATTACTAGATCAGGAAGCAAGGCCACAAGAAACATGAAATATAGAATCAAAAAGCAGATTCAAGGTAACTGAACAGAGGTGCCTTGTACTCACTTATGTCACAGAGATGAACTAGGACAACAAAGGAAGAACCACATTTCAAACAGATTGACTGGTAGAGAACTCTGGAAATATGTAAAGTAACAGGAACTCTAAGCAATCTGGAGCATCAGAAAGACAACACAGAGAGAAGAGGAAAGCTAAATATAACTCCTATCCTGGCTCCTAGCTGGGAGGAGGGGACTCTACATTGCCAGGAATAGGAAATAGAAAGCTCAAGGACCTCCATCATTGAGGAGACTGGTAGCCTTACATATAGTAGAATCCCAGAGTACTCACAAGCTTTAAATTCAGTCTGGGAAGCTGACTGGGGTCTGAGTGACTGCTTTGCTTCAAAAAAGGAAACCATATTGTGCTCCTCATCAGGCCTTAGCACCCAAGGTGCTACAGCGTAATCCACTGTTTGACCCCATTCTGTCTTAAAGGCTCCTAGGAAGCCTTAGACATCACCAGAAGCTCCCAGAACAAGGGTGCCTCACAGAGCAGAGGACAGACTCCTCAGCATCCGACAAGTTCAGGATTGCTTTGCCAAGAGTCACCTTCCTTGTTTACTGAGGGGAAGTTCCCCACCACATCTTAGGGATCAGCACTGACAGCATCTGGTATGCAAGCCCCAGTAGACCTGGCGAAGTCCCCCTCCATGTTTCATAGATTAGGATTCTTGGGGACCAGAGCACAAACCCCATAATTATCTTTCCTCATCCTGTAGGACCTGAAGATAATCAATCCAATAGACCCCACAGTTACTCTTGTTCACTTTGAAGTATCAAGGAAAATGTCCCCCTCTTGCCACTCAGGGCCTCAGCTGCCAGTACGTAAGCCCCAGCAGGATTTGAGGAAGTTCCTTTCCATATCTCATGACCCAGCAGTGCACAAGGCTCAATGTCAGCTGTGCTTGCTACAAGAGCTGGAGAAGGCCCTTTGTGTATTTCAAAGCTCCATAATCACTGCTGTAAGTGCTCTAACCCTAGCATCATCCACATTCACCTTGTGGAAACTGGAGATGATCTCACCCAAGTCTCACAGCTCCAAGACTGTAGTTGTTGGTTCAGTGAGCCTCCCTGTCAAACAAGCTTTCCCTATGAGATCTTGTTTCAGTACCTTTTGTTTGCTGCAACACCAAGACCACAGGCATTGATGTTATAAGATGCAGCATTACTAACGCTTACTCCAGGAACTTCACAAAAGTCCTTAACACAGTCTACGTATACGCCACTATGGGTGTTGGTGCTATAATCCCTGAAGTCACACACACTGATCACCTGTGTCCCACAGCTCCAGAATTGTGACTGCCAGTGCTCATTCCCCTGCATAATACGTGCTTGCCCTGTAGGACCTGGGTAAGGCCATCACCAGGTCCTATATCTCTGAAACTGTGGCTATTGGTCCTAGAATTCCCAGAGTCACTTGTACTTACCCCAGAGGGTCTGGAAAAGGCCTCATTTGTATTACATTGCCCCAGGTCTAAAACTTTCAGCAAGCAATCCCCAGGATATCCCAAGCTCACCCTGTGGGAGCTGGGTAAGGACTCCATCATATGCTGCAACTCTGGGAATGTGATTGTTGGTGCTATATTCCCTTCAGTCACCTGCAGCCACTCTGTGGGAGCTGTGTAAGGCCTTATCTGCATTTTATTCTTTTAGACCTACAGTAGCCAGTGTGTAAGCCCCAGCAAATATGCATTCACTCTATGAGAACTGTGTAAGATATACTCTGTGTCCTGAATACTGGATCAGTGATCAATAGCACTATATTCCCAGTAACCACACTCACTCAATGGGACATAGGAAAGGCTCTGTCTCCATTTTATTGCTGCAGGCCCTTAATGGCCAGTGTATAATTCCCAGCATAAACGATGTTCAACTGATGGGACTTGAGTAAGTCCATCACATTCCACAGTGTTGAGAGATTGGTTGTTGGTGCTACAATATGCGATCCCAAACCCACTCAGCAGGACCTGAGAAAGGTACCCTCTTTGTCGGAAAGCACCAGAGATGTGATTCATTTCATCACAAACACAAGTGTTATCAGCACTCAATTCTGTGATCTGAGAACACATCCACTGCAAATTCATACCACTACCTTTATGATGTGCTGCAATCTAGACACTGAGAGTGACACAGAAACTATTCAAATTGATTTCAGCTAAATAAATTACATGGAGGCTACACCTCTGGGCTTTCCTATTTTTTTATTTATTTTTTTATTTTTTATTTTTTTTGACAGGCAGAGTGGACAGTGAGAGAGAGAGAGAGTGAGAGAGAAAGGTCTTCCTTTTGCCCTTGGTTCACCCTCCAATGGCCGCCGCGGCTGGTATGCTGTGGCTGGCACACCGCGCTGATCCAATGGCAGGAGCAAGGTGCTTCTCTTGGTCTCCCATGGGGTGCAGGGCCCAAGCACTTGGGCCATCCTCCACTGCACTCTCGGGCCATAGCAGAGAGCTGGCCTGGAAGAGGGGCAACCGGGACAGAATCCGGCGCCCCGACTGGGACTAGAACCCGGTGTGCCGGTGCCACAAGGCAGAGGATTAGCCTGTTGAGCCACGGTGCCAGCCTAGGGCTTTTCTAGAACCAAAGAAAAGCAAGCACACAACTGATACCATGCATCCCCCTAAATGGAAGTTTTCCTGGATGTAAGATACTTCACAGAAAAGAAGAAATCGTCATTCCAGATGTGCAGACAACAAAGTAGGGACACAATGAACACAGAAAATGAGAGAAGCAAGACACAGCCAAAGGAACATAATCGTTGTCCAGAAATAAACCTCGACTTAAGGGAAATTGATGAAATGCCTGTAAATGAATAAAAATAATGCTCTGAAGAAAACTGAATGAGATGCAAGAGAATACAGACAGATAATTCAATTGAATGAGGGAAAAATACATGATATGAATGATACATTGAAGAAAAAGTATATTTTAAAATGTAATCATAAATCTTGGAGTTAAAAACTTCAATAAATGAAACAAAAATACAATTGAGGGCTTCAGTGATAGAATAGGCCAAGCTAAAGGAAGATTTCTGATCTTGAGAACAAATTTTTAGAAGTAATGCAGTCAGACAAAAATAAAAAAAAAAACTTTAACAAGGATTAAGACAGCCTATGATACATTGTTAAGCAAAGAGATATTCACATTATGTGAATGCCTGAGGAGATGAGAAGAGAAATCTATTAAAAATGTATTTCATGAAATAGGTGAAAACTTTCCAGGTCTTGAAAGAGAAATGTTCATCCATTGATGGGAAGCACAAAGGACCCCAGCTAGACTCTACAGAAAAAGACCTCCAAGGTATAGTATAGTTAAACTGTCAGAAGTCAAAGACAGGGGCCAGCACTGTGGCATAGTGGATAAAGTCACTGCCGGCAGGACTGGCATCCCATATGGGCACCAATTTGAATCCTAGCTGCTCCACTTCCAATCCATCTCTCTGTTATGGCCTGAGAAAGCAGTAGAAGATGGCCCAAGTCCTTGGGTCCCTGCACCCACGGGAGAAACCCAAAGAAGCTCTTGGCTCCTGGCTTCAGATTGGCCCAGCTCTGGCCATTGCAGCCAATTGGGGAGTGAACCAGCAGATAGAAGACCTCTCTTTCTCACTCTGCCTCTCTCTGTGTAACTCTGACTTTCAAAGAAATAAATAAATCTTTAAATAAAAAAAAATAAGTCAAAGACAAGGAGAGAACTCTAAAAATAGTGAAAGAAAAGAATCAAGTTGCATATAAAGGAAAATCCCCCAGATTAACAGCAGATTTCTCAGCAAAAACCGTACAGGACAAAGAATAAAGTGATGTATATTTAAGATTAGGAAAGGAAAGAACTGTCAACCAAGAACAATATATTCAGCAATCCTATACTTCAGGACTGAGGAGAAATAAAGTCTCCCAGAAAAGTAAAAACTGAGAGAATACATACCCAACAGAACAAACCTTCAAGAAATATTTAAGGGATTCTTACATTAGAAGTAAAGCAATGATAAGAAAACACATGGAATTACAAAATTCAGTTACTGAGCAGATGCACAAAAGAGAAAGAATGTGAATAAAACTCTCATGATAGAAAACTGCCAAAAAACAAAGATAAATAAGAAAGACATAAACAAGAAATATATAAAACAATCAATAGGCAGCTAACAAAATGGCAGGAGTAAGTCTTTATCAATAACAACCTTGAATATAAATGTATTAAATTCCTCAGCCAAAATGAATAGACTGAAAGTAAAACTCACTTCACTGATAACAATACACATAGGCTGAAAGAGAAGGGTTTCAAAAGGTATTCCATGCAAACAGGAACTAACAGTGAGTAGGAGAAACTGAACATAACAGGTAAAACAGACTTTTCCTCAAAACTATAAAAAGAGACAGGATCATTATAAATGAGTAAAGTGAATGATTCAGCAAGAAGCTATACCAATTGTGTATGTGTGTATTCAACACAAGCCTATCCAAATATCCAAAGAAAATTTTATTAGATTTAAAGGCAGAGGGAGACTCCAATAAAATAATAGTTGTGGACATTAAAACCCCACTGTCATTAGATCATGAAGACAGAAAATCAACAAAGATACATAACAGTTGAATGACAGTACAAAGTAAATGGGCTTAGTAGATATTTATAGACCATTTCATCCAACAGCTGCTAAATCCACATTCTTTTCATGAGAACATGAGACATTTTTCCAGGATAACCATATATGAGGCCACTAGTAAAATATCAGTTAATTTTTGAAAAAAAATTATACCACAACAGAATAAAAGTAGAAAAAATGGAAAATGTGTAAGTATATGGAAATTAAACAATATGCTTCTAAATGTCCAATAGATCATTAAAGAAATTTAAACAGAAATAAAAAAAATTCATCAAACAAGTTATAGTGATAACAGCATATCAAAATCTGGCACATAGAAAAAGGAGCATTTAGGGGGAGCAATATGTGTTTTTTTATATAGTAATAAGTATATTCATCAAAAAACGGAAGATTTTGCCGGCGCCGTGGCTCAACAGGCTAATCCTCCGCCTTGTGGCGCCGGCACACCGGGTTCTAGTCCCGGTTGGGGCACCGGATTCTGTCCCGGTTGCCCCTCTTCCAGGCCAGCCCTCTGCTGTGGCCAGGGAGTGCAGTGGAGGATGGCCCAAGTGCTTGGGCTCCGCACCCCATGGGAGACCAGGAAAAAGCACCTAGCACCTGGCTCCTGCCATCGGATGAGCGCGGTGCGCCGGCCGCAGCCCGCCGACCGCGGCAGCCATTGGAGGGTGAAGCAACGGCAAAAGGAAGACCTTTCTCTCTGTCTCTCTCTCACTGTCCACTCTGCCTGTCAAAAAAAAAAAAAAAAAAACGGAAGATTTTGAATAAATAGTCTAATGATGCACCTCAAGGACACAGAAAAGCCAAAACAAGCACAATCCAAAATAAGCAGGAGGCAACAAATAATAAAGGTCAGAGAAGAAGTAAACATGAACTTAAAATCATACAAAAGATCAGGGCTGGTGTAAGTGGGTAAAGCTACTGACTGCAATGGCTGCATCCTTTGTGGGCACTGATTTGTGTATCTCTGCTCCATATCCAATCTAACTTACTGCTAATGGTCTGGGAAACGCAGCAGAAGATGGCCCAAGTCTGGGCCCCTGTCATCCTGTGAGAGACCCAGAAAAGCTTCTGGCTCTTTGCTTTGGCCTGGCCCAGTGTTTACTATTGTGGCAATCCTGGGAGTGAACCAGTGTAGGGAAGACCTCTCTGCTTCCCTGTCTCTCCCTCTCACTCTGACTTTCAAATAAATAGATAAATAAATATTTAAAAAACACATAAAAGACCATCAGAACAAAAAGCTGGCTAACTAAACAGATGAATGGACAAATATTTAAACAAATAAAATGGAAATACTGAAATTAAATCACAAATTAAAAAGGAGACATTACAACTGATACCACAGAAATATAAAATAAGAAACTACGATGCAAAACTACAAGCTAGCAAATTAAAAAGTCTTGAAGAAATGGTAAACTCCTGGACATATACAACTTACCAAGATTGATTCATGAAGTTACAGAAAATCTAAACACACCAAGAAAAATAACACAATTGAAGTAGTAATTAAAGTCTCTCATCAAAGAAAAAGTACAGGATCTGATGGCTTTACCTACAACTGAATTCTTCAAAACATTTAAGAGGAAACAATCTGATACTTTTCAAACAATTAGAAAACATTGAAAAAACAGAACTCTACTAAGCTATTTTTATGAGGCCAGCAGAGCAATACCAAAACCAAAGACCCAATAGAAAAAAAAAAAAAAAAAAAAAACTAAAGATCAGCATCCTTGATTAATTAGTGTAAAAGTTTTCAAAAAAATATACAGCAATCTAAAATCAATAGCATAACAAAACTGATCATAAATCATTATCAAGTGAGATTTTTTTCCAGAGTATAATAGTTCAACATTCTCAAATCCATAAGCGTAATAAACCACACCATGAGAATGTAGAACAAAATGATGTATGATTACCTCAATATATTAAAAAGATAAATTTGATAAGGCTTAACACTGCCATGTAATAAAAATTCTAGTAAACTAGGCATAAAAGAAATCTCTTAAAATAATTAATGCTGTCAAATGAACAACCAGTATTATACAAAATGGAGAAAATTTAATGTACTTTTCCTAAGATAGAGAACAAGATGAGGATGTCTACTTTCACCACCCTTATTAATCATAGCATTAGAAGTTTTAGAAAGAACAATTGGGGGAGATAAAAAAAATAAAAGACATCCAAATTGGAAAGGAGGGAGTCAAAATATCCATGTTTGTGCACGATCAGTTTTACAGATAGAAAAACCTAAGTATTCCACCAAAAAGCAAAAAGCTATTAAAACTGATAAGCAAATTAAGTAGCAGGGTATAAAATCACATACAAATATGTTGCAGTTTTATGTACCAAAAATGAATTGATGAAAGAGAAATCAAGAAAGAAATCCAATTTATAATAGCTATAAAATAAAATATTTTAAAATAAACTTAACTAAAGAAATGAAAGGTTTCTACAATAAAAATTATAAAATGTTGATAAAATAAATTATAGAGTACACAAAAAGATGGAAAGATATTCTATGTTCATGAACACAGAATTAATACTTAAAATGCCCATACTACTCAAAGCAATCTACAGAGTCAATGCAATTTCCATCAAAACAACAATGCTATACTTTACAGAAATAGGAAAAAAAAAAATCCCAAAATTTATTTGGAACCACAAAACACCCAGAATAACCACAGCACTCATGAGCAAAAGAAGCAAAGCTGGAGGCATTACAATATCTGATTTCAAAGTGTTCTACAAAGCTATAGTAATTAAAAGGGCATCATATTGGGAAAAAAAAACACATAGAGCAACAGAAAAGAATTGGGAACTCAGAAATTAATTCATGTTCATATAGACAATTGTTGTTTGACAAAGGCACCAAGAACGTGTATTGGGGAAATGACAATCTCTTCAATAGATGGTTTTGGAAAAACTGGATATACATATGTAGAAGATTAAAAGTACATCCATATCTCTCACCACACAAAAATCAACACAATATGGATCAAAGACCAAAAATTCAGACCTGAACCTATGAAATTTCTGGAAGAAAACATTGATAAGAAGAATAAGCTAGGGACAGAAATACAAACTCCACATACTGGCCTTCATACATGAGCACTTAAAAAAGTCAATCTGATCATATAATAGTAATTACAACAGGCTAGGAGGGGTGAGCTACACAGAGAGAAGTTGGGTAATGGATACCAAATCACAGTTAGACTGAATAAGTTCCTAGTGTCACCCTGCACAGTGGGATGAGTATAGTTCACAATTACTTATTATGTATCTGCTGAACAAATGTATGAGACAAGCTCCATGAATCCAATCATAAAGTAACGACTGAGAGGAAAATGTTAAAACCCTGATTTTATCAGTACACACATGCATATATGTATAGTTACTGTTAAATTTTAGTTTTAAAAAGCATTTGAAAATTTAAAAAAATAAAGGAGTGTCAAAACTTACAGATTGGTGTATTTTGTACAAGATGGGTAAATGGAGTCATCTTAACTCTTCTCTTTCCCTTACATGCCTAACTAACCAGCAAATTATGCTGATTCTACCTTCAAAATATATATAGATTCCAACCACTTTTTACAACCATCCTGGTCATAGCCACCACCATTTCTTTTTCTTTTACTTTTTTTATATAGAAAGCTTTTATTTAACAAATATAAATTTCGTAAATACAACTTTTGGATTATAGCAGTTCTTCACCCCATACCCACCCTCCCACCCCCAAACTATCCCACCTCCTACTCCATCTCCCATCCCATTCTTCATTAAGATTCATTTTTGGGGCCAGCACCGTGGTTCAGTGGGTTAATCCTCCGCCTGTGGCGGCAGCATCCCATATGGGCACTGGTTCTAGTCCCAGCTGCTCCTCTTCCAATCCAGCTCACTGCTGTGGCCTGGGAAAGCAGTAGAAGATGGCCCAAGTGTATGGGCTCCTGCACCCACATGAGAGACCAGAAAGAGGCTCCTGGCTCCTGGCTTTGGATCGACACAGTTCTGGCCGTTGTGGCCCTCTGGGGAGTGAACTAATGGAAGGAAGACCTTTCTCTCTGTCTCACTGTCAGTAACTCTACCTCTCAAATAAATAAATAAAATCTTTAAAAAAAACAAAAAAAGATTCGTTTTTAATTATCTTTATATACATAAAATCAACTCTATACTAAGTAAAGATTTCAAGTTTGCACCCACACAGACCACCATTTCTTGACTGGATATCCCAGGTCTTCCTCTTCTATATTTCACTGAAGTATATTCTCAGTAAAGCAGTTGGAGTCATCTCTTAAAACACATCAGATCATGTCATTTTGTTACTTGAAACTGTGAACCTATCCTGGTTTTTCTCTTGAGAATGGACTATGCGGTTCTACCTAACCTACTCCTCTTCCCACTAGACCACCCCTATGGATGGCGTCTCTTACTGTGTGTGCCCCCTCCCTCTTCTTCACTTTGCTCCACTCACACTGGCCTTGCTGTTCTCTGGGCATGCTCCTTCTTAGGGTCTTCACTTAAGTTGTCCCCTATGGATGAAATATTTGCCCTCCTGAACTCTACTCACATCATTCCCCTATATCCATCAAGTCTGTGTTCACTGAAGTCTACCTCATTTATCATATTTAACATTTCTTCCTGTCACTTTCTGTATCCTTTTAGGTTGCTCTGCTTTCTGTTTCTTCCACAGTACTGCCCCCTTTTGTTTATCACTCTGTTTCTATCTGCTAGAATGTTTGATCTATGATGGCAGGGATTGCTGTGTTTTTCTCAAAAAATAGCTGTAGCAAAAAAGAGTAAATGAATGGTTTAGCCCTCAACTAAGCTTGGAAATTATTTCTCAGGTTTATAAAGTGACTATCATTCAAATTTCAAGATCTAGCCAAATAAATTCTGTCAAAAAGGTCAAAAAGCAAGGTTAGACAGTTTCATTGATAAAGACCCAGAACAGTCACATGTAAACAAGAAATGTTAAATGTGATATGTTTGTCCTCACTGCATCTGATTTATTCAATAATGTAACTTGCATTTTCGTTACTACTGAGGAAAGATTCCTGCTATATTCCAAAAATCAACCATTCCAACAGCTGGATGGAATTTTTGAAGATATACACTTAGTGATAAAACAGGTGTTCAGGAGACTTTTTATGCTACACAAGAAAAGAGATTTCTTTGTACTGTATGTCCAGAAGTTAGCAAATTATGATGTTCAATAAATATTTGATGAATGAATGAACAAATGAAAGAAAATTGCCCCCAAATTTTCATAAGTAAAGCAGTAAAAGTTCTGCTATTCAAACAAAGAAAGGTTGTATTACCTAGATACTGGTATGATACCAAATTTCACCCTAATTTAATTTGTCTGTAGGTAAAATTTTACTATGACAATAACATATGAGACTCTATGAACAATGTAAAATCACTCAGGATAACACTATCAGACTTATTTTGTAAATGTTTTCTATTTCTCCTTAGAATGAAATAAACTCCGTTAGATTTTAATGACTATTTGCTTTTCTATTTGGAAATCATAAGTCTTGATTTTTATGTATCCAAGACTATGATTTTCATAATTATGGATTAATTTTATTTTGTTTCCCATGTCTGTCTTTGCTAGTGGGTGTTGTGAATTTCATATAATAATAATAATAATACATGTCTGTTGTGGTACACAAACATTTTTCTGTTTAGTTTCTTCTCTTTTCTCCATATTCTTTTCCTTATTAGCTATTTAGATTGATGACTACAAGATGCTCTGCCAACTCTCTTCTACATCAGTTTGGTGGTTATTCTTTCCAAGTATCTTTTGAATTACTAAAAAGGATCTAGCACACAAGGTGAAAAGGGCTAATTGCTATTGAAAATCTGAAATGTTGTTTTTATTTTCACCATTTCATTGTAAGTTTGAATATGGTCATTTTTTTATGTACTAATTGAATGCACAAGTAATATTCTTTCTCCCCACGGAGCTCTTTGCACAGTTTCCAAGAACACAAACTCAGTTCTCTTCTTCCGCTAAGGGTAGATTTGGACATTTTCTATGAAATTTGTTAGGATATTCTTAGCCCATGTTGAGTGGGAAGATATTCTTTCCACATTGGAACCTCATTAATTTTACCTGAGTAACAATCCAGCTTAAGTAAATGAAAAAATATGAAATAAGCCATTTCTTACTAATAATTGAAACTAAGTCAAAGATGTCTTGTAAACCCATAAGAAAACTTACTTTAATAATATACACAGGTGGGTTATAATTAGTAAAGCAACTCTTTGCCTCAAAGCATACTTGCTCTGTGTTTCAGTGTGCTTACATTTAGGAATAAGTGAAACATTTCCTGTGCAATCATATTTAAACTAATAACTGGTTCAGGAATTTCTTTAGTAAGATAACACAAAGATAAACCTCAATTTATCTGTCCCAATCTGGATGATCATTATTTTAAATCAATGAGAACCAAATTAAAAGGTTACTATTCTTAGGTCTGTATGCTCAAACATTAATAAAACCAGATAAAGAAATATTGATATTCATAGGTAAGAAAGTTATTGATGAGTACTGATCCAGGAATAACTTTGTTGTTGATTAGAAAAATTTTATTTAACAAAATATTATTTGACAAAAATATATTATATTCCAATTAGAAGGTTTCCACATAAGATTTTTGAATCCTATGAAAATGTCTAAATATTGTAGGCATTATAACAATAATGAGCTATAAATTTAAGAGTCCTCTTTGGATTTTACTCTCTGAAAGTTTTTTATATCTTAAATTTACAAAAAGAGCTTTAAAACAGTTTATGTGACGAATGTGACTATTTTCATGCACCATAAAAGAATTTGGTAATTCTATAAAAACAGCTGTTATAAGAAATCCAAATGTGTGACATATATTTTAAGAATAATCATAATTTTATTCTATATGAAACAGAACATTCAAGAAGCACCCAAGTGGCCACACTGCAATGAATGATTGCCCAGTGCAATGGCCTGACAGTGAATGTGCAGAAAACCTTACATAGTATGTGATCGAAAGTTCTGGGGGCTACTTGACCAATACACAAAGAGAAAGTATCTTCCAGTCTCTGTTTATTTTCTCCTTGCTTTGTTGGTTAGTTAGCTTACCAAGATAAGATAGATGCCACAGTGCCTTTGGTGTTTGTCAAATGTGAATAAAGGGCTTCCTACCCCAATTTTCCAACGTGCCATGTCAAAAATACATAGGGTTGGAAATTTATTTTCTCTAGAAGTTCAGATGCCTGCATTCCATATTGGGAAATCTGGGTTTAGTTCCTGCCTCCAGCTCCTGACTGCAGCTTGCTGCCCATGCGATCCCAGAAGGCCATGGTGATGGCTACAGTAACTTTGCTCCTGCCATTCACATGGGAGACCTGGATTGTGTTCCCAGCTTCTATGTTCAGCCCCAGCCCCAGGCCAGTCCCAGCTGTTCAGAGTTTTTGGAGAGTGGATCAGTGGATGGGTACTCTCTCAAAGGAATTAATTTTAAAACGCACGCTGCTGAGTCCAATATTATACCCAAGAATAAGATTCTTCGGGGGCTAGGCCTTGTTTATGAATTTGATTAAGCATGTCATCTGTATTTTCATCACTAACTCGGAAAAACTATGCCATTTCCTAGCTATGTGGATTTGAGCAAAACACTATCTGGCAGCCTCAGTCTTCATCTACAGTGTGAGGTTTATAATAATATCAAATTCACGGGCTAGTTCTTAGCATTATGTGAGAAAACAGTGACCACATACTTAACACAGTGCCTGGCCTCTATAAAGCACTAGCAAATTGTTAGTTCTTCACAATCTATTATAATTAATACTATGTCACCTGTGGGGTGGGTCCCATGAAAATTGAGATTCTGTCCTAGAATGACCTGCAGTGACTTATGCACAAGCCTAAGATGTACTCTAAAATCTGGTAGAAAAACTCTTTCTGAACGGAAGCTCTTTATTTTACCATTAGCAAATAGAAAATGAAATGTAAACAAAGAATTACATAAAAAGCAGTATGTTGGATTTCCAGTTCTGGAGAACATGGATTAGCTCCACTCTTAACAGATCCACTTAAAACCAAGACACTGTACACGGGCAACAAAGGCACATGAAAATTCTGAGAGGTGGAAAGAGGAAGGTAGATGGCTAAGATATATGGAACTTGAGGAATAACGTAGTAGAGAGGTTACAGTTTCTTTGTTGCTTCCTGTAATCCTCAAAAGGACACCACAGAATCTTCCAGCTCAGAAACTTATACAGGCAAAGACAAAGTAAATTCCAAGAAAGACCAGTTCCTCCTGGATAAAGGACGAGAGAAAGGGTGGCTTAACTGAACCAACAAACTTGTTGCAGTATCTGCCATATCTGGCTAAGCACCGATGTGACAACCCTCCACTACTGCACTGGTTTAAATACGATGTGGCTCGTGACACACGCAGATGCTGTTTAAACTCCGAAGTCTTAGATTAATGGTACACTAAGAAACTTAGTCCAACTATGGCAGTTAGAGGTAGCCCTAGTGAGAGGTCCTTCCTGGTCATGCCCTTGGAAGGCAGATCTCATCAGAGAATTGGTTATAAAAGCCTGAGCCGGGTGTAGCCACCACGTCTCTGATTTTGGGTTTGTCATTTGGTCTTCCTCAGCCTGTACTCATTGCTCATCCTCACCATGTTATGCTCTGTGCTGCATTTGGATCTGCCAGCAAGAATTCCATCATCAGATACTGAACCAATGGTGTTGCCTGATCTTGAACTTGAAACCTTCAAAACCATAAGCCAAAATAAATCTCCTTCCTTTATAAGTATCTTATTTTTGGCATTTGGCTGTAGTAATGAAAAGCTGCCTAATACAGGAAGCTAGTAGTACCAAAATATAACTATAACTGAAGATAGGAAAGACATTATGAAATTAGTTTACCAGAAAAGTTCGGGAGGATTTTAGGAGCAGGCTGAAGTAAAAACTAGAATTCTGTAAGCAAAGCATCACAGGTGATTCTAGTGAGGACTTAGGAGACCAGAATATTGATAGAAATGTGAATATAATTAAGGCCCTACTGATGATGTCAGATGGAAATTAGAATTCTGGTGGGAATTCTGTTGTCACATAGAACATGGCAGAAAACCCGTCTGTATTGTGCCAATGTCTTGATGCTCTAGAAGTCTGAACTTACAGATCACGGATGAGTTTTTTGGTTAGTGGAGATTTCAAAGTAGCCACGTGTTTAGGCTGCAAAATGGATGTTATTGGCTGTTGCTAGTAATATTTACAGAAAATTAACAGCAAAAATGATGAAAAGAAAGATTTGGAAATTTGAAGCTTGGCCAGAGAAGAAATGAAGAAAAAGTAGGCTCAGGAGAGTACCAGAAAACCACTTGCTAAATGGATTAGTGCAGGTGAAAAGGAGCCGTGAGCTAATAGGAAAGACAATGAAAAAAGATCCCAAAAGCATCTCAGAAAGCTTTTTTTTTTTTCTTGACAGGCAGAGTTAGACAGAGAGAAAGGTCTTCCTTCTGTTAGTTCACTCCCCCAAATGGCCGCTATGGCCGGTGCACGCGCTGATCCGAAGGCAGGAGCCAGGTGCTTCCTCCTGGTCTCCCATGCGTGTACAGGGCCCAAGCACTTGGGCCATCCTCCACTGCCCTCCTGGGCCACAGCAGAAAGCTGGACTGGAAGAGGAGCAACTGGGACAGAATCCAGCGCCCCAACCGGGACTAGACCCAGGAGTGCCAGAGCAGCAGGCAGAGGATTAGCCTAGTGAGCTATGGCGCTGACCTCAGAAAGCTTTGATGCCACCTGTTCCAACACAGGCTTAGAAGTTTAGAAGCGTAAATTTGTTTCAAAAATTTCGAGGGAAGAATCCTTTTGTGGAAAGACTCTAAGTGCCCTACTCACTCAAGGTCACTTTGAATTCTGGCTTGCCCATGAAGTGCTGCCACAATACTGAAGCCCTGGTTCAATTGGGCCCAGGAATAGTTTGTGCTGGTGGCAGATATCAGTGTTGTCCATGTGACATTGGTTTTTCAGATGTGTGAAAAGCCTGGTGGAGCTGTGAGAGTAAAGCTATTATGGAGATTCTAAAAGATAGAGGTAAAGCAAGTGAGATATCCACTCCCAAAAACAGCAAACAGTGTGCCATGCAGGCCTGTGAGAGCTACCAAAATGTTGCAGCCTCAGAGAGTAGCAATATGTGTGCAGACACCAATAGAGGCGTTGAGGCCTCCACTTGAACTTCAAATGATATTTTGGACCATCTGAGGTTTAGCAGAAAACTTTGCATCTCCACCAGGCATGGTCCTGACAGACACTACACAGCAGCTCCAGCCCTCTATTTTTGCTTGCTGTTGTACCAATGTGAGTTATCTTCAGTGGCAAAGATATCTCCTTTCACTACACGTTCAACAAATTTGAACTATAAGTTCTAGCCAGTGCAATAAGACAAGAATAAGAATTAAATGCATATAGGTTGAAAGGAAGATATAAAACTCCTTATCTGAAGATGACATATTTTTCTATGTGGAAAATACCAACTAACCTACCAAAAGGCAAATCTATAAATAAACAAAAAAATACTAGAAATAATATGGAAGTTCATCAAGGATGCAAAGAAAACAACACATAAAAATTGCATTTCTGTGTACTAACAAGGAAAATGTGGAAATTGAAATTAAAAACATAATACTTTTTTCAGTTTTCCAAAGGAAGTGAAAGGTATATGCTTTAAAAAAGCTTTTTAGGATTACTATGCTAAAAGCTGCAAAATGCTAGTGAAAGAAATTCCATATTATCTAAATAAATTGAGAAATATACTGGATTGATGAATTGTAAAACCTAGCAAAGATGACAATTCTCAAATGGATAAATTCTCAATGAATTCCTATCAAAATCCTTGAATTTTTTTCTTGTATGTGTCTTGTGTGTGTGTATTTGTGTGTGGTGGGGGATAGAGACAAGCTTATTTTTTTAAAGATTTTATTTACTTGAAAGGCAGAGTTACAGATAGAGGAAAAAGCAGACAAAAAACTCTTTCATCTGCTGGTTCACTCCCTAAATGGCTACAAAAGCTGGAGCTGGGCCAATCTGAAGCCAAGAGCCAGGAGCTTCTTCCAGGTCTCCCACGTGCCTACAGGGGCCTAAGCACTTGGGCTATCTTCTACTTTCCCATAAGCAGACAGCTGGATCGGAAGAAGAGCAGCAGGACACAAAGCACAAGCTTAGCCTACTAGGCATAATGCTGGACCCCACACAAACTTATTTTAAACTTATGTAGGAAGTCATATGATCTAGGAAAGCTAACACAGTTTTGAAAAAAAAAGTGGAAAGAATCACTATGTTACATATATATATATATTCTTTTAACTATTAAAAAGATACAATAATCAAGATAGAATGATAACAATGGAGGAATATAGAACTCAATCAATGACATAGAAATACAGAATATAGAAATAGACCCACACAAATATGCTCAACTGACATTGACAGAGGTACAAAAGCAATTAAAGAGAGGAAAGATAATCTTTTCAACATGGTGCTAAGTTAGATATCCAGAAGCAACTTAACTTCAACCTAAGTCTTATACTCTAAAAAGAAAAAAAAATGTTAGCAAGAATGTGGGGAAAAAGGTACTCTAATCCACTGCTGGTGGGAATGTAAACTAGTAAAGCCATTGTGGAAGACAGTATGGCAATACCTCAGAAAGCTCAAAAAACAAATATCATATGCCCCAGCAATCCCACTCCTGGGAATTTACCCAAGGAAAATGAAATCAGCATATGAATGAGTTATCCCTACATCTATGTTTATTGCAGCTCACTCAGTTCACAATAGCTAAGACATGGAATTAACCCAAATACCCATCAACTGAAGACTGAATAAAGAAATTATGGGATATGTACACCATGGAATACTACATGGCAGTAAAAAAAAAAAAATGAAATCCTGTCATTTTTAACAAAATAGATGAAATCCGAAAACGTACTTAATGAAATGAGCCAGTACCAAAAAACAAATAAAATATGTTCTCCTTGATCTGTGATAACTAATAGAGCACCTAAAAAGTAATCTATGGAAGTGTAATTGATACTTTGATTTTCAAGGACTTTGAACAGCCCTTTATTGACTGTTGAGAAACAGCTTTTTTTTTCCCTACTATTTGTTGAACTCCTTACTTAGCATAAAGTTAATCGTATGTGCATAAAGTTAATTGAAAATAGATCTTAGTTAAAAATAAGAATGCAAATAAGAGGGGGGGAGGAAGAGGGGTAGGAGAATGAGTGGGAGAGTGAGTATGGTGGGAATCACTATGTTCCTAAAGCGGTACTCTAGAAACGCATAATGCTTGTATTCCTTAAATAAAAGGTTTCTGGGAAAAAATAAAGAAAAAAAAAACTTCAGAATGGATCAGAGAATTAAATATAAATGGTAAACCTATAAGACTTTTAAAATAAAAAAAATAGAAAATCATTGGAATTGAGGATAAGATGGAGAATTCTTGATATGAGAAGACTTGATATCAAAAGCAAGATCCATAAAAAGAAAACATTAACTAACTGGATCTCATCAAAATTGATACCACTTGTTCTGTGAAGGATCATGTTAAAAGGTTGAAAAGACAAGCCACAAATTTTGAGAAAATATTTTGCAGAATAAAATATTTGACAAAGGACTCGTATTGATAATAAATTAAATTAATAACTAGAAACTCCCAAACAGTAAAATCAAATCACTCAATTAGAAAATGAGCAAGATACATAGATATTTCAGCAGAAGAGAATATAGAATCGGCCAATAAGCACATGTAAAAATGTGTGATATTATTACCAATTAGGGCATTTTAAATTAAAACCATAACCAGCTATTAAAATATACTTATCAGAACAACTAAAATAATGAGCAGTTTTAGCACCAAATGCTGGTGATGATGCAGAGAAATATTACATTTCTAACAAATATAAAATGCTACATTTTTACAGTCCACGTGGAAAACAGTAAGGTAATTTCTTTAAAATGCTTTCACAGGGGGCCAGCACTGTGGCACAGCAGGTTAAGCCATGGCTTACAGTACCAGCATTCCATATGGGTGCCAGTTCTAGTCTTGGGTGCTCCACCTCCAATCTAGCTGCATTGCTAATGTAGCTGGGAAAGCATCAGAAGATGGCTCAAGTCCTTGGGTCCCTGCACCCATGTGGGAGACCCAGAAGAAGCTTCTTGCTCCTGGTTTCAGTATGCCCCAGCCCTGGCCATTGCAGCCATTTGAAGAGTAAAAAAACAGTTGGAAGATATCTCTCTCTGTCTCTCCAATTCTGCCTTTCAAATAAATAAATAAATATTTTTTTTAAAAAATGCATTTATAATATTATACAGTAATTGTATTCTTTTAAAAAGATTTATTTATTTATTTATTTATTTATTTGAAAGGCAGTGTTACAGAGAGTCAGAAGCAGAGAGAGGGAGAGAGGGAGAGAGAGAGATTGGGAGAGAGAGAGAGAGAGAGAGAGAGAGAGAGAGAGAGGTCTTCCTTCCACTGGTTCACTCCCCAGATGGCCACATGGTCAGAGCTGCCAGGATCTGAAGCCAGGAGCCCATACGGGATGCTGGCACTGCAGGAGGCAGCTTTACAACTGCACCAGCCCCAGCCATTGTATTCTTGGACATTTATCCCAGAATAACGAAAACTTATTGCCACCCAGAAATTGGTTCACGAATGCTAACAGCAGATTTATTATAACAGCAAAAGCTAGAAATAATTCAAGTGTCTTTCAGCAGGTAAACAGTTAAGTAAAGATGCTATAACCATACTATGGAACAGTTTGTAGCAGTAAAAGGAATGAATTGTTGATATAAGCAACAAACTTGGACAGATACTAAGGAAATTATACTGAGTCCAAAAAAAGCCAAAGTCACAAAGTTACTTACACATATAAGTCTATTTGTATAACATTTTGAAATGACAAAATTAGAGATAGGAAATTGACAGGAATTACAGAAGTGAGGAGAGAAGGAATTCATAATGGCCCTACAAGGGCAGCATGAGGGAGGAATCCTTGTGATGGAAACTATCAGTACATTGAGCATGGCTGTATTCATATGTGTGATAAAATACATATTACCAAACACATAATTAAGGTATACACACATGGGTCACATAAAACTAGTGAGATCTGCAAAAGGTAAACTTACCAATGGCATTTTCCTATAATATTCTACAATTATTATAGTTGTTCAAGATGTTACCATTGGGAGGAAATTGGATGAAGGAATTATTTCTTATAATTCCATGCAAATCTGTAATTATTTCATAATTTAAAAGTTTTTAAAAATACAAAAGACAACAGACAGAAACATATGAAAGCAATATCTTTCATTTGACTTTTTTATTTTGTATTACAAATTATTGCATATCTAAAAATCTCATCTCAAGAAAAGGAAAAGTACCAGTGATTTCTTCTAAATAGAGGATACTTAATAATTCCCTAATCTGGATGGATCTAGTAATTAGAGAACAGAGAAGTGCTTGACCTCAACCAGAGGGTTTACATCAAGCCAAGACTAAACTTTGCTTCATATTAAAAAGTTTATAGTTTTAAAAATTTTGAAATCAAATTAGCATATAAAATACAAATCATCAAATATGTTCTATAAGTTGCTGGCAAACTTTAGGAGATTGCCTACCATGAAATACAAATCAGGTTTATACTGGTGGTAGTTAGCAAATGCAGGTCATTTTGGGAAATATGGCATGAGAATCTGGATACTGCAGAACCTAATTTCCATAATCAAGATTCCAACATTCAAGAAATAGAGGAAGGTGCTTGTAGGAGACATCAATCCGCAAGAAGGAATTTATCTTGGAAAAGAAACTTAAGACATACTAAGAAATAATCTAAAATAAGCAAACAAAAAGTAGTCTACATTTAGTAAGCTGGAAATTAGATTTTAATTCTTTTTACTCATTTGCTTTTTTTTCATTTTTTTTTAATAAATGTGAATTTACAAAGTGCAACTTTTGTATTGTTGTGGCTCCCCCCCCCAACCTCCCTCCCTCCCAAGGCCCTCCCCTCTCCCACTCCCTCTCCCATCCCGCCCTTCATCGAGTTTCATTTTCAATTACCTTCATATACAGAAGATCAACTTAGTATACACTAAGCAAGGATTTCAACAGGCTGCACTCACACAACCGCACAAGGTATAGGGCATTGTTAGACTAGTAGTGTTGTTTTTAAGTTTCATAGTAAAACACATTAAGGACAGAGATCCTACGTGGGGAGCATGTACCCAGTGACTTCCGTTGTAGACTTTACAATTGGCACTCTTATTTATGACGTCAGCAATCACTTGAGACTCTTGCTATGAGCTGTCTAGGCTATGGAAGCCCCTTGAGTTCACCAACTCTGAACTTGTTTAATCAAGGCCATATCACAGTGGAGGTTCCTTCCTCCCTTCAGAGAAAGGCGCCTCCCTCCTTGATGGCCTGTTCCTTCTGCTGGGGTCTTGTTCACCAGGATCTTTCATTTAGATCATCTTTTGCCATGGTGCCATGGCTTCCCATGCCTGTGAGACTCTCATGGACCTTTTAGCCAGATCTGAATGTCCCAGGGGTTGATTCTGAGGCAGGAGTGCTGTTTTGGGCGTTTGTCATTCTATGAGTCTGCTGTGTGTCCTGCTTTCCCCAAAGACTCATTTGCTTTTAAGTTTCCAGTTTAATCAGGATGAGACAAAAGACTAAATTTCATAGCTGTCAGCAGAGTGAAATGGAAGACTAAGGCAAAAACCTTGAAATGCATGGTCCAATGTCAGAGCCACCAGTCCCATGTAGGTTTTTAAATTAAAATTAAAATTAAATAAAATTAAAATTTGGTTCCTCAGTTAGCTGGCATATTTCCAAGACATGACCCATGTAGCTAGTAGCTATCTTATTTAACTCAGTGCAGAAGACATTTCCATTAACTTAGTTAAGCATTAGACAACCCCAAGTAGATAATTTGGGAAAATCCTACAAAGACCCTGATAGTTTTTACATTTAAAAAGAACACCATTTTACAAATTACACCTCCACAGACTAACATCCGTGACCTCCTAGAAGAGAGTTGGAATGGGCCCTGATATCATCAGTTCCAAACATCTGTCATATACTTGAATATTTCTGGTTGTCCATGTTTAGCACTCTTTACTATAGCAAATAACTTTTATTTCCTTCATAGTTTTGTAGGTTAAAAGAAATATTTCTTTGCTTTGAAACACGTCCATGGCTTTAAGTCTCTAGCTGGATTCTAACCTGGATTTTGACTTATCTCTAATGAAACAGCTATAATTCTGCCAAAACTGTCATGTTTTCACCACTATCTTCCCTTAGTTGAACAGTTGTCATTGTTTGGAGCCATTCATTCAGAAGTCCATCCAACTGTTCTAATGTCCAGTTTATGCTTCACTGTTTTACAGACAAAGATAAATCCAGTTATCTAGATTTTATTGAATGTCTTACAATAAGCTTCATCTCTCTCAGAAAGTTAAAATGGATCCAATTTTGTTTTAAGATAATTAGTGAGTGTTTTATGGCATAAATGAGAACTCAGAAACTCTTAAGAACAATTTCAGTTGGTTTTATTGATTTTCAAAGAATAAAAAGGGGTTGGGTCCTACTTAATTCTAATGATCTTGATATTTGCACAGTCCTTAATCTAATGCATTTCTTGAACAAATGTCTGAACTGGCTGTGGTAGAGGAGAACTCAGCGTTCTACATGCTGCTTTCACCAGCGTCTCACTGGGATATTTATACTCAAATATCTCATTGACTCACTCAGCCTGGAGATGAATGGAGGAAAATGGCAGCACCTGATCTCAAAGCAGGTGGCTATGCATTAATGATGTAGCATGTGCCAGGATCCTGAAAGGAAAAGCTCTAGGGAAAAATTGAAAGCCTAATTATTTTTCATGTGTCTCCCAACTTGAAAATGGTTTGTATACATGACTTCAATTTTTAAAAGATATGATTAAGTCTGTGTCTTTAAAACCAAGAATCTGGCAAATTAACTAATAAGTATATGAACATATGTTGAAATGGCAAGGCACTGAACCGGTTGCCTCTCCTCCAATAAATAGCGCCATTTAACAGGGGTCAGTTAAGTCAGTGTTTACTTTCACATTGGGAAGTTTATGTCACAAATGGGAGAAATCATTCAGCAGGTATAAAAAAAAATGATTTCTAAACAGGGAAACTTCTTCAGGTCTTTAATGTTTCTTTTCAAGTACAGGATCTTGGAAGACAACCCAACTCAGCTCCACATTCTTACAGTTGCAGTTTGGAGAAAAGATTGTTATTTTCCCCTCTAGTAACCTGTAATTAATATGGAATCTATTTGATTATGATCAGGAGGTAATAAAAGATGGTTTCTGAAATTCTTCTTCAATGGCACACAAAGAAACAATGGGCTGCTGGAAAGGTACATTCTTTCAGAGGGAGAACCTGTAGCATGTCTGGTAATAACAGTCTAGCAAGGGGCCATGTGCATGGTCTGCTTGATGGCAGCATTCAGATGAGGAGACCATGACTACAAGTGGCCAGGAACAAAGAAGGTCCAGACAGGGGATGTTTGGGCTGAAATATTTTTCTTTAGATAATCCTCTGTTGCTAGGAGTTCTAAAAAATTAGTGAAGGGTTGGAATTTTGTAGATGCTCCTGTCTTAGATAATTGATGCCTGAACACTAAAAGCTATTAATTTGGGGGGAACATATGGTCCATTATATAATTCAAGGTATAGTACTAACTTAGCATTCAATTGAATACAGAGTGTTTTCACAATTGTGTCATGTCAGATACTCACAGTGACCCTGTGGAGGGAAGGGTAATTTGTTTTCCCACTTAACTTTAAGGGAAAGTACAGCTTTGAGAGACTACAAGTTGCTTAGAGTCACCCAAATAAGGAAGCAGAGCAAGATCAAGGCTGTCAGAATCTTGCCTGAGTACTCTTCACAATTCTGCACCACCATCTACCTCATCAATACTCTCCAAAGGTATCAGTATACATGCAGGGCCAGCCACACCTCTGCATGTGTATGTCCTTCTGAAGGTGACTAGATCCACATTGTTCATGTTCTTTCATTCTTCTGCCTACACCGATTACTGTATGACATCACACACGATCCCACACCATGTGCTACTGCCCTGAAACTGGAGTCATTGTGCATGTGCTAAGCATAAGTCCGGGCTTTACCAGAGAACCCCTACCTTGCAAGTCTCTGAAGTGCTCTCTAGCCCTTCTTGTCAGTGAGCATCTTCTTTCCCTAAAATGTCCAGCACATTCCTCCCCACCACTACTCAGGTGGCCTTCAATCAGCACTAGTGACTTCAGGCTGGGGTGGAGGTAAAAGTTAAGGAGAACCTCACACAGAGATTGGAATTGGAGGTGAAGAATGCGAACTGGGGAAGCGTTCTTGGTGTGCCTTCTGCAACTCAATGTTATGTTTTTCCACAGATTCCTTGTGACTTATGCTGACTTGCTAACGAGGTTCAATAATTCTAGGAGTATCTAGAAGTATCTTGGTTGGACATCTGCATTACACTAAGCTTCACAGATGACACTGAGACCCTATCTATCATTGATAATATTGTTTCTATCAGAAGATGTGTTTTGAGTCTCATAGGACAGCCTTCCTAAGAAATTCTAGCAAACAGACCCATTTGCAAGCTGGGTACCGTCTGTCTTGCAGCACTGGCTGTTCTCTGGCGTGCACTCTCTGACCTAACCTGTTTTCTCATGTCCAACTTCTGGGTGGCCCATGAAGGCTATTGCTCCTCTGAGACTACAGCAGACATAAGCAATGAGGGGAAGGTGAAAGTTCTGGGGGAAAGTCCTAGCAGCAGAGGAGGGGAGTGAGCAGAGGGAAGAAGACAGAACTGGAATCATTCACCAAGCAGCAAAGACTGGGTAAGCCTGTGCTGTTGAAAGGTTTCAGGTTTCTTCCAGGGATCTAAAATGTAACTTTTAGACAGCATGGTGGATGATGTTAGGAAATTACAGGTTTTGGTACATACTGTCACTTATTAGAAATGGTGATTCTAAGGTAAATATTTAACCTCTGAGAAGGTTCAGTTTGATCATCTTTAAAAAGAAGATAACATTTACTTCTCTGAGTGTCAAGATTAAAGTAACCGTGTACATGTGACTAGCACAATCCCTGGCAACACAGAGCTGAGAGCTGAAGGCTGCTTTTCCCTGGCTTCTTCCTTTGAGAGATTCAATATGTTGTTGGGGAAAGTTTAGAGTAAAAATAAATGGGTTCGGATTTCATGCTCAGAAACCACATCAAGGAGAATCCATGCACTCTCTGAATTTGTCTCCTGTGCTGTGTCTGGGGGCTTTTGTTGGTTAACAAAGTAATTAATGGATGAGTGAATGCCTGTAACCAGCTGGTCAGTAAGTATTATTCACCCACTGTTTCAACCCACATGTATCGAATACCCCGGATGGGCCAGGAATGTCCTAAGAAATGAATCCAGGCAAAGGGGAAGAAAGAGACAAAGCTGTTAAAGTAGGTGCAGCGCTCAGGGAAGTTTTTCTACATATATGAGATTTTAGTAGAGATCTGAATAGAGGGAAAGAGGGACAGTGCCACAGAAAATAGAAAATTCCAATCAACAGGCATCCAGGCAGAGGGAAGAGGAGGGGTTAAGGCCAGGCTGCCAGTGCTCTTTGGGTCTGATTTAAGAACTGCAAGGAGGTCCTGACAAAGCTTTTGTGACTACCGAGACAGCAGGGAAAATACAGCCCTGGGAGGAGGGGGGCCTGGGGTGTGCCCTGTGAAAACCACTTCAAGGACTTTGCAAGCACAGAAGCCCTTGGAAGGTCTTTAGTGGAGAAGTTTACACTTTAAAGAAGCTACAGAGAGAGGAAAAAGGTTGGAATCAGGCAAGTACTGGGAGGTGACATGGTCAGAACAGGCCCAAGATGGTGGGTTGGGCAGTGGGGGTAAAATTGTAGACTCATTCAATTTGGGTTCTGAAATTAGAGCCAGTTGGATGTACTGATGGCTGAGTGGCACAGCCTGAGAGAAAGAAGAAAACTGATAAAAATCAAATTATGCTGTCAGTTTTACTCCAAGGTGATGCCAGCTACTGAGATGAGAAACACTGTGGGAGAAATCATTTCAGGAAAAAGCTAGTATTCTGTGTCGAACTAGTTGAGTCTAGTATATACTTTGGCTATCTGTCCAGACACAGACAGGACCTAGAGGGCAGGGAAGGCTTTCTACCCTGGAGACACACTGGGGCAGCCTCAGCAGAGTGACCGTGTGAGGTAAGGACCAGATGTAGTTGCCTGGAGAACAGCAGGAATATATAACAGGGAGGAGGGAAGAGGACTGACTATGAAGAGCCGTGGGGTTTGGTGGAGGACTCCATCAAAGGAAGTGGAGAATGCATGTCTTTGGCAGGAGGGGCCCTTTCTATTTAAATTATCTGTATTTCCTCTTTGGGTTTTTGTTATCATTCTTGTTCTATCTAAAAGGAATAAAACATCTCAAGCATAGTGAATATTGACATTCTACCCATACTTTAAACTTATAGACATTTTTCTACCTTGCTATCATTATTTCCAAGATAACTAAGGTGATGTCCACTCTACCCCAACTTCAGTGATAAGACCAGTGCCTGGCTCAAGTTCTCAATAAAGGCCAGGTACTGTGGGGCTCATAGAGGTGGCAATAGAGATGGTCATCTCCCTTGTTATGATGGTGCCAAAATCCTGTCTAATGTATCTTCTTTATTATTACTATTTATTTACTTGAAAGGTAGAGTTACAGAAAGATAAAGGGAAAGACAGAAAGGTCTTCCATCTACTGGTTCACTTCCCAAATAGCCACAACAGACGGAGCTGTGCCGACCTGAAGCCATGAACCAGGAACTTCTTCCAGGTCTCTCACACAGCTGTAGGGGCCCCTGCTAATGGCCTGAGAAAACAGAGGGAGATGCCCAAGTGTCTGGGACTCTGCCATCCATGTGGCAGATCTGGAAAGGATCCTGGCTCCTGGCTTCAGCCTGGTCCAGCCCTGGCTCTTCCAGCCACTTGGGGAGTAAATCATGGATGGAAGGTTCTCTCTCTCTCTCTCTCTCTCTCCCTCCCTCCCTCCCTCTCTCTCTCTCTTTCTCTCTGTAACTCTGACTCTCAAATAAAAACAAATACGTCTTTTAAAAAAAGGCAGGAAGGGAAGGGAAGGGAAGGGAAGGGAAGGGAAGGGAAGGGAAGGGAAGGGAAGGGAAGGGAAGGGAAGGGAAGGGAAGGGAAGGGAAGAGGAGGGGAGGGGAGGGGAGGGGAGGGGAGGGAAGGGAGGGAGGGGAGGGAAGGGGAGGGGAGGGAAGGGGAGGGGAAGGGAGGGGAGGAGGAGAAAGATTGTCTGACGTTCTGGCAACATCAAATGCTAGCTTTACAGACTCGGGCTAAGAAGGAACTTTAAAGATCAGCTAGTCCTTTGGCCCCTAACTTGTTCCAGTGGTTGATGTCCTGTTTCCCGGACCCCATGCAGTGAATGATGGTGTTTGTCCTCTGTCAGGGGTCATGGTCTTGTTCATGAATGGACAAGTATACTCCCTTCTACAGGCAAAATAAAACAACGTGGGCGTTGTACTTGCCGGTTACTGTTTTGCTCTCTCCTATTCCAATTGTCTGTTTTGTTTTTCTTTGAGAGTCTTCACAGTTCAGGCAATGTTTGGATGAAACATCCAAAGAGATGAGAGTAGACAGAGGGTACATTCCACATAGGAATCTAGGCATGAATTTCAAAGTAGAGACTTGACCATTGTCATTTTGCAGCCTAGGCTACAAGATAGGATTGGTTTTCAAATCTGGTGCTGGTGCTATCAGTCAACATCACTTGGAGGCATGCTGGCCCCTCTGCAACTGCATGGTTTCCATGTTGTGGGGAAGTCATATTGTCTCTTTCCTAAGTTGGAATTCTTGTGGCTTCATCCCTCTGCCAGCCTTGCTTAGGACCAAAAGAGTGTTGGGTGGGAAAGACTTCCCTGAGGGTGGGCAAATGAAGTCACAGATCTAGTCTCCTGGCCACAGTGACCAGGAGAGGATCAAGCCCAAAACTACAGACCCAAATACACCCTGGAGCAGGAATGATCCTTGTGGTTAGTAACAGATCCAAACATCTTTTGTTTAGGTTTTCATTGGAATTAAGAGCTCTTCACTTTTCAGCTGACTACAGAGCCGACTGGCAGCCCCGATCAGAATTAGATGGAAGCTGCTGAGCAAAGAAAGGAGACTTCAGTCTCTAAATGTGGGATTGTCTGCCCCATGCTCAGATTGGCAGCCTCTTTGCTCCCTCCCTCGTCCCCATGCCTCCAAAGTCTTTTCTCTCCTTCTCTGAGACCCTGATCTCGAACCAGCAGGTGCCTAATTCCAGTGGAATTTCTGAACCAAAGAATGTCTCAGAGCAGGGCAGCACCTTCCACCCGAACACCCGTCACCTTTGATCCTTTGCCATTTGCATGGGTTGGGTTTTCATTTGACCCAGTGCTCTGACTGCTCCAGTATCTGTATTTTGGTGTTTTTCTTTCCTATGCTATTGTTTCCCTCTCTACCTCTCCTTCATACCGTGGCCTAGGCTCACTGAGCTTCTTCCTTTTATTTTTTCGGGTGGGGAAGGTTCCTTTAACTTGAATTTTTTTTTATTAAGACGACACATGACACAAAGATTCAAAGTACAAAGTGCCCAAAGAAAACTAAAATAGAAAAATCTAGTCGATTTGGGGGTGAAAGAGAGCAAACTTTCTTCTCAGTTTCCAAAACCTCAAACATACTTATTTTCTTGGCCAAGATCTCAGCTACTCACCGCAGTGCTCTTATTTTGTGCCTTAAGGGATAGGCAGAGGCTCTTCCTGCTCAGCACTTACTCACTTCATACTTCAAAGCAACATCTTGTCCTTCTCTAGCCGTGCACTTGCTGCTAACAGTGGAAATACAGATTACCCAAGAGGCCAAACTCTGCAGAGACCTGGGGCCAGTTCTAATGAAGACTGATGCCTTGTGGGTGATTGAAAAACAACCTCAGAGTCAGAAGTATCAACATTCCCCACATACTGTTTAAAAGGGAATTCTTTGTCTTGAGCTGTGTATTTTCTGAAAACCATTTCTCTTGCCTGCAGCAAGTCTGAGTGTTGGTTGTGAGGCCCAGAGGTCTAGCTTCTTCACCCAATGCTTGCAAAATGTTTATAGTGAACTCAAATACCTTCCACAGATTACTCTCATTCTCCATTTGATTTCTCCACCAGCTGTTCTCTGCCTGATTCATTGTGCAGATTTCTTTCTAGTGCTGTGGATATTCCCTAGTTACCTACCATAATGCAAGGTCTTACAGGTGTAGAGCATGCTTGCAACGGTTGTTCTTATACTCCCAGGGAAAAAAAAAAATCATAAAATACAGTCTTATGTGTAATCTTCTCAAATACTAAATGCTTTGCCCTAAACTTGAATATAGTGTATCAGTTGAAGGATTCCAGGAATTACTTCACCTCATGTGTATGTACCTGTTATAGATTATATTCATTTTTAAATTAATTTCAAAGCCAGCTGTTACTTTACCTAAAAATAATCTTTAGGGATTGCTTTAGCAATTACCACTTAAAACTTAGAGATGGTTAGTCATGTAATCTGAGGAATTAAAAATATACTGCTTGAATTGCTTATGATTTTACATTTTTAGTTTGTACCTTTAATTATGTTATCTATAAGCATTTAATAAAATGAACTTTTAAGGAATATTATATATATTTTCAGTGGGACTTTTATTCTGCCTAGGGTCACTTGGATATTTATAGCATCATTTGTGGGCAATACAACATTATCAACTTAAAAATTAGCCTGTTACACATTTAGTGAATTTAGAGTCCTGCCTCCAGTTGCCTTGGCAGAGCCAGACCAAATGATTTTGTGGGCCTAATAAGGCCCATGGGCTGGAAGTTCCCCATCCCGATATATATGAGAAGATATTTCAAAAAGGTCATGGAAGATGGAAATCCATGCATAGAAAAGATCTTCAAAAATATCATAGAAGATGCATATTATTTAAAAAGTAACATAAATTTCTAAAATTTTGTGCCAAAATAGACTCTTCATTCCATTTCTCAATAACTTTTTGAAGTACCTTCATATATATGTTATGGATAATCCACTCTGTTATACGATGATTTAGTTACCTCTACAGTAGTACTACAATTGAAAGATGGGGCTGGTGCTGTGGTACAGCAGGTTAAGCTGCTGACTGGACATCAGCATTCCATATAATTGCTAGTTAAGTCCTGGCTGCTCTGCTTCCAATCCAGCTCTCTGTTAATGCGAATGGGAAAGCAGACAAAGAGTGCCTAAATACTGGAACCCCTGCCAACCATGGGGAACCCTGATGGAGTTCTAAGACCCTGCCTATTCCAGGAGTGCCAGGTCCAACAGTAGCCCTTGCCGTCATTTGGAGAGTGTATCAGAGGACGAAAGGAAGATTCTCTCTCTCTCTCTCTCTCCCTCTCTTCCTCTCTTTTTTCCCTCTCCCTCTTCTTCTCTATATAATTCTGCCTTTCAAATAAATCTTTAAAAATTTAAAAAATAATTAAACTAAAATTGAATGTCAAGCTCATATACCAGAGGGATTCTTGGAAATTCTAGCTGAGAATTCACGTACCTGTATAATTTTAGTTCAAACTGAAAGGTTCCCTTATCTGGGAAGGTTGTCTGTTGGGACGACCAAAAGGCTTGGGTAGGTGGGTGACCTACCTAAAGTACCCTGTCACCTCTGACAGTCAGAGCTGGGAGGAAGGATCTTATTCGAAGTAAGCACTCACTGGATTCCATCCTCCATTTTCCCACGGATGTGTGTAGTGCTAGGACTTTAAAGGAGTTAGGTATTTGTTTTGTTTTTGTTTTTCTGTATTTCATGGAATTGGGACAGTGAATGTATGCTAGACAGAGGAAGGAAGGGAGGGAGGGAGGGAGGGAGGAGGGAAAAGGAAAGGAAAAGGAAGGAAAAGAAAAGAAAAGAAAAGAAAAGAAAAGAAAAGAAAAGAAAAGAAAAGAAATTTCTAGCTTGTGCCATGCACTTCAAATTAACCACAAAGGTTGGAAGGTTCTGTACTCAAGCCATAAACGGATACAAATAATAAATACCCGAACTCAAATTCTTCTAATTTTGAATACAAGGCAGACAGTGTCGCAGTAGGAGCAAGACCTCACTTGTATGGCTTTTAGGACTCTTATCACTGTCAATTTTAGCTTGATGGAAGTATTACCACATATCAGAGACTGCGCAGTATCTTCACCATAAACAATTAATTTTTCTCCTAGGCATACAAATAGATACACTTCGTGGTTTCTTTTGTAATTACTTTTGGGCCATGAGTCTGAATTCTATCCAATGGAAAGAAATGAGTGTTGTGTAGGTCACTTAAAGGACTGGCCACAATGCTCCCACCTCCCAAACAACCTTTACATCTCTCTTCCCTCTTTTGTTCAGTAAACTTCTAACCACATATTATAGATGGTGGCCATAGAGGATAGGGACAGCCCAGATTCTTAAATACTGCATGGGAAGATGTTGTCTCTCACATGATTATGTAAGGGTTTGAATGTCTGTCCCCTCCAAAATTCATGTTAAAATATAATTGTGATAATGTGGGAGGTGGTTTCTATATGAAGTAGAATAATGTTAGTGGGAGTGAGTTTGCCTTCTTTTATACTGTCTGTCTTGCTTTCACTTTCATTTTTTAAAAAAAATTTATTATTTATCTATCTGTTTACTTTGAGAGCAGAATGTCACTTACAGAGAGGGAGAGACAGAGAAAAAGAAAGAGATCTTCCATCTACTGGTTCACTCCCCAGTAGCTACAATAACCAGTTTTGAGCCAGGCTGAAGCCAGGAGCCATGGACTCCATCCAGGTCTCCAATATGGGTGGCAGGGGCTCAAGCACTTGGGCCATCTCAGGTATATTAGCAGGAAGCAGGATCAGGAGAGGATGAGCTGGACTAAACTCACCTCACCTACAACCATCACTTTAACATAATAAAAACTAGGAAAACTACTTCAACTGTGCAGTGTTCCATCTCCCTATCTAATGTTTGCTCCCTCCCTTCCTTTGTCCTGGTACTTCTAAACACACACACACATACACATGCCTTCACCTTTACACACCCATTTTTCAGCTTTGAAATGTCAAGTAGGCCTGTGGCAAATCTCTTGGCGCTTTAAGAACATCAATCAATTTCATTGCTAAAGAGAGATTTCTTAAGAAAAAAAAATTTCTTTGCAGTAAAGGATATGTTTTACTCTCTCAAGTTATAGAATGAATCTAAGGATCTAATTAGCTACTTGTCATGAGCCTGATTGAGAAAAAGGAAGCTTTATATTCATTGCTGCCATCATTTTCTCCAATTTCTACTTCTAAATTCGTGCATTAATCTTGCCACTGCCTATAGATCACCACTATAGGGTGAGTTCTTTTAAGAAAGGTACTGATGCTTATTCATTTTTATACCTACTACTTAGAACCTACTAAGTGATCAGTTAATGTAGACTCTTATTTACCAATAAGGATATAAATCAGGAACAAATGACATACAAATAAATCTGTCAAGATAGAATTTCACAGGGTTAGGACAACTACCTGATCCTTCTCTTAATCCAGAGTTATTGGAATATCAGATCTGAAAACTAAAGGATATGAAATTTGAAATATATATTTCACCTTTCAATTTTTCTTCAAATAATTTATCTTTTGCCTTTCTTTAAAAAAAAGGAATAGAGGAAGAGGAGACAGAAAAGAAGAAAAGAGAAGGAAAGAAAGGAAAGGAAAATTTATAAGCTGCCCATCCTCTCAAAGATGCAAATGCAGATCTCAAAAACTTACCAAATCTACTCCTCCAACTCATATTTATAGTGAGCAGTGTAGTTCAGTTAAGTGGAGAAAATGAAAAACCACAGGAGTAGAAATTTAATGTCTGGGTGCAAATCAGGAACTATAGTTTCCACCTTCATTCTCTAGTGTTGGTTCTTGAAATTCCCATAGTAGGAAATCCACTTGAAATATGTTTGCCTTTAGATCTATTTTTAAATGAAAGAAAAATCACAGTGCCTCTGGTATATGTATGTACCAGAGACAGTCTTAACCTAAGATGTTAAGAGAGGAGACTGGGGCAATTTATCAGTGACAAAACTCAAAACCAAAAGAGAAATTGGAATGACTTTTTAACAAAAGTTCTATTTTTAAGTCCTAATTGACTCATCCACCAGGATTATTTCTGGTATTAAAATGTTTTTAAAAGTGGATGTTCCAAGAAATTCATACAGGATGTATGATAAAAATCTTTACAAAAGTGATACAATAGTTAACACTTATTGAAGTGAAACATGAAGCTATAGAATATCTGAGGGTTTGCCTGCTATGTTAGCAAATTAGTTAGTAAAAAGAGAAATCACAACCAAGGCCTGCTTTTGGCTTTTTCCTTGCAGCAAAGAATCCTTTGAGTCATCAGTCATCTTATCTGCTACATAGTCATCTTTTCTTCCTATCTTTCCTATTAGTAAATAGGCTAATATATCTTCTATATTAAAAGACAATCATCTCATGAAAGTATATGTACTATTAGCTATGGGAATATATCTCCTATCTCCATCCCAAGAATACTCATTATACTCATTTATACTCCCTGTCTCCAATGACTCACTTCCCATTTACTCCACAATCCATTAAAATCCAAAATTCAGCATTCATTTCCCTCGTTGAAATTACTCGCTCAGATATGCCTATACTTCCACATTACCAATGCCCATAATACTAAAGAACAGACTTTAAAACAGTATTTATCTTCTGGGGCCACTAACCCTTTTTGAGGAGAGTAGTCCTCGGTAGTTCTTTGTAAAGATGTAATCATGTTCGGGGGATCATGTCACTTTGTCTCCCTGGCTACAGTTGACTGAACCACAGAGAGCAGGGCAATAAAAGTGATCCAAGTCCTACCAATTTATGGACCATTTGGTTCTTGTCTAATTAGAAATATGAGGATAAACTAGGCCAATTGGATTCTTTCCTTGAAGTTTTGGTCTAGAGATGAAAATAAGGCAGTTGAACCAAAGCATGCAGACACCAACTGAAAACAAAGATGGCAGGCTGTCTCCAGAGAAATCAGGGAGCAGTCTCTTATCCTGAAAGCAACACAATATCCTGATGGCAAGAAGTGTGCTGTAGCCTGAAAAAACTTCTAGTTTCCATTGTATCACATTCCTTATGAGGTCTGGATTCTCTGTGTTTGTGTTCTCTCAAAACCTGGTTAAATGAACTGGGTGCCTGTTTACTTCATTTTCTGAGTGCATATTTATAATCAAGCCATTTGATTTCTTGATCAAGAAAACCTGAATGAACATGGTCTTTGTTGGTGAAAAACCCACCTAATACTGCCACTTAAACCATTCTTATATTTGTGATATCTGACTCCATTAATCCTTTTATAAGTTCTCTCCTTCTCCCTCTCTCCCTTCTCCCTCCCCCTCTATATTTCTCAGCTTGATATGCTTCTTGTACTCCTACTTACATGGCTATCTCATCTCTTTCTTCTCTCCCTCCCTCTTTCTCTCTCTTCTCTCTCTGTAACTCTTCCAAATAAATAGTTTAAAATGTAGATAATATTGGACTGCAGAGGTATTGATTTAAAATTTCCTAACCTTTCCTCTCAAAAAAAGGAGACAACATTTTTCTCTTACTTCACTCCATCCCCTTCTCAGAACTAATACCTGAGAACTATAATACCTGCCAGCAACTCTTAGTTGCTTTCTCACCTGTATGTTCTGCCAAATCAGGTGCTGACTATGGGGTTAATGGTCATAGCTAATACTACAGAGTTGTGAGTTCACCCATTTCTGTTTATTACATATGTAAAAAGAAGATATGTTTCTAGCTAAAGATGTTGAGGTGATTGATTCAAAGGGAGAAATTTATGAAATAGTTGGAGGAACCAAATAACCAAATCCTAATATAGTGACTTGGTGACTTTTAACTAAGTTCATCCTAAATTCTGTTAATTGTAGGAAATCAGCTATCTTTTTGCTTTCCAAGAGAGAAAACATGAGCATATATACATATAAATGTTCTTGTATATACAGTATTAAATTTAATGTCATTAAATGTTACTAATGGCAGGCGCCGTGGCTCAACAGGCTAATCCTCCACCTTGCGGCGCTGGCACACTGGGTTCTAGTCCAGGTCGGGGCGCCGGATTCTGTCCCGGTTGCCCCTCTTCCAGGCAGGCCTCTGCTGTGGCCCAGGAGTGCAGTGGAGGATGGCCCAAGTGCTTGGGCCCTGCACCCCATGGGAGACCAGGAAAAGCACCTAGCACCTGGCTCCTGCCATCGGATGAGCGCGGTGCGCCGGCCGCAGCGCGCTGACCGCGGCAGCCATTGGAGGGTGAACCAACGGCAAAAGGAAGACCTTTCTCTCTGTCTCTCTCTCTCACTGTCCACTCTGCCTGTCAAAAAAAAAATTAAAAAAAAATGTTACTATTGCCCATTTTCAGTTGTTCACACTAATGGAAAATAGCATTGGTAAACAATAATCAAAATCAATATATGTAAAATTTAGTCTTGGAAGGAATTATCGATGGAAAAATATGAGCGAAAATTTGTGTAATTCATAATATTCAGGAATGACTGGGCACTTAACAAGCACTTTCTTATGTAATTCTTACAAAAACCTTGTTTATAGATGCAAAAATAGAGCTCTGATGTAATTGAGACATCTTTTTTAAATGACAGAAATGGGATTTAAGATCAGATATGTTCATGTACAAAATCTTTGTTTTTGATAGCAATAACCATTGCCTGGCAGATTTTTTTTTTTTTTATCAAGTTCAACTTGGTGAATTTCCAGATAAGGAAACTGAGGCTCAAAAAAGTGAAATAGCTTGACAAAGGTCTCACAGTTGGTTAGGGAACAGTCAGGAATAGATGTGAGTTACCTAGAAGCATTTTGTTTTTGCCTCCTGAAGACAAGAAAGACAAGTTTAGGAGACATGCAAGATAAAGCCATATGCTTGACTCTTTTGCTTGACTTCTGAATGGCCTGCGTTCTGTTTCTTATAAAATCTCCAAGAGACAACAATTGCATTCATGAGAAAGAAAACAATCTGTTTGAATGACACATACAAGAGATATTTTTGCATAAAAGAAGGGAATTGGGCCATTAGAGCCTCTTAAAGATCAAAAGGCCCTTGGTGGAATGTTCTTCCCCACCACCAGCTCCTTATCCCAACCCACAGCTGACTGACTTCCTTATTAGGCTTCCTTATTATGGAAGGACAAAGAATTTAAACCAACTGGTCTTTGTGAAACTGCAGAAGAGTAAGGCTCGGAGAATGGAAGCAATGTCCCTGGGGAGCATGGTTGGACGTAGCCCAGTTGGGCAGTGAAGGAGAGACAGTGCTCAAGCATATGATGCCTCTGTGAAAATAATCCAGGTTTGGATGAATACAATTCTTGCAGATCTAAGCTTTCTCAGTTTTCCTGAAGATGTTTCCACTTATTCAGATGGCCTAGACTTCTACTGCCAGATTTTGATGTCTTTCCTTTTCAGGTAAAAACAGAGAACGGACTCAGGAAAGACTCAAGAGCAGAATCCTTTAGATGAAACTTGTAATTAAGCAGCTCTCTCAGGGATGGAATTCACTGCAAAGCCTGGAAGTTTTCTTCAACTACTCTTGTGCCTCCTTTGCTGGGAAATATGGTAAAAGTGAGGTGGACCAGGAACACGTCCAGTGTAGTCAATTTGCCCTTCCATCATAGCTCAAACAACCTGGTAAGTGAGCCTCATCATGGTTCTGAGGCTGCCTGATTGTCCAGCTCCTGCCTGGCCCTTTTGTCAAAGGACACAATCCTTTCCAAATTATCAGCGTACTAACTGAGTTTTAGTTGTCTGGCCTATCCCTTAGGCAGTTTGCTTGTTTTTCGAGAAACTAATTTCCTTCAGATTCTTCCTGCCTTTGAAAGGCACCCACTATCTATTGCCCTCCTCACTTACGGCAGATTACTGAACATCTGACATGTGAGGCCTCTATCAACATTTTCTGGTCTGTAACTGTAGGCATCAAACAATACAATTGGTATTTGGAAAATGTAAACAGCATTGGCCTATGACTTATTGATTTTCTCCAACTTGTGAGATTATAAAGAAATAAAGCAATGCTTGCTGCTACTGCTACTACCACTATTACCAGCATTAGCACTTTTTTGAATAATGGGCATTATGTTAAGTGCTTTACATGTAAAAATAATTTAAACTTTAGCTTCTTAACCTAGCATTTGTACAAATGGGTATTACCATTTAAAATTTAGTCAATAATATTGTAAATGTTGTGGAGCATCAGTCAAAGCAATTTGCTTAAAGAGAAGGAGTAACTCTGAATTCAAATATGTGGAAATCAGAATTTGATCTTATAATAAACATTCAAAATAATGTTTTTCCTAACAAAAGGAATAAAAGATGAGGAGAGGGAAATGCCAGCAATAAAATTTCTCAAGGGTAGGTATAACACAGACTACCGTAGTTCCTTTATCTTTATAAAATTGGGGGAGAAGAGTAGCAATGACAAGCAGAACAGAGGGAAATGAAGTTGATGAGGGAGGTAATAATCATGGTGACTGAGAAGGGAAGGCTAAAGCTATCTTGAATTAAATCTTAGTGTTCAGAGAATTCCTAAGGAAAAAATTACTGCCAATATTCATAGAAGCAAGGACTGGATTAAAAAGATTAAAAGTAGGGTGAATTGGAGGTTGAACATGAGCAAGTCTTAACCATGAGTTTGATGAAACCTCGAATTGGGCTATCTAGGACCACTTGAAAACCTTTGAGAACATGACTTTATCAATATTGTAAGTTTTGAGAGGGCTCTAGTTATTGCATCGCAAGCAAAGCCACTGCTTGAAATGCTGGCATCCCATGAAGTCTGCAGTTCATGTCCTGGCTGCTGTACTTCTCATCAACCTCCCTACTAATGACCTGGGAAAAGTAGCAGAAGATGGCTCAAGTGTTTGAGCTCTTGCCATTCATGTGAAAGACCCAGATGGAGCTTCTGGCTCCTGATTTTGGCCTGGCTCAGCCCTGGCCATTGTGGCCATCTGGAGAGTGAACCAGCAGATGGAAAATATCTGTCTTTTCCCCTCTCTCTGTAACTCTGACTTTCAAAATAAATAAAATATCTTTAAAAATTATAAAATATACTGTAAGGCTTAGAAATCCTGTTTGTTAAAAGAAGGAATTTCAAAAAAATCTACCTATTGGTAGTTGTAAATGTGAAATTTCTTTTAGATTTTAGTTTTAGAGAAATAAAATATCATTTAACTTAATTGTTTTCACTTGGATTCCTGATAGTTGAGGTTTTGAAAGTGTGTATAACCATCTCTACTCAAGAGATTCTCCAATTGGTTTTCCAAGGTGTATGCACTACTTCAAGGAGCCTTTTCTTCTCACTGTTTTACATTTCTGGTGTTCTGAAACTCCTTACATGATATTTTGCAAACATAAATGATTGATCTTCGACCATGACAGAGCAACATGCTAACCTATGCTACTATAATAGCTTGATAAGACACATGGAACCATTTAAAATGTTCAAAAGCAAAGCACTAGAATTTTTATAATAAAAGCCCCAGAAGAATATTCACTCTTTTCTCAAGGACATAAAACAAAAGGCAACTTCTATTAAGTCAACTACACAGAAGACTTATTGATTCCTGACATTGGAAGCATTAACAGTTCCCTGGGCTAGATTCATGTCTGGATGATACCAAAGTAATCCTTCCCCAAATGACTTACAGAAACTTGAACTTTGATGAAAATCTTCAAGAAGGTTTTTGGCAATCCTGATGTCTTGTCATACCCTTTGGCCACAATTGCTTGCGCATATGCCTTTGTGAATAAACGCAAGTCATCTTGCTTTACAGGGTTGTCAGCTTTAAGGATGTCAGTTTGGGTAAAAGTGGTGAGCCCCAAACATACTTTGGCCCCAGACAGTGAACCAGCAAATAATTTGCTTTCTAATTAAACCCAAGTAATAAAATTTCCCTGTCTGTTTTGATGAATGAGTTATTCAGAAGCAGTGAGTTAATCTCTTTTGGCATCCAGAAATTGGTAAAGACCCATTATAAATAATAAGCAATGCTGTTTTGGCTTCCTGCCTCCAACCCAAACTGTATGCTACCTGTAGCCAGTCAGACTCTACTCCTGAACACAACCAGGTAAGTCACATTGTAGTCAAATGAAATGATAGGGAGGGAGGATGAATTGGCCAGGGAGCACTATGTATGAGAATCTGAGGGCATAGTGGAGGCCTAGAACCAAACTCAATCTGTTGGATTTGTGTGCCTTTAAATGCAATGCTTTTTTCTGGTTGTAGTATATTAACTAAATGGCTCAAGCAGGCAAGGAAAACTGATCCAGCAGCCAGTAAATCCTAAAACTGCCCAACTGTCTGAAATCATACTGTAAAAAGCCAGAGTCATTTTTACTTCTAAAGTGTGCTTTCGTGTAGACATATTGAAGCTGACCACAAATAAAAGTGAAAACAGATTCAGAATAAGCCTGGCAAACAATGGAAAACAAATGGATCCTGGAGTTCAGATGAAACAAGACTGGTTTTGCACGTCCCAATATTCTGCTCTCCCCTCCCTAAATGTTTTCTTAACATTTCTAGCATTATTAATGGAATTAAATTATTCCACATGGGTGCGGAATCAGTCCCATGGTGCCAACATTTGTTTTCTGCATTCAAGCTGGGAGAGACTCAGTGCACTTCTATGACAATGGCACTAATCTTTTATTATGACAATTCAGGATTTGATATTTATCTGTGGGAAGCTAGGCATCATTCAAAACATATAAGTGACAAGGATTTTTTTTCTTGAGTATTTTATATTTTCTAACAGATGCTTTCATTTAAGATACTCAATATTTGAAGCACCCACAACATTGACTATACTGAAAGAATTTGTTTTTCTTTATCTGAGAAGGTTAATGGCCTGGTCAGTGATATTCTTAAGAAGCAGAAAGGTAGGGGATCCTATTATTTCAACTCAAAGATTAGAAACAGATGCAGTGAAAGGTGTGACATTCCCTGGATTCCTACTTTTAAAGTTCACATTATCTAAGAAATATTTAGAAGCAACTATTATGTTTCAGGTTTACAGGGCCTGAAAAAAGAGCAATTAATTGAAAAGGACCAAGTGTCTGCCCTCATGGAACTTACATTCTACTTGGAGAGGAGAAAAGAATTATATCAATACTCTGTCATTCCATTAAAAATTGGCTTAAATGTTGAGCATTTATTCTTAATTTTATCCCCAATGTTATGTTTATGCAGAAGATCCTCAATGTTAAAATTGGGAAGCTTTGGAAAGCAGCAAGAGATGCACACATGTTTCTTTCTGGGGCATTCATCAATTCCTGGATGATTATGATCAGTATCCTTGGAACAACGAAGAAAATGCTATTGTCTCAAACGTCTATGGTCTATTTTGTTACCATACTGTGTGGTGGACTGCTTTACAAGGGCAAAATGAATATACTTAAGTTTTAAGAAATTTTTGACTAATGTGAAATATTTGTACATTTTAAGGGGAACAGTGAAATATTTCAGCACATACATATGACATAAACTGAACAAACCAGACAACTAGCTTTTCCATTTCCTCATTGTTTCTGTGTGCTGAAGCCTCCTAGCACCTCTCTTCCAGTTCTTTGTATAGTATCTAATGCATTATTGTTAATATAGTTGCCCCATGCTGTGGAACATAAGAACGTATGTTCTTATGTTATGTTTTTGGTAACTGTTATGGATTAAAAAGCATTTGGCACCCCAAATTCATGGAAACATTTAAACTACAAAAATCTCATATAAACGGTTGATGAACTTAGGGTGGAGATGTGATATAATTATTGCATATGAGAAGTGAGCCTGGTGAGAATCTTCAGGTTACTGGGAACATGCCCTCAGAAGTTATTTCTCGGGCCTGCACTGTGGCATAGCAGGTAAAGCTACTGCCTGCGGTGCCGGCATCCCATATGGGTGCCAGTTTGAATGCCAGCTGCTCCACTTCTGATCCAGCTCTCTGTTATGGGCTGGGAAAGCAGTGGAAGATGGATCAAGTCCTTGGGCCCCTGCACCTGTCGGGGAGACCTGGAAGGAGCTCCTGGCTTCAGAACAGCACAGTCCAGTTGTTGCACCTAATTGGGAAGTGAACCACCAGATGGAGGACCTCTCTCACTCTCTCTCTCTCTCTCTCTCTGCCTCTCCTTCTCTCTCTGTGTGTAACTCTTTCAAATAAATAAATAAATAAATCTTTTTCAAAAAAAGAGCTTTAACAATTTAAATTGACTTCCTGACATACGAAGATACTTCAAAAAAGAGTTATTTCTCATGAGAGGGTTGGTGATTTGAGCTGAGTTTGGTCTAACAGCTCTTCTCCTTCCAGGCTCATGATGTGACTGTTCTTCTAGATCTACTCAACATGGCCACCTGCCTCCAGATGACAGACTAATGGGGCTGTCTGATCCTAAATTACAAATCTCCAAACTGTAAGTGAAACAAGCCTTTTCCTTTCCAAGAAGCTCCGTGGGTATTTAACACATTACTCATTATCCAACCTCCCTCTATGCCCTATTTAAATACTATTTTGTTTCCTTCATGAGGACTAAATAAGATGCAATGAGAGGGAAGAGAGGAGCACAGGAAATATTATGATTTCCTTAAAGTTTAAATGAACAAGTGCCTTTCAGAGGCATAAGGCAGGTGGTTAAAGGCACAGGCTTTGGAGTCCGAAAAAAAATTGGCTTCAATCCTGGTGTAGCTACATACTTGTATAATTTTAGACATAGTTGAACATCTCTAAGATCAAGCAGTCCATCATTAAAATAAGAACATTTTACTTGGAGAGCTGTTGCCCATAAAATGAAATAGTATCTATGAAAGACTTAGTGCAAGGGCCAATATATCCGTAAACACTCTATAAATGGTTATTAATATTACTAGTACTTTATTTTTTCTATTACATGGCATGAGGCAAGGTGGAGAATCTTGTCTGATCCTGACTTGGAGCAGTAAGGGGAGGAAGAAATGGAATGAAATATAAGCAAAATTTTGTCTTCTGAATAAAATTATGATTTTAAATAAAAATTAGTATTCTTACTTAATCCCATAATTTTCAACTGCCTAGAATAGGGAAATAGCTCTTCTAAAGGTACATGTAATAAATCAGGAGATTTCCCACAAGGAGGGGACCAGATACTATGTTTAAATTTTAAATGTATAGCCATAATTAATCTTTTAATTTCAAATTTATTCTTGTAGTTACTAAAAGAAAATAGAACCAAAAATTAAATAAAATTGGATCTTCTCTATATTTTGTTTGATTCAAAACAGACTAAACTGATGAACAGAAAAGAGAAGGGGTGCCCATACCTAAAATCCCCACATTTAGCTCCAAATTAGTCTTTCAATCTTGTGATTTCTACCAGGTATGTAGGAAAAGTATATACTACTCAAGGGATGAAAGGAATGTCCTGTGGTTTTCAGGCTGATATGTCAAATGTGCTGGGTGAAATTCACAGCTTTTGTAAATTGTCATTTGATCAGAATTAGGGTGTTATCTTGATACTCCTTTGAGTCTTGAAAAAGAAACCTGACTGTTCACTACTTGCAATCACTAGGACTCACTGGGAAAGGTGTTTACAAGGCTTTAAAGATGACACAGTGGAAACTGTAAGGATTTTATGGTCTTAAAAGGAAACCTTGTCCATAATGAAGGCAAAGGGGAGTTAGAAGAGGCAGCAAAAATAGACCCAGCAATAGAAATGGCAATAAAATGCTATTTCAGTGATAATCAAAGGGGAAAGTCAAAAAGAAGACAATTTGAGGCCAGCATTGTGGTTCTGCGGTTTAGGCCACAACCTGCAACTCTGGCATCCCAGGTGGGAACTGAGTTTGAGTTCCAGCCATTAAACTTACAGTCTAGCTCCCTGCTAATGCACCTGGGAAAGCAGTAGAAGATGGCCCAAGTGGGTGGACCTCTGTCACCTAAGTGAGATGCCAGATGAAGCTCCTGGCTCCTGGCTCCTGGCGTTAGTATGACCTCGTGCTGGCTCTTGTGGCCATTCTGGGAGTAAACCAGGGGATAGTAAGTCTTGTTCTATGTGTCTCTCCCTCTCTGTCTGTAATGCTGCCTTCCAAATAAATAAATAAATCTTTTAAAAAAGGAGATGATTTGAAAGTGATTGTGTGTGTGTGTATGTGTGTGTGTGTGTGTGTGTGTGTGTGTGGATGTTGATGGAGGAAATTTCCATAGGAGCATGGCAAAAAATTTTACTCATCCATTCTCTACAATGCTGCTTCTCACAACCTATCTCCACGTCATATGTCTGGTCTTATTTGAAATGATTAAGTGATGGGGCTTCCAAAATGTTCCCAGTGAGACTACTCCACAGTCTACAAAATTTTACTGTTTCCTCTCATTTAGCTTAATTTTACTCCTCTTCAATTTACTGTTTCTATTCAAGAAAAAAATGAGTAAATCTGTTCTTTAAATTAAAATATTAGGAAACAGTTTGTGTTTTTTTTTCTTTTTAATGACTGCTTTCTCTGTGGCTATGCTTTACCATTGGCTAGAAGGCATGTATGACTACATGCAGACTTAGTTTCTTAGTTTTTATATATTTTTCAAAAAAATGTATTTTTGTACACTTTTTAAAAAGATTTATTATTTATATAGAAGGCAGAGTTAGAGGCAGAGGGAGAGAGGGAGGTCCTCTCTCTGCTGGTTCACTCCCCAGATGGCCGCAATGGCTGGAGCTACACTGATTTGAAGCCAGAAGCCAGGAGCTTCTTCCGGGGTGCAGGAGCCCAAGGACTTAGGTCATCCTCCACTGATTTCCCAGGCCATAGTAGACAGCTGGAATGGAAATGGAACAGCTGGGACTCGAACCAGTGAGCATATGGAATGCTGGTACTGGAGGTAGCAGCTTTACCCATTATACCACAGCGCCAGCCTCTACTTTCTTATTGAAAAGGGCTAGACTGACATGTTTGTATGGTCAAATACTAATCTGGTGCAATTGAAAGGGCATTTTCAGTGGTATAAATTTTGGCTCAGAGGGGCCTGAGCACATGTGATAAACCATATCTTATACAACATCTTTAGGGTTGTTGCTTTATTCTCTCTTGTTCATATAGCTAAGGTACATAAATACAAGTTCAAAGTCCAGCCCAATTCAAAATGTCCTTTAGGATTTCATGTTTTAAAATCAATTTTATTTTTTTTTTACATTTTGAAATTATTTGAGAGGTAGAGAAAGACAGAGTGAGTTATCCTCTGCTGGTCCATTCCATAAATGCTCACAATGCCTCCCTACCCTCAGGACCAAAGCAGAGAGACGGAATGAAGCTGGTGCTGGAGCCACACTCAGTCTAGGTCTTCCACTTGGATGGTTCCACCCAGCTTCTCAGGATCTGCATTAGCAAAGAGTTAGATTCAAGAGCCCAGCCAAGAGTCAAACCCATACACACTCTGAAGTGTGATAGTGGCATCTAACCACTAGGCCAAATGCGTACCCACAGGCTTTCCGTTCTTAGTCTACTTCTAAGAGGCATACACTGCAATCTGGAAAGAAGGAGTAATCACTCTGAAAAAAGTCAGTCTTTATTTTCGTGGTAAAACCTTAGACTGGCTCACTGTTGCCACACTTGCAAAACTCTTCATTGCTACACTTCTGTATTAGTCCATCTTGTGGATATTTTCATAAAAAGGGATTTTTTTTTAGCTCACAGTTTTGGAAGCTGAAAGACCCAACAGCATGGCACCAGCTCTCGAGAGCCCCATCTCCCTGCCTACCTCACAACAGGGCAGAGGACATCATGGTGGCAGCATGTGTGGAAGAGATCACGTGGTGAGACAGGAAGCGAGAGCCTGGGCGAGGGTCCAGTTGCTTTTTTCTAACAATCAGCTCTGGTAGGAACTACCAGGGTCCCTGAGAGAACTACATTAATCTCTTCCAAAAGTGATGACTCTACCAACTTATTTACCTCCCATTAGGTCCTATACAGGGGACCAAGTTTCCAGCACATAAACCATTAGGAGACACACCGAAGCCATACCAAATGAACAGAAATTGTCCAAGTGAAACTTGCTCAGGAAGATGAATTTGATTGTGGTAAGGCAATATTTCTTACTAAGACGCATCCACAAGATTCTGCATGGGGAAGATTTTCAGTATGAAATTTTTGTTTCTTTCTATCCTCACACAGATCTTTGGGTTTCACACAAAATCTCTAAGAAAATGTTTCTTGGACCTCCTCACAATGCTCTGATTTTGGGAACACTTACACAAATATAGATCCAAAGCCCCCCCCAAAGACTTGCTAAATTGGAAATTTCTTCTAGTGAAGTAAAAATTCCCACAGGGAATTCATGTGCATGCTAAAGAGGGGAACCAAATATTTTTTTTCCCTTTGACCCTTTCCAAGAGAGTGTTCATAACCTTCTAATAACTACCCACTTTCTGACAAGAGTCTCTTCCTTTCTACTTGTACAGACGATGGAACTATTGCTCCGTGGGAACAAGTTGATTTGGTTCACATTAAACACATTGTCTGCCATCACCATGTGTCTGCTGGAGATGAGCATCAGGACAAGGTTAGGAAGTTAAACCCTGGAGCCAGCTGCAACTTCCTAGTTTTGTGACCTTAGCCAAGATGTTTAAGTTTCTATCCCAGTTTCCTCATCTCTGAAATGGTGATAATAATAGCAAGTACTTCAAAGGACCAGTGTAAGGATTACACCACTAGGTTAATATGTGTCAAGTGCTTCAAATAATGCCCAAGGCATAGTAAACAGTATAATTACCATTATTAAATTTAGAACACTATAGCTTCAAATTCTGTAAACAATATAGAATAGTCTGCATTCCTGGTACATCTTCCAGAATGAGAAGAGAAGAGAAGAGAAGAGAAGAGAAGAGAAGAGAAGAGAAGAGAAGAGAAGAGAAGAGAGAAGAGAGAAGAGAGAAGAGAGAAGAGAGAAGAGAGAAGAGAGAAGAGAGAAGAGAGAAGAGAGAAGAGAGAAGAGAGAAGAGAGAAGAGAGAAGAGAAAAGAGGAGGGGAGGGGAGGGGAGGGGAGGGGAGGGGAGGGGAGAGGATAGAGAAACTAGGATCCATACTGAACTGTGGCAAAAAATAATGGACACCTTGGACTTTGAGGTATCCATAATGAACTGCAAAGAGTTTAATGGCCCCCTGCACTCCTCAGAGAAGGACATATCCATCATCCAGGGCAGGGAACATCAACAAGACTACAGCACTGTAGCACCTTTCATTATGTGAAGAAAAGGAATTAAGTGTCGTAGGCCAGGGTAAATCATTAGACATCCCTGACAATGACATTTGAATGTCAGAAATGAATACAAAAGCCTGCTTGGGGTACAGTGTCATTTTTCAAGTTCATAGTGACTGGAACCACCATAGCACTTGTGTTAGGAGAGAATTTTCTTTTGTACAAAAAGATTCTGAATAAAATCTTGCTGATTTTCCGGAAGCTTGCTCTTCCAAAATCTGTTACCTGGCTTCGTGTGGGACAGGTTTGCTATGGTAATGACTTTTTCACGGCAGGTATTCAGCATTCTGCTTGTTTCACAAACTTCCTTCTCTGCATTTTCCGGGCAAGTGCCAAGGGGAAGGTTTTTCCATGCCAGGTTTTCTGAAAAATTAATAAATCTACTGCCATAATCCTAACTGCCTCAACTGACAAATTTAATAAACGACAGGATGCAAGGCCCAGGTTTCCTAATGGGATTGCTTTCTTTTCCTTCTTTTTTTCCTCTCTTTGACAAGTTTTACAGAGTAGCACTTCTGAGACATGGTCAAGTGCTATAAACCTAATCCTTAGCAATTTCCTCCTCAGCTCAAATAACCTAAATATTTTATGAATGGTAAAGGGTTTCACATGTCAACCATCAACCAATCCTTGTCTATCCCTTTACTCTGTCTTACATTTCTTCTGGTTGTTTGGGTAATTTTCTTTAAGAAAACATACTTCTGCCAACTTTTCACACAAAGTGCATAGGATATTTTTAATACGCTTTCTTTAAAAGCTTTCAAAAGGAATGTGTTATTCCCAAGCAAAATATATTACATGAAAACTATCAAACTTTCCCAATAACTATGATGTTAAAAAAATAAAAAGGTCTGCTTTGAGTGTTTGTATAAATAAGAGGACCAATTGTAGGGAACAGAAGGGACTCTTGGTGCACAAACAGGAGGGGTCAGCTCCAGACCTTCATGGGAGAGGCAGCTTTGCAAGCCTTTCAAAGCATACTAGAGCCTGTGAGAGATGTAATTGGGCCCAGGAGCTGCCCTGCCTCATAGAGCTCCTTTGCCCAATGTAGCTGTGGGATTCTTTGGGCCATAGTGTTGGCCTACAGCAGAGGAAGGCTATTCATCCATGAAGTCTACAACAATCTTCCTGAAGACAAGATCTGCAGGGATTTGTGATGGTGTTGGGTAGCTTAGTTTGCAATGAGAAATGACAAGTTATTACGTATTCGTGAAACTAATATTTTGGGGTATATTCCTCCCAACAAAAATGATTTTAACAAAAACAAATAAGAAAGAAGTAAATATTGATTATTAAGTCCTATGACAGTCACTATTTAAATAACTTAGGTATTTTGCCTTCTTTACATCCTTATGATAATTCTGTGAGAGAGACGTTTCATTTTCCATTCTTTAGGGTAAAGGTTATGATGCTCAAGGGAGGTAAAGCAGTCTGTATGAGTTATGAAGGATACAGAGAAAACAAGTGGTAGGAGCTGAACCTTTTAGCATTAAAGAAAACAAGACATCTTTAGTTTAAAATTCAAGAGACCAATACATTTTGAAATAATACCCAGTCATACTAGGATGTGTTGTTTTCTATAACACGTTAAAATTCATGTCTTATTTTGATTAAAGCTATGTCAGCAAGCAATGAATTCTGAGTTTATCTTTTACTACTGTGAATAAACAATTCCTATATCTTCTTAATATCTTAATGTTCTGCCTCAGCAATCCAAAACACATACTTTCTTTTTTATATATTTAGTCAGTTACACAGTTCTCAAAGATTCTCACACACACAAAAAAAGAGTGCAGTGCCATACAGAGATAACTGGCTGTGTATCAAAGGAGCCAGAGTCATTCTTTTGTCATAACCAATTAATCTTTTTACAGTCACTCATTTGGCACATGGATTTATTGATCCACACTTTATGCAAGGGGCTGAGGATAAAAGAAAAATAAAAGAAGAGTCTACATGCAAGAAGATCACTGGAGAAGGAGAGGACACAATAGAAAATTGTTAATATAGTACAGTGTGTGGGGCCAGCACTGTGGTGCAGTGGGTTAAAGCCCTGGACTGAAGCACCGGCATCCCATATGGGCACTGGTTCAAGTCCTGGCTGCTCCACTTCTGATCCAGCTCTCTGCTATGGCCGGGGAAAGCAGTAGAAGATGGCCCAAGTCCTTGGGTCCCTGCACCCACGTGAGAGACCCGAAAGAAGCTCCTGACTCCTGGCTTCAGATAGGTGCAGCTTTGGCCATTGCAGCCATCTAGGGAGTGAACCAACAGATAGAAGACCTCTCTCTACCTCTACCTCTCTGTGTAACTCTGTCTTTCAAATAAATACAAAATAAATCTTTAAAAAATATAATACAGTGTGATAAATGCTAGAAAATGTAACTCTACAGAGGAATAAGGCACCTTGGAAAATGTGTGTTGCTGGGTATTCCCTCAGAGTTGCTGATACTTGAATTCTAAAGAAAAGATTAGAAATCTCCTGGTGGACTTGATGGGTTTGTACACTTCAAGCAGAGGAAATAAATTTAAGCCAAGCAACTTCAGAAAACTGCAACTACATCTGAATGGCTAAAATATTTAACATGATTTTGGGAATATGGATATGAAATTATTCTATTCTAGAGTGTGTAATAGGAATTCTGATCTGTAAGAAAAGGGTGTACAAGGAATGAATCCAATGTTGAGAGGTCCCAAATTCTAAATATATGACTTGCAGCACCCTTGCTAAGTAAAGCAGCCACTGGCCTTTTCTTTGGGAATCTGTGCTTTTGATCATGCAATCCTATAAATATGACTATAATAAATAAAGTGGGTTGAGAATCAGTTTCTTACTTAAAGAATGGGCATGAGAAAACCAATTAGCTTGTAAGGCACATGGGATGATAAATGTAGGCATGCTGAGAAACTGATAAATTTGAGAAAATTATTGACATGGAATTGAGGGATCTGTCAATTAAATAGATGTGAAGAGATAAGGAAGAAGCAACCTAGAATGATAGGCCTATGATCTGAAGAATGAATGAGGGATGGATTTCAGAGGATGGACAGCCAGTGTAGTTTGAGCAATGCTGTGTTAAGAGAATGAAGTAACTATGTCAGAGTTACCAAATGAAAAGCTGGAATATAAGGGCTTCCCAGTCTACAGTTATTGTGAGAAAATAGTGTAGGAATTTCCACTTGGAGCTATTATTGTAACTATGATTTGCTGTGTATATTAACTTAAAGACTGAGATCAAAGGTCAGTTTTATAGTTTAAACAAATTAGCCATGCTATGCCATTGCATATACACTAATCTAATATGTGTGGAATTCAACTGTGCACCACCTAGTCTCCTCTCTATCCTATTAGAGCTATGAAAATATACCCAAGACTTAAATGAATTCCCTCGAAATGGTTGGTGAACTCTAGGTTGAGGAAACTTGGTCATGACAACTAGGAAAGCTAGTAAAAGCTTCTTTGAAATGCCCTGATCCATGGAACACCTTCTTCCTATGCCAGTCAGCCCTGGTTCTACTCTTTTTTACTATGTGGACATTTGGCTTCAGGGTTGTCCCTTGCTCACCCTCAGGGATCTGTCTTGTCTCAGCTACCGCTAACTCCACACATTGTCAACCCATTTTGTCAGCACTTGCCTTTTGTGCTGGCTACTGGGCTACCACTCAACTTTGGATTTTCTATGCTCTATATTCATAAAATAAATTCAAATTCTTTCTCCTGAATGTCAAAATAATAACTGTAGCCATGTCGGCTACAGAAGGCACTAGACTGATGCAGACCTGAGCTATGACATCAGAAAAAAATATTGGATTTAAATCCTTGTTCTAACATTTAGTTGTAAAACCTTGATCAAATTACTTTTGCTCTCTAAGCTATCTAAGCCTCATTTGTAAAACAGGAATGATGACAAACGCTACTTCTTAGCTTTGGAGGTATAAATGTAATAATAATACACTAATAGAATACACTAATAATACCAGTATTACTCTGGTAACTAACAGTTCATTATTTCGATATTTCTTATTCTCTTCTTCCTCCTTTTTTCATGATTACAGATTCTCCATAATATGTTTCTTGTTAATGCAAATTACCAAGTTGGCATTATACAAAACACCTCAGAAACACATAAGTTACTCCTAAACCTTCAGTTGGAGGTACTTTCGTTATAATATCTATGTTCTTAGCCTCTTGGAGTATTTTTGCACATATTCACTTGTTTTTATGGATTTAAAACTAAATGGGACACCAGAAACAGGATTCCAACCCAACATGCATCCTGTTTTCCTATTGCAATGCTGCCAGACATCTTCTACTAACTACTTCATGGACTTAAGAAGCTGTGCTTTTACCCATGAAAGGTATCTGTTGTACACAAACAGAGAAAATAAAATTCTGAAAGGAAAGAACTTTGAGGTCTGGGATCTAAGAAGGTTATTATAAATAACTGAGAGTGTTAAAAAAAAGGAAATGAAAAGAAACATTTAAAAGAGGTCAAGAAAGAACCTTAATAGAATCCTTTTCATTTATATTGTTTCAAGTAAAAGATCACATATTCAAAATGTTCCTATTAATTTTCATATGCTACATTCACTGAGAATGTTTGACTATTTCACTTCATAATGTTTTGGCACAAAAATGTAAATAACATTGCACTTCACCTTCCCAAGTTCCCACAGTCCAGTTTCTGTAATAGCAGAAAGAATACACTAACAGTCAAAAGCTGTGCACGTTCTGCTGGTTGCAATCCAAATGTAGTTTCTACAAAAAAGTTTTCTGTGACAATTTGTTCTTGGGAGTTTGTTCCCTGCCAACTAAAAACTATGATTTTAGGAGAGCACAGACCCTCTTAAAAATCAGACAGAATTACTGCCTTTCTGTGTTGATTTGAGTTGAAGCCATGAAAGCATGGATTTTCTACTTCTGGTCAAGGTCTGGAACCCCAACTTAAGATGTTTATTTTTCCTAGAAGAACTTCTGGAGTATTCCTAGTTAGGTTTTCAAGAGAGAAGTTAACTCCCCCTTTCATTTAGCAAAAAGGTGGGCTCTAAAACATACATCAAATTGGGGATGGGGTACTATTGGAAATTGCTTCACCAGTAGCTACTTAGAAAGTGTTTCATTGTGATAATAAGAGGCAAGGAGAATTAGGAGAACTGGATTCTAGTCTTGGAAAGATTCTAGTGTTTGGCCTTGGGAGAGTTATTATTAACTATGGGAAGTACAATCACATAAGTTAGCCCAGTCTCAAATGTGCTCAAGCACATTTCTTCAACCTAGTGTTTCTCAACCTTGTTTTACTACATACCTGCTAAATAGCATTCTGTGGAGCATTTACTTTGGGAAATGCTACTTGAGGTAAATGTTTACTCAAAAACCACAGTAATGATATTGAATAACATATTTCATAAGATTCATATTAATTCTTACATTATTTTCTCAAAGTGTGACATGACATAACTGGAGAATGATTTTTTTATTTTATTTTGTTTTTGTGGATATTTTTAAAATTTACATTATAGTCAAGAATTTAATGTTCCATAAATAAAAAGTATAACAAGTCAAAAGCAAAAAGACCCTAGTTTAGTGGGAATATACTGGGCTATGAAAAATAATCAAATGGAAAGATGGGACTCCTATTTATTAACACACAGTGGATTAAATATATTAAAAAACCATCTTGGTCCAAGTCACTTAAAAGTGTCAGGATATACATATGTGTGTATGTTTGTAAAGTATAAAAAATTAAAGAATTCTTTTGGGAGGTGTCAAGTTGAGGGTGAGAGGGCCCATTAGAGAAAAATCATAAAGTGTTAATAAATCTTGAAGCCAACAGCTTCCCAAGAACATCTGACAATGCTATTGTCATATACATAAAGTTAATGATCATATACAGAAGACATTAAGACATAGCCTAAGGATTATACTTGATAAGGGTCATATTTGAGATCCCACCATCAACCTGAACTCCTCAAAATTTTATAACCTCAGTGAAATAAAAAAGAAATAAAATTCATATTACATGACACAATGGTAAGAAATATTCTACACCTCATAAAATAATTTTCATGAGAATTAATAACTACAAGTCAGTCATCAAATAGGCTTGGATCTTGAATTCACACCTCTTTGATGGTCGTAAAAAAACTATAACATGAAATGTAGTTTAAAGAGTTGCTACGTTTGAAGTTTCATAGGTGTCTACCTGAAGCAAGCACAAAGGAACATGTTCTCAGTCTAGGCTTCAGAGAATTCAAATAGATAAAGTTCCATTGAGCACAATGCACCAAACATGGAAATAAATCACCATGAATTTGAGAGGTTAAAACAAATAGTGAACAAATTCCTCAGTATTTGAGCTATCAGATTATTATATTCATATAGAAATTTTTTAAATAAAATGAATCAAAGTTATAAGGAAAAGCAAAAATATACAATAAAATATTTCAAAACCTAAATTTTAGAAATGAAAAAGTACTTAAATTTAAAATTCAATAGAAAGGGTAAATGTAAGATTAGATATGCCTAAAGAGACATTTTGTCCTGGGCTTCTCTTTGTTGGGAGGGCCATTATTACTGTTTCAATTTCTGACTCACTTATGGGTCTGTTTAGATTTTCTATGTTTTCATGGTTCAATTTAGGTAGGTTGCATGTGTCCAGGAATCTATCCATTTCTGATAGATTTCCCTGTTTGCTGGCATACAACTCTTTGTAGTAATTTCTGATGACTCTTTTTATTTCTGTGGTGTCTGTTGTTACGTTTCCTTTTTCATCTCTGATTTTATTGACGGGTCTTTTCTCTTCTTTTTTTAGTTAGTTAGGCCAATGGGGTGTCAATCTTGTTTATTTTTTTAAAAAACCAGCTCTTCGTTTTGCTAATCTTTGTAATTTGGGGGGGGGGGGGCGGTTAATTCTGTTAATTTCTTCTCTGATTTTAATTATTTCTCTCCTCCTGCTAGTTTTGGGTCTGGTTTGCTGCAGTTTTTCTAGATCTTTGAGATGCATTTATAGCTCATTTATTTGGTGCTTTTCCAATTTCTTGATATAGGCACCTATTGCTATAAACTTTCCTCTTAACACCGCTTTTGCTGTATCCCATAAGTTTTGACATGTTGTGTTGTTATCCTCATTTACTTCCAGAAAGTTTCTGATTTCTCTTTTGATTTCTTCTATGACCCACTGTCCATTCAGGAACTTGTTGTTCAGTTTCCAAGTGTTAGCATATGCTCTAGGGATTTCTGAGTTGCTAATTTTCAGGTCCATTCCACTGTGGTCTGAGAAGATGTATGGTATGATTCCAATGCTTTTGAATTTACTGATACTTGCTTTATGGCCTAATATGTGGTCAATCCTAGAGTAGGTTCCATGTACTGCTGAGAAGAATGTAAATTCTTTAAGTGTAGGATGAAAAGTTCTGTAGATATATGTTAGATCCATTTGGGCTATAGTGTTGAATAAATCTGCTGTTTCCTTGTTGATCTTCTGTATGGTTGATCTGTATATTGCTGAAAGTGGAGTATTAAAGTCCCCCAGTACTATTGTATTGGTGTCTAAGTCTCCCTTTAAGTTCCTTAACATATCTTAAATAAACCGGTGTCCTGTAATTAGATACATATACATTTATAATAGTTACATCTTCCTAGTGAATTGATCCCTTAATCATTATATAGTGCTCCTGTTTGTCTCTCCTAACAGGTTTTGTGTTAACGTTTATTTTGTCTGATATTAAGATGGCTATGACCACTCTTTATTGGTGTCTGCTGGCATGGAATATCTTTTTCCAACCTTTCCTTTCACTTTGCATGCATTTTTGTTGTAAAGATGTGTTTCTTGTAAGCAGCAAATAGATGGGCTTTGGTTTTTAATCCATTCAGCCAGTCTGTGTCTTTTAATTGGAGAGTTGAGGCCATTTATATTTAATGTGACTATTGATAAGTAGTGACTTTGCCATGCCATTTTTCCAAAGATATTTCTAATATATGCTTTGAACATCCTATGATCTTTTACTCAGAGATTTTCTTCCTTTACCTTCTTTCGTATTGATGGCCATGTTTCTTTGTTTCTGTGTATAACACATCTTTAAGCATCTTTTGCAGGGCTAGACTAGTGGTGACAAATTCTTTAAAGTTCTGTTTGCTATGAAAGGTCTATACCTTCATTTACAAATGAGAGTTTTGCAGGATATAATATTCTACTTGGGCTCTATCTCACCATTCCCTCCTAGCCTGTAGGGTTTCTGAGGAGAAGTCAGCTGTGAGTCTAACTGGAGATCCTCTGAGAGTAATCTGACGTTTCTCTCTTGCACATTTTAGAACCTTTTCTGAATTAACCCCATAACTAGTACTCAAACAGTACTTTACACTTTGTGTTTCTGTGTGGGTGTAAACTGTTGGAATCTTTACTTATTACATGCCAAATTGATCTTCTGTATATAAAGATAATTGAAAATGAATCTTGATACGAATGGGATGGGAGAGGGAGTGGGAGATGGGATGGTTGCGGGTGGGAGGTTATCGGGGGAAAAAGCCACTATGATCCAAAAGTTGTGCTTTGGAAATTTATATTTATTAAACAAAAGTTTAAAAAGATACATTTAGTGAGTTGCAAAGCAGAACTGGAAGGGCCACTGTTGTGGTGCAGTGGGTTAAGTTATCGTTGTGCTGGTTCACATCTTGGCTTCACTCCTTCCAATCCAGCTTCCTGCCAATGTGCCTGAGAAGGCAACATAAGATGTCCCAAGTTTTTGGGTCCCTGATACTCCATAGGGAAGATTAGGATGAAGTTCCCACCTTCATCCGGGCTTACATCTGCCTTACTGCCATTTGGGCAATGAAACAGCGATAGAAGCTCTCTCTCCTCCCTCCCTCCTTCTCTCCTGTTCTTTCCCACTCTCTCTTGTATATTTGTATTTCAAATAAATAAATCTTGAAAAAAAACTGAAGAGACTAATCATCTTGCAACAGAATGAATGAAGATTTTAAAAAATTTTTAAAAAAAGACATGAAAGATAAAGTGATAAGGTTTCATACACTTCTGATTGGTGTTCAAAAAGGAGAAAATTGATTCAATATTTGAGTAATGTCCCAGAATTAATGACAGACATGACTTTTCCAACTAAGGTTTCCAAACAAATTACAAGTGACATAATAAACACACATCCATACACATCTCAGTAAAAATGGCAAACATGAAAACAAAGGCAACAACAACAAAGTCCAAGACAAAAGTTTAAGCTGAACATTAGAGACAGAAAGGGACAAGATTACCTATGAAGCAACAACACTTAAATTGAGAGCTGATTTCTCAATAGCAAAATGAAACTAGAAGCATGGAATGTTACTAGTCAGTGCAAATGACCTTGAACAATCTTACATACTCATGAAAATAAAGTAAATAGGACAAGAGGCTGACCACTGAAATGACTGACTGGGAGGGATTTCATTAAAACCAAGGGTAAAGCCTTCATTAAAATTAAGGACAGAGTCGTCATGAATCATTCTGCACTGGAGCTGGGGGAAGAGGCAGCAGGTTCCAGTGGTGCCTATTTACCACATCAAAGATAGCACTGCCACTTCCCATTTTGTTGCTACCCCTTCTCCCTCACCCAACCTCTTCTATAAAACCCAGAATTTTGTATCAATTCTGGAACTCAAACAGAAATGCTATCTAGGGCTAAATTTATGAGCATAATGCCCTCAATAAATCTAATTATGTCTTTAAAATATCAGTTAAAGGAAGGCACATATGAATGTTGTATGGAGATAGAGTCAAAGAGCGTGAGTCCCAAACATGGTACACAATTCAGACCATCTAGGTAGTGTTTAGTAAGTATAAATATCTTGACCATGCCTGACCCACTGGATCGGACTATCCAGCTTTTAAGTCTGCTTAGGCAATTTTGATATACTGACAGGCTTGGAAACAATTATCTGAGAGGATTTCAGTTTAATCTAGCCTTGTGTGGAAACACCTCAGATTTACTCACCTGAGGTCCATCCTTGACCAATCACGTGTGGTCATAAGAGAAGAATCAATATCTTTGCTCACCATCTCCATGTATGTGGGAAGTTTCCCCAGATAAAAGAAAGAATATCCAACAAAAGAAATAAGACAGAAGTGTGTAAGGCCAAATAGTTGCTTTATCTGTAGTATTCATGATTAATTCTAAAGGCAGCTTCTGTCAGAAACAAACCAATTCATTTCAGTAACATGTTTATAAGAGCAGGGTGGCAGCCCAGGTAAGATCTTAAGTACATTTTTGGATTGTTTTACCAGTAAGAATTTGGACTGAAGTAAGGCAAAATGTAAATCCAGAAATAATATTTCCATTTTTTATTCCTTCCTGTCTTTATTAAACATTGGCCTTGATTGTAAAAACTTGCCAACATTCTACTGTTTGTTACACGGGACCTATGGAAACAGAATTAAACAATTTATTTCTCAAACTATCATCCTGCTCTTAAAAATTCTAATGTGCAACACTATGGTTATTCTTTCAAGCATATCAAGTTGACCTGGTTAGTGAGCTTTACCTTCTCTGATCACTGAAGTACATCCATAGCCTCTGAATTTATTCAGTAAAATCTTCAGCATTAAATAGCAGTTCCAGGAAACTCGAATCATTCAGAAAGCTAGTTAAGCAAAATACTAAGAGAAGAAAATACTCTTTGATTTTTAATTATTTGCTTTACTTTTTAAGTGAGTTTATTTGTCTACAATGTGCAGACAGTAAAGAGTTTCAAAGACAGACCTTACAGCTATGGTTCTTTGATGAAGACAAACTTGTTACACAAATTTGAATACAGGAGTTTTACCTTTATCATATCAACTTTTATTTTTTTATTTGAGGAGGAAAAAGATACATTTTATGTAAACAGAAAATGCATTTTCTGTCAAATAGAATTAATGTGTGATAAATCAAGTTTATGAATTTTGTAATGGAAAAGATTTCTGCTTGGTTTTGAACAATCTTAGCAAAACAGTTTTCTCTGCTATTTGACGTCTGTTAGCTCCCCATATCCTGGAAGCATTAAGTGTATTATGCTTTCAGCTGCAAGCAAATAAGAACAAATCTCAGCCACCTCATTCCATAAATCCTTTCAATCATTTGTAATATTCTTTGACCAGTAAATACAAGGACTGCATCAAAAAAGTAATTTAACTCATTGCTTACAGATGAAAATGCACAGAAATCATTGTCTAAATGATTAGTGTTTTTAAGAATTTATCAGTAATATCTCATATTTCTATTTTTCTGAGATAAAGTGATCAGAATTTAAATCAAGGACATATATGTGAATATGTCAATATATTCTGGAATCATTTCACTGCTGCATTGAAATGTTCTTTGCCAGCAATGATTTCTATAATCCATCCTGTTAATACTATATCAACTCTCTGAATGTTCTCTAAATCCAAGCCAGGCCTTCAGAGAAAAAAAAATATTTTAAGAAAAATCTCTTTGCATAGTGGTTCACTACTAAGTATTTGGGTTTTCCTATTAGTGCATTTTTAAAAAGTATACTGTTGCAGTAAAAATGAAGCCATAAAGGAATTATTATTTGTAGCACATTTTCTCCTTTTCACAAGTGTACATATCAATCCTATTTTGAAGGCAGCTTTGGGAGCAGCCACTATTGGTCTTGAATTTTTCCTGGGGCATTTAAGGATCAAGGGGATTTGGACACATCTCCTCACCTTTCTGAGTCTCCTTTTCTTATGCATGTGTTAAATGTGGAAATTCTGCTCATCACACTGCATTATATGAGAATTGATGAGTTGATGGGCATAAGGCTCTCTACTATGTTTTGAAAACAATAGACACACAATAAAATTCAGTTCTCTTTCATATTTTAATGCATAGCATTATAATATAAAGTATGACTTTTTTCTTTAGGATTCTCTATTGCAGATAGTTGAAAATATCCATGGGAGAATGGGATTAAAAGAAAAGTTTATTTTGGTGCCCCCAAAAAAGGAAATTCATGCAGTTTTCTGTTAATACTCATTTTCCATGAATTTCTGAGGTACCTAATATTTTTGAGGCTTTTTCATAAGTGAGTAAAATCTAACTCAGAAATCTAACATAAAACCTATATTATGACCCAGAAATTCCATTTTTGGATATTTATTGAAAAAAACTGAAATCAAGATCTCAGGCAATATTCACACCCCAATTTTCATTTCAGAGAATAGAAATATTATATGTTCACCATGTTGTATGATTTCCAGTTGTTCTTTCTTTACATTTTCTGCTTCCTTTTAGAGATACTCCATTTCTTTGCTAAGAGTCTCTTGTTTTTTTTTTTATAACGCTTTTATTTAAAGAATATAAATTTCCTAAATACAGCTTATAGATTACAATGGCTTCCCCCCCATAACTTCCCTCCCACCCGCAACCCTCCTCTTTCCCACTCCCTCTCCCCTTGCTTCACATCAAGATTCATTTTCAATTCTCTTTATATACAGAAGATCCGTTTAGCATATATTAAGTAAAGATTTCAACAGTTTGCCCTCACATAGCAACACAAAGTGAAAAATACTGTTGGAGTACTAGTTATAGTATTAATTCACAATGTATAGCACATTAAGGACAGAGATTCTACATGATATATATTTTTAAAATTGATTAATTTTCTATGCAATTTCCAATTTAACACCAAGATTTTTTTTTCATTTTTAATTATCTATATACAGAAGATTGATTCAGTATATACTAAGTAAATATTTCATCAGTTTTTTTTTTCTTTACTTTAAATGTATTTGCAATTTCTTGTGGAAGTTTTTTGCTATGATGGTGGCTTTAAAATCTTTTTCAGTTAATTCTGACATCCATGTATTCTGATTCTTGGCATCTATTGACTGTCATTTCTCAATCAAGTTGGTTCTTTGTATGAAGAGTGATTTTCTTTTTTTTTTTTTTAAAGATTTATTTACTTATTTGAAAGTCAGCGTTACTCAGAGAGAGGAGAGGCAGAGAAGCGGGGGAGGGGGGTCTTCTACTTGATGGTTCACTCCCCAATTGGCCACAATGGCTGAAGATGCGCCAATCTGAAGCCAGGAGCCAGGAGCCAGGAGCCAGGAGCCAGGAGCCAGAAGCTTCTTCCGGGTCTCCCATGTGGGTGCAGAGGCCTAAGGACTTGGGCCATCTTCTACTACTTTCCCAGGCCATAGCAGAGAGCTGGATAGGAAGTGGAGCAGCCAGATCTCGAACTGGTGCCATATGGAATGCTGGTGCTTTTGGCCAGGGCGTTAACCAACTGTACCACAGCACCAGCCCCTGAAGAGTGATTTTCTATTATATACTGGACATTTTGAGTATTATGAGACTCTTACTCAAAGCTTCTACCTTAGCAGGTCCTCTTTGACCACATGCTAGTAAGAAAAAGGAGTGCTATTTAATTAGTGCAAGATGGAGGTCAAAGCCCAGGCTCCCCAGTTTGGTCTACATCTACATCCTACTTGGGGGTGGGAAAGACTCCTCATGTTGTTGATCAGGATGGCTATAAAGGTTCCCCACAAGGCCTCTGCTGAACCTCTCTGGTTCATAGAGTATGGGGAAACCGTCTTACTCTTAATCACGTGGCCTCCACTGAAAGACCAGGTGGAGTGGATGGCTCGTTACTGATGATAAATAATTAAAGGGCAGGCTTTCCCTTAACCTCCTCTGATAACATTCTTAGATACTGGCAGAAGTGCCTTCTTACTACTAGCTGCTGCTGCTGGTGGTGGGTTCATTCTTTGCATTGCTCTTTACTTTTGTTCTGGGGGCAGTCCTCATTACTGTCAGAGAGGAATGGAAGCCCAGGTTCCCATCATGATCTTCTCTGATAGCACACAGCCAGTGAATGTACTTGGGTGGGTTTCATATTGGTGGTCAAGAGTAATAGTCTAGGCTCACCACTCTGCATTTCGTGACGGAGGTGCAGGTGGGGCTGCATTTTGTCCCGTGGCGCTTAGCTGAAATAGAAACTTCATTGTCTAAATGTTTTTCTATCATGCTAGCCTGTCCCTTCTTTTTGGTAGAGATAGCAGGTGATTTATTAAGGTTTTTTTTTTAAATCTTGGAATTTCTCAATTGCCAACTTCTCCAATACCTAGTATGGGATTTATGAGGCAAGAAGAAACCCTAGGGAACCCACTGCCACACAGATTCTTGGGTCCCAAGATCCCCAGTTTGTCTGCTTTCTTCTTTCTGCATTCCAGAGTCTTTTATCTCTAACACTTATTTTTCCCTGAGGCCTTGGCTCCTTAAGTGTTTCTAAACACAAGTCCAGTAAAATAGCTCCAAGCTCCAAGTCACCACTTTCTGGCAGTCTCAGTGTCATACATAGTGCAGGGGAGTGAAGGAGTATATAAGGATCATTTCAATGTGTTTCCTTCTTGTGGGGATGTTAGCCAGTTAGTCTAACGTTTTTATATTTTTATATATATTTTTTTAAAAAAATTATCTAGTTTTTCTAATTGGTCCTGGTGAGAGGGCTCGTGTCCATAAACCAGTCTTCCATTATCAGACAGGAAACTTTCAAATAACTCCTTATAATTATTTAGATATAATTATATGAAGTATTCTCTTCAGTTGTACCTGCCCTGGGTTTATAATTTAATTCTGACAATGGAGGCCTTAGAGTCAGGACTGATTGTATTTGTAAAGTTTGATGGAAAATGAATCAAATTGTTCCTAATGTTCACCAAGATCGATATTCTGCTTGTACACTTTGCACACCCATCCATGCTAATTACTAAATAACAGAGGATATCCAGAAAGTTCATGGAAATGTGTATTATGTGAAACCTATGCAAGCATTATAGGTCTTTTGAATTAAAATAAACTTGCCTTTTAATTATATTTTACCACCAATTTTTTTAATAAAGCTTTTATTTAAAGAATAAAATATAGCTTATTCATTACAATGGCTTCCCCCCCATAACTTCCCTCCCACCCGCAACCCTCCCCTTTCCCACTCCCTCTCCCCTTCCATTCACATGAAGATTCATTTTCAATTCTCTTTATATACAGAAGATCAGTTTAGTATATATTATGTAAAGATTTCAACAGTTTGCCCTCACATAGCAACATTTACCACCAATTTTTCAGCAATGTTGTAACTTTTGTCCTGAATCCCCTGTGCCCATCTTGGGTCCTGCTGAAATCTCTAATGATTCAAAATACAAAGAGCTATCACCTAGTCTAGGAGACAGTTTCAGGGATACTGTTTCAATGCCATGAGCAGAATCTTATCATTTTTGGTGAGGATGCATGTTTAGCTATTTTAAATATTGCAAATATCACTCCTGTGTACACCTGGAACATACGTATCCCAGTTTAGTTTATTTTTTATTGTTATGCTCTTGGTTATTTCCTCAGAGACTTATGTGGCAGGGTTCTTTCACTTATTTGAATAATGTGAAATAATATAATTAGCAAAATATCCAGAACTGCTTCTGCTAAAGCATCCTATTTTAATGTCTAGTCTATGAACGTTGTTACCTTTCATTAACATAATTAAAATCAGACATGATTGTCAGGTTAAGGCAAGTAACTTATGATAAGAGCAACTTCACAGCTCAGAAAATACTTTTATTTCATTAATCAAAAGGGTTATATTGAATACATGAACCTAAGAATACTCTGTAGCACATCTCACAGAAAATAATCATTAGCAAATTCATTAACAGTGGCCATGTTTATTCTTCCATTAATCATGGAATCATTTTCTTTTTGAGCAGTGGTCTCACCTTATTAACATCTCTATGCTTATCGGAATAATATGTTCAAATTTCATAAACTTTTATCCCTGTTTCATTTATTAACCTTTTTAAATTTTTTTTTTCTGGAAAGGACTATTTACAGACAGATAGGGAGAGGCAGAGCAGAGAGAGAGAGAGAGGGAGCGAGCTTCCAGCCACTGTCTCACTCCCAAAATGGCTGCAAAGGTAAGAGCTAAGCCATGTGGAAGCTAGGAGCCTGAAACGCCATCCAAGTCTCCCATGTGGGAGAAAGAAGCCCAAACACTTGGACCATCTTCTACTACTTTTCCCAGGCAAATTAGCAGGGAACTGGTCAGGAGTAGAGCATCAGGGACTGCAACCTGAGTTCATATTGGATGCTTTCATCACAGTGGGTGGCTTAACCTACTGTGCTACAAAGCCAACCCCCAGTTAATAACCTGTACAGGGAAATTCTAGGCATTATGTAAACTAACATTATTTTTCTTTGAACTAGATTACAAATCTTTACAAATCAGAAGCCTAATTACTGTTATTGCTAAATAGTAACACAATCACAAATTTTAACTTCAGAATTGCTGTTTTTCAACCTGAAACCCATAAAGTTAGTACATATTGCATGTGTTTTTTTTCTTTATAGGGTACTTTGGAAATAGTGCTATGTGCTTCCAGGAAAGGAAAAGTTCTTATGGATATATTGCTATTTCACAGCCATTGGGACTAAGACTTAGAGAGTTTTCTTGGATCTACCTTAAATCTTTCATGACTAATTTGGTCCTCAAAAAATCTCTACATCAAATTTATATTCCATAACAAGGACTAGGATGCTTTCAATAAAATTGTGAGATTAACTTATCTCTGAAGATACTATAAAGGTATGGGTTCCTGGATACTAGAAGATTGCCAAATTCTCAGAATTCATTTCTTTGAGCTAATATAATCATGCTTTCTACCTCTAAAGAATTAGTGAAGAAAACAGGCAGCCAGACCAAGTCAATCCCAGAACAGTTGTCTCCTCCAGGAGTGACCAATCAAAGAACTGACACCTCTTAATAGAAGAAATGGTTAACACCAATTTTGTATAAACTCTGGTTCACTTTGAGAGGCAGTCTTCAGTTGCAGCATACATGTAAGAAAATGTAAAATTTATAAACACTGGAGTATTCTGGGGTAGAACAGTGTTGGCAGGGATTGCCATGGGTTTGACTTACTAAAACTATCTGCTATTAACCACTCTTGGATGGGACTATCCCCTTATTATTGGTTTCTACAATAATATTTTGCTATCAAAATGTTATATGAAATATTAACTTTATGGTCATTTATGAATGCCCATAGAAACATACATTAATATTGTTTAATTCTGGTGGCAAGTAAACTTTTATTTAATTTAGAGTGAAGAAATGGATGCTAACCATGATTGAGTAACTTGTAGGGAACAAAACACAAAAGTATTTGTACAAAAGCCAGACCCTAACTCTTTATTTCATGTTCCCCTTTCCCAGTCACTACAGTCTGAGTCATACCTGCATACACAGGTATGCATCAAAAGGAATACAGAAAAATGGAAATAAAAATTATTTTGATGCAAAAATTTCTGAAATGTATGCATAGTTTTTCATAATACACATATCCATGAAATTTTTGAAGTGCCCTCATATACTAATCATGGTGATTAATGTTCAAACTATTGTAAAAGAATTTTAAAGTGATTTTAACATTATACCCGTCACTGTTTTTTTCTTCCCTAGTAGCTCCTACAGAGAAAATGAAAGACACAGAGGTCAAAGAGGGGGCATTTTCTAACCCAAGAGGTAAATAATTCACCATGTATTAATAAGGGATTAGCCTACAAGAGTTCCTCCCTGAAGCAAGGGAATCTATCCTTTGAATATTAATCCCCAGTAATGTAGGATTTTCATGAAAAGATAACTTGAGCATCTCTGAATAGCCCACTTCAAACATCAAAAATGAGAATGAAAAGAATGCTGGAAGTCCTGTCTAAGGCAGACCCTGAAACAGCAGTGGAAAGCTCTGATGGCTGCAGAAGTGTGTGGATGAGCAAAGCAGAGTGAATCTTTGAAATTCTGAAACACCTTCCCCCAACCCCAAATGCTCCAAATTACCTATCTCTGTTTGACCTGAAGCCAGGACCAAACCTACAGTTAAAGGCAACCTGCTACATTAGGCTTTTGTAGAAGGTTCCATAGGCAGAGATAGAGGTATCTAGACAAAGTAGAAGGCTTTTCACACACACTGATTCAATACAAATCCATTAAACAAGCATTTATTAAGCCATATTTGCCCATGTTCACTACTAAGGAATATAATTTCCCTCTATGAGCTTAGAATCTATTATTTTTTTTGGTGCAGATTAACTTTACATGAGCTTAAAGAGTATAAACCAATTTTACCAGGGACCATAAATCCCCAGCTGAGTAAATCATAGGACTCAACCAAAATATGAAAATCTCCAAAAAGCTCATGGAAAATGTGTATTATAAAAAAATCTGTGCATGAATTTCAAAATTTTTGCACCAAAATAAACATCTTTTAATTCTATTTCCATGAACGTTTTGAAATAACCTCAACTACCTGCATTCAGTCACATGCACATCAATATTTGCATTTTTTTCAGTAATTCACCAAGGTATCCTTCCTTTAATAAGACATAGTCAGGAGTCCTTAGAGTTTAGCATTGTACAAAGAAATTGCTGAAAAGACATGTCTGAACAAACCCTGGCTTCTCCTCTTAAGCTTTGCCAGCCTACTTACCTTCTGCCCCTGATTCTTATGCTCTGCCCTAGGTGCCCCTTACTGTACCTCTATTTGTTGTGCTAACATAAAAAAGTTAATGTTATCTTAAACAAACAAAAAATTGGCTCTGTACACTTGTTTCAGCTGAAATTGGCTAAAATGTTCAGAAAAGTATGTTAACACAGAGTAAATGGGAAATGAAAATATTACACATATTAAAGAGACTTCAAAGAGCTGGCAGAAAATGGAATTAAAAGCTTATTTTGGTACAAGAATATTTTGAAATTTATGAATAGTTTTTTTCATTCTACACATTACCCATGAACTTTTTGAAGAACCTTCTAAGCATGGCAAGCTATCTAAGAAAAGCTTTCTGAACCTGTGAGAGCAAGTTGGCCTATGAGGCTGGAAAGTTCTATCTCACTTCCTACAGTATTCCCTGAAAAAGAGATAGCCACTCTCTTTGTCCCAGGGCTAACATAAAATCCATTGGCAAGACAGCCTGGTGTCCTCTGGCTAGTCCCACCTGGCTTGTACATGGCAGGCTTCATATGTTTTTAACAAAAGCTTAAGACTCAGGGGTGGACTCTGTGCAGCAGCTAAGATGCCACTGGGGCATTGAAGGACTCTAGTCAAAATTCCTGAAATTGGTGGTTATTTCAAACTACTATAATAATAAAAATATCTTTATCATGAAACAAATGTATTTCCATTCGCCTGTGCTTTTGCTAAGCAAGAACATGACAACTCCAAGGGAGGTTTTAATTTGAAAAGGGGCAAGGAATGAGAGCCAAGGCATTATGGTTTTCCTTGACAGGAATGACATTTCTTTTCCTAGATTCCCTTATTATTTTTAGGTTTAATGAATCCATGTACCAATCTAGATATATGCTACCGTCAAACTTTTAAAGACAATTATTCTGCTTGGAATTAAGGGCAATGATCTAAATTTGACTAGAAACATTTGATTAGAAAGAGAAGAAACAAAGTTTACATCTTTATTCCCAGTTAGCCCATGTTATCATTTTTGGACTGACTCATCCATCAATAGACCACTGAATAATGCAGAATTCCATTCATTTGTAGAAAATAGCATTGTTTCTTTATAACATACTAGGATGCTTGTATCTCATTACATGCTGTAACTTACACAATACCATGATTTAAAATATATTCAGGGGAAGACATTTGGCACAGTAGTTAATATGGTGCTTGAGAGCCCGCATCCCTATTAGAGTGCCTGGTTCCAGTCCCAGATCTACTCCAGATCCTAGGTTCCTGCTAGTTCACACCTAGTAGGCATAGGTGATGGCTCTTGGATCCTTGATTCCCATGTGAAAGGCTCAGACTGAATTTCCAGTTGTGGATTCAGCCTAGCCCAGCCACAGCCATTACGGGCATTTAGGGAGTGAACCAGCCTATCTGGGCTCTCTGTCTCTCTACCTTTCAAATAAATTGAAAAATAAATGACAAAAGTATACATAACTGTGTATTTAAAAAGCTAAAAAAATTTTGAATGCTTTAAACATAAATATATGATAAATGTTTAATCTGTGATATGTTTATCCTGATTTGAATATCACAAAATGCATTCATGTATTAAATCAGCACACAGCACCTCATACACAAGAAAGATTTTTACATATCAGTTAAATTTTTAATCAAAAATAAATATATGTGTATGCAAATGTGTATACATGTATGACATGTATAATAGATATACATGTACATATGCATATATTTATACATATTTAAAGTATATGAATAGACCCTGCAGTGGAATATTCTGTCAGAATTTGGTTTTTAGGCATTCCTTATCCCCAGTGCTTTTGGAGAATAGATACATTTTTTCTGAGAACAAAGATTCAATTATGATGATTTCCATGGCTATCATTTTATTTGGGAGAAAACGTTATCAATCCCAGTGATGTCCTTTTAATTCCAAATGGAGGTTTACTGTGAGAGGCCCAAAGCCTGAGAATTCAGAGTTCATAAGAAAGCCTTGAGAATAACTGTCTTGGGTGTACGTAAACAACACTGATGCCTGATGTGCCTAACTAAAGAGAAATAGCCACTGACACCGACTTCACAGAGAAGGAGACTATAGCTGCACATGGAAAAAAAAAACAGGAATGAAGGCTTTTCAAGATTCCATGTGATACCAAAAACAGGTAGCAGAATTATCAACACAAGGAACCCAATGCCTGAAGAATGCAGAAAGATAAAATCGGTGGCATTGCACTTTTTTTTTCTTTTGCAAACTTCATCATTGGAAATGTTTCCTCTCTTCCATTTTGAAGATTTATAATGCTGTTCTTTATGCTTTCATGAATTTCAAGCTGGCCCCTGAAAATTGTTTCCTCAAAATATTTAAAACTTTTCAATGTTGTGTTTTAAATTTTTTAAAGCCAACAATATTATAAAGAGAGAGAGAGAGAGAGAGAGAGAGAGAGAGAGAGAGAGAAACCCACACTAGGAACTGCAAGTCCTGCCAATTTTTTCTTCCTGCCAAGTCCTATTAGTATAAATGAACAGTTTATTTTAAGAAATGCCTGATAAATTACTCTACACAATCAGTAATGAGGGTACTGTCAGCAAAGGAGAATCATTTCCAAAATTTTCTTGGCATTAAGGAGCTCGTGCCTTCTAAGCTCAAACTGGGTTTGTGGTCCTAGCCCGTGTGGATTCCATAAATCTCTCCCTTCTTCCCAGAGAACAGAGGGACCCTGCGATAAGTAGAACTGCTGAAGCTTTTCTTTGTCCACTGTAACTGTTTCTGAAAACTGATACAAACCATGTTCATTTTCAAACTTTCCTTGTCAACAGTTTGTACCACACTTCACAGAGTTTCATTTTTTTCTTCCCTCTTCTTGGACTTTGCCCCAGAGAAAAATATTAAAGACCTCAGGATATTATAGTAAAATAAGACAACACAGGCCAAGAAAAAACAGAAAACAGCATAATATAAAAAGAAAGCTGTTCCAGAGTTTCATATATCTTTTAAGACATAAACATTCACCCAGCGTCTGATTCACGCCCAATGGGACTTCGGAGAAATACAACTGGAGAGATGGGGAGGTTGTAAGTCAAACACAAGTGAACAGCATAACAAACTGCCGCTTCTGGGAAGGGAAGAAAGAAAAATCTAGAATTTAATGAATATATGGATGAAGAAAACCATTAAGGTTGCAATGAAACAGTGGGAAATGAATAATCATAATCAATAACTTCCACAAAGTTCCACCATGGCACTATGTGCACGCCTTCTACATACATCACGTGAAACTGGCTGTAGTTTTATTGATGAAAATCTGGAACCAAACCTCAGAAATAAAAAGAATGGGATGTCTTCTATCCCAAATTTGCTAATGGAAAACTACCTTGTTCTGAAGCCTTGTTTTTTCCAAAGGGAGAAGTAGATGGTGTTCTTTTTCATTAATTATGGCAGCAAAGCCACCAAAGCTATTGTGGGAAAGAGTCTGTCACCCATTCACCCATGAAGGTGTTTTGTGCTTTTTTAGAGGAATCATATAATATGAAACTTAATGCACAAATAAATTAAACAAATACCTCTATGTCCTTGTCCACTCTTAGTATTCTTTGGCTTGCTTCTAAATCTGCTGGTGATGGGCTTCTACTACCTTCACTGTAAGACCCTCTTCCAGCCACTGTCTAAAAGACTTCCACTTACTCTTAGCAGTGTCTGTATAATGTTTGTGGTGACCCTGCATTGAAATGTTGTTAGGCCTCCAACTAGGAGACAAAAGTGTTTCATACAATTTATACTACTCATATTTTGTATTTAATATGTTTAAACACTAAGATCAGAGTTCAGCGTTTAATGCAATGCAGTATGTACACAAGCTGACTAAATTACAGATGAACAGAAGAGATGCTGCATACTTCCTCCAATCTTATAGCAAGAGGAAAGATACCAGCTATTCTTGGGAAATATTTATAAGTTCCAAGCATTCTTAGCATCATTAATAAGCAAACATCCCAACAGTCCTCAGAGGTCACTGAGGACAATTGACTCCCATTTTGCAGATGAGGAAACTGAGACCTGGAAAGAGGTCAGTGATTTTTTTTTTAGAGCAATAACATCAACATCACAGGAACAAGTACCACACAGGGCAAGACCTCAGGACCCTAAGCCACCCTGCCTAATCTGTTTTCCCAGGGTCTCTACTCAGAATGCTACCTATCTCCTCTGCACAAGGCTGGAGTGTTTTGGTCAATATCCACACTAACATTCCTGAAGGGGCTGGAAGGGAGCCGAAATGGCTGGATAATAAATAGACTCTAATATGGGCTTAATTTGTACTCCATAAAAGCCACACAGAAAATAACAATGGAGTGGAAAATCTCCTCAACTAGAAGACTCTTAGCTTCACCGTGGCCACAACAGAAATACGTTTCTACACAAAATGTATACTTCAAGGCTATTGGGTTTGATTTTAAGTTGCTATTATCATCACATTTCATTAATTAGAAAGATCAAGGGAAGAAAATTCTGCAATTCATACCATGAAGACCCATAATGTCAACTGAGTTTCCTCAACTGCCAAGCCTATCATGTACTCTGATTATTTTCCAGGCATATCCAGAGTGCAAAGCAGGTGTGAAGGGTCCTTTGTGTGGAGCCTCATCTCACCTTGGGGTGACAGAGAGCATTCTCAGATCAGTAGATAATGAAATAAGCAAATGCAATAATTATAGCAGGATAATTGCTTCTGAAATTATTTTTACCAATACCAGGAAAAATGTGACGATAGATGCACAGTTTAAATGGGCTAAATGTCAGTTAACTTTCCACACATAACTTCAAACCTACTGTCAGCTCGCTCTCTCTCTCTCTCTCTCTCTCTCTCTCTCTCTCTCTCACTAGGGTTAGAAATGGCTACTGCACAGTTAATAATATTTCCCAGAAAGGTCAAGGTGACTCCTGTGAGCCTCATTCGAGGCTTAATCATTATATGCTCATACTTTTAAGGCTACTTAAAGCACAGGTACATTGCAAGGCTACAAGAAGACACCTGTGATATGTAGTCTGATTCCCCAAACTCTGGTAACAGCTGATAAACTAATGCAGTCTTAACTCAAGGACAGCTAAACCCTGGATTTCAGTCTGTATGACTGAATAAGTAGTGGGTTGTCTTAAAAAGATCAGTTGTGCCCAAGTCCACTCTGTGAGACTGAGAACTGAGAAGCTAACTCATTGAGTTGGGGCTACTTAAGCAGAAAAGTGGTATAATGGTTGGGTGGCCATTACAGGATATGTGTAGGCTGGATTTGTGAGGAGAGACTGGCTATGAATGTGCAGAGGAAGTTGACTGGGAAAGAAAGGCAAGAGAGGCATGGGAACGATGCTTCAGAGACAGAAGACAGGGCAGAGCTGTTCCGTTCCTGCCATTGTGTAAGCTGGTCATTGAGCTTCTCCTATGCACAAACTTTCAATAAATCCTCCTTCAAGTAAGACAACTTAGGTGCATGTCTGTTTCTTATAACCAATTGAGCTTGGAGAAGAACAAAGGCCCAAGAGAAATTATTAAAAACCTTCTGGGGTAGTTCAACCATTGTGCTGTCCAGCCCCAGGCAGAAAGAGCTTCCCCAAACTCACAGCAATGTCAAGACTCCCAGAAGAGGGTGTCCCCTAGTGTAGTTACTGGTACTTTGCAATACTTCAAATAGTCTGTTCTTTCTTCCTCTGAAAGTAACATAACACTGAAATTTAATACTAATCACTCTTAGATTAAAAGATGACAAAAAAGTGAATTGATGAGAAAAAGATGCCACTACAGAAACAGATATAGGAATGTGGTCAGTTAATTTGGATCTAATGTCTTTTCACTCTAATACAATTGGAATGCATTGCATTATGTGTTACTTACAAGTGAGTTTAATGCTGATAGAATAGGTAAAATTTCCCTACCTAATGTGTACCTCCATAGTGTAGCATTCTCTGTTCAAGCTAAAGATAAGAAAGCAAGTAGTAGCTATTTCTAAAAACTATAATTTGGGACCAGCCATTAGATTATGAGCTCCTGCAATGTTTGGCACAGATGAATTTAGAAGAATTAATGTCATAAAGCATCCATACTGTCCAAAGCAATTTATTGATTCAGTGTGATCCCAATCAAAAAACTAAGGACACTCTTCTCAGATATAAAATGATTACCCTAAAATCCATATGGAAACACAAGAGACCCTGATAGCTAAAGCAATCTTAAATAATAAAAAAGCCAGAGGTATTACATTATCGATTTTAAGACATATTGCAGAGTATTTATAGTCAAAATAGCTTGGTGCTGGCACAGAAATAGATGTGTGGACCAATGGAACAGATTATAAACCCCAGAAATTAATCCACACTTCTACAACCAACTAATTTTTGACAAATGAGTTAAAAATCCCTCCCTGGAGAAAAAAACAGTCTCTTCAAAAAATGGTACTGGAAAAATTGAATCTACATATGCAGAAGTATAAAACAAGACCCCTAATGGCTGTTGCCGTGGCTCAATAGGCTAATCCTCCACCTTGCGGTGCCGGCATACCAGGTTCTAGTACCAGTTGGGGCACCGGATTCTGTCCTGGTTGCCCCTCTTCCAGGCCAGCTCTCTGCTATGGCCTGGGAGTGCAGTGGAGGATGGCCCAAGTCTTTGGGCACTGCACCCGCATGGGAGGCCAGGATAAGCACCTGGCTCCTGGCTTCGGATCAGCACTCTGTGCTGACCGCAGCGCACTGCCTGCAGCGCACTGCCCGCAGTGGCCATTGGAGGGTGAACCAACGGCAAAGGAAGACATTTCTGTCTCTCTCTCTCTCACTGTCCACTCTGCCTGTCAAAAAAAAAAAAAAAACAACAACAAGACAACTTCCTTATACAAAAATCAAGTCAAATGGATCAAGGATCTAAACTTAATACCTGAAGCAATCAAATTACTAGAGAAAAAACATTGGGGAAACATTACAAAACATTTGCCTGGGAAAAGACTTTTTGGACAAGGTCCCAAAAGCACAGGCAATCAAAGCAGAAATAGACAAATGGAATTACATCAAGCTAAGAATCTTCTGCACAGCAAAGGAAATATTCAACAAAAAGACAACCATCAGAATGGGATAAAATACTTCCAAACTATACATCTGATAAAGGATTGATATCCATATTATACAAGGAACTCAAAAAACTCTATAAACAACAAAACAAACAACCCAGTTAAGACATGGGCTAAACAGATGAACAGGCATTTTTTTTTCCAAAGGATAAAATCCAAATGGCCAATAGACACATGAAAAGATGCTCAGGTTCACTGGACATCCAGGAAATGCAAACCACAATGAGGTTTCACCTCATCCTAGAATGACTATAACCTCAAGATCAAAAAATAACAAATGCCAGTGAGGATGTGGAGAAAAAGTTACACTAATACACTATTGGTAGAAATGTAAACTAGTACAATCATCATTGAAGACAGTATGGAAATTCCTCAGAAATCTCAAAATAGATCTTTCATATGACCCAGTCATTCAATTCCTGGGAATTTACCCAAAGGAAATGAAATCAGCGTATGAAAGAGTTATCTGTATCCCTATATTTGCAGCAACTCAATTCACAATAACTAAGATCCGAAGTCAACCCAGGTGTCCATCAACCAATGACTGGATAGAGAAAATTTAGTATATATATATATATATATATATATATATATATACACACACTACTTAGCCATAAAAAGAATTGAAAACCTGTATTTCACAACAAAAAATGCCATTGGAGACCATTATGCTTACTGAAATAAGCCAATCCCCAAAAAACAAATATCATATATTTTCTCTGATTTGTGGTGATTAATATATAAAGTACAAGTATAATATATATAAGTAAAACTGACATTTTGAGATTTGGTTATTGTTTATAGTTTTTGTCTATACTTCTGAGGACAGTGTTCTTTCTATTTGTTACTTCTTCTGATTATAAAATAAATTGAAAGTATGACATCACAAAAATTAAAAGAATTAAAGAAAATTTAAAATTAAAGAAAAATTAAAAGAATTAAAAGAAAAATTAGAAAGGAAGGAGGAGGCCAGGAGGGTGGAAAATATGATTGTGTCCTCAAAACCATATATATGAAATACATGAAATCTATTCACTTTATTCAAACACAATTTAAAGGATAAAAAACATAGTGAGCTCTCTAAAGGAGAAGAGGAAATTCTCCATCATTTCTGCCCCTTGTAGGGAGATTTTTTAATTCGAAATTTCAGTACTGGATTGTGGTATGATAGGCTAAGCCTCTGTCTGTGGTGCCAGGATCCCATATAGGCACCATTCACATCCTGGTTTCTCTTCCAGTCCAGCTCTCCGCAATGGCCTGGGAAAGCTGTGGAGAATGGCCTGAGTCCTTGGGCCCTGGTACCCACAGGGAAGACCCAGAAAAAGCTCCTGGCTTCAGATTGGCACAGTGCTAGGCATTGCAGCCATTTGAGCAGTGAACCAGCTGATGAAAACCTTTCTCTCTGTTTCTCCCTCTCTGTCTGTAACTTTGCCTCTCAAACAATCAAAATATTTTTAAAAAAAGGATTTTAAATTTCATTTCTTCACGATTTTTCATAGATTATACTATACCCCATTATCCCATTATAGAGCTTCTAAGAATGTAAAAGCTTTCTTTGTGGATCACCACTCAATTAAAATGACCTTTATATTAAGGTTTCAAAATGGTCCTAACAAGAAAACTAATATTTGTCTTTGTGTTTATGATATCAGGCATTATTCCTCAGATGGCAAATTTATTCATCCTGTATACTAACTCCAAATGATTATTAAGTCCTGTACCACACACCATTCTCTAAAGCCAAGTGGCCACAGATTTGGTGAAAAAGGCCCCAGGATTAATTAACTATGTCTGCCACAGATGCAGGGCTGGGGGAAGGTGGAATGCTAGATATTAGACAGCTTTAGCTTACTCCTTAAATATATAAACAAGTGTTTTAACCTAGAGAACTGCATTTTGAGCCTAACAAAAATTCAGCTTCAAATAATCTTTTCAAATAGAGGTGTTGACATTGAAAACTAAAGTAATATATTGAAAATAAGAGTGACAGAAAGCTTATAACCTTTTGGTTCTTAAGAAAAAAGATAAAGCAACCAATGAATAACTAAGAAACTTCCAAAATAATATAAAACTCAGCTCCAGCAAGTAGATTTTCCTCATAATGGGAAAGGACCATCTTTCAATCAAAGAGAAAAACCTTTAAAATTAATAAAAATAATGATGCCATCAACGTGGGCTTTAGTCCTAAAAAATCCTTTCAATCCTGATAAGGCTAAAGTCTCCCTTGGTAACACGTTTGAACTTTGGCTTTTTTTTTCTTTATTTTGATAGTTGAGAAACTGAGGAAGAATATAGAGGAAAATTGATTCAAAGGCCCAGTGGGTTTAGCAAATAAATTGAGGGACATGCTAATTACACTAATCTAATAGTTGTACATTGTATACACGCATTGAAACATCAGAGTGTTTTCCAGATTCCTCCATCTTGTTGCAAATGACTGGATTTCATTGTTTTTGACTGCTGTATAGAATTCTATAGAATACATGTCCCATAATTTCTTTATCCAGTCTACTGTTGTTTGGGCATTTGGGTTGGTTCCAGGTCTTAGCTATTGTGAATTGAGCTGCAATAAACATTAATGTGCTGACGGCTTTTTTGTTTGCCAATTTAATTTCCTTTGGGTAAATTCCAAGGAGTGGGATGGCTGGGTTGAATGGTAGGGTTATATTCAGGTTTCTGAGGAATCTCCAGACTGACTTCCATAGTGGCTTCACCAGTTTGCATTCCCACCAACAGTGGATTAGTGTCCCTTTTTCCCCACATCCTCTCCAGCATCTATTGTTGGTAGATTTCTGAATGTGAGCCATTCTAACCAGGGTAGGGTGAAACCTCATTGTGGTTTTGATTTGCATTTCCCTAATTGCTAGTGATCTTGAACATTTTTTATGTGTCTGTTGGCCATTTGGATTTCCTCTTTTGAAAAATGTCTATTGAGGTCCTTGGCCCTTGTGCTGACTGTTGTTGTACAATGTAATACTTTATCCATTTTAGTTTTTTTTATATTCTAGTACTAGTGGTTGAACTCTGTAATTAACACACAATTATTCTTAGGTGTTTAAATTTTAACTGAAAAGTGATCCCTATGAAATATAAGAGTGGGATTAAGAGAGGGAGGAGATGTACAATCTGGGACATGCTCAATCGGACTTGCCCCAAATGATGGAGTTAGAATTGTGCCAGGGGATTCCAATACAATCCCATCAAGGTGGCATGTACCAAGGCCATCTCACTAGTCCAAGTGATTAATTTCAGTTCACAATTGATTACACTGATAGGTCTAAGAGTCAAAGGGATCACACAAACAAGACTAGTGTCTGCTAATACTAACTGAGAGAATCAAAAAGGGAGAGAATGATCCAACATGGGAAGCGAGATACACAGCAGACTCATAGAAGGGCAGATGTCCTAAATAGCACTCTGGCCTCAGAATCAGCCCTTAAGGCATTCAGATCTGGCTCAAGAGCCCATGAGAATATTTTAGGCATGGAAAGCCAAGACACTCTGGAAAACAAAGAAGACCTAAATGAAAGATCTCTGCGAGTGAGATCCCAGTGGAAAGAACGGGGCCATCAAAGAGGGAGGTACCTTTCTCTGAAGGGAGGAGAGAACCTCCACTTTGACTATGACCCTGTCGGAATAAGATCAAAATCAGCAAACCCTAAAGGCTTCCATAGCCTCGGCAACTCATGACTAGAGCCTAGGGAGATTACTGACGCCATAAACAAAAGTGTCAAATTGTTAAGTCAACAACAGGAGTCACTGTGTATTTACGTCTCATGAGGGATCTGTCCTTAATGTGTTGTCCAATGTGAAATAATGCTATAACTAGCACTGAAACAGTATTTTTACACTTTGTTTTTCTGTGTGGATGCAAACTGATGAAATCTTTACTTAGTATATACTGAATCGGCCTTCTGTATATAAAGATAATTGAAAATGATTAAAAAAACTTGGTGTTAAATTGGAAATTGCATAGATAATTAATCATTTTTTAAAAAATATCATGTAGGATCTCTGTCCTTAATGTGCTGTACATTGTGAACTAATACTATAACCAGTACTCCAACAGTGTTTTTCACTTTGTGTCCCTATGTGAAAGCAAACTGTTGAAATCTTTATGTAATATGTACTAAACTGATCTTCTGTATATAAAGAGAATTGAAAATGAATCTTGATGTGAATGGAAGGGGAGAGGGAGAGGAAAAGGGGAGGGTTGCAGGTGGGATGGAAGTTATGGGGGCGAAGCCATTGTAATACATAAGCTGTACTTTGGTAATTTATATTCTTTAAATAAAAAATTTATATATAAAAAAAGAAAATCTTCACTTTAAAAAAAAAGAAACATCACAGTGAACACAATCAATAGGTATAATTATGTGATCAGTAAAAATAAAACTTAAAAACAGTGAAAAATTCAAAAGTTGATTTGGAACTTGTTTTAATTCTCAGACACCTGGATTTTCTGGCTGACTCACAGTGATAGGATGGGGCAGCTGCCGGGTACCTCACTGTAAACTGCAATGCAGCTCAGCAGGAGTTTGGCAGAGATGTAGAAATGTTGCAGATCTGAGCAGAAATAGAACTCAGGTGAGTGGCCAGAATATTATCTGACACTGAAGAACAATGCATCTCAACGGAATCGATTCTTCAGAACAGAAAATTGGAAGCAGAAAAAGAAATGAAGTAACAGTTTCAGAAACTGAGCCATTCTGAAAGCCTTATCTGTGTTCAAAATACATATTGAGTGTCTCCCTCTGACACTGATGCACTGATTTAATTTTCTACTGCTGCTATTTTAAGTGAATTTGGAAGACTCAACCTGTATTGAATTTTTATACTTCCATGGAAGGAGATAAAGCGAAAAAATAATCCATTCAGTTTGTACTTAAGCCAGAGACCATTTAATATCTTGGGCTTGCCCTCTAAAAGGCATAAAGTGTATTCATCTAAAATCAGACCAGAAAAAAAAAAAAAAATCAGACCAGATTCTGTCCCATGGAGTGACCACATTTAAGTATGGTCCAATGCAATGACTTTAAAAATCAGATTCCCACTAGATCTGTGACTTAACCACATCCTTAATCTCCCTAAACCATGGTTTCTAATGTGTCAAACAGAGAAAATAGTGTCTCTCTGCCAAGATGAAAGAATATTTTTAAAAGAAGGCATGTTGTTCTGTCTCTCTCTCTCTCACTATCTATTACTCTACCTGTCAAATAAAATAAGGCATGTTGGGTACCTAGTACAGTGTCTGACAGCTACTGCTCAATGCACATTAAGTATTATTTTTAATCTATAAACTATATACAAAACTATAAATTGACATACCTCTTAGTATTATTAAACTGCTTTTCAGTAGAGAACTTTGGACTTCATATCCTGCCAAAGGCCTCATGAATCATCAGTAGCTGAGACTAGAAATAAAGAGCATCTACTCACAAGTCAGTGTATGTAATTGGATTAAAGGCATTCCACTTATTTGGTATGGTTGGCTATTAAGACAGCTTCCTTTTAGTCCAAACTACTTTAATATTTAAATAGAGAAAAGCATATTTATCATTCAAAATCTTTAGACATGATCAGGCATATCTTATAGTTCTCAAATATGATTTTAATTAAGTTTTTTTTTATCTCTTTTGCTCAAAAACAACCTAATAATAGTACAGCTGAAACTCCAAGGTGTGGTAAACCAACATCAAAAATATGTATTAAATGCTTCTGTGAATATACATTTCTAATAGCAAACATTTTGTCCCATTTAGATTTTTGTCATTGTTGTTATACAATTAGAAATATATGAATCATTTTATGTAAATTTTTTCTCATTTTATTGCCAACTAAATGTTACTAATGGGACAACATTAATGGCCATGAAAACTCAAGACACATTGTTAATGTTCACGACACTTTGTGGGGGATTTTTTTGCCAAAACGCCTTCATCAAAGTTGCAGTTTGAGATAGATTAAAATATGAAGTTCATGGAGAAAGCTAATATATAATCAAAGACCGTAAGTCCTTTCAAGCCTTTATATCTGAGTAAAAATATCATCAGCAACAGAAATAACTGTAATAAAATATAACTGCATTCCAGCAAGAGAAAGTTATCTTTGGTCTACAAGTTTCAGTGGAGCATCTAAAAGTGAAAATATAGCAAAAATCCATGGACAGTTATCTCTCCATCTCCACAGTGAGTAATGAGAAAACAACAGATTATAACTTTTTATAACTTTTTTTTTTTGGACAGGCAGAGTTAGACAGTGAGAGAGAGACAGACAGAGAGAAAGGTCTTCCTTTTTCCGCTGGTTCAGATTATAACTTCTTGAGACAGTGGCATCTGGGAACGTTTCAGGGTAAAATAACAACCTCTATTCCTAAAGGAAAAGGAACAGATCTGCACACACACATATATGTTCCTACTGAACTTTTTAACGTAAATTAGGGAGAATATTTCAGTTTTAGTCTCGTCTGCTAAGTAGAAGGCATTATTTTGGCAATAATAACTTCTGAGCCTTCACTAGGCAAGTTAAATATACTTTATAGAATGGCTTATCTCCTAGTGATTCTGAGCTAGTGATTTAATCATCTATAGAAGGGAAACTGACTTCCAAAACTCAAAACTAACCATAACCTTTACCCAATCTTGGTGAGCCTTACATTATGAAAGCAAGAAGTGTAACAAAAGAAAGATTTAGGTTCCCAGGTGAATTAGGCAATATTGTGGAATTCTAAAATCTGAAGTAGTACATTTGCCTTCACTAAATGTTGTTCAACACATTTCTGTACATAACAGATTTATAGCATTCATTTTTACCCTGATTTCCTGTTTCTCTGTCCATTCACCAATAAGTATTTGGAAGCTTACAATGTTATGTGGAGTGTTTTAAGAGTTGACCTAGGAAGTGAGCACTCCTTGGGGAGCAATTTGATGGGTTAATAGTAGTTCTGAGCCCGGCCTGTGAATCTTTATGAATGCAGTTTGGGGAATGAATTACTTGACCTCAACTCTCTCCATGGGGGTGCACACCTTAATTTTCCACACCAATTTTCAAATGGAATTACAAAAACACTTTACTTATCTAGAGGTCAACTATTCTACAAACTCAACTACTTGGAATACAGACAAGAAGCAAGCAAAAAGAAATATCTGCAGGCAAAGTGAAGTCATAAAATCCCTTAGATTTTCCCCATTAGAGTTGCTAACCAATCAGAGCAGTTCTTTCTGGATTTTAGTAACAATTCTGATCACTATACTGAGGCTGATTTTGAGCCTACATCACACTAAAAGGAACAAATCATAAGTGTGAAAGAGGAACTTTGGAGAAAAGAAAAACATTGAGAGCGATAAGATGTACAAACAAGGGAACTATTTCAAAAATTATACAAAAAGAACAAACAGCACTGTGTGTCTCTATCATCTGTAAGGACATTAAGAGAATGAAGGTACATACTTCTGAGGATGAAAGGATGCAGGCTGTAAATTGGCTGACCCTTTCAGGGAGGGAAAGATGGCACTATTAATAATTATGCTTGACAACAGGTATAGATCAAGGCAGTCTCAGGCAAACTGAACATATGGTCACCCCAGTTTTAAGGAAGAAGATGAAAAATATTATGCTAATTAATTATTCTATAACCATTTTTCATAAAGCATTCCTTAGAATTTCTTAAAGAAATGATATCCCCAATTCATGTGCTCGTTCATTTATTCATTCACAGCTTGTCTCAGTTAAGAGCTATTGCAACATGTTACAATTTTTAATAAAATCTCTCTTGTCTAATAGATTACAACTTTTAAGAGCAAGTACCATATCTTTGCTATATATTTTTTCACATTTCATTTATATTATGTGATATATATCTATTAATTATCAAGAGTCTCCTTATGAAAAATGGAAGACTTAAATACTAAAAATAATGTGGGGGCCAACATTTGGTACAGCAATGAAGCCATTGCTTGGGTAGCCCATATTCCATATCAGAGTGCCTGGGTCAAGTCCTGGTCCTGCTTAACATGCATGTGAGAATGATAACAAACGATTGCATAAGTAGTTATGTCCCTGCCACCCATGTGGAAGACTTGCAGGTATTTGGAGAGTGAACCAGAAAATGAAAGCTCTATCTCTCTCTCTGTCTCTCTCTCCCTTTAAAATAAAATGAAAATACATAAATAAACTGTGGTAGTTAAAAATAACATGAACAATAATTACACTTTCATTCCACTATCTAATCCTAAAGTAATCTTACCAAGATAAAATTTTGACTTTAAGAAGTGCTCTAAGATTCTGGATTTCTCTGAACCATAGTATTTTCCTTTCTAGTGCTGACAACCTCATGACACTATTAAAATACATTACAGAAAATGGACATGTAAGAAAAAAATGTGCTAAAAAGAAATTGCATATTTTTACTCAAATTTTTAATTATTTAATTTGATTATTAGTCTACTAGTAACATTATAGTGTTATAGTTTTCTATATAGTTTGGTTTCATTGATCGATTACAGTTCACATAGAAACTGCTACATTTTCATAGCTTAACCTAACATAAACATCCCTTGATTATACCTTTCTAAATTATCTTTACAGAGAAACCTGGGGGAGGGAGTGTGGGGGAAATCTAAATATGTTCTGCTATGTGTAGAACTCTCACTTTTTGAAACATAACATACATGCACACACATACACAGCCCACAGCTATATTTGCTATATATTTGTATATATATTCTTAACTTCTTGAGAATTTCTATAAAGCCATTTGTTCAAGAACCTGAAATATAGTATATGTTAAACTAAAATATCCAATCAAATTTCAAAATTTTGAAGATACTGGCATCTGGAAACATTTTAGGATTAATTCTATTGAAATACAAATAAAATACAATACAAATAAAATACAATAAAATATTTTAGGATTAATTCTATTGAAATACAAATAAAATACAATACAAATAAAATACAATAAAAGCTACTATAGGGGGCCAGCGCTGTGACGCAGCAGGTTAACGCCCTTGCCTAAAGCGCTGGCATCCCATAAGGGTGCTGGTTCTAGTCCCGGCTGCTTCTCTTCCGATCCAGCTGTCTGCTGTGGCCTGGGAAAGCAACAGAGGATGGCCCAAGTCCTTGGGCCCCTGCACTCCTGGCTCCTGGCTTCGGACTGGTGCAGCTCCAGCTGTTGCGGCCAATTGGGGAGTGAACCAGCGGGTGGAAGACTCTCTGTCTTTCTGCCTCTCCTCTCTCTGTGTATCTCTGACTTGCAAATAAGTAAATAAATATTTTCAAAAAAAGTTACTATAATAGGCAACACAGTGGTAAAAACATCTTGTACCTTAAAGTGCACCCAGTCCAACAAGCAATTGGTTGTTTAAAGTTTTAAAAGCATTTGGCATGGGGAGGTGAGGTAGTCGGAGGATATTTGGGAGCATAGAAGAGGGAAAAGCAATGTATTTGAAGACTATAATGTCACGTCAGAGCAGGAACCACATAAACTGCATCTTAAATGATGCTTAGTCCATCTTCTTTTCCACAAAAATACAACATCTGCTTTCAGTAAAGCAAATGATACCCCTCATCTCTAGGGTGAAAACGGTATCTTCTACCTTCTTTCCAAGTAACTAATGCTATGTGAGCAGAGGGGCATAATTTGACAACTCCTGGGAATCTTCCCTAAAATATAGTGAGGGTATGCTCTTAGCTCCTTTTCCTCTAACCGTCTGTCTGGGACATGGATGTGAAGGTTGAAGCTCCAAGTGCAATCTTGTACTGTGAAGACAATTACTATTCTCCAGTGAAGAAAAATTAAAAGGAACCTGACTTGCCGAGGACATCCCAAGGCAGGGATGCCATACCAACACTGAACTGCCAATCTCCAGACCATCATGAGGGAAATGATTAACCTCTACTTAAGATTGTTATTTAGGGGCCTCTATTGTAGTTAAACATAACCCTGACACAGCTGAGTAGAAGTTAATCTAGGCAAAACATAAAAGCCAATTGCAAAAAAGAAAACAATACCTGTAAAATAACAGGAAAATAGCATGGTGCTTCCAGAAAACTTGACAAGTTCAGAATGACAAGGACTTAATAAGAAAATACTTTTGGATGGGACAGTTGTAAGCTTAATTATAATGGGCCTTACTAACAAGTGAAGAGGACTGAATTTAATTATAAATGCATAGAGGTCATTATTCTACATATGTAAACAAAGAAATAAATTTATAAGAGTAAGTTTGTAAGAAAAGAGTGATTTAATACACAGATCAATTCAGAGTCAACAAGTAGTATTGGAGAAGGTAAGCGGGACAGTGATATTTCCTTCCTTGGTGCGCTTATTGGCCTTGCCTACCTTTTCTAAGGCTCAAATAAATTCCTGACAGGTTTTAAAGAAAGGCACATATATTAATTTACTGTTAATGAAATCAGCATCTGAAAGAGTAATATGTAACCCCATGTTTATTGTCATGCAATTCATAATACAGAATCAAAAAGCTAAGATACAGAATAAACCAAGATGCCCATCAACTAAAGACTGGATAAAGAAATTATGGTAAGTATACACTACGGAATACTACACAGTGGTAAAAAAAAAATGAAATTCTGTCTTTTACAACAATATGGATACAACTGGAAACGAATATACTTAGTGAAATAAGCCAGTCTCAAAAAGACAAACATCATATGCTTTCTCGGATCTGTGGTAACAGTACCTAAAAGGTAACCTATAGCAGTGAAATTGACACTTTAAGATGCAATTATTCAACTGTTTAGAAACATTTGTCTTTCTTCTTCATACTATTTGTTGAACTCTTCATTTAGTATAGGGTTAATCTTTTGAGTATAAAGTTAACTGAAAATAGATTTTTGTGAAAAAATAAGAATGGGAATAGGAGAGGGAGGAGGAAGAAGGATGAGATTGTGGGCAGGGAGAGGGTAGGTTGGAAAGAATCACTATGTTCCTAAGTTTGCATATATGAAAATTTAAAGAAAGAAAAAATTTCTTGTTACCACTGTATAAAACTACAATGAAATTAGTAACTTAAACAACACACATTTATTTCCTTAGAGCTCTGTAGGTCAGGAATTTGAAATGGATTCCATGTTCTAAAGCCATGATGAAGGCAGAGCTGCATTCCTTTTGGAAGATCTAGGGGAGAATCTTGCATTCCTTTACTTGTGGCCCCTTCCTCCATCTTCAAAACACATCACTCCAGTCTCTGCTTCCATTGTTATACCTTTGCCTGTCTCACCCATGTGGCTCCTGTGCCCCTGCTACAAAGCTATGGTGATTAAACCAGGCCCTTAAGGATCATGCAGAATAATTTCCCTAAATCAAGATCCTAAATTTATCTTAAGGATCTGCAAAGTCCCTTTTCTCATATAAGGTAACAGTCACACATTCCAGTCACACGGTCCAGTTCAGGAACGAGGACATGGACATATCTGGGGGTCACTGTTTAGCTTGCCTTAGCAAGCAATCAGATAAAAATACCAGACTAAGAAAAATTAAGACTTTGTTTCTAGCTCAATGACTCAGTTTGAAAGTCATTTATTAGGACTGGTGATGTTGTGCACTGTGTAGAGCCGCTGCCTACAATGCCAGCATTTCTTATGGGTACCAGTTTGGTTCCCAACTGCTCTACTTTTGATCTAGCTCTCTGTTATGGCTTGGGAAAACAGTAGAAGATGGCTCAAGTCCTTGGGCCCCTGCACTCATGTGGGAGATCCGAAAAAGGCTTCTAGCTCCTGGCTTTGGATCAGCACAACTCTGGCCAACCATTGAAGCCACCTGGGGTGTGAACCAGCAGATGGAAGACCTCTCTCTCTCTTTGCCTCTGCCTCTCTGTAACTCTGCCTTTCAAATAAATGAATAAATCTTTTTTTAAAAAAAATAAAGTAATTTATTACCCTACACAATGCTTACATATAAATATTCCTGATAAATACTCAATAACTCTTAGGATTCCTCCCTTTCTTTTTCTTTACTATTCCATATATAACACTTTTCTCCTTATATGGAGCCCCAATTCTCTTCCTTGCAACATCTATTAGTCCTAGTCATGTCCTCTGAAGGCATATTCTTATGTTAACGACTGTGCCCAAGACTTCTAAAAAATACCCAGGTGCAGGACATGATATCAAGGTACCTCACTATGCGCCACTCCTTCCTTCAAGAACCACCTATTGTACACACATATAACCTCTGTCCCCTGTGTCAAAGTACTGCATGCAACAACAGTATGATGGTGGTACAAGCTATCTGTGTTGTTTGGATAGCTGATTAGATGATTATACACAAGAAGAAATGACAAAGATAAATAAATATTGTATGTCAATACAATAATAATACATAAATAAAATATAAAGTTTATAAATGTGTCACCAGAGCATCAACCATACATGATGTCTGAAATGCAATATGTCAGCCACAAACATTGTGAATACATAAGATCAACTGGTTCCAGGAACCAGTTTTTAAGCATACAGCCTGACTGTCAGAGCAAATATTCCCTTAAAAAGCAACATTTGGTATTTGTCATGTTGAACAGAGTTATTCCTAAGAATAGTGATAGAAAGATTGGGTACATCCATGGGCTGTTTAAAACATTTAGTTGCTGTTTGCAAAAAAAATAGACTAAATAAATTCCTGGGTGGCCTTGCCCATGGGTTAAAAGGTCAGAAAGTGACTTAGGGAAGTTGAAACATCACTCTGATGTTCTTCATAGAGAACAAGCATCTGTGGAGCCATCAAGGATTCCCAGAAACTCTGGGTTAGTTTCTCAGGAGCTGAGGAAACAGCCTAGTATTCGCATAGACTACTGTTGTGGGCCCTTTGGAGCAATAACTACTCTTTCCACTCAAGAGGGGGAAGTTACTGGAAATTGGTGATAGCAGCACAAAGCTCCTGCCTTTAGAATCTCAGCAGTCAACCTGAAGGAAGAAGCCTGAAAACTTCAGCTGAGAAGATCCCCTAGATAACATTCTGCTTGGTTTCTACCCTTTACTTCTCCTCCAATACACAGAGCCTAGGTTCCTGAGGGAGGGTGAGGAGCTCTTGGTCCAGGGTCAGATGACCCTGGGCAGGTATGGTTCTCACCATATACTTCAGTCCCAGTCATAATGTTCTCCTTCATCTGGAAATCAATTCCTATCCTCTGTTCAAGATTTGAAAATTAGTTTTGCCTTCTTCTCTTGGAATCAGTCCCACCCTTCAAACCAAAGCCATACAGAAATCTATTATTCTGTTATTTTTATGCCAGGAAATATATTCTGCTTCTGAATACCAACCGTGTGGCTGAGGTCTTCCAGAGCAGAAGGATTTGCCAGAGGTCTGTGGGCTAACTACTTTCTAAGGTTTTATGATGTTCCTTGAATCTATGAGGGGATTTCAAGAAATTTGTGGGAAAATGGAATGATAAGTTTATTTTGGTGTGAAAACAATTAAAAAGTAATGAATATGAGGGGTCTTTGACATGTTCATGGAAATCTATATTATTATAAAATCCACATGGATTTAATTTTTTGCACCAAAGTAAACATATCTGTTAATTCCTTTCCTCCATGAACTTTTGGAAATCTCTTTGCCTATTGTATGTCAAGAGACTGTTGCACCTCCTGCTAGATCTTTTGAAGCCATAAATGCCAATTGCCATGACTCCCAACACATCATCATTCTTTCCATTGTCTATAGGTTGACTGTCCTCTTCCATCCCTCCTCCCACACCAGTGGGCCATCAATCTCCACGTTCTGATATCAATGGGCTGCTTAGACTAATCAATTCTGCCCTTCTCCCCTGTGGTTTGATATCAGTCAGGGGTCCCATTAGAGATCCTTTGGCTCAATGGCATTTTGGAAAATATTCCATTCCATTAAGACTGTTTCTGAGATACTAAGGCTTAGAAATACTATACAGCTTTGTATCACACCGTTTCCATTCTATAGGCAAACAAGAGTTTTTATTTAAAGAACATGAATATTACAGTCTTTATTTAAAAACTCTGTGAATAGATCACCTGTGATTTTTTTTCTTTTTGAAATAAGAAGGTCATTTCCTACATGTCAATTTGCTTTTTGTGTTACGGTTGAGGTAAACTTTACTTTCCTTAAAAAGGAGTTAAGGGTATTAAATCACTGGAACATTTTCAAAAGTACTAATAAGTAAATAATAAAAAAATTCAAATGTTTCATAGATTTGATGTAGAGTATTTTTGTTATATAATCATCATTGTCAAAGTAAGCTCCGTTTAATGGAGACCCCAGTTTTCATGCCTACATTATGACATCCAATCCTTCACCTCTACTCAATATCACTAAATTATCCATAGCATAAAGTATACATACAGATATAATAATAATAATGTTAAATTTGTATAGCACTCAAAATTTTGATACTATATTCAAGAATATATCATACAAACACACATACACCTTAAATCACATGCATAGTTCAGGAGGATAGTATTGGTCTATCTATACTAAAGAATATGTGTATCTGCCAACATCTAAAACTGGCTAATTTTCAAATTCTCCAGCAGTTCTCTCTCTCTCTCTCTCTCTCTCTCTCTCTCTCTCTGTGTGTGTGTGTGTGTCCTAATTGAGTGTTATAGGAAAAAAGCATTTATTTCAAAGGACTAATTTACTAACATATTGAGATTGTTTGTTTTCTACTATGAAAAAAAAATAAATTGACATTGAGGTTTGTAGGAATTTAAATTTGGAAGAGAAAATAAACCAGTAGGTATGTCCACATACAGAGACAGATGCTTGAGTGTTATAATAATACCAGGACTGACACAAGGGTTAGTGTGTAGATTACGTTTATCACATTTTCTGCACTTCATGTATGTGAGGGGGTGTCGTGGTTTCAGACATTTTGTACTGCAACATAAGAATAAAAAGTTACAAGACGCCCATGCCACAGCTCACTTGGTTAATCCTCCACCTGCGACTCCAGCACCCCGGGTTCTAGTCCCGGTTGGGGTGCAGGATTCTGTCCCGATTGCTCCTCTTCCAGTCCAGCTCTCTGCTGTGACCCAGGAAGGCAGCAGAGGATGGCCCAAGTGCTTGGGCCCTGTACCCACATGGGAGACCAGGAGGAAGTGCCTGGCTCCTGGCTTCAGATCGGCGCAGTGCACCAGCTGTAGCAGCCATTTGGGGGGTGAACCAACAGAAAAGGAAGACCTTTCTCTCTGTCTTTCTCTCACTGTCTAACTCTGCCTGTAAAAAAGAAGAGGCAAAATCTGTTATTTCAAAAAAAAAAGTTACAAGAAAGCTCCATTGTGTTTAAACAGAAATACTCTGAAATAAAGGCTTCCCTTTTCTAACCTCTCACAAAAGGTTAAATGTTGACATTTCCTTTCAGACATGTGAAGCATTTAATTAGAGTGAAGAAGAGAAGTCCAAAGAAAATACATGGCTTAAAATTTAGAGGGTGATGGTTGATATTCAAGAAAAGTGCAGGAAGAAGCCATGTTGGCAGAGGATTTCCCCATGTATTAGCAAAAGTATGCTGGTTGACAGGGTTGAGCAATTTAGACTGCTCCAGAAACTGCTCAAATAGGAATGTTCTATTTCTTTCATTCATGAATTCCAGGCTTTCCTCTCTTTTTGTCTGTCTCCTTTTAATCTTTGTTATTCTATCCTTTACTCCTTAAAAAAAGACAACAGAAACTTAAATGCTAAGGAAGAACAAAATTCTCTTTTTGTATTGGTTTAGAAATAGTTCATTTTTCTTTTTGCCATGAGTACTCAAAATTTTAAAGTCAAATAGATGACTTGAAGGCATAAAACTAAGGTGGTTATTTTTTATTTCAGGAGAAGCATGGCCTTTGATTTCTTTTTTAAAATCACATGTACCTGAATGAATTTATATCAGGGACTTTGAATCTCACTCAGGGAGTTTGAATGTAAAGAGACCAGGAAGCATTTCTGGAGCAAAGATTTGTGTGTGTGTGTGTTTTTTTGTTGTTGTTGTTGTTGTTGTTCTAGATGAAAGAATCCCATTTCCAAAGAAAATATATTGATATATCAACTGGAATGGCAACCTTTGGTTTGGAGTTTCTATAGTTCTGATCTGATTCAAGACTAAATGCATTTGAGGATAATTCTTTTTATTTCTCTTACTAGGAAACCTCACAACTAAAGATTTAGAAAATAGATCAGAGAGAAAATTGTCTCTAATTCACCACAAAGGAAGGGAAATGCAAACAATTGGATCTTATTAGATCTAAAATGCCAAATATGGACTCAACTGTCATATTTTCTGAAGACTAGAGAACCCTATTGCTATGCACTAAGGCAAAGTTGCCATTCTGATTATAATGTGAGCTACCATAAGCATATAGAACCTCAAAGATTGGGACAATAGGGAAAGATACTCTATACCATGGTAACATGTGCAACTCCAACCTGGTGCCCACTATGGAGAGCTGAATACAAGTTCCACTTGTAATCTTGCTCAAGTCTAGGAAATCCAGAATGGTGCTTTGTATACCAGGTGACAGAGAGACAAAATAGGATGAGAGCTACTCCTATTAGATGTGTTGACAAGGAAAACACCTTGACACTTCAACATAGTAAAACAGCTCCAATTAAGCTTCACTTAAAACCAAAAATCTTTAGGATGATATTGTTTTGTTTCAGATTCTACTCCACCCTATTCTCTTGAATGATTCCCAAAGAATTATTTAAGTAACTTGCTTTTTGTAACCTTCCTGTCAGATCTGGTTTTTCCATCAGCACTAATATACCATTTACATTTTTTGAAGGGAAGAAGAAAGCATTATAAAGATAGTCAAACAAAATGATATATAGCATTTCTGCTAAGGTCTTGCTGTAGAATTGAATTCCTCCAATTTGAAATGCCTTCCATGAATGTAAAAGACATAAGCAGTCAGTCTTGATGGCTAAAAAAGGCAAATGAGGTAAGAACGACATTGATAGGCTGTTTGTCTCAAATGTCCCATAAATAGGAATGTGAAATTAATTCTTTTCAATCTACATTCTCTGCTCAAGGAAAACTCAGTGGTAAGCTGAGGAAAGTCATGTGAGAATGTTGGAATTTGAATTATCATTTCCATGCTTATAATATGGGAACTTCTCATAGAAATAAAAATAAGACACTGAAGTACAGATTTCCTAAATTTCCTGTACAATCCATGATTGCATGCAGGATGACATTTTTTAAGGGATCATTTTCTTTTTCATCCTCTAATCAGGGCTACTGGAATGATCTCCCCCTGCTGCATATAGGCTGTAGGACAACTGGGGAAAGAGACTTTACCCTAAGCCTGCTGTTGTAACAGCTGGTGGCTTTGGCATTTTCTTATAAACACGCAAGCCAAAGAGGAATTTCTCCCTTATAATTGGTCTCATTCCACAATGCCAACAACAATGAAGTGCTCAGAAAGGAAAGCTCATTTCTGTTTATATGAAAATAGATCTGAACTCTGTAAGGCAAGGAAATAAATAACAAAAAGCTTCAAAGACCACAATGAGAAGCAATCAAATCTGGATGCTGTCTGAGATTTGGCACAGTGGCTCCCTATATCAGCCACCAGTGCTCGGCAGCTGGTGCTAACCTCCCTTTCCTCAAACCTTACCTAGCTCAGTCCCTGCAAACTTTGGGCAAGCTGCTTGCTGACCAATCAACCAGTCAACCAATCAATCATATGGATTGAGCGTGGGAAACACCCTTAGTGATCATGCACTCTCAAACACCGTTTCTCCTTTAGGAATACTTCATAGATACTAAGCTATCGATCTAAAGTTTATGAAAGTGATGATCAAAAATGCCTTCAGGAGGCAGCATAGCTTCACAATCAAAAGGCATGCATTTTTGAGTAACAGAATTGAATGCAAATTCTGCCTCTGTGACTTTCTAATTGTGTGAACTTGATCAGGTTATTTAATTTCTCTGAGGCTCAATTTGCTCATTGCTAAAATGGGGGTAATAATATCTCATAATGTTGACATGAGGATTAGACACTCTACAGAGGAACCTCAAAAAGTTGGTAGGAAATGAAATTAAAAGTTAAATTTACTTTGGTGCAAAAGGTTCTGAAATGGATACATATGAGGGATATCAAAAGTTTAGGGAAATATGTTTTATGAAAACCTGTGTATGGATTTCAAAATTTTTGTGCCAAAATAAATTTACCTTTAAATTATATTCTTCAGCAAACTTACGGAAGTACCCTTGTATATATGAAGTACTGAATGCAGTCACATTAAGTGTTAGTGTTAGCTCATTTTATCAAGTGCTTCCTAGAGTAATTGTCCTTATTATGGCTTACATTACACATTGTAGCAAATTGGACATTTTTCTTTATTCTTCAATTTCTCTTCCTATGAGATATGAAAACATGGGCATCTTTTCAAAAGAAAATAATATTTTGTTGACAACAGATTATTAGAGGGAAGAAAAGTATCATCTTGAATCCTTATACAAATAATTCAACTGACTTCCCTGTAGGATGGATAGCAGTCAAATCACCCTTACTGTTAAATACCGTTTCCTTGATATACTTCAATTCAAGTTTCCCTTTTTGTAGTTACAGCCTGTTTCTTCTCATTTGCCACATTAGGCAATTAATTGGGTATTTATAGGCAGCTATCATATAACTCACTGTCACCGCTACTCAGTCATCCTTCTTAAATTCTCCACAGCTTGCTACTTAAATCCTACCCTTTAATCACCTCATCATCTTTGTCACATTTTTAAAGGTGCTTTCCATTTAATCAACTCTATTTTCTAAGCTGGAGTATGAGCAATTGTGCAGAATTCTTCTAGTGCAGTTTTGCTGAGATTCAATGAAGACAGTTTTCTTCATATGTGATTTCTTTAGATATCAGGATAGCTTTTGCTTCCAGTGCAAGAGCATCACCGTGTGAGCTATTCTTGATCTGCACTTCAGTGTTGCCCTCAATCTATTTCTGCTATTCATTTCCTTGTGAAATGAGGATTTCACTGGCAGAGACTGAGCCCACTGGGTGTGAGCACCCCCACCATTATCACTCAATGGTCTCTTGGCCACTCAGGCTTTCCTTGAGCATGCTCCCAACTCCCTTCTGCCCAGTGTGCATTCATGAGAAGTTGCTGCTCCCCACAGAAAAAGAAACCAGTCTAACATTCCTCAGGACCCTTGGTCCCCTGAGCTATAAAACAAGAGGAAATCCTCAATCTTGGAGGAGGTTTTCCTTATTTGATTCCCTCTCTATTTGTGATTGTAAAGTAATCAAATCGTTTAGTAAATGACTATTGCAAATGGTTTCATGTGACTCCAAGGGACACATACTCTAAGTGGCATGTCCCACAAATAATTTTTTTGACAGGCAGAGTGGACAGTGAGAGAGAGAGAGAGAGAGAGAGAGGGAGAAAAGTATTCCTTTTTCCGTTGGTTCACCCCCCAATGACCGCTGCTGCCGGCGCACCACGCTGATCCGAAGCCAGGAGCCAGGTGCTTCTCCTGGTCTCCCCTGCGGGTGCAGGGCCCAAGCACTCGGGCCATCCTCCACTGCACTCCCGGGCCATAGCAGAGAGCTGGACTGGAAGAGGGGCAACCGGGACAGAATCCGGCGCCCAGACCGGGACTAGAACCTGGTGTGCCGATGCCGCAAGGTGGAGGATTAGCTTATTTAGCTGTGGCTCCGGCCCACAAATAATTTTTCTACAAGATCATAATAAGAGCTCTATGGAAGTAAAAGTGCTCCACCCTCAATTTAGGAAAGCTTAGCATTCAAAAATCTCTGAAATACTCAAACATATATTTGAGTATGAAAGATTCTGAGAAATCTCAAGGCAAAGAAAATTCACTGTCTTTTAATGCTGGTGCCCCAGAGGTTTCAGACAACAGGCATTTCTTGGTGAGGCAATTACTACTATTTCAAGAAAATGTAGGTACATCCAGAGCACATTGTGGAAATGTTGCACCATATCCTGTAACAAGCTATTATAGTCTCAACTGTTACCTCTGAATTGTTATTTTCACCCACCTGATTTGACAGAGAAGAATGTTTTTTGGAGGAGTCTTTTACACTGAATGGTCTCCACTGACTTTATGTACAAAATATCTATCCAAGAGCTTCTGGTTTGAAAACAGATAAGGTGCCAGTTTGGCCACACACATCTTGGCAGGGATGGCCTCTGGATTTTCCTGTCCTCATCGCATTTCATTTGATTGGTCATTGTCATATACCCCATTAGATGGAGTTTCTTGTCAGCCAGGACAAGTTGGAGGCTGGCGCCGTGGCTCACTTGGCTAATCCTCCACCTGCAGCACCAGCATCCCATATAGGTGCCGGGTTCTAGTCCCGGTTGCTCCTCTTCCAGTCCTGCTCTCTGCTGTGGCCCGGGAGGGCGCTGGAGAATTGCCCAAGTGCTTGGGCCCTGCATCCGCATGGGAGACCAGGAGAAAGCGCCTGGCTCCTGGCTTCGGATCAGCGCAGCTCTGGCAGTGGCAGCCATTTGGGGGGTCAACCAACAGAAGGAAGACCTTTCTCTCTGTCTCTCTCTGTCTTACTGTCTATAACTCTACCTGTTAAGTAAATGGGAAAAAAAAGGACAATTTGATTTAGTGTACTTCATAGAGAAACATGCCTGATTATTTTGATGTTTATTGTTAAAAAATCATTAATAACTGGTTAGTTTTATTTTTCTCAAGACTTCACTACTGTAGATGCTGTTAAGAGTTTATTAATTATCTACAATGTGCTTTCACTTATTCCTTCTATGTACTGAGACTTGAAATATGTTATTACTGTTTAACTGACATAAGATGCAGTAAGCATTTGATTTTCATATTGCAGATAAAAAAGATGTCATGGAGACAGATTAAGCGGTCTATTATCTATAACTTTAAATTGCAAAGAAAGATATTGAGCTCATTTCTCACTTACTGAAACAATCTGCTCTCTATTCCATCCTATCTTTAACCACAGGTATACATGAAAACATCATGGAGTTTAGCTAATTGTTACTATTCATATGAATTTTTTATTGTAGTAAAAGTATATGTAACAGGACTAGCACTGTGGCATAGCAGGAAAAGCCGCTGCCTGCAGTGCCAGTATCCCCCGTGGGCACCAGTTCTAGTCCTGGCTGTTCCACTTCCAATCCAGATCTCTGCTCTGGCATAAGAAAGCAGTCCAAGATGGCCCAAGTGGTTGGGCCCCTGCACCCACATGGGAGACCTAGAAGTAGCTCCTGGTTCCTGGCTTCAGATCAGCCCAGCTCTGCCATTGTGGCCATCTGGGGAGTGAAACAGCGGATGCCTCCACCTCTCTCTCTCTGCCTCTGCCTCTCTATAATTCTGACTTTCAGTTAAATAAATAAATCTTTTTTAAAAAGTATATAATAACATAAAATTACCTATTTTAACCCTTTTTTAAGTGTATAGTTCTATGACATTAAATACTTCAAAAAGTTCATAGAATTCAAAAATATATTTATTTTGGTACAAAAAATGAGATCCATGTAATTTGTTCACAATATGCTTTTTCTTTTTATTTGTTTTTTTCTTTTTCTTTTTCTTTTTTCTTTTCTTTCTTTCTTTCTTTCTTTTTTTTTTTTTTTTTTGGTAGACAGTGAGAGAGAGAGAGACAGAGAGAAAGGTCTTCCTTTTCCGTTGGTTCACCCCCCCAAATGACTGCTACGGCTGGTGCGCTGCAGCCAGCGCTCTGCGCCAATTCGAAGCCAGGAACCAGGTGCTTCCTCCTGGTCTCCCACGTGGGTCCAGGGCACAAGCACTTGGGCCATCCTCCACTGCCTTCCTGGGTCACAGCAGAGAGCTGGACTGGAAGAGGAGCAACCGGGACAGAATCCAGCACCCCAACCGGAACTAGAACCCAGGGTGCAGGCGCCACAGGCGGAGGATTAACCAAGTGAGCCATGGCGCCAGCCATCATACGCATTTTCTATTAATTTTTGATGATCTTGTGTGTATATTGACATTGTTGTACAACTCTTGCCATGCTCCATCTCCAGAACATTCTCATCTTCTCAAACTGAAATTCTACCCCCATAAAACGCCAACTCCCCATTCTTCTTTTCCTGCCCCGAACTCCCAGATAACCATCAATGATTTTCTGGCTCCATGGCTTTGACTACCCTCACTATCTTGCATACAAGGAATCCCACAGTATTTATCACTAATTAGTATTAAACTCTTGGTTTAGTCATAGTAATAACCACACGGTTAGGAGGAAAATAAAATCATCCTGAGTTTCTAATATGGACTCAATATTATTTGTAATTTAATTAAGGTTGCTTGAAGGAAATCAAGCTCTGAATTTAAAATAAAAACAACCTCAAATGAGAAAAGAGAAATTTGACCACATAACATCAGAGCCACCAGGTCACTGGAAAGACAAAACACTGGGATAAGTACAAGTAGCAGCTGAACATCTTCAGTCCTTCGATTATTGAAATCTGAATATATACCCCAAACGTTTCTCTTTTCTCCCCCTCTCATGCTGCATTCCTGTTAATGTGTGAAAACAGTACAACTTGAAGAAAATGTACTCCACATGTTTTGGTGCATTTACACTTATATGCTCTTGAGACTCTCAAAATGGCCTAACAATGCATTTTATGACAGCTTTTTTTAAAAGAAAATAGAATTTCAATTATAGACTTTTTAAAATATAAACTTAATCCTAAAGAGAGATAGGTTCAAAGTTTAAATTTTTTTTATTTTATTTTATTTTTTGACAGGCAGAGTTAGACAGTGAGAGAGAGAGAGACAGAGAGAAAGGTCTTCCTTCCATTGGTTCATCCCCCAATGGCCGCTACGGACAGCGCTATACCGATCTGAAGCCAGTAGCCAGGTGCTTCCTCCTGGTCTCCCATGCGGGTGCAAGGCCCAAGGACTTGGGCCATCCTCCACTGCCCTCCCAGGCCACAGCAGTGAGCTGGACTGGAAGAGGAGCAACCAGGACAGAATCCAGCACCCCAACTGGGACTAGAACCCGCGGTACCGGAGCCGCAGGCGGAGGATTAGCCTAGTGAGCTGTGGCGCTGGCCAACAAAGTTTAAATTCTTGAAATCTAAACATGAAATAAATTTCCAAGCTGATCTTCAAACAAAATATTTTAAATACATTCTCAGTCTTTAAATTAAGGAACAATGCTGTAAGGTAAAAAACTCAGTAGTTGGCTAAACATTCTTTTTTGGCTCAGTTTAATAAAGTGCTCATTACACACCATATTTAGAGAAGGACTTAACACATATTTACTATGTTCTCTCCTTTCAAACTTCAATAATCCACTTCCATGATGCCATTAAAACTTATTCAGAAAGATACACAGATTGTGTCAATGTCAATATCCTGTGTATGATAGTACACTATATAAGTCTTACTCTTGTGAAAAAGTTGAAAAATGTACATAGCATCACTTGATTTTTTTTTCTTACAACTTAGGGAAAATCTACAAATATCTAAATAAAGTGTTCAGAAATATATTTAAAAATTTATTCAAAAATATTTGAAGTACAGAGGATTGAGTTTTTTCTTTAAATTGAAAGAATGAAAGGACTGATCTCATTTGAACAGGAAAACAAAGCAGTGGAAGGTGAAGTGAACTAATTAACGTCACATAGCAACTTGAAGGCCCAGCCAGATTCAGTGTTGAAGAGTTTATGAGTAACAAGCTTTGATAAGAGAACTCTTTCAATCTACGGCGGGGAGGTGGGAAGCACTTCTGCAGCTTTTTGTGGTTACATAACGCATCTTGGTGGTACTTGTATTTTATCACACACTCTCTTAAAATTCGCCAAATACCTTGCATTCACTTTGTACATTTTTTAAACTTAATTATGATTAAGTTTTGGCTTAATTGCTTGGCAAACTTATGACTCCTGGAAATAAACTGGGTGCAGAACTCTGAGGAACACCTTCCATAGACACAGGGTTCTGAGCAGGTGAGACTAAATAGACAGTGCACTTGAGAGGCACACAGTCTTCTGTGAATGAAATGAAATTGAGAAAGGACACAGTGGAGAAACATTCCAAGGGTCCTCAGGCTTCCCTTTCCATGTGACATCCTAGTCATACACAAAGGGTGACCCCAGAGAAAAAATGGCTGCTAATGTCATTGCCATATAAAGCTATGACATCATGAAGACAGGATTTCATTAAAGCTGATATACAGTGGATCCATGGCTGAGGAAATAAACAAGAAGGTACAAAGACCCTGCTCAGAGCTGAAACATCCTTCAGGTTCGGGGGTGATGTGAAAATGGGTTATTGCACTTGATTCATTGCTATGTTAAGATATCTGGAGGTTTTTACTTCACACCATTTACTACTTTTCCTTGACTTCCATCAGTATCTTTTTTTCATATTAATACAGCCTTGTGTGCTCAGTCAAAACTGAGCCACGATCCTTTAAACAAAAAGAGCCTTGTTCCATTAATATTTTCTCTGGCTGAGTCTTCATAAGAATATATCTTGGCATCTTAAGAGGTCATTTTTTTTTAAATGCTATGATATTCAATCCAGTTGTCACCTTTTCCTGCACCAAAGAGTCCCTTCTTGGTGGTATTGGAGGAAAGCAAGGACATTCTTCTTTCAGAGAGGGTGAAATGACTCTACACTCAGCCATGAAGTCAAGGCACCTCCTCCAGGCTGAAAGCCACTTGAAGGCAAAGACGCCTGCCACTTTCTGATTATCCAAGTCAACTCTACGACAGGAAATTTAAACTGGAGGATAAATGTAAGACCTTTGTATCTAGCCATTACACAGTACTTATTTTTACTTATCCAATCAGTTTGAATGCTGGATTACATCTAATTAATTCATTCGCTAGAGACTCAACATAAATTTGATTCAGAAAGTCTTCGCCAGATACAAAATGAAAGTGGGGTGATATTATCAAAACAGGAATTCAAGAATCAATCACAAAAAATTCTGATCCACCTTCTAAGACAGTTACAAAAATGCTATACCATCACTGAACCTTCTACTCTTCTCATGGTTTTTATTTTTGTTTTGATTTCTGTATTCAATTCAACATTCTGGGGACCACAAGATTATTTCAAACATACCTCTAAACTCAAGGATCATTTTCACAGTGATACTTGAAAAAATGTTTCAAAAAGTATACAGGCCCACGTATATATTCACTCAAAAAATTCTGCACAGATACATTTTCCTGGCATTGATAACTTGCTCTGTACCCCAGTTCATTGATAGCTTACAGCTGATTTGCAAGAGCTTCTTGTCTATTAGTCAGATTCCCTTATCAGGAAACCCATTAGACTGATGAGGGCATGTTGTAGAGGAACAACTGAGCTCTTGGCAACTTTCCCAGGCCCAACTAATAGGAACATGAATTCCCTGAGCATGAAAGCCCAGGTCTCACAAGATATTTCTTCCTCATGGCACAGATAAGCACAGTTGATGGAGATCCCTAAGTCGTTTCAATGACAGTAACTTGGCTCTCAGTTGCTGAGGGGAAGACATTCCTGGGGATGCAATTCATGCCTCCTCTGCTTCCTCCCAGCTCTCCTAGGAAGGATGGTCACTGTGCTTTTCATTTCTCACTGAAAAGGAATAAACGTCTACCACGCAGCTTCACTGTAACAAGACTTGCAGGGAGGGCTGCAGACACTCAATGTCAAATCATCTGAGAATACAGTGATTGATTTCACTCTCTGTACCCTGCCATGGGCCAGGGGTTTAATAACGCTAAAAATAATTGAGCACTTTGGGAAGTACTACAGCTAGTCCATTTGAAAACTCACTTCTCTGCCAGTTTTCTCTCATTCTGTTGACAGACTGTAGTGCCTTCCTTTCATCTCTTTCCTCTTTTTGCAGCTTAACCTGGTCCCTGAAGGAGTATGTTCTTTCTAGAAGATAGATTATGCACTACACACAACATGAAAACTTTACACACTTTTCCTGTTGTCTTCTGAAAGGTCTCTCTACCTGGAAGAAATAACTTATCTCACCTTTCATTTTCAAATTTGTTTGACTGAGAATTCCTTATGAGGACCAACATATTTAAACTTTATGGGGGGATAGAAGCTGAAACTCTGGTTTCTCTTAATTTTTCTTTTACCCCACTGAGGTTTGTGACAACTTTCCCCATTGCTGTTATCCATTATAGAAATTTAACTGCACTTTGAGGATATGTGATTTCAGAAACATTATCTAATTTTCCATGTAAAAAGAAGAAAAAAGCAAGAAGTAACAGCACAAGGTAAAGACTTATATAACATAAGAAAGATTTTTAACCACGCAAAAGACAAGATGGTCACTTCAGTTAACACTTATGCTTCAAACAGAAAACAAGCCAAGTAAGTAAGATAAGTATCTTGCAGATGGCTTCCACAGGTAGCCAGTCTGTTCATTAACAAATGCATATGGCATCAATTTGTCACAAATCATGTTTTAATTATATCTTATCTAATATTTTGTATTCTAATCATAATCTATAAAATGTTGTTGCTGTAGAGTGTAATGGACTTTAAATGATAGCAGTTTTTCCTTCTAAGAGCTTACAAAAGGCAGTTTAAATCATCATTTAAGACAGCCTTGTAATCATTCAGAAATATAATATGTCAGATGGAAGTACATTCAAGTTTCTAAAAACTCACCTTAAAATCTAAGCCTCAATATTCCAATAAATTGTTTTATTAATTCATAGTGATGGCTATTTTCCTATATCTAACACCTACTAGCTAAAAATTGCTACAGGTTTCAAATGTGAATATTAAAACTCTATGCGGAGAACACTTAAGAAAAGCTTTATTTAAGAGAACTTGGATATGCTTTCTGAAAAGCACAGATCCAGGGAGCAGCAGGCAAGGGTAATTCGATTTAGAATTCTTTTGCATGCATAGAAGCCTGCTTCTACCTCACAGGCCTGAAACCCTCAGCACTGAAACACTGCCCAGAAGTGCTGCTGGCATCAAATGATCACAGTACAGGTTCCTGGGGAAGTATCGGAAAGAAGTTATGGTGAGAAACTTGAGAGCTACATGCATGTCAAGATTTGTTTCAATGACATCCTTTGAAGCTGGAACTCAGCACCATGGCTGTTTTAGCATCTGTATAGTACATGGAAGGGCATCATGCTCCACTATGGTGAAAAGGAAACATTATAAGAAGAAGATGCAAATCATGAATGGGTCAATGGAAACTGATAGTTCTTTGAAAGATGGTAAGCTAAGCTAGGTTTTTCTAATGAAGTCACAAATAAGGTGATGTTTATATTGGTCACTCTTGTCGCAGAAATTTATGTTATAAAATTTAATGTGCCTTTAAATCTTCATACTGATTAAAGACAGTTTCTTATGAATTTCAGCTTAACAATCAGGGCATTATGAGTATTACAAAAGTCTTTAAGTGATGTAGAAATTTCTTCTAAAATCAGTCTATGAGAATATCTGCTAAGATAGCTTTGATGTTCCTATCTAAGCTCCAAATTTAAGTCTACCTTCCCTCCTGAGACTGTAGGGGTCTCAGAGATTTTAGAACAGATAGTTTTGTATTTTTAATTTGTTTTTAACTTGATCATTGGCTCAATTTTAAATTATTTATTTACTTACTTATTTGAGAGGCAGAAAGTAGTGACAGAGAGAGAGACAGAGAGAGAGAGAGCACACACTATGGCCACTAGTTCACATTTCAAATGCCTGTGATAGAAAGGGCTGCACCAGGCCAAAGTCAGGAGCTAGGAACTCAATACAGGTCTTACAGGGCCTAACTACTGAGCCATAACTGCTGTCTCCCAGGGTTTGCATTAGAAGGAAGCTATTGTCAGAAACCTGAGCCAGAACTTGACCAGATGTGTTCCAATATGGGATACAAGTGTTTTAACCGCTAGGCCCAATACTGCACCCAGCTCTATTTTAGGTCTTATTCATCTGACATCTGCTTCCCTAGCCAGGGTAACCTTGCATCTGTTCCTTGTCTCCCATCTATTCCATTGCAGCACTGCTTTCTCAGCTTTCTAGCACACCACACACTGTCACTGTTTACACAGAGAAACCTTGTCTCAGTCCATACCCTGGTGTACACTTTCACAGCATCCTATTGTAGACATGGAAACACTTCTCTCATTTTTTTCATGTTCTCACCTGCCTTCATTTGCAAACAGTAAGTCCACAAGGGACTGAGACTGTCAAACTATCTCATCAGAGCTTACATAATGTGTAGAAGAGGGAAAGTTTAGTTAGTACAGTTGTGAAGGAAATATATGTATTTGAAGTTTTAACACTCATCCAAGTTATATTAGTGAATTCTAAGCAAATTGATACATTAAACCCACAGTGCTGACACTAATACCACTAAACTAATAGTGAGTTCAAACAACAGTATGCTGTCACTGAGGATTCTTAGAACACCAGAATATTTAGTCATGGCAAAGAGAGATATGATAGGTGTTCTCATTTATACACCCATTAATAGTTATTTTTTCTTCACCTCTCTTTGCCTTTAACTGTATAATAAACTTTAATTCCCAATGACAGAGTATTTTAATGAATAATATGTGAAAGAAAAACAATAGTATTAGCATAACTATAACTCACATTTAGACCTAATTCATGAACATTAACCGGTCTTCATGCTCTATGTATAAATATAGAAATGCCATCTATATACACAACTGACATTTCTTCCTTAATTCTTTTTTTTTTAATGTTTTTTGACAGGCAGAGTGGACAGTAAGAGAGAGTGACAGACAGAAAGGTCTTCCTTTTTTCCATTGGTTCACCCCCAATGGCCGGGACATAGCAGAGAGCTGGACTGGAAGAGGAGCAACTGGGACAGAATCTGGCACCCCAACCTGGACTAGAACCCAGGTGCTGGCACCACAGGTGGAAGATTAGCCTATTGAGCCGTGGCGCCAGCCTTCCTTAATTCTTTAAGGAGGGGCTAGCATTGTGGCAACTTCCTTGAATGTTGGCATCCCATAGGAGTGCCAGTGTGAGGCCCAGCTGCTCCACTTCCAATCCAGTACCCTGCTAATGTGCCTAGGAAAGCTGTGGGACATGGCCCAAGTACTTGGATCCCTGCCACTTACATGGGAGACCAGGCTGAAGCTCCTGGTTCCTGAATTTGGCCTGGCCCAATCCCAGGCAGTTGCAGCCATGTAGGGAGTGAACCAGCAGATAGAAGTACCTGGACTCTCACTCCCTCTTTCTCTCTGTAACTCAGCCTTTCAAATAAATAATTTTTTTTAAAAAAATCCCTTAAGGAAAAAGGTGATAGATGTTTGTAATACATATAAATTAATAAATAAGCTAGTTTAGATCATACTGGCTGTATTTCAATATGTGGAATAGTTATTCATGTTCAAACAATGTTTTAAAATAGTTATTTTATTTAAGTAGCTAAAAGGGATTTTAAATAAGTAAACAATTTACTATCCCTGTTCAAAGTATATTAAGCATGGTTGACAGGTATTTTTAAGGTATTAATCAATTAGCTCCTATATAGGAACTGTAATTTGAGGGAAAATTATGGGAATTTAAATGTCTCCAAAGAAGGGAGAAAAATAACTGCTGCTCTTCAAGAGATGAAATTTCTAAGACCATGATAGAAAATGGTTTGGACAGATTAGGTCATCATATAGAAAACTCAACACAGGTCATACAATTCTGTTAATTGATAACAAAGAACTTGGTGAGGTGAAACCCATTGTGGTTTTTATCTGCAATTTCCTGATTTATTTGCAATTTCCTGATGGCTAGTGATCCTCAGCATTTTTTTTTTCATTTGTCTGTTACCCGTTTGAATTTCATCTTTGGAAAAAATTGCCTGTTCACCTCACCCCAATTAGAATGGCATTCAGTACAGAAATTAAAAAACAACTAAATGATGGTAAGGATGTGGGGGGAAATGTTTTCTAACCTACTGTTTGTGTGAATGCAAACTAATACATTTATTGTGGAAGACAGTATGGAGATTTCTCAGAAAGCTGAAAATAGTTGTAGAATATGACCCAGCCATCTCACTCCTGGGAATTTATCCAAATGAAATGAAAGCAGCATATGAAAGAGTTATCTGTACTGTGATGTCTATTGCAGCTCAGTTCATAATAGCTAAGATTCAGAATCATATATATATATATATATATATATATATACACATACATACATACTGTGGAATATTACTCAGTCATAAAAAGGAATGAAATCCTATATTTCACAACAAAAGGGAGGCAACTGGAAACCATTATACTTAGTGAAATAAGCCAGTCCCCATAAGACAAATACCACATGATTTCCCTGATCTGTAGCAACTAGTAGAGTACAAAAAAATTTATGGATAAGAGCAAAATTGACATTTTGAGAATTGATTACTGTTTATAATGCATGTCTATACTGTTGTAGAAGTTTTTTTAATTCTTTTTATTTTTGAATTCTTAATTAGTGAAGGGTTACTCATGATTATAAAATAAACTGAAAGTATGTCATTGTAAAAATTAAAAGAAAGAAGAAGAGCAAGGGTGGTAGCATGGGCAGCAGGGAAAGTAGAGTGGAGTGTATCACTATGCCTCTACATCTATATATATGAAGTATATGAAATCTTTTCACTTTATATAAATTTAAAAAAAAGAAAAAACCCAACAACTCAATTCTACTTATTTAGTAGAATTTAGTAATGTTAATGATTTCTTGTACAAATGGGCAGATGAAGACATATACACAGGGGCCTGTGCTATGGCGTAGCAGGTAAAGCCTCTGCCTGCAGTACCGGCATCCCATATGGGTGCTGGTTCGAGTCTCGGCTGCTCCACTTTCAATCAAGCTCTCTGCTATAGCTTGGGAAAAGCAGTAGAAGATGGTCCAAGTGCTTGGGAAAGCAGTAGAAGATGGTCCAAGTGCTTGAGCCCCTGAACTGGTGTGGGAGACTGGGAAGAAGATCGTGGCTCCTGGCTTTGGATAGGCAGAGCTCCAGCCAGTGAGGCCATCTGGGGAGTGAATTAGCAGATAGAAGACCTCTCTGTCTCTGTCTCTCTTTTTCTCTCTCTGCTTCTCCTTCTCTCTCTGTGTAACTATGACTTTCAAATAAATAAATAAATCTTTTATAAAAAGACATAAACATAGGAATCTACATTTAATGACTTTAAAATGTGTCTCCACTAGATAACCAGAAAATAGCCTAAGAGTCCACCTTTAACTTCACCCTGTTTCCTTGTTAGCAGATCACTGAAGCATTATAGAAAAATCTGTTATTTCTATAGAACTATGAGGGCTCCAATGGGGACCTTCCTCACAAAGAAATCTGTCTTAGATAAATAAAATCAGTAAAATGTCCAATTCACTAAAAAATGTTTAATTAAATTACTGTTAAATCCTCTTTGCCTTTAATATCTCTTGCTCTATCCAGGAGTCCTTTTACTAAGCTTCAATGAATGAGGAGATAACAACAGCATCCCCTTATCTGACATCTGTAAGGAGAATTGTCCTCCCCCTTTTATAGGCAATAAAGATGTGCTGATCTAAATGAAACATGCAGATTATAATAAAGTAACCTAGATACCTCTATTTATCTAAAATCTGAATCATTTTATACTGATAATTATAAGGTAACAACTGTAAGGTAAATAAATAGATGATATACCAAGCGAAAAACATGCCTAATCTCTGTACTTGTTGAATATTATGGTCAGTGGTGAATTGAGCCTATGATTATAGAGTAGATTAAAATTATGTCATTGCAAAAATTAAAGAAAAATAGCAAGGAAGGAAGCAGGGTGATAGAGGGGCGAGGGAGGAAAGTTGTTATCTTCTTAGAACTGCACTCATGAAATCTGTTCTCCTTATATTAATAAAAATTAAAAACAAAAATAGAATTGTCCAAAGGGATATAAAAAAATAAGATTTCTGAAGAACTGAGAATTGTATTCTGGAAAATGAATTTTGTACCCTATAATTTATTCCTCCCTGTGGTCATGCCCCTTAAAATATAAATGAAGTTTCTTCTAAGTGGAGTCTCAATCATTTCCCCAAACTTTTGGCGGTAGCCTAGAACTTTCTTAAGTAGAAGGGTTTGCTGGTTCTACTTCAACATCTCAAGTGACACTGTGGTTTATGTTTGTACTCTTGTTCTTTAGTCATTTCCAAGAAAAGAACATAAGAGACAGGGAATAAAACGGAGCCCAACCCAGTGAGTCAAGCCATCCAGACCTGCAACTGGAAACAGTCACGCAACTGAGCCCTCTCTTTGCCATCCATCTCCCAGCATTCTTCTTTGTAATACTACGTTATTGTGACAAAGTGACTTGAGACATTCATAAATTAAAGTGAGAAAAAGTGTATTCTTCCTGTTTATGAATCTTTATTCATTTACTATGAAAGTCAGCCTACCCGTACCTTGCTGGTTGGGAGAATGTTGTATCTCATAAGTTCATTCTAGGCTAGTCACTGATTTACCTGCTTCCTTGCTATTAAGTTAACAAGTGCATTGACTTCCAATGCCTATCCTCCAAATGCCTTTTCTCTAATGTGTTGGGGTCATCAATAACTATATGACTTCATCTGTAAACATGTGGGGTTAAATTAGGTCACTGACATGTGAAATTTTCTTTATGGCCCACAATTCCAAGGAGAAATGTTGAGAGGAACATGGGTTGGTGGTGTGGAGGAGGAAAGCTAAATAATTAGGATGTTGGACCTCTCTGTCAGCAAAACAAACTCCGCTTTAATTCCTTTTAGATATTGAGACTTCATTTAGACTATCAGTTCCACTCTTAAAACTACTTAAAAATTCCTGGACAAAATATGGATAGTCTTTTTAGGCTGCAATCATTACATTATTACATTTCTTCTGATTGCTCCCTTTTCTTTATCTCTCTGAGGGTGTTTCAAAAATTTTGTGGAAAAAATGGAATGAAAAGATAAGTTTATTTTTATGTAAAAATTCAATTCCATTCATAATTTTTCATAATATGAATTTTTCATCAACTTTTCAAAGACCCCTTATATTACTCTGACCTTAATTTAAGAGGCTATTGCCAGCCGTCGCCGTGGCTCAATAGGCTAATCCTCCGCTTTGCGGCATTGGCACGGCACACTGGGTTCTAGTTCTGGTCGGGGCACCCGATTCTGTCCCAGTTGCCCCTCTTCCAGGCCAGCTCTCTGCTATGGCCCGGGAGTGCAGTGGAGGATGGGCCCAAGTCCTTGGGCCCTGTACCCGCATGGGAGACCAGGAGAAGCACCTGGCTCCTGGCTTCAGATCAGTGCTATGCGCTGGCCGCGGCAGACATTGGAGGGTGAACCAACAGCAAAGGAATACCTTTCTCTCTGTCTCTCTCTCTCTCTCACTGTCCACTCTGCCTGTCAAAAAAAAAAAAAAAAAAAAAGAGGCTATTGCCTAAACTCCTATACTAACTAGACTACTTGCTTGTAGTTATGAATTCTATCATTTCACTCCCTTGCTCAAAATTAAAGTAAACCTAGCTCTAACATGGAGCCTCAAGTTTCTGCCTATCTTTTCTTTCCCATTTCCTGCCTTTTAACCCTTTTCACACTGGCATAAAACACATCCACCACTTTCTACTTCAGAGTCTTCTTACATACTAATCCCTCCGTTTGGAATGTTCTTCCACATTTCCTTCAACTATCAACTTGTTCCCACCCTTCAGTCTGGGTTTGAAGTCTCTCAATGATGTTTTCTCTGATCACTCAAACTACAGGAGGCCCTGCCTGCCTCCCATTATCCTCTGATTGTATGCTGTTCTGTTATTTGTACTTATGATTTACCATTATAGAAACATTTGTTGGTTGTTTATATTATCTGACTTTCTACTAAGTATGAGCTCTATGTGATCATGGGCCACATTGGTTTAATTCTATATTCCCAGGCCCCAAAGCAATACCTGGCTCATAGCATATGTTTAATAAGAAATGAATAAATAAATGATGTGCTTAGCTTTTATCAACATGTCCTTTTTTGACCATCTTTCCATACCATATATCATTTCCCTATGACGTATGATCCCTGCTATGTTTATATAGCTTGTTACCCTCCTTAATCTGTGGATAATGTTCCTTAAATGCATACATATCAGAATTTTCTCTCAACCTTCCTCAGTCATGGTACTTCCCTCTTCTTATTCTTTTTGCATGCCAGTGGTCATTATTTGGTCTGGTTTTTAGTGATTATCATCAAGCTGACTCCAAATATTAGGATTACATTATGTTCAGAATGGAGTTAACAATAGTATTATTCAATAAGTGAGATTAGACAGCTGTGGAAGAAATACTCCATGACATTTCAATGAGGTGACTGAGGAGTTTGGGGAACATCAGATTCCAAGAAAGGTAATCAGAAAAATAATGATAAAAGTTTATATTAGCTAATTGCACTGCCTTTTGATAGAAAAATAAATAAGTACATGGTTTGTATATAGTTTAGAAAATAGAAACACAATGAATAAAAAAGTGGCATGTTTTTTCACCAAAGCTCAGAGGGCTGATATCTGAGAAACAGTAACACTACAATCACTAGGAAAATGATTGATCAAAAATGCTCAGAAAACTTTGAACTACCCGAGAGAGCACTCTGAGAGTTAGCATGAAACTATTGGCTGGTGGAAAGAGAATTTTCTCTGGAAATGAAAAGTTGGCATTTTGGGTTAAGCAATGGTCTAGTCAATCTATTCTGGGTTTACTGAAAACACTCCTTTCCTATTCAGAAACACCAAGATCCATATCCTAAACCACAATCCGGAAAGAATACACTCTGTCCCACGCAGTCCATGGCCTTTCTTGGCTGCCAATTCTATTTTGCCTGGTTTCCCTTCTCATTCTTATATGAACCACACTCTATTAATATTTGCTATTATTATCTCTCTGTTGATGATTGCATAATGTACACTTATGAGTACACAAACACAAAATGGAACAAGAAATAATGAGCATTCTGGTGACCTGGGCAGAGTAAAGATACAAACCTGTGACCTCAGTTTATATTCTTCTGGGTGTGGCCCTAGAGTTTCCCTTTTATCCTACCTATAAATTGTGATAATGTCTTCACAGTTTGTTTGGGGGATGATCAGTTACTTGCTGTAGAAGGATGTGAAATAATGAATGAAGGAAAGAAAATAACAAAAATGTTCAAACCTGGAACTGAAATCCTCCCCACAGTTGGATGCTTCATCTCCATGATGAGGCCATTATGTAGCACCTTAAGAACAGAAAGAAACATAATTTACAAAATAAAACCATCTTCAGTATCAAGGTATATAAATAGTCATTGATTTGAGTCAATAGTGATGGAAGATACAGCAAAACACAGCTCTTTAAAAATTTTAATTGAAAGTAATGTCTCTTGTTAATGTTTTCATGTTAATGTTTGACTTCATCAAGAAAAAACAAAAAACAATAGAAGACTCAAGGACTAAAAAAAATTTGCTATAAAACCTTCCTACTCATAAAAGTGTTGTTAGTTCCTGAATATAGCAAATGATTTCCCCTTTTCATCTATATGTGCTCTTCTAACATTAGAGTTCAGTCTCTTCTGGCAATACCTCTTATCAGAAATTAGCTAAGGTCAACTGCAGAAAGGCAGGGGTTGGGGGAGAAGAACTAGAACATGGAATAGGGGAAATTGCTAAGGTGGTCCAAGGGCCCTTTGCACTCTATTCAGTGGAAGGTGGAGGAAATCCATTCAAAATGAAGGGTAAATCAAAATGTCCAGAAGGCCCAGTCACTGTTGCAGGTGGAAGAATTAAAAATTGCTGTGAGGAGCAAAGGAATAGAGCCAAGTGACAAGGATCCAGGATGAGGCCCAGTTCAGGGGACTGAACAGAGAAATTGAAACAAAGGATATTTTGCATAGTAGTTAAGACCTTAGTCATAAGACTAGGCTTCAAATATAGGACCCCTGTATCCTGTAGTGTTAAAACAAAAAACAACAGAGAAAAACCGAAAGACTTCATCCTAAATGGGTTATTAGGTTCAGATGTGGTAGGATCAAGATAAGTATTGAGGGACCCATCAAGAACATAGGCAGACTTGGCTTGGGGTTAAGACCTAAGATGTGAACAGAAGGGGAGAGGGAGCGGGAAAGGGGAGGGTAGCGGGAGGGAGGGAAGTTGTGGGAGGGGGGAGCCATTGTAATCCATAAGCTGTACTTTGGAAATTTATATTCTTTAAATAAAAGCTTTATATATAAAAAAAAAAAGACCTAAGTCCAATTACTAGTATGGGCTTCCTAATATCTCACAACTAGCAATATGTGACTACTAAGAGCTACTTAAAGCCCTCCCAGAAGGAGGCTGGAATTTTCCCCAGGAGATAGGCAGGAAACACAATCTTTCAGAGATCAAATGTCCTCCAATTACAGGTAGAGGATGAGATGAGGACATGGAATCAGATTCTGGAATGTAAAAGCTGAATTGCTAGAAGCAAAATGTTCTATGGTACACAGATGAAAATGATAAACTTTTTAAACAACTGGAGGCTACTTGAGTATACTGTATCAAAGACTCCAACATCCACTACAGAATTCTCCTTAAGACATATATCAACAATTCCCATCTAAATTGAGTTTCATCTGTACCATCTACCACTTGTAGATCCCCTTCTTCCTTTTCTGTATATGAATTTAAAGAAGTGTTTCAATGGTACAGTAAACTTACAGACCACAATTTCCTCACAACATCCCAAGGAGTGACAGTTGTAAGGATTCAACAACATTTTGAACATCAGGTAAAAACAAGAGTATTACCATAATCTATGCACAGAGAAAAGAGCATGGGATAGAGGGAATAATAAAAATAGTTTCTCACTTGGAAAATTAGGGAAAGACATCAAATTTCTTAGGTCTTATCTATTTCTAGTGAGCATTTAGGTCACACTAATGAATAAATCATCCATAAGATAACTTCAAGGGTGACTTTTTAAGTTGAGAACTACAATTCTGTTATTGCTGAATGGCCTGGTTTCAACTGTTTGTTGGGAACAGTCACCACCTTTTGGACTGTGCTCTTTAAACTGTCAACCTCCCTCACTAAAGATGATGCCACACCATATGGAGATCCCTTGTAGGGATGCCTTGCCTCTGTTTTGGGATCACCAGGTTTATACTCAAGAGCTGGCCAGAGAAAATTCTCGCCAGTGTTAGAACTGTGCTATAATTTAATCCTGGTGTGGCTCGTTCTTTAGCACCCACCCAGCACAGCCTCCTCCTGTGTGGGGGTGGGGGCTAAATACCAGCGGGAGGTGCTAAATCTCAGTTCTACTGAGGACAGGAACAAAAATACTGAGCTAAATTTCACTCGAAACAATTATCTGCACACTGAATCATTCTTCTCTTCTCCTATCTCCATTGCCCTCCTGACTACCTCTTTGTAATAACACTGCAGTGCTACTCACAAAAGACAAAAGCGAGTGTTCTTAGCTAAATATAACTTAACTGATAGTATTGAAATTAACACTGAATTTTAATCATGTAGTAAATGTTAAGTGTCAAACGTGAAAGGGTAGTTGGTAAAGGTCAAGGGACATATGTCAAAGTTTTGTGAAGGAAAAGCTAGCAGTGAATTGAATTTTCTCACGGAAGCAAGCGTATGGAGTCGACTTTGTCCCTCTCCACCCCCCCACCCACACACACACCAACTGCTGTCTCTACATATTTCCATTTGGGAACTTCGACCTTATTTATTCCTTTGCACTGAAGACCGTTTGGTTTTAAGCAATATATATAATTCTGTGTCAGAAGAAGTTAACCGCAGTTTCTTGTTTTCCGTAGCTTCTGTAAAATCATGAGGTGATTGGAATGGTTTGATTCCCCACCTTCAGAAAGAACCAACTCATTTCCCTGCTTTGATGCCACCCACCTTTTGATATAAAGTCTAAAGTGAAAGATATTCCATAGGGTTTCTTCATTAACCAGGTCAGATTATCCCAGGGAACAACTGAGCTGTGGCAGTGCTGTCCCAGGAAACTTTGCGTAATGACTCAAAATCTTGGAAAACGCTCCATGTCTGATTCTGGGACAAATCCTGCTGTTTAGTAACATATTTAAGGAACTCAGAACCTGGGAAGTCTGTCTGAATTCTAACATAAATCTCTTTCTTTGCTTTAGGCATACTGTCTCATCCACACTTCATTGAAAATGGGAGAGCTAACTTTTACCACCACTTGTGTAACATTTCTTTGAGAATGGTTACCAAGTATTCCCATTGTCTTCTCATCAAGCCTCAATACCCCAGTCTCTAACACGTTCACCTAAATATTCAAAGTGTCTCATTTTCTTTTTAAAAATGATTTTTAATTGAAAGAATTTAACAGATATGTGTGTGTGTGTATGTGTGTGTATGGTGTTTCATTACATGTATACATCGTGTAATGTCTAGTTGGGGTAAATCTATTTATCCTTTCCACCATTTTCTGAACGCTAACAGGGAAATAGGCATTGGATCTTCAAGGAACTTCAACTATAATTTCCCCTTAAGAAGAATTCCATGCCTTTAACCTCAGATTGTCCATTCAGAGCATTCTTCGGTACATATTGAGTTATGTCAAATAAAACAGAAAATTGCCAGAGCTCTATAGTAAATCTTGTTCATTTGGCAATGTCCCTGCCCTGTCTTTTACTGTTTTCACCTTCTTTTAACTTATTTTATGCTTCTTAGATCTTTCATGGTTTAGTAGCTTTTCTGAATTTCATTTATTCTTGAAATTTCAAAAGCCTATTCTTGACAAGAATAGAATTGTAGATAGTGCACTAACCTCTTTAGCAAAGTATCAGGTCTATTTAACATAAGGACTCTCTTTCTTTCTCAAGAGTTTTACAAATTGACAGCCTAATGATAGAGTCAAATGGTAATGTATTAATGATGGGGGGCTGGGGTGAGAAGGAGAGAGGGAGTAAAATGTATACTTTAAAGTGGTGTGGGAAATAAAATTTTAAGTGAAAGTAAGAAAGTTTTTGACAAATTCCTGTGTCAGGAATGGCCAGAGAAAAGTCTGTAATGCTGCAATAGAATAATCAAAGACAGTGACAACGACAGCAACAACAACCTGATATGCTATATATATAGACAGTGAAAATCTTTATTTAAGCAAGAGATCTGGGCCAACAAAAGCAGCAAGGCAAATTCAAGTGGAGACACTGCGAACAATACCAGCATTAAATGACGGGCTAGATTTAGCTTTTACACTTATCAAAATCAAGGTGATACTTCTAATGATGTTAGTAACGATGCATAAACAAAAATTGACCTACTCATTCAATGTGACTAGCAATATGACCTATTCATTCAATTCTATATACATTCTGGAGCACTTACATAATACACACCATGGAGGAGCTGTAAAAAGTAAAAAAAAAAAAAAAGTGAATTAATTTGCATTAAAAGTGCTTGTAATTGAAGAGAAGTTAAACAATAAGAGACCCAAGCCAAGTTTAATGGTAGAATTATTAATGAAGGATCAATATCCAGTAAGGAGCAAATAAGTAACTGCATATCTTGGAACGAAATTAAATGACCTGGCCAAGGAAATCGGTAAAGACTATATACAACAAAGATAATATAGAAATTAAGTGTCAAAGTTAACAACAAAAATGATAAATGTAGTAACAGTAGCTATTGCTCAATGAAACTCCTTAAGAAGCAGGCATTGTGTCAGGAACCAAAAGGTTGTGCATTAAATTCTCTCATTGACCAGACTAGGCAGGAATGACTATCAACTTCACGTCTACTGATAGGTAATGGGAGTCTGAAGAGTTTAATTTTCCCCTAAGATTTCACAATTAAGAGCTGGCATTGATTATTATTTAGATGTGTCTGATCTTCAGTGTTTAGTTAAGTTCCTAGCAGCAGGAGACTTAAGTGAAAGAAAAAATGGACATGCATAACTTGATTTACCACGAAAATAACTAGCTGACATGGTCCATTCTGTAAAACTAACTAGTCCATTCAGCAGGGAAAGAAAAACAGCCAAAGGATTACATGGCACCATGAAGTCCAATCAGTTAATAAAATAAACTGAACTGCCCTCGTGTAGGTAGCCAAGGATATTCTGGCACATCAGACACAAAGGGTGTGAAAAGAAGAATAGGAAAGACTTGAGTCCAGAATTGCTCAGGTTTTGAAAGGGAGAGATCCAGCGGATGAGTGTGGGCAAGGTACTTAGAGCTCAGCATCCTCATCAGCAAGAGGGTATAATACCATCTCTTTCTGAGGAGCTGATGAGGATGGAGACGATGATTGTAAGCAAGCACTGGGCGTATGCCAGGGAACAGAATGAGCTCTCAAGAAACAGCAACCCTTTTCACCACTGCCAACAGATGGAATACAAACCCTAGCTCGAACCAAGTACCAGATGTGTGGCTCTGGGGCACATTAATTCATACAAGGAGCATATATCAAATGCATGAATAATGATTAATAATTAGTAATAAGTATGAAATTTGAATTAATGTGCCAGGAATTGTTAAGTACTGAGTAGAAACTGGGTCACAGAACAAGAAAGGCCCTTGCCTTCCAGCAGTTTACAGGCTACAGGAGACTTCTGAGTTAAATGGAAACTACTGCTCTGTTATTGTTACGTAACAATGTCTGTTCTGACCCCGATGAATGTCATGAATATTATCTAACAAATCTGTTAAATGCTCCATAAATATTTATCGATTTTTTAAAAGAAATTATATTGCATTAGCTGTATAAGTAGCAGGTGGCTTCTTTTGGTTTCATTGTATTATAGTAGTGGGAGGAAAATGCTCTAGATTTTAAGCTTTCAATAAATTACTATATTTCCCTAGAATACAAAACTGTTTCACTGTATTTCCAAAATATATTCATTTTAGTGATTCAGTTCTCAAGTCCAGTGTCCCCTTGCAGTTTCCTTGGTTTTCCTAAGAGACGACACTGCAGAGGCTCTGTAAGGATCATCACCATTGAACATTAAGCAGAGGCAATGAGCACAGGCATTTACACAAGTAAAGTGACTCTATCAAACTTGAAAATAATCACAGGATACTTTTTTATTAGGAAGACTCAGAAAATCATTTCCAGAACATATACTATCCTACAAAAATTAAAGACATTTCGTGTATTGTGTGAAGGTGCTTCAGAGTTCATGAAGATGGAATTAAAAGATGTTTCCTTTAGTGTAAAATTTTTGAAATTATGCATGGTGCTTTCACAGTGTTCATTTTCCATGAACTTTTTGAAGATCCCTCATATGCGTACATTTCAAATTTTTGTACCTAAATAAGTTTATCTTTTTATTTTATTTTTGGGGACTTTTTGAAAATAGCAAAATAGGAAAATAAATTTGGAAAAATACTTGAAAGGTTATATAATTGAAGATAACACTTGTGATTAATACATTGAAATGTTAACTGTTTTTAGAAACTGTGCCCACAAAATGTAAAAATAACAAACTCATGGAAACAAACTGATAGGTAAGCCCCTAACTTAAAAGCTAACATTATTGGTTTTCTTACTTCTTTGAAACAATTGTTACTAAACTTTATTCTGGAGTTAATGCACATGACATGGAATAAAATCACATAGGAATAAAATAAAATCACATAGGAATAAAATCACATAGGTTTTCTTACTTCTTTGAAACAATTGTTACTAAACTTTATTCTGGAGTTAATGCACATGACATGGAATAAAATCACATAGGAATAAAATAAAATCACATAGGAATAAAATCAACCTTAAAATTTTGATTTTGTACGTGGCAAAAGTGCTCCTCAATACAAAGTTTTTATGTTGCCTTATATTGTGAGAAATTGAGCTCTTCGAGATATCACTGTAGTCTCTGGAAGCTACATTCTTGAGGCATGGACCTATTCCAAGATTAATTATTCCAGGAAATAAGATAAATAATTGCTAAATAGAGAAAATAAAATAGAATCCATTGAGAAACAAAGATGATTTGCTAACTTCAAAGTCAGGATTTTAGAAGCTCAGAGACATTTCTAACCTCCAGCACAGTGACCTGTAAAGCCCTGAAAGAAGAGCCATCTCAGTCATCAGGGTGACTGTGAGCGCTGTCTTCTTCATGTAGTGAAAACCAAGTAACTCCTTCATTCTCAGGAATTCTCCAATTGCTCAGTGGGAAAACTATGTTTTAATTATGTCAAAGCATAAATCAGAGATTTAAATGTATTGTCTTTTTTAAAAAAATATTTATTTTATTTACTTGAAAAACAGAGTTACAGAAAGAGGTAGAGACAGAGAGAATTCTTCCATCCACTGGTTCACTCCCCAGATGGCCACAATGGCCAGATCTGCGCCAATTCAAAGCCAGGAGCCAGGAGCTTCTTCTGGGTCTCCCATGTGGGTGCAGAGGCCCAAGGACTTGGGCCATCTTCTACTGCTATCCCAGGCCACAGCAGAGAGCTGGATTGGAAGAGGAGCGGGTGGAACTAGAACCGGCGTCCACATGGAATGCCAATGCTTCAGGCCAGGGCGTTAACCTGCTGAGCCACAGAGCAGGCCCCTAAATGTATTGTCTTTTTTTTTTTTTTTTTTTTTTGACAGGCAGAGTGGACAGTGAGAGAGAGAGACAGAGAGAAAGGTCTTCCTTTTTGCCATTGGTTCACCCTCCAATGGCTGCCGCGGTCGGCGCGCTGCGGCCTGCGCACCGCGCTCATCCGATGGCAGGAGCCAGGTGCTAGGTGCTTTTTCCTGGTCTCCCATGGGGTGCAGGGCCCAAGCACCTGGGCCATCCTCCACTGCACTCCTGGGCCACAGCAGAGGGCTGGCCTGGAAGAGGGGCAACCGGGACAGAATCCGGCGCCCCGACCGGGACTAGAACCTGGTGTGCCGGCGCCGCAAGGCGGAGGATTAGCCTGTTGAGCCACGGCGCCGGCCTAAATGTATTGTCTTTAAAACTAGATTCATTCCTTTCTTCCCCAGAGACTCTGAAAATTGCACACAGAGCACTGGTACTCCAGTCTAAGAGGCAGGAGCGAGATCTACTTTAGTTGATGAAATAGTTCTTGATCCTTTTCAGAAGCCATTTAAATAAACATTTATCATATTAATGTCCATCTTTTGATCAAGAAATTATCACTTGGGGCCACTGTAGTGGTGCAATGGTTAAGCTGCCTGTTTGTTACACTAGCATCCCATATTCAAGTGCTGATTTGAGTCCTGGTTGCTCTGCTTCTGATCTAACTTCCTGCTAACATGCCTGGGAAGGCAGCAGCAGATGGCACAGGTGTCTGGAGCTCCAGGGTCCTCGTTTTGGGCTGGCTCAGACCTGGATTTGGCAACCATTTGGGGAATAAACCAGCAGATGGATGATATCACTCTTTCCCTCTCTTCCTCTCTCCCCTCTCTCCCTCCCTCTCATTTTGCTTCTGCCTCTTCCTCTCCCTGTCATTCTGCCTTTCAAATAAATAAATATAAAAAAAATAATAAGGGAGGCCAGCACCGTGGCTCACTTGGTTGATCCTCCGCCTGCAGTGCAGCATCCCATATGTGCACCGGGTTCTAATCCCAGTTACTCCTCTTCCAGTCCAGCTCTCTGCTGTGGCCCGGGAGGGCAGTGCTTGGGCCCCTGCACCCACATGGGAGGCCAGGAGAAAGTGCCTGGCTCCTGGCTTCAGATTGGCACATCTCTGGCCACAGCGGCCATTTGGGGAGTGAACTGACACAAGGAAGACCTTTCTCTCTGTCTCTCTCTCTCACTGTCTATAACTCTACCTGCCAAATTAAAAAAAAAAAAAATGACACACACACACAAAGAAATTATCACTTAATGTGAGATCACTGTCAAAAACTTTAATCTCAAAGTAAGTAAAGCATATGAAGAGGAAAAATTTCAACTAGACAAAAACACAGTGTTTATCTGTTTACATACATATATGTATGAAAGAGAGGGATACTGACTGGGGTAGAGTTTTTCTAAGAGGCATGTCAATGTTAGACAGTCTACCCAGCATGACTATAAAGAGAAGACAGGGTAAAGCTGAGAGTATAAGACTAGACACCCGCCTAACATGGAGGAGAAAATTTGTATGCCCTGATTCACCCTATCGGAATTGAAAGCAAATTAACAAATGAATCTGATGTAATTGTGTCTATTTTATAGATGACGCCACAGATTTGGAGAGGTAAAAAACCTCGAGTAATATCATAAAGAGAGAAGTTAAAAGAATACACAAGAATCTATGTGATGGCAGCTCTGACGATCCTCCCACACATTATGCTGCCTCTAACATACTGAGTATGACTTGTCACCATAATAAGATGCTAGTGCTCCCTGGCCTGGGTGCAACAAAGACAAAAGGAGAAGAATCATCAGGGACAGGAAATATTCTAAATGATTGCTGTTAGCAACTGGTTGTTTCTTCTGTTGTTTCACGTGCGGTCTGACAAGGGCACAGTAAAATGAAAATAGTATTAGTAGAGGCCTTCCTCTCTGTTCCTTGATGGGACTGTGTAGTAAACTTGACTGACACAAAATCTCCTGTGGGATTTCATTGTAAAAAGGCATCCCCTTATGTGGTATTGTAGCGTTTTCCCTTAGTAAGTCTACAGGAACATGGAAGACAGCAGGATGCAACAACGAATTGACATCTGCTTCCTTCTCTATTTCTTCTTTAATAAAGTCATGCATGCAAAATATGGTTAAGACTTGTTATCAGTCTTGACACAGTATGATATAAGTTTAACCAGGAAAGGTTTGCAGTGTCAGGAAACCGCAGAGGAAATGATGCTGAGGAACATACCATATCCGAACAGCCTCAAAGCAGAACAGCAGTTGATAAATGTGACGATTACTCAGCCCCTTACCATGAGGAAGCGATATCAATTGTTTACTTTATGTCAGTCATTCTAGAGACACACAACCACCTAAGAGGCAACCAAGCAACAAGAGGCAAGTGTCCTATGGCTCGAGACAGATCATAGACAATGCACACTACATCCCCCTAATATTCCAAAATTTACTCAGAAGCAAAGGAGAGAACCATTATAATAATTAGCATTTTCTTAGGCTTTAAACTATGAAGGCGGTGGTTTTAAAATTCAATAAATTCTATGTTTCTAAATTTTTGTTTGGTTTTCATGGAAATCTGTGTTGGTGGGGACATCCTTTGATTGTTGAAGACAGATGCATGCTTGCTCAAGGGCAAGTGATAAGGTGAACTATTTTCAGAAAGAGTCCAGACGACTATGTGTAGGGGAGATAATAACGATAAGTGTGAGCAGGGTCACTGATAACTTTGTCGGCAAGCGACCCTTTGGAAATGCCAAGGGATTTTATCAGTAAGGAGGGCTGAGTCATGCATATATAATGTTGGCTTGAATCGATGGTGTGGGACACAGAGGTGGGGATGGCAAGACACAGAAACTGAAACTGAGAGACACAAGTCCAGCAGAGAGTTATGCCTGAGCCTCTTTCAGGCACGGTTATTTTCACAGTTGACTTTTGCTTCCAGTGGCTTGTAATTGCATTTTGCAAGCCATCAACCTACCTTCCAGACACATTTTTCAGCCTGGATCATCAATGTCCTGTCACATCCCAAGGGGTAGCCAGAACAGTGGTTCCTGCCTCTGCCTTACTTTAGTATCATGGGAAACACTGCCTTCTGAATTTTAGTTCCATGAAATGTCTTCATATTTTAAATCATGCTTTAGCTTTGGGACTTGACCCTAAGACTCTGGTTTGGACATTTTGATTCTGCTCACATGAACACTTTATAATGGAGCAAGGACAAAAAGCCTTAGATCCACTTGGACCTCTCATCTATGTAACAACAAGCAGCCCCCAATTTCTATGCCCTTCTAATACATCCCCACCCTGCCTTGACCACTCTGCCTTGACCAGCTCAACTGTTGGAAACACCACTCTATGAAGAATCCAGCTATCTGTCTGTGCTGCCCTCACTCCTCCCAAGCTCTCTCCCCAACTCAGCAACAGAGCCTCAGAGTTCACCCTCAGCCTCAGCCCAAACCCCTGGCTCACAAGCTGTCTCATTCCCCAAGCCCCTCCCCGCAGGCTGCTTTGTACCTTATAAACCACTAGTCTGTAAAAAAGAGGGCGCTCTCTCTGCTGTGTGTTCCCTGGCAAATCTCTGCCATGCTTTCACCCATGAGTAAGCCCTGCCCAGGCTTTATTTTTCTGAATGAACCTGGTCTGGCTCTGGCTTCATGCACTGTCTCTTCTTTTCTGACACTTTCCTTAGAATTGAGCCCCATGTCCATAGGGCATCTTATTTTTAAAATTCTAGTCTTCAAATCAGACTTTATACATCTGCAGTAGACTGAATAATGGCCACACAAAGATGCTAAATTCTAACTTCTGGAATTAGTAACTGTTGATTTATTTAGAAAAAGAATTGCTGATGGTATTAAATGAAGAATTTTTAGATGATAAAATTGGGAGTGAACCCTAAATCTAATTATAAGGTTTCTTACACGAGAATCGAGGGGAGACTATACAGGTACAGAAAAAAGAAGACAGCTCTGTGACCAATTCAGGCAGAGTAGTGATGCTGCCACAAGTCCAGGAAAACCTATAGCTTGAAGAGACAATGAAACATGCTCCCCTACCACCCTCAGACAGTGTGTAGCATTGACAACATTTCAACAACTGCATTTGAATCCTTGACCTCTAGCACATGAAACTATCTGTTGCTTTAGGTCACTCTATTTGTAGTAATTTGCTACAGTGACTCTAAGACACACTGTATTCTAGCTCTTGAGTTGTACTCAGATAAATCATCAGGAACTAGAATTCTCAGCTTAGTTCTGATACCCATATCTAAACAAATAGACCCATCTCCTGAAAACAAATACCTTTCCCAATCCTATAATCCAAACTGAGCTCAGAGCTGCTACAATGTTTGTAATATATCAGTAACTCAAAAAACCAAAAATAAGAAACCAATCAATCCACTTATATATTGGCAATGGAACTCAACAGACCAAAAGAAGAAATATAAATTGCCAATAAATATATGAAAAAATGCTCGATATCACTAGTCATCAGAGAAATGCAAATCAAAACTCCAATGAGATATCACTTCAGTATGGTTATTATCCAATTGACAGAGAGTAATAAATGCTGGCGAAGATGTAGAGAAATGTGAATTCTTACACTGGTGGAGATATAAATTAGTTCAGTCACTGTGGAAAACAGTATGGAGATATCTTTATTTATTTTTCTTTTTAAAGATTTATTTGTTTGAAAGGCAATGTTACATAGAGGCAGAGGCAGAGAGAGAGAGAGAGAGAGAGAGAGAGAGAGGTCTTCCATCCATTCCCCAGATGGCTACAACAGCTGGAGCTGTACCAATCCAAAGCCAGGAGCCAGAAGCCAGGAGCCTCTTCCAGGTCTCCCACCTTGGTGCAGGGGCCCAAGGACTTGGGCCATCTTCTACTGCTTTTCCAGGCCATAGCAGAGAGCTGGATAGGAAGTGGAGCAGCCAGGACTTGAACTGGAGCCTATACAGGATACCAGCACTGCAGGTGGCGGTTTTACCTGCTATAAGCCACAGTGCTGGCCCCTGAAGATATCTTTAAAAACTAGAAATAGACTTGCCATATGATCCAGCAATCCTGGATATACATATCCAAAAGACACGAATACACTGTATCAGAAAGTCCTGTAGCGCCATGTTTATAGCAGCACTATTCATAATTTCCAAAATATGGAATCAACCAAGGTATCCCTCATCAGATGCATGGATAAAGAAGTGGAATATTAGGCTGGTGCCGCGGCTCAATAGGCTAATCCTCCACCTTGTGGCGCCAGCACACCAGGTTCTAGTCCCAGTTGGGGCGCCAGATTCTGTCCCGGTTGCCCCTCTTCCAGGCCAGGTCTCTGCTGTGGCCCTGGAGTGCAGTGGAAGATGGCCCAAGTCCTTGGGCCCTGTACCCGCATGGGAGACCAGGAGAAGCACCTGGCTCCTGGCTTCGGATTAGCTCGATGCAATGCACTGGCCGCAGTGCGCTGACTGCAGGGGCCATTGGAGGGTGAACCAATGGCAAAAGAAAGACCTTTCTCTCTGTCTCTCTCTCTCACTGTCCACTCTGCCAGTCAAATAAAATAATAATAATAATAATAATACTTTCCATCAGGAAATAATAATAGATTCCTTTTAAAGAAAACATGACACCTTTGAATATAGCACACAATATTATACTGTGGAAGGCAATAAATAAATAAATAAATAAATAAAGATCAAAGATCAAGATAACCTTGTATTGAGAAAAAAATAACAATAAGTACCTTAGCTAACAATGAACAGAGGAATCACTAATAAAAACATAATATCAGTCCTACTAATATATTAGTCAGTATTTGACAACCAATGCAGGCCTCACTTGCTTTCTCCATATACAATATATTCATGCACAGTCAGTGTAGCCTTTTTAATCATTCACACGCTATCTCCAGAGCCTTGTTTAAGTACCCCATTCATCTTTCACCTGTCATGCAAGTGCTGTACTTCGTTTATATATCCTTTTGCTATTGTTGTTTTCTTTAGTGCACAGTCTTTTAACTACGGGTACTAACTCCTCTTCTGAAGATTAAGTCTGTTCCTCATATTAAAAAAAAATGCCTATTACAAGCAGCACTCCTATGCTCAGTTGCAGTTTGTATCCTCATGGTCCTGGAAAGTCAATCCATCTCTGAGGTCCTTCAAAATAAACCTGGCAAATCAGTTGTGGAACCTCAATGTTTCTTTCACCCCACTCCAAATATAGTATTAGTAATTACACTGGAATTAAGACTGACTTTTATAAACATCTAGGTGTGTTATGGCCGAGGTATACCAACATTTAATGAGGGCTTACTATGTGCTGACCACATTGATGGGTCACATACTTTCATTTTCTATTGGTCCCAAATTTAAAAGCAAAGAAATTAAGGTACACAGTAGCCATGTAATTTTCCAAGGTCACCCAGCCAGTTTGAACCAAAGAGCCAGAATCTGACTTGTGACTCGCTGGTCCTAAAGTTCTGGACCACCACTTTTATTGTCTGCTCATCTCTGCCTTCCTGATTGCAGAGTTCTCTATTATTTCACCAGGAGCCTGGTGCTATTCCTCTTTCTGATGTTTCATACTCTCACTCTTTGTGGTGGAGACCTTGTCTACAAAGTATATCCTTACCTATCACGGCTGTAAGAGGGCTAGCAGAAAACAGAAACAGAGAAAAGTCTGATTTTCACATGGAAAATACCTGAGTCTTTAATAAAGAGCACAACAGTTCTGGGAGTTACAGACATAGTAATTCTGAGGAACAAAATTTTTGGTAGGAAAAATAATTATTTTTAGGATTCAAGAAATTACCATTAAAAATCTTATGAGACAAGTGTGCAGTTAGAAAGTTCTGGGAATTTCCAATATTTAAAACAGAGAGAGAAGCAAAGGAGTGGGAGAGCCACAGTCAGAGAGAGACAGAGACAACAGAAAGGCTTTATGAAAGGAAGATAGAGGTCCTTGCTGCTCAACATCTTTTATCATCACTTAGAATGCTTAGTGTGTTGTAATGGCTGCCTACACATTAAACAGGTTCAGCCTGAAGGACGAGTGAGCACACAGGAGCTCAAGTGATTGAAGGTGGGTCAGGGTCTTAACCCAGTCAGTTCCCTATCTAAAAAAATGGAAAACTGAATCGTGTCATTTGTATATTAGGATTCTAAGAAGATAGTTTCAGGTTAGATAAACCTGTAAGAGCATACTCAAAAGAAGGCAGCACTTTTTATTCATTCATTCGATTACTTATCCACTCACTCGTTCACTGGAAATTATGAATCTTCTATATCGTTGCTTCTCAAACTTTATCATGTTCAACAATCCCTTAGAGAGCTTTGTGTTCTGAGTTTGCCTTTTTACAAACTAGCAGAGCACGCTGATGCTGCCAGAACACACCTTGAGGAGCAGCACTCCATATAAAATGATCACATGAGAGGACCACTGGATCCAGAAATCCTCAGAAGAGAAAGCAAAGTCAGGCTGCTCTGAGAAATGTGCAGCAGAACTGGACGGAGCTCTATTACCTCTCCCGTCAAAGAAAGCTCGGCTCTAGCCAGCATCTCCACTCCAACTATTTTGAGGACTTCTACAGCTTCTACATGACTATAAAAGTTGGGCTACTGGCAAGTGCTGCTAAAGGCTCTTTTTACAGTAGCAGGATAGATGTTTACGAGGATTTCCATTTTTATTTCTTCAAAATTTAAACATAAATGTTTGTTAATGTTTTCTTTGCTTCCAATTCATCTTTCTGTTTAAGTAAAGCTTATAAAGTTGATTCCATGGAAATTTAGTTTTTATCCTGATGAGATAAATATATATATACATATAACACATATGTGTATATTTATATGCAAATAGGGTAAATTATATTTATTCTATATAAAATATTATATGTAAATATATATGAATATAATAAATAGTATTTAATATTCAACTTGCATAGTACTGACTCTTGAAGACAGATCAGTAAAACACTTGATATGGTTGTGTTTTAGATTTGGCCATTTTATTCTGCCCTAGATCTTCTTACAAGGAGAAAGGAGTAAGCAAGAATGCCAATACACACACATAGGGTCATTTCTATCCAAAGCCTTCAGTAACATTTTCCCACTGGCTAGTGCTTCCATATGAAGAAATTCCTCTTGTACATTTTGTTTTTCCAGATTAAGTGGGAAAAAGCAAGTGACCAAATGCCTTTTTTCTTTCCTTTGTCTTTTTTTGCCTTAATTTAGACTTAAATCTAGTGCTCTAGTAATCTCATTCCAGGACCTGGCCCTTAGCATAAATATCTTCTCATGTTCTTCACATGGTGTCTGGTCCCCTGTTTTCTTATCTTAATTTTATTGCTCTGTTTCACATCTGTTTGCTATAAACTACCTCAAATCCTTTTGGGAAGTATACAGGAAATACATAAATATTGATCTATTTGTTAATCCACTGTACAGATTCCAAGTGCCTATTAGGTGATAGGTACCCAACATAGAGATGAATAAGATTACATACCATGAAGGTAAAAGAGGAAATAGACAATCCTGGTGGAGAGCGGTGACGGGCTCCATATCCTCATGTTGGGGTAAATAAGTAGGTGATGTTTCCAGTAAAGTCATGATTTACTTTCACCAGAAAGTCTTAAAAATCAAATTAGAGATTTCCTGTGGTTTTGTGATTTAATTGAAAGTCAGAAGCAGAAGTAGGAGTCCATTACAAGGAATTAGTATCAAAAACTGTTTGCTTTAAATCAAAACAAATCATATTCTTTCAGAGAACTCTGACTTTAAGAAGACAGAACATTCCAGAGAGTAAATGTTTACCAGTCCAATGATCAATTGAATAATCTGTGCATGGTGTACCTTTCTGAAAATAGAAGCAAAAGGAAAGAAAAAACAGCAGCCACTACACCTGTTGGGGAGAGGGTAAGGAGAGGAAGAGGTTAACACTGCTAACCCACGCTCCGGGAGACATGGTGCAGGCCATTTCTGTGACTGTCATCTCTGTCAGCCCTGTGTCAGTTGCCACAGAACTGAAATCGCAGAAGTCTCTTTCAAAGGATACAGAGAGATGATTTGGCCATGTTTAACTCCTACTGCTAGAATTTGAGACCTTGTTTGCAATGCTGGCCGAATGCCTAAGGTGCAGCCTCATGACACAAACCTGGTATGCTCCTGAGGTGGTCTGACCCGTTTTCACAAAGTCCTTCTGAAGCACTTTGTGATTTTCATTAGTTAGGTGTTTCAATTGTGCTGTTAAAATAGTTCACAGAAAACTTCGCCAGTTTTCTCTATGTATTTGGACACTAAACTAACTGATCTTGGAAGCAAACCACTTACCCAGCACTATTAGTAGATTCATTTCAGATGGCAAACATTACCGGAGATACATATGTTGTTTATAAATTGATACAGTTTATAAATCACTTTATCAGATGGAAAGATATGCCCCAATTTGCCAATGGCTATTTTATTGACCAAAAAACAGTAAATATTTCACCTCAAAGGGGCAATTTGAAAAAATATAACAGGAAAAGAGAAATGGAAACTGAGAATTCTGGGTATGGAAGAAATATACAGGCATTGAACATCAAGTAGAAATGTATTATGAAACAACTTACTCCTTCACTCCTTTGGGTTATTTACTCTGTTTCTCTGTTCAAATCAGAAAAAATTCCTTTTGCATCTGCATGATATTTAATAATGTATCAGTCGTCCAACTCTTTTGGGCATGTCCCTAAAGTAGGTATACCAAACCATACATCTTAATATTGTGTTTTTAAATATTCTGTTTTATGTATTTTAACTCTCAATTCCTTCTAAAAAGGCTAAATCCTTAAGAATAAAACTTGTAAGTGAATATTTGGTCACCTCTCTACAAAGACAAAGTTTACATTCTATCAAAATTTTGTGGAAATTTTTTGTTTATCCCCTATACTCATTTTAATTTGGGGCCACACTGAAATACAGAATACTCAACAGACTAGATCTTGCTGAAATACATAATCTTCAATATAGAAGCAGACTTCCACAGGTGAGTTGCTTGGAATAGAAACAAAGTATCTTCTGCACATATCTACTTTTCTCTACATGCACTGTCAGATCATGTATGAGCAAGTTCTGTGAAATGTACAAGATTATAAAAAGCTATGTTTGATTTTCATAATTCTGTTCCTCATTGAGCCAATAAACATCAATTTGCTAACTAAGAAAGAAAATGAAATTTTCTGTTTTGATCAGTTTCCCAAATGATGGGTTTAAAGTAGTAACTTACAGGGAATAATGATTTATTTTTAGGTCTTACTGAGGAAGCCATAACAAAGCTAAGAGGATTTTTGGTTGTTTTGTTTTGCTTTGCATTTTGAGTGCCAACCTAATTATTGCTGACTAAAGCAGGGCTAACATCAAAATCCCTTAGGAAGGATGCTAGCTGTCCATGTTTACACATATCAGCCAACAATCTTACATATTTGAGTTGCACTTGTTCCCAGGTGCATTGCTTTCATACCCACAGATTCTGGTGGATTAAAAAAGTATAATGACTTGGATAGGATTGATTTTTTTTCCCTTTGGTTTTCTAGTCATCTTACTTATTTGGTGAAGGAACCAACAAATAAACACGTCTTGCACAGCTTTCATTCACTGCCAGTCCAATACGGGGCAGCTCTAGTTGTTAGTTCTAGAGTGACATCCTGAGCACAACTGATCCTCCTAATGCTACTTGCTGAATGGAAGCACCAGCAAGGTTCACATATGGCAAAATAAAGATTTAGCCTGTGATCTACCTGAATTTCCTCTTGAAGTTAATTCCTTCTGAGGAGAAATTTGCCTTGGCAGGGGGATTACACATAGTCTGTGTAATAGGCACAAGAGTGAAAACTGAGAAGCCTGGTGGTAAATAGAGAACTCACCAACACTTTGCCCCTATACCAGCTCAGGTGGTACAATATTCTCTTCAGATCTGTATTCTAACTGACTAAATCCCAGAGCCACCTTCTTCCATCCAGCCTACAAAAGGTCTTGTTCCTAGGGCCACTAACATCCTAAGGAAAGGGAGATTCGTCAGAGTCTTCAAGGGTCACTATATCTAGAGTGAATAAACCATGCGTGTTTAAAAAGCTTATGCCATTTTCTCTCTGTGCCCTTGTGATTCCAAAGCAACCAATAGAGAAGTGGAAAAGTTCATTTTTATGCAACTGGCTGGACTACTTTTTGGAATGCACTACATTTGGTCTAAAATGGACTATTTTCCCATGGAAGGAGACAACATCCCCAAGGAGCATTTACATGAGGTGCATCATCACTGCATGGAAACAGCTGAGCCTTAAACCAAGGTTGATTTTCACTTGATTATATTTATATTTATTATACAGAAATAGACCAAAAGTATGATTCTGCCAAGAGACTCCCTTACATTGTATAAGCATGAATTAGAATTTCTTTAAATTGAAGAACCTCATGCTTGTTTTGTTTTCACAGCTGTCAGACATTTTATGTTAAAAATTTTCCCCACTTGGTTGTTGCTCATGATGCTTGTTATTTAGGAGAATTTACTGGTAGCAAATTGTATTTGTTGGCAACCCCAAAAGAGTAAGTCCCCAACTCCGTCAGTTTGTAGTGGATGGACACACCCAAAACTTAAAATAAAAAAACTTATTGAGAAACTGGCCCCCAAACATAGGCCAGCTTTTCTCATATTTAAATGGATAGGTTTTCTTCCCTGGGACAGAGGATTCTACAAGATCTTCTTTTATCTGGGACCAGAATATATGGACACAATCCTAAAATCCCTCATGAAAAGATATTCTTGAAATGCTTCCAACTCTAGAAGTCTCACCAGGAATTGTATTTCCAACTTCAAGCTATGTAAAAAAAAAATCAGAATCTACCATTCCTTCACAGACTGTACACACATGCATAAATACGGATAGAATAAATTTTATTCTCATTGCTGCAACTGTAAACAAGAAGACATACTTCTCAGAGACAAAGAATATCCACGTTACAGGAACAGAATGAAGCCTCTTAAGAAAATGGTCAATTATGGAATGTTCTGTGCATAAGTATACCCATTAATTAAGAAATGAACTGAAATTACTAATGGATTTCATAATGGCCACCAACCAGCTGCCAGTTGGCTTTTACTTGGTGACAGATGGTAGTGACTGATCTGGACTAGATTTGACCTAGAGATTGTCCATCATTTATTAAATTGCAGTACCAAATAAAATTCCATGCATTGCAGCATTTCACCATTATGTCTCACAGTGAGATGCTCTGATAGCATTACTTATCTGCCGCCTCTGTTGCAAACAGCAAACTGTTCAAAGGACTTAACTGTTACACTCAGTAAAGAAAACCCGTAATATCTCTCAGAGGATGAGAAAATGCAACTTGGATGAGGCATTGTATAAAATGGGAGCTATGTTTTGTGCTAATCTGTTTTGTTACCACCCACCATTGAGAAGTGCCCCTTACTCTTTTCAAATCAAGGGATCTCATTGACACAGCAACTGGTGGATTGTGACTATCTGAGTTCAGCTTTAATCCATCAACACATCCTCAGAGTGCCAACAGCTGCCACAGACCAGCTCCAGAGCTTGCCTACACAAGGCTCTGGCATGAGCAATTCCCTCAAGTGGACACAACAAAAGTCTCTATTATTGCCCCACGACCCCCTTTTTTGTAGTTGGAGTATTTGGAACAGTTTATCTTAGTTATGCTTTTGAATATAAAGTTTATCCTACTGTTATAAATCCAGGTAGAAAGACACAGAGAAAATATAGCTCATTGTCTTTAAATCCTCTAGGTAACATGCTGTAGAGATTCCTTGTTGCTGTCAAAGTGTCATGCAGCTTTGTGTCCCATTTCAAATGATACATAGAAGTGGTATTTTGTTAAGAATTATATCCATCTGATGGGCAAAAACACTATTCAGGTAAGTGGCACTTGGTAATATTACCATTTTACATATTTTCAAGACACAAAATATTGTCATGAGTCAAGTTGATATCTAAGATAGCACATTTATCTATTTTTTTAAAACTTTGTGTCTTAGCTGGAAGTAGCCTAGGTAATAGCAGTCACTGATCTTCATTCATGTCCACTGTAAGACCTCAAACAACAGAAAGGAGTAAAGAGAGATAAGTTAGAGATTTAGGATGGATAGATGGATGGATGGATGGATGGATGGATAGATAAAATGTCTTTGCATTCTTATACTTCCTCCTGAAATTGTACACAAAATTTGCATCTGATCCACAGCATATCCATTTTTCTAATGTATTAAAAATAATTTTCGTGGCCAGCGTTGTAGTATAGCAGGTAAAGCCACTGTCTGCAGCATTGGCATCCCACATGGACACTGATTTGAGTTCCTGCTGCTCCACTTCTGATCCTGCTCCCTGCTAACACCTAAGAAAAGCAGCAGAGGATGGCCCGAGTGCTTGGGCCCTTGCAGACATGTGGGAGACTTGGAAGAATTCCTGGTTCCTGGCTTCGTCGTCGCTTAGTCCTGGCCATTGCAGCCATCTGGGGAGTGAACCAGCAGATGGAAGATCTCTGTTTCTCCCTTTCTCTCTGTAACTCTGCCTCTGAAATAAATCATCTTTAAAATTACTTCTAAAATTCATTCATTACATAAAATTAATTCACATTCAATAATAAGTGACACTTTATCTTACAGTTTTGTCAGTTCCTTTATATTCTCTTGTACTACTGGATATGTGTATATCCAGTTTTGACAAATGCAAAGCTAATCCAAATTCCTCAGTTGATAGCCAAGAACACTCAGCCTAGAGAGTTTCTGACTTAACCCTGGTCATGAGTCTCTGAAACCACTTAAGATTAAGTCACTTATCTAAGGTCACCCATGGCTGTGGGTGGACTAGTATCTAAGGTAACGATAGGTACACCAGATTCTGTGTGCTTAGTGAAGTAAATGCCACTTAGGTCATCTCACCTGAACTTGTCCTAAGCTCGCTCTAGCACTACAGGCCTGTCTTTACTGCCTCTTACCTCATCTTGCCTATTAGGTTCTCATCTTCTGACCTACTTTCTCACCCTCCTGTTTCTGAGTTTACTGTTGTGGGCTTTGACAATCTTTTGTTGGACCCAGTTTTCAGGTTTGCTGTTCTTGAGCTGGCGTCTTACAGAGTTTCCACACACTTTGAGGACCTGTGGCATGTGCTCTCTGGGACTGGCTACCCCTAGGTGTTTTGCTAATGTAGGAAGAATATGCCAAACTGAAAATCTTGAGGGAAATCAGAATAAGGAGCGCAGAAGCTGACTAGATGCCAACACCAGGCAGAGGGGAATTCAAGGAAAATTACAGTAGACCCTCCTCTTTTCCATGTGTGATATATTCCGAGACCCCCAATAGATACCTGAAACCTGAAATAGTGCCTAACTCTATAATACACTGTTTTATGCTGCTTAGTTACTAATGGGTGGGTAGTGGATACAGCCCAGATATGCTAAACAAAGGAATGATTCACATCCCCAGACAAGATTTTATCACACTACTCAGAACAGGACACAATTTAAAACTTTTGAGGGGCTGGCGCTGTGGTGTAGCAGGTAAAGCCACCGTCTGCAGTGTTGACATCCCCTATGGGCGCCAGTTTGAGTCTCGGCTGCTCCGTTTCCAATCCAGCTCTGCTGTGGCCTGGGCAAATGGTGGAAGATGGCCCCAAGTCCTTAGGCCCCTGTAACCACGTGGGAGATCTGGAAGAAGCTCCTGGTCCCCAGCTTCCAGTCAACCCAGCTCTCTGCACTGCAGCCGTTTGGGGAGTGAACCAACAGATGGAAGACATCCCACTCTCTGCCTCTGCCTCTCTGTAACTCCACCTTTCAATTAAATAAATAAATCTTTAAAAAGTAAAAAAAGTAAAACTTTTGAATCATTTCTGAAATTTTCCATTTAATATTTTTCATACTATAATTGACCATAGATAATTGAAACTGTCAAAAGTGAAGATACAGATAAGGGGGAACTACTGTAACAACAGAGATGAAACAAAGATCCTGGAACACAACGGAAAATAGATTGTGTTACAGAGGAAACAGACTGGGCTGTAGAGCACAGAGGAGTAGGCGAGGGGCAAGAATGGCTAGATAATCTCAGAAAGAACTGCATGTATAAAGGCCTCTATGTCAGGAAACAGGGTACAGTCAATACCCCAAAGGATGAAAGATGAGAGAGAAGGTGCTTGGCAGGTGTCAGATCACGTGTGGCTTTGTAAGTCAGGCTAGAGGCACTGGACTTTATCCTAAAGGCAATGAAGAGACTCTTAAAAAGTTTAAACCACAATAATGTGATTTGGTTTGCATTTTAGGAACCTCCATAAGAAATTCCAAATCAGCATTCACACCAGAAGAAACTATATTCAATTGACTTTACAAAGTGGTATACTTTTTTATCTGTTTTTAAAATTTTATAATATATATAGTCTCAGGGAAAAATATCATAAGTAAGTATTTTTATAGCCTTTGATATTATAAGAACGTGTTCCCAGAGTTTGTGGGAATAATGTGGACACTGGCTTGGGCACAAGTATGTGGAATCCATGTCAATAGCATTATTTAAAATACTCAAAGTTCTTTTGTTGGAAAAAATGTCATTGCAAAATCATTTAAAAATGTTTACACGTATAACTAAGTCTCCAAACTGCTTATAGCAATTTTAAATGGAAGGTCAAAAGCTGTTTCTCTCACTTTTTATTGGACTATTATTAACCAGTCAGAAAACCTAGCAGTTCATTTATCAGAGGAAAAAAGATGCATAAATGTTGGACAGATGAAAGCTATTGCCAAAATGTTATGACTTTATTTGAATTACATTATATAGACAAAGCATGCCAATCCATAGCCTCAAGTTACTTCCCTGTTACCTATGGTAACAGCAAGATATTTTCCTCATTACTTAATAATACCAAATCTCAAATAAGTATCACAACATGAAAAACAGATGTTAAAATGTGACACTCAAGGTCAGCTTATACTGCATGCTTGTTCATTTTAAGTGCCTGATTACTTCTCAAAAATTGTTTCTGAAAATTTTCAAAGATTCTGTTGCATTTGGTTGCAGAAGCTACAGTTTTAATACGAACGTGAGACACAAATAGGAATGTGAGTTGTTATTAACCAAAGTATCAACTGGCTTTTATATTGGAGCATTCATAACTTTATTTGAAATATGATTGTATACAAATAACCAAAGTCAAGGAAAGTTTATGCTTTTATTTCAAACTTTCCATTTATATTCTTCCTTTCCTATTGTGAAGTAATCTTTTGAATATATTAAAGGCATATATTTTGTTTTAAATAGAAAATAACTTTTTGCATCTGTGCCTTTATAATGTTTGAAAAAGTAAAGTATATGAATAAAGTAAAAGGAAGAAATAAAATTTTCATTATGGCACAACTCTCAGTAATCTCCTATAATATAAACTTCATTCTTCCTTGTTTACTCTATTTGTATCTATATATCTGTAATTATGCCCATAGATATTTTCTTGGGGAAAAAAATCGTAGAATCTTATAAACAACTAATTATATTTGTAGAAACAAAAGTAGACTTCATCATGACTTAAGGTTTTGAAGTCTTGGTTTAGGGCTTTTGAAGAGACTATAGTTTTAAGAGCTAAAAGTCCATCTGCCATTTGTGTTTCCTGACATATCACTACTCAGACACAGTATATTTAGTAGGGACCAGCTAACGAAAAATAAGTGTTCCTTATTGCTGCTGATTTTTCTTATGTCCCTCGGTAATCAGGAAGGAGTGATGACTAGGCAGGTTTGGAAAGGTTCCCTGATGCAGGACTCAACAAAATTCCACTGGAATTTATTGAGAGCTAGCAAAGGTCAAGTAGTATGCTAAAGTCAGGAACATGTCCCTTACTCAGCTCATCAATCGAGTTCACAAGTTTATCTTTCATAATGCCTAAGTCCAGTCAATGCACTCAGCTTAATAAACAGCTGCTCTGTGCCCAACACTAATGACAGACAGATGCATAGGAAATGTTCTTGACCTCAGAGCCTCAGCCAGGCCACTGAGGAAGAAAGATAAATCAATAACAAGTGTCATAAAATTCAATCCATGTTTTACTGATGTACACTGGAGGTGCAAGAGGAGAGCAAAAAAGAAAATGATGATCAGGAGAAATTAGAGGAGGGTAGAAAATAGCTTAGAAGAGGTATGTGAACTGTCACTTGGCTGGTGGGATGGGGCAACTGGGACTAGCCGGGTAAGCACATGATAGGAGATGAGACAATTCTGGGAAAACTGAAGAAGAATCAGGAGATAGAGTGAGAAGGTGGAACTAGGATGCAACAACTGATTCACTATGGAGGTACAGACAGGGCCAAGTCTGGGTTAATTACTCATTCTGTGGTTTGCATGTTTGATAGAATGTCATGTCCATCCACTGAAAGAGGAAATGCAGTTGGAGGGGCAATGATAAACTCATTTAGAAACACTGAGGTTAAGTTGCTGTTGGTGGATATACCCCAGTGGATATGCCCAGCTCACAGTAAAACAGATACAAATCTGCAGTTGAAGGGAGCCAATTACATCCTACTGTAAACTATGCTAGGCCATTTGCTCTCCTACTAAAAGCATCCTCTCTGGGGCATGCCAGTTGAGCTTTTGCTTTGTGTTTTTGTTTTGTGGAAAACAAGAAGCGATGATAAAGCACACTATAGGGTGATGTTCCTTTTGTCAAAGAGACTGTGTTCCTAAAAGGAAGGAGAGAATTTACCAGGAAATAGGAAAGGCTTTAAGAAGAGAGTCAATGTAGACTAGATGTTCTGTCATTGTATACAGTGGGTCACAGGATAAAATGTCCATATCCAATCCCCATACACTGGCTCACTTTCGTACATAAATGAATGAATGACACTAAAAAAAAGACTTATCTGTAATAAACTTGTCTATTTTAAAAACAAAGGGGAAATTTTATTTTTTCAAATACTATTTCAGTAGAAATATAGTAAAGGTGTTATTCTTTTTTTTTAAACTTTTATTTAATGAATATAAATTTCCAAAGTACAGCTTATGGATTACAATGGCTCCTCCCCCCCATAACTTCCCTCTCACCCGCAACCCTCCCCTTTCCTGCTCCCTCTGCCTTTCCATTCACATCAAGATTCATTTTCAATTCTCTTTATATACAGAAGATTAGTTTAGTATATATTAAGTAAAGATTTCACAGTTTGCCCCCACATAGCAACACAAAGTGAAAAATACTGTTGGAGTACTAGATATAGCATTAAATCACAATGTACAGCACATTGAGGACAGAGATCCTACATAATATTTTTTTTTAATTTTTTTAATTTTTTTTATTTTTTTGACAGGCAGAGTGGACAGTGAGAAAGACAGAGAGAAAGGTCTTCCTTTTGCCATTGGTTTAACCTCAAATGGCCGCTGCAGCTGGCACGTTGCAGCCAGCGCACTGTGCTGATCAGATGGCAGGAGACAGGTGCTTATCCTGCTCTCCCATGGGGTATAGACCCAAGCACTTTGGCCATCCTCCACTGCACTCCCAGGCCATAGCAGAGAGCTGGCCTGGAAGAGGGGCAACCAGGACAGAATCCAATGCCCCGACTGGGATTAGAACCTGGTGTGCTGGCGCTGCAAGGTGGAGGATTAACCTGTTGAGCCACAGTGCCGGCCACTACATGATATTTTTTAAAAATTGATTAATTTTCTATGCAATTTCCAAGTTAACACCAAGTTTTTTTTTTCACTTTCTATTATCTTTATATAAAGAAGATCGATTCAGTATATACTAAGTAAAGATACCATCAGTTTGCACTCACACAGAAACACAAAGTGTAAAAATACTGTTTCAGTACTAGTTATAGCATTACTTCACATTGGATAACACATTAAGGACAGATCCCACACGAGAAGTAAGTACACAGTGACTCCTGTTGTTGACTTAACAATTTGACACTCTTGAATATGGTGTCAGTAATCTCCCTAGGCTCTAGTCATGAGTTGCCAAGGCTATGGAAGCCTTTAGGGTTCTCCAACTTCGATCTTATTCTGACAGGGTCATAGTCAAAGTGGAAGTTCTCTCCTCCCTTCAGAGAAAGGCACCTCCCTCTTTGATGGCCCCGTTCATTCCACTGGGATCTCACTCGCAGAGATCTTTCATTTAGGTCTTCTGTTTTTTCCAGAATGTCTTGGCTTTCCATGCCTAAAATATTCTCATGGGCTCTTCAGCCATAACCGAATGCCTTAAGGGCTGATTCTGAGGCCAGAGTGCTATTTAGGACATCTGCCATTCTATGAGTCTGCTGTGTCTCCCACTTCCCATGTTGGATCATTCTCTCCCTTTTTGATTCTATCAGTTAGTATTAGCAGACACTAGTCTTGTTTGTGTCATCCCTTTGACTCTTAGACCTATCAGTGTGATCAACTGTGAACTGAAATTGATCACTTGGACTAGTGAGATGGCCTTGGTACATGCCACCTTGATGGGATTTTATTGGAATTCCATGGCATGATTCTAACTCCATCATTTGGGGCACGACTGATTGAGCATGTCCCAAATTGTACATCTCCTCCCTCTCTTATTCCCACTGTTACATTTAACAGGGATCAGTTTTCAGTTAAAATTTAAACACCTAAGAATAATTGTATGTTAATTACAGATTTTTTGTAATTTTTTTGGATTCAATCCTGTTGACTTCTTCTCTGATTTTAATTATTTCTTTTCTCCTACTAGCTTTGGGTCTGGTTTGCTCCAGATTTTCTAGATCCTTGAGATGAACTGAAAGCTCATCTATTTGGTGCCTTTCCAAATTCTTGTTGTAGGTATCTATTGATATAAACTTTCCTGAACACTGCTTTTGCTGTATCCCATAGGTTTTGGTGTGTTGTGCTGTTATCCTCATTTACTTCCAGAAAATTTTTGATTTCTCTTTTAATTTCTTCTATGGCCCATTTTTCATTCAGGATCATGTTGTTCAATCTCCATGTGTTTGAGTATGCTCTAGGGATTCCTGAGTTGCTAATTTCCAACATCACTCCTTTATGGTCTGAAAAGCTGCATTGTATGATTCTAATTCTTTTGAATTTAGTGAGACTTGCTTTATGGCCCAGTATGTGGTCAATCCTAGAGAAGGTTCCATGTACTGCTGAGGAGAATGTAAATGCTTTATGTGTAGGATGAAGAGTTCTGTAGATATCTGTTAGGTCCATTTGGGCTATAGTGTTGTTTAAATCTACTGTCTCCTTGTTGATCTTCTGCCCTGTTGATCTGTCTGTCTCAGAGAGTGGAGTATTGAAATCCCCCAGTATTATTGTATTGGGGTCTAAGTCTCCCTTTAAGTCCCTTAACAAGTCTTTTAAGTATACCAGTGCCCTGTAATTAGGTGCATATACATTGATAATCATTATATCTTCCTGTTGAATGGATCCCTTAATCATTATATAGTGCCCCTCTTTGTCTCTCCTAACAGTTTTTGTGGTAAAGTTTATGTTATCTGATATTAAGATGGCTATGCCCGCTCTTTTTTCATTTCTGTTGGCATGGTATATCTTTTTCCAGCCTTTCACTTTCAGTCTGTATGCATCTTTGTTAGAAAGATGTGTTTCTTGTAAGCAGAAAATAGATGGGTTTTGTTCCTTAACCCAATCAGCCAATCTCTGTCTTTTAACTGGACAGTTCAGGCCATTAACATTCAATGTGACTATTGATAAGTAGTAACTTTGCCCTGCCATTTGCCAAAGATATTTTCTAGTATATGCTTTGAGTTTCCTGTATTCTTTTGCTGTGAGGTTTCCTTCCTTTACCTTCTTTCCTATTGATGACCGTGTTTCTGTGTTTCTGTGTGTAACACATCTTTAAGCATCTTTTGCAGGGCTGGACGAGTGGCAACAAATTCTTTCAATTTTTGTTTGCTGTGAAAGGTCTTTATTTCACCTCATTCACAAATGAGAGCTTAGCAGGATATAATATTCTTGGCTGGCAGTTTTTCTCTCTTAGTACCTAGGCTATATATCGCCATTCCCTCCTAGCTTGTAGGGTTTCTGATGAGAAGTCAGCTGTAAGTCTAATGGGAGATCCTCTGAGAGTAATCTGACATTTCTCTCTTGCACATTTTAAGATCTTTTCTTTATGTTTCACTGTGGTGAGTTTAATTACAATGTGTCGTGGTGAGGATCTCTTTTGGTCATGTTTATTAGGGGTTCTATGAGCTTCCTGTACTAGGATGTCTCTGTCCTTCTCCAAACCTGAGAAATTTTCTGCTAGTATCTCCCTAAAAAGGCCTTCTAATCCTTTCTCCCTCTCCATGCCTTCAGGAACTCCTAGAACCCAAATGTTGGTTTTTTTAATAGTATCCTGTAGATTCCTGAAAATATTTTTTAGATTTCTAATTTCCTCTTCTTTTCTTTGTTTTGACTGTTTCCTTTCCTGTTCTCTGTCTTCTAAGTCCGATATTCTCTCTTCTGCTTCACCCATTCTGTTTTAAGGCTCTCTAATGTGTTTGTCATTTGATCTATTGAATTCTTCATTTCATTATGATTTCTCGTCACTATCACAGTTTCATGTTCTACTAGTTGTTTCATTTCAGTTTGATTCCTCCTTAACATTTCGTTTTCACAAGAGAGATTTTCTATCTTGTACATTAAGGATTTCTGTAGTTCAAGAATTTGTTTTTGAGATCTGCTTCTTGCATTTCTTCTATCTCATCATCTTCATAATCTTGAATTGGGGTGTCTTTTTCATTTGTGGGCATCATAGTGTCTTCCTTGCTCTTATTATCTCGGTTTCTATGTTTGTTTGGCATATTGGAGATATTCTTTGGTTCCTTCGCTGTGGTGCTTTTTCTCGTAATACTATGACTCCAGATTAAGTGGACTCTCTGCTTTTGATGGATCCTTAGAGGCTGTGATGGGTGTGGCCAGAGAGCTCTGTTTGGTTCTTCTGGGTTAAGGGTGTGCCAAAGGTGACTCACCCAGATTGTTCTCTCTCACTCGCTCATTGTTCTCTCTCACTCGCTCTCTCTCTCTTTTTTTTTTTTTTTTTGACTCAGTTGGGAAGTAATTCCACATAGCTGAATGGAATTGAGGGTAGTTGATGTATGAAATCTGGCCTTTGTGGAGATTCGTCTGATCTACCCCTGGGACCACACAAAGTTTATTCAGCCCTCAGTGTGGTCTCAAATTTCTCTGCAGTCTCTCACTGCATTGCCGAGGTTACCAAGTTTGTGCACTCAGTGAGTTCTCTCGCTCCCCCCCCCCTCAGATTTTCACGGTCTCAGTTCATTAGCTCCACACACTTTCACTAGATCCTAACCTCCTATTATTTCTCCCCACCAGAGTCAGGTTTTTCTGCTTGGCTAATGGCGGGCACCGTTTTACATACGTAAAATGATGCCTGCTCTTTGTCTTGCTCGGCTTTGTAAGGTGAGTGGAGAGAGAGGCTAGTATCTGTGCCGGTTCCCCTTATTTATTCATTTTTTTCTCTCCTCCAGTCAGCCTGGTGCACTTTCCCCAGTGGGGCCTCAGGCCTCGTTCTGCCTTTCCCCGCCAATATCTTGGGTTACCGAGGTTTTTGTCTCACCTCCCCTTCCAGTGCTGGGGCGCAGACTCTGAGGCTGGGCTCCCATGGCTGGGCTCCCACGGTTGGCCTCCTGTGGCTCTGCTTCCACTCAGTTGGTGACCTTGCTCTCCCCGTAGGTCCTCTGTATCACATCCACTAGATCCGGAAGAGTTTCCTCTGCAGTTTTTTCCTGAGTCTTTTCCTGAGGCTACAGGAACTCCACTTTTATTAAACTATCTTTTCCCAGACTATTGGTGTGCGCCCTCACTATTCCGCCATCTTGGCTCCGCCCAGGTGTTATTCTTATAATCTAAGTCATACTCTCACAGTTCTTTTCCCAAAACAACCTTAATGCATGACAAATGAATTCAGAGAGATTAACTCCAGATTAACATCCAGAAATTTGGAATGTGACAGATCTTCCACGTGAATTGGATTTTTCTATCATTAATCTGGTGTCTGAAGCAACACTATCCACAGGTGGGGTTTAGACTAATTAATTGCCTTCATGGCAAGAGGAAAGGACAGGTAGGAGTTGTGCAAGTATGAACTATTCCATAGATTTTTTTATGTGTTGTCTTATACAGTTTGACTTGTAAACTCAGTTTCTAGAGCTTCCAAGGTGTTACAGTCAGCTTCAACCACCTCCAGAGTTAAATTTGCTTCTGAGAACAAGTGTTTGTGTTAATGTGACTTAATTGATAACAGCCAATGTGAACCCTATTATTTAAGACCTATGCATTACAAAACAGCTTCATTAAATAATGGAGAGAAGAACTTTAAAAAGAAAAACAAAGAAAACCCACACAAGCACATGGTTTTCATTTGGAGAGCAGAGGGTGGAAAGACACTCTGCTCTGAGGTCAACTTCATGGCTTCAGGCAAAATGAGGAGATGAAACAAACTACAGCAGAACTATAGCTCTCCAGTTTTACAGGGACTTCACTCAGTGTGTGACAAATCCCAGGGGATCTTTTGAATTCTTTTTTTTTTCTTTAAGGGCAGCATGAGACATTAAGTCCCTTTGTTTTCTGTTTTGTTATTTTCAGTAACTATTATTAGCTCAACATTGATTTAAAATTAATGAAAAGTGACATAAAGTTTAATGTTTCTGAATTTAATCATTTTAGTATTCTACATGGCAAATGGAAGTTGGATGCCAAATGATATCCCCTAATGTAGTAAAAAAATGCCTCCTTTCCAACAGAGAAATAGAATATGATGAAAAGTGTAAAGTGTGATGTTGCTGAGTTGGGGAGGAAGCTGGAGAGAAATAGAAGGAATAATTCAAAGAATTCCACATACAGCTGATACTTCCCAGACAAATACTCTAATTGACCACTGCTAGGTGCCTAAGTGCAGAGTAAGATTTACACATGCTTACACAGGATATTAAAACTGAATTACTTCCACCTCTGTTTTGGTTAGGGCCCAAAGGTTAAACATAAAATAACAGGTGGCTATGGTTATAGATCACTTTTGTAGGACATGCAAGGCAGTAGTGAAAATTGGTTTTGTAACCCTTAAGTCAACACCTAGCTCATGAACATGAAGTTGTTGGAGTATAATAGCATGTTTTCTAATAACATGCTGGGCCTCTGAAGTGGGTAGAACTACCTCCTCGTGCCCTCCAGCTTAACAAGAGAGACTTGGAGAAGACAAGAAGTAAGAGATGATTGGAAACTTATCACACCTACAAGATTCAGAAGGGCTGGGGAAATGCTAACAGGTGAGGTGCACGCGAGATACTAACTGAGCCAAGGGGCCTATAATCAGACTTTCCAAGAGGGAGACTTTCATAGGTATCCACAAAAACACTCTGGGAGAGATAGCTTGTGACAGTCTCCAAACTCCAACAGGATCTACAGCAGATTGCCCAAAACCCAACTGAAGAGGCTTTCCTGTTCTTTCCTTCTACTTTGCTTGTATCTCTCTCACTGCAGGTATTTAGGGCAACGGTACAAAGGACAGGTAGACAAATGGAACAAAAGCCAATAATGCCCCCTAATCGGCCCCTCTGGGCAGACTTCTGAATTGAAGCATATTATTGCTAGGAGGCCAAAGGAGCTTTCCTTTTGGAATAAATTCAGATATTTTTATCATTCCACTGTAGTTGACACAAGGATTACATTTTAGATAAATTTTATGAATGAAAGCAATATGGGGACATTTTAGTATCAAGTCACTGAAAGATCTATACTAGGTACAGAGGCAAGAAAATCCAACAGTGTAAAAGGAATAAAGTCATGGCCGCATCCTTTTAAGTCTGCTCCCTAAGTTTCATATGACTACATATGACAAGCCCCCAGTGTTAGGAAACTGGCGCAGTTTTATCTATGGTGCGATCTACACCATGATTTATATCCTAAGTTCTAGCCCCACTGCCATTGCTGGAAGCCAGATGGCCATATGGGCCAACTGCTGTTGTCAAGCTCCACCCCCATCCTAATAGGATTCCCTGCCCCTGCTTCCCTGCCCACCCTCGGGCAAAGTTTTAAAAGGGCCTGTTCCTGAATACGTGGCTCTCTTGGTGCCTCTCTCTTGGCTCTTTTCTCCTGCTTTCTTGGCTCTTTCTCTCCTGCTCTCTTGGCTTCTCTCTTCTCTCCTAATCATTCTCTCTAGCTTTCTCTCACTCCCCTCTCTCTCTCCTCTCCTCTCTCCTCTTTTTCTCTTACTCTCCTTCTCCTTCTTCACCCCTTCCCTCCAGTCTGCTGGGTTTTCCCCAATAAACTCTTTCCCTTACTCCGGTGTTCGGTGTGCTTTGTGACGGCGAACACCCAGTCTCCTCCACTGCTGTGGACCTGCTGCTGCCCCAGGTAATGATATAGGTAGGCAGACAAGATAAAACTGATTAGGTTGCAAGCTGAAAGACCACGCCCCGTGGGCGATCTCATGCCCTTACCTGACCCCATCTGTATGCCCACCTGCCATTCAGACTATGTAACTATGTTAGGCAGGAAGTCAGATATGAGCTTATGTGTGTGTGACAAAGGCCTAAGGAGACATCTAGGTCCAGCATATGCATCTCAAAGTCATCGCAATAACCTTCCAGGGGCAGCCCAGTATCTGCACTTGTACATCCTGCCCTCTGCCTCACTGCTGAACGGCCTGCCCGGGCCTCTCTCTCAGGTTCTGTCTGGAGAGGTGCCCATCCATTGTTATGGATGTCCCTCCCCTAATAACCTTGCTGTTTTACTTTCCACTACTCTGTCTCACGCCTGAGTTCTTTCTTGCGACAAGAACCCTTGTATTCTCTGGTAACATAACCACTTCCACTTTGGGAATAAGTAAAAGGCCTGGAACATGGTGGGGCCTTCCTTTGTTGCCCCTCGGGAGCATGGCCTTTAGGCCACCTGCTTTCTGCTTTCCTGCCTGCATGCTTGCTCCATGTGACTTGCTGCTGGCCTGCTCTCTGCCTGGTATGGACCCAACTTAGCTTCTAGACCTCTCTTTCTCCCCCAAATAAAGCCTTCATTTTCATACACATTTATCTCACTGAATAAAAAGCTTAAAACTTACCACTTTGTATGGTCTGTTTGAGCCACTATTCATTATCTTCTCTGAATAAGTGGCAAGAACCAACAGGGTTATTACTGTTGAAAATTACTAATAAGTAGGACAATATCAGTAAGAGATCCCATCCTTTTCTAAGATACACGCAGAGACAGAAAGTTGAAATGTTTGATTCAGCATCACTTTTTGCAAGCATAAGATATAATTGGTAGTTCTAATAAATCTAAGAAACAAGATACTTCCATTTTATATGGCCAGCATTTCTTTACAAGAGTTGCATACTCAAATCAAGTTTTATGTTACCCTAAACTCCTTTTTCTCTACAGAGGCAGCTGGTAGTTCCTTCCGTATTGCACTCTGCTTTGGGAGGTCTGTAGAATATCCTACAACAAATTATGGGGTAGGAGGTATAAATAAACTTATGTGTACTATATATTGTGAGATACATGCTATTTTTCAGTTCTATCTGATGAAACTAATTTGCCTACTTGGTTACACAACAAGCCAAATCTGTTGCTTAAAAATTGTGACTACCATCATGCAGTTCCCCTAATAGAAGTTACAGACTATTTTCTGGGGGAGGGAATGTGAGAAGTCTGGATAAAAGGCAGGCAGGTTGTCCTCAGTGGAAAATGAGGAAGCAAAATGCTTTATTCCCCCAGAAGTTATCTTTAGCAAGATCAAAAGTGCTTGCCCTACTTCCTTAGGAATCTCCAATCTTCTTGTGAGAATAGCAAGGGAGTGGTGACTCCACCCTTCTGAGCTCCCAATTTACTCCAAAACAAGTTAGGTATCCCATCCTTCTGATGGCTCTTTTGTTTTATCTTGAACAAACCAGACATGGGAAAAGATTCCAAATTAGGTCTTTTGATGGGTTTTGTCCCTGCCTTGTAATTGAATGTCAATTTTATTGTCAAGTTTTTTTTTTCTCTAAAATTATGCTTTAAAACCCTACTACCACTAGCCCCTTCAGGTTTTGCCTCTCTTGGAGCCCCACTCCATGTCACTCTGGATGGAGGTCTCAGACTCTAATAAATCTTGCTTTTAAATCTCAAAAAAAAAATTGGGACTAAAAGGAAGTTTTATATATATATATATATATATATATGCAAATACATATGTGTGTATATATATGTATAAACACACACATATATACACATGTATGTATACACATGTATGTATACATACATGTGTATATATGTGTGTGTGTTTATCAAAACTCATCCACCAGCTTCTCTATTAGCATTTCCCCTTTAACAAAAAGCATATCCTAAAAGTCACAAGGATAATGTCTAGAAATGTATAGAAAATAATTTGGATGCTCAATCATTCATTTGTCATTTTAAATGCCTACTTACCAGCAAAGAAGGTGGAGTGTATACACTGTAAAGCAAAGCAGAGCTAGTTTCAAGTGCAAGCCCCAGCCCTAAGGCTGATCTACCACAAGTCAATGAGGCAGACTAAGCCTTGGCTTCCTCATCTTCAATGAAGACCTTACTCACAGAGCCATGGTAGGACTATAGGGGTAGGGAAGCCTCTTTCACATGGTAGGCATGACCTAGGTAAGCGCCAGTTGTCTTGTCCTGTCCATTTTAAGGCAGAGGATACAGAGGATACAGAGGATACAGAGGACACAGAGACTTGTGGGACAGAATACTATATTCCCAGAGTCTAAAAACCTACAATCTGAGAATAGGTATTTTTAATAATGATTTCTAAGGTCACCTAAAATTTGAGCTCATTAAACAAGTTTAAATTCAAATGTGCATGGTCCAAAGTGTTAGTGGCAAGAGATCACAGGAAATAGCAAACTACTACTAGTGCAGCATTTAGGAACTCTAATAACCAATTTAGAATTTTTATTGGCCATTAAATAGTGAAGAGCACTAAGTAAACCTCTACCCACTGGGACAATCCCAGAATTCTTCCATCACTTCCTTTATTGAACTTCACTGGAGATAGCTCGTCTTGAAACACGTGAGGACTCCACTCCACTCTCTGAATATAGAGATGCCACAGATGATCCTTGAGTTGATTCTAGTTGTCATCTTTTCAAATAAGAACTCCTGAAGGAACTTTTCTTAAATTAAGATCCCACTGGAAAAATAACCAAACAATAAAAGTCCTCAAGAGCCTTGAGGATGATCTTTAAATAAGTTGATAGCTATTTGCTAGGTTTCTTCACTCAAAACTCAAAAGGGAGGATCAATCAATATATAATAATTACTTCTTAGGAACTTCGCTAAATGTGTTATATACAAACACCTTTTTCAAGAAAATCCCAAAAGAAATGTATAGTATTTCCAATGTCTTCTAGAGTAAGATTTATGTCTATTTTGCATGAAAATTTCTTCAAGTCAATCTTGATCCCTGTAGTTCTCAGAGTTGATCCTGAACCCCTATCATCAGTAGCACTTGTGAAAGCGCTGGGATGAATCAGTGAGTCCTCCCTCTGAACTTCTGGAAATTCTGGAAGCGAGTCCCAGCATTGTGAATGTATTTTAAGTCACCCAAGTGATTCTGATGCACACTGAAGTTTGAGAGCCATTGCTATAATGTTTAGAGAGTAACCACTACTGAGAAACTATCTGTTGTAGAGGTTCTTCTTGGTGCTGCCCCTTGGAATCTCCCTGACTAACCAGTGCACCTGTTCCCTGGTTGTTTTGAGTAATATACTTGAAGGCTGATACCTGTATCTCTCTCTAGTGACTTATCCTGGACTGGCAGAACACAAAGAGTTGCCTGGGAAGTCACCACCTGTCACTCCCCAAACTCAAGACAGATAATGACTGACTGACACAGGGTTCTTAAGCCCGAATTCTTGCAAGGGTAGAACAAATCTGCCCCTATGAGCCCTGTGGATTAAGCAAAAGCCAGACTTCACTTAAAAATGCATTCTTTCCCTTCCCTGTTGGGCTGGCCTCACTCTTTTATGCTCTACTCACTCAAACTTGTGCACTTGAACCCTTCCTCAGGTCTGCTTCTAGGGAATCAGACTAGGACATTATTAATAGTTGTAATGATTACAAATTATTGCAACCCTTTTTCCTAGAGCAATAATGGGTGGCATGGGAGGTGGCTATTATTTTGTGGGGAAGAATTCCCAAATGTGGGAATACACAGAAGAGTATTCTCAAAAATGTACCAGACAACACTCTATTTTGGCACGGTAAAAACAAAAGTTGAAGCCAATGGATGAGATGGTCTCTACTGACCCTTCAAGTTCTAAATTATAAGGCACCACAATTCCTGGGAATGAAAAAGAAACACTCAGTATGCAAATTTACTTGTGTTCAGGTGTATGAAGAGATAGGGAAAGAAATCCCAAGAGGGGCAGGTAGTCATATTCACTAATATCAAACAACTCATTCAACAAATGTTTACTGCACCCTTATATTCCAGCTGCTGGATATGGTAATGTCAATGGTAAACTCTACAAAGTCCCTGCCTAATGAAGGCTAGTCAGGTAGCAGCTGAATATATATAATTTGATAGCAAAGACATCTAAGAATACCATGAAAAAGGAAGCAGAGGAAGGGCACAAAGAGTGACAACGTGGGGTTGGGCGGCTGGGTAGTACACTGTGGAAGTGATATTTGTGAAAATACATACACGCAATAAGGAAAGATACAGCAATTTATCGGAACTGTTCTAGAAAGAAGCATCAATGAGTATAAAGACTCTGAGATGGGGGCTGGTTTAATCAGCTCCAAAGAGCAGTGGGGTTCATGTGGCTGATGTGCTTTGCGTAAGGAGTCAGCAGCAGGACATGAGTTCAGAGATGGCCGGGGCCCTAACCAAGTAGGGGCTTGTAGGTCATGGTTTGTCATGGTATAAAGGGAAACCTTTGGAGAGCTCTGAGCCTGTGGGTTGGGGTTGGGGAGGGTGGGGATTTCAACATTCAGCTTACGAAATGAAACAAAATAAGGCATCTCAGGTTATAGTGTGGTAGAATAGGTAAGAATGAGCATTGATAATTTCTAATAAATTTTTCTGATCAACTCATGTACAATTCAATGAGTTCTGACTGGTCCAGAAGGATGTGCACATTTCATGCTTTTGCTGCAACTCACTTCCCTCTTCATTGTGTCACTACCTGGAATGGAAAGAAGGATTTGTGCAGACGATGAGTAGCAGACATCCAGAATGAGGCAGGCGTGGGGCATCATTTTTTCTTTTTTTGACAGAGTTATAGACAGTGAGACAGAGAGACAGAGAGAAAGGTCTTCCTTTCGTTGGTTTACCCCCCAAATGGCTGCAACAGACAGAACTGCGCCAATCTGAAGCTAGGAGCCAGGTGCTTCCTCCTGGTCTCCCATGTGGGTGCAGGAGCCCAAGCACCTGAGCCAACCTCCTCTGCCCTCTCGGGCCACAGCAGAGAGCTGGACTGGAAGAGGAGCAGCCGGACTAGAACCAGCACCCATATGGGATGCCAGTGCCACAGGTGGAGGATTAACCAAATGAGCCACAGCACCGACCCCGGGGACATCATTATTGCACAGAGTTCTCAGGAAATGTTTCAATCCTGGCGCCCAATGTTGACATTAGTGCTACTGCATTTCATGAAGCCTCTCCCTGCTTCCTGCCACTTGATATCATATTTTGGGGAGCAGGGAAGTGTTACTGAGACCATGTTCTATTCTGTGAAGTCAAGAGTCGAGGACTAATTTATTTCCATTTTGTGTTCAAAGTGTACAAGGGTAACTTAAAAATAATGGAAAAATAAAATTAAAAGGTAAGTTCATTTTGACACCCAAAACATGAAATTCATGCACAATTTTTCCATAATATATATTTTCCATGGCCTTTTGAAGACCTCCTCATATAAACATGTTACTAAACAATACCATAAAGGAAGACATTTTATATCATCTATGCTGAAAACTAAAATCTCTACTTCATTATTTGCTCCCAATAAAATCTCCTATTCATTGTTAAAATTTACTGTTGATGTGTTTTAAGTACATGGAAAAGACATTTAATTATGATTTATAACACCAACAAGTTTTAACATAGGAAGTCAATTCTTTACAGAGGAAAAGAAACCCACTGGAGCTTACTTAGAAACGATATTTAAGACTTAAATCCGTGGAGATTCCCGACACTCCTTTTCAAAGTGGAATTCTATTTTCCCATTTGTTAAATTTCCCGATGTTGGTGGTTGTGGTGTAGGTGCTTGTGGTCAGGTGGTTTAGGGAAAGGGGGTTAGGGGAAGAATGAAGATGCTGGTTTTAAAATTAAACCTGAATCTTTCACATGCCTTAAGGATTATGTCCAAAAGAAATTGCTTTCCTCTGGACAAAAGTACTATCTCAACACTCAAATGCAAAGGGCCAGAAGTCTATTTATACATTCTCCATGATTTGTTTCCCAGATTTAGCTTTCTATAGCACTTCCTTCAGGGAAACACATACTTTTCCTCTCTTGCAGCCCAATTTCCTGTAGAAGTGCTCTTTAGGAAATGATCATCACAGCATCATTCTTGTGTTTTATGATGACAACTGAGAAGCAAAACATGCCTAGACCCACACAGAAAACACCTTCCAAAACAAAATGAGAATAAAGCAAAGAAACCAAAGGAAAGAAATATTCTCCTTTGCCTAAACTGCCCCTCCCTTTAAAAAAAAATAGGTTTTGCAGCATTTCCTTAGCTTACAAAGGGATTTCAAATCTATACCCATTTAAATAAGTCAGACACAGAACAATAAAATACCACATAATCTTTCTCATATGTGGAAATCTAAAATAATAATAATAACAATCCATCTGAACTAAAAGTAGTGATTACTGGGAAGGATGGAGGAGAGGGACTTAGGGGTGGCAATGGTACCAAAACACAGTTGAATGAGAGTGCTGGGTTCTGGTGTTTCACAGCTAGTTCACCAATAATATATTGTATACTGCACAATGAACTGAAGGAGAGTATCTGGTAGGATCCAAAACCAAGGAAGAGATAAGAAAATAGAAAGGATGATTGCCAAGCATGATTGGCTGTGGCTGTGCATATGTGTTGAAATATTTCATTGCATCCCACAAAAATGTACAAACATTTTATGTTAATCCAAATTTTTAAAATAATAATTACAAAATAAGAGAAAATGCAAACATTTGAACAATAATGCAAAGACAGCTCCTCTTTTCATTTTTGGTGTAGATTCATATAACCTGACTCATTCTGAGTTTGGTTCAAAAAGCTCTACCTTAAGCAATTATAGAAGACCCCAGGCTACTGTCAGAAGCATTTTTGAATTCCAAGGAAGATGATGGAAAATGAAGATGAGGAATTCCTGTTTATCAGAGCAGTCTTTTTGTTAGGACTCCCTTAAGGAGTAGAACTGCTCTCCCTGAGTTAAGAGACAGTGCAGGGTTGTACCCATGAAAGAAGAAAGAGGGAGCAGCTGGGTTATACAGCCTCACTCCTTGAACAAATACTATCATGAAGAGTTGGTGGCTGGCACCGCAGCTCAATAGGCTAATCCTCTGCCTGTGGTACTGGCACCCTGGGTTCTAGTCCTGGTCAGGGCACCGGATTCCATCCCGGTTTCTCCTCCTCCAGTCCAGCTCTCTGCTGTGGCCCAGGAGTGCAGTGGAGGATGGCCCAGGTCCTTGGGCCCTGCATCCACATGGGAGACTAGGAGGAGGTACCTGGCTCCTGGCTTCAGATTGGCACAGCACGCCAGCCATAGCGGCCATTTGAGGGGGTGAACCAACGGAAAAAGGAAGACCTTTCTCTGTGTATCTCTCTCACTGTCTAATTCTGCCTGTCCAAAAGGAAAAAAAAAGACTATCATGTTGATTTTCAAGATGGAATGAGATATACCATCAAAATATAAAGGGATATATAAATATACATAAATAAAATATATACCATAAAATAAAGGAAGTAGGGTGTCATTATAAATGTTAAGGATTATATAAATACTTGAAAAAATTAAGTGCTTCTGGCTATAAATTTAAAAGTATTACCTCATGATATCCTCATGCAAACCACACCTCTGAGGTAGAAACAACTTCATTTACAGAAGAGAAAACTAAGGCTCAAGAACAAGTAGTGAATTAAAAACAATTACTTGGTGGGGCAGTGGGTGGGGGGGCAGATAGAAAGCAGAATGGAGAGAAAGAAAGAGAAAAGAGAAAAGGAGCTCCAACCTGCTGGTTCATTCCCCAAATACCTGCAACATCAGAGGCTGGGCTGAGGCCAAAGCCAAGAGCTACAAACTGAATCCAGGTCTTTCCTGTCAGTGGCAGGGATGCAGCCACTTGAGCCATCATCGCTGCCTCCCAGGGTTTAAAATGACAAAAAACTAGGATTCCAAGTCAAAGTCTAGGAACCCAGGCACTCCGATGTAGGACTCACTTCTAGGTTAAATGCCCACCCCGAAAATTAAGGAAATTAAGGAAAGTGATAGAATCTGGAGTTTCCTGGTCCGAATACATGCCCTTTATCATCTTTTTTTTTTTTTTTTTTTGACAGGCAGAGTGGACAATGAGAGAGAGAGAGACAGAGAGAAAGGTCTTCCTTTGCTGTTGGTTCACCCTCCAATGGCCGCTGCGGCCGGCGCACCGCGCTGTTCTGAAGCCAGGAGCCAGGTGCTTATCCTGGTCTCCCATGGGGTGCAGGGCCCAAGCACTTGGGCCATCCTCCACTGCACTCGATGGCCACAGCAGAGAGCTGGCCTGGAAGAAGGGCAACCAGAACAGAATCCGGCACCCCGACCGGGACTAGAACCCAGTGTGCCGGCGCAGCTAGGTGGAGGATTAGCCTATTGAGCCGTGGCGCAGGCTGCCCTTTATCATCTATCATTTCCCTCTGAATTTCTGAGATGTGCCACCAGGGATGGGAGCTATCCGGGCTGCAGTAGGTGGTACAGTCTTTCCCATTGTCCCAGTGAGATCCAGAGATCAGTGTCAAAGAAAAAGGCATCCCATCAACAGCACAATTAAAGTAGTCCAAGAGCTTAACAATCTCTGTTGTTTTAGATAAAAATCAAACCGCACTTTGCCATGACTCAAATTTTATGATGCAATGTAGTAGATCAGGAGAAATGGTTCTAGGATCTGAAAGACCTGCGGTTGTAATAGGGTAACCCTGGATAAAATGGGTGGAGTTTCTCATTAGTGATTAGTAAAACAAATGGTGCTGAGAAAACTGGATATTAGAAAATAGATCCCTTACTTCTCAATATCACCAAAAGAAATTCCAGACGAATTAATACATTTTGAATAGAACAAAAGCATAAAGATCTTTATAGTAGTGGAATAGTTCTATGATTTGGGAGCAGTGGTCATTATATAAATCAATATGTGGTAAATGGTATAAAACAAAGCATACACAGTGTATCAGTGTCAATTTCTGCGTTTTAGTATTTTACTACAATATGTAAGATATAGCCATTGAGTAAAACTCAATGAAGAGTGCACAAGACTTCACTGCATGATTTTTACAATTTTCTATGGGTATATAATTGTCTCAAAAATGAAAAGCCAAAATAAAATTTAAATGAAAACACAAAAGAAATAGAATGAAGTAAAACTGAATAGCTGTGGGGCAGTACTGTGGTACAGCGAGTTAATGCCCTGGCCTGAAGTGCTGGCATCCCATATGGGTGCCAGCTCTAGTCCTGGCTGCTCCTCTTCTGATCCAGCTCTCTGCTATGGCCTGGGAAAGCAGTAGAGGACAGCCCAGGTCCTTGGGCCCCTACACCCATGTTGGAGATCCGGGGGAGGCTCTTGGCTCTTGGCTCCTGGCTTCAGATCAGTGCAGCTCTGGCCATTGTGGTCAATTGGAGAGTGAACCATCGGGTGGAAGACCTCTCTCTCTTTCTCTCTCTCTCTCTCTGCCTCTCCTCTCTATGTGTAACTCTTTCAAATAAATAAATATTTTTTTAAAAAATTGAATAGTTGAACTTGGTGTGGGCAAGGGAGCAAATTTAACAACAAAAAACTAGGACTGATAAATTTAACCATAAAAATTGGAAATTTCTAAAGACCATAAAATTAAAAGGAAAATATCCAGATGTTTTCAGCATATTGAACTACTAAGGGTTAAGAAGTCTTAATAAAATGTTATTTTTACAATTAAAATGTTTATTCAGGAGCCAGACTGCTTGGTTTATAGCTGCATGACTTTAAGAAAGTCACCCTGAGTTCAACTTTACCACCTGTGAAATGGGTTTAAAAATAATGTCTTCTTCATTGGGTTGCTGTGTGGATTAAGTGAATTCATACAATGCCAAGTTCTTAGAATAGTGTCTGGAACCTAGAATTAATTTTAGTCATTGCTATAATTGTAAGATTTATTTATTTATTTGAAAGTCAGAGTTACACAAAGAGAAGGAGAGGCAGAGAGAGAGAGAGAGAGAGAGAGAGAGAGAGAGAGAGAGAGGTCTTCTATCCTCTGGTTCACTCCCCAATTGGCCACAAAGGCTAGAGATGCGCCAATCTGAAGCCGGGAGCCAGGAGCTTCTTGCAAGTCTCCCATGTAGGTGCATGGGCCCAAGGATTTGGGCCATCTTCTACTGCTTCTACTGCTTTCCCATGCCATAGCAGAGAGCTGGATGGGAAGTGGAGCAGCTGGGCTTGAACCAGCACCCATATGAGATGTCCGCACTGCAGGCAGCAGCTTAACCCGCCACACCACAGTGCTGGCCCCAGCACCTGTACTTCTAATCTGGTGCTCCTAGTATGGGGATATTTTTAAGAGGCCACTATCCTCTGCATTCTCCTGTAAATTACCCCCTGTCAATCCATAAAGTATTTGTGCAGGATAGCTGTTACTATCTCCACTTAGACATGAAGAAAAGAGAACACAGAGAAGTCAGCCAATTGTCCAGGATCACATAGCCAGCAAGTAGCAATAATCTAAAAACCAACTTTCCTGAAATAAAATCCTAGATTAGACATTTCCAGAGTGATGGGAAATCCTCTATCTCATAATATGATTATTATCTCTGAACTAAGGCATTCCCAGTGAGGATCTGTGGGACTTTTTTTTTTTTTTTTGAGCATAAATTTTTGGACATCATGTTGACTCCTGTAAGTCTGCTTTTATTCTTACTGATTCTCATCAGTGTTCTAGAATAGACTAGTCACCACACAAGTCTCCCCTGGGCAAGTCAGCTGCTTCTATAATCATGTCTCACCACGCATGACCACCATTGTTTTCTCTGCTCTTTAGGTTGCTTTTTGAGCTCTGTCTCCCTGAATAGACTGGAGGCTCAGAAACATAGGGACCATGTGTTGCTATTGTCTGGTACTGACTCATAACAATTAATATAGTAGTCTGTCACTTCTAACCCTTGCCTTCCAAATTTGGAACAATACATGCAAAGTACAGTTTGAAAATCTCTTATGTGTATTTCTACCTTTGACTTCTGGGGATTGTAGGTATGGAAACCTGAGTTTCAGTTGCAACTGCCCCAATAAGTGGGGGGTGGGTGGGTGGGAATTTGCTTTATTGTTTGCTCTTGGAGCCAAGAATGAAATTTCCTTTAAAAATTCACTTAAAAATCATTATTCAGTGTGATCTTGGGCAAGTGATTAATCTTTACAGAACCTTTTCTCCCACTTCGTGAAAGGAGTTTATCACCTTTTAAGAAATCCCCTCTACAACATAGTTCCTTCAATCCTTCCGTGTCCAAAATCATTTGAATATGTAGAAAGAAGAGGACTCAAAGGACACATTCTGAAGAGATGCTTCAGGTCAGTGCAGAGCTTTAACTGGGCTGATCCCTCCAAGGAAAAAGTGCTCAAAAGAACCATGGTCAAGCAGGCCTTGGTGATGACCACTACTCACATAGAACATAGGCTGTCACATATACACAATGGAACTTCACAAAGCTCATGGAAAATTTGAACTGAAAGATGCTTATTTTGGCACAAAGGAAATCTGAAATCCATGCATACTTTATTCATAATAAGCATTTTCCATGAGTTGCTTGTAGATCCTTATATGCATATCTTTCAAATTTTGTTTTACCAAAATAAACATGTTAATTCCATTTTCTGTGCACTTTATGAAGTATCCTCATATATATATATATATATATATATATATATATATCTTCTCTCTCACATACACAGATAAGTACATACATGGAGAATGTATACTTCTCCTGTTACAATATTCTGTATGGGTATCACATTGATGTTTTTCCTTGGAGTAACAAAGCAGGAACAGGAATGGTACAATGGCTCTGTTGTATATAAAGACAGAATCTAAATATGCTTGCAGGCATTGTGTGGGCTGATTTGAGAGCGACATAGTTTTTGACTGTAATTAAATTCCATGTTTTGCTCTGGCCCCTAACTGAGGGCCCCACAGCATAAGAAACTAGTCCAGGAAATGCATTTCAGTGATCTTTTATTGAGCTGGAAACACCACACTGGCTCTTACAGAGCATTAACAAGAACACCTTGTTATGCAGTTCTCTCAGCCTGAAAACATGGAGCAGACTCATGTTGATGGATCACCATGAAACTGAAAGTAGCTTTACAGTAGGTTCACCCCTAACACGGAGAGGTTGAAAGTGAGGTGGACTCAATGCCTTTAAAATACACATAAATCTCACATACCAATACCATATGCTCAGTCACTGTCGAGCTCACCAGGGGATGAAAAGGCAGACAGATGCCCATAGTCCAAGAAGCTGAGAAGGTAATTTGTGGCTCTTTAGAGGTAATGAATAATGATTTAACTTAGTTTTCTTGACTTTGATGTTTTTACAGAAAAAGTCACAAGAAAATGTGTATTTTCCACTCCATTATTTCTCACATCTGAAACAGTGCCAAGCTTCTTTTACATCAGGAGAAATATCTCAACAGAGTGAAAGGTCAGAAACTAGATTTTAAATTTCTTAGAGACTTGTTCTAGCAGCCTACCTTCCCAACTAGGAGAAACAGGAAGACGGAAAAGAAGTCTGATCATTGATAATTATCTCTTGATTCCTCACCTAGATAAGTTGAGAGGCCTGGCCCCCTTCAAACCACCTGCCTGGGGCAGAATGCTCAGGTTTTTGGTGGTTTTGAAAGGTTGCTAATCTTTGCTTTAGTTTATAGAAAGTGCTGATGAAAAAGTGAGTTAGATTGAGCCAGGTGAATCGTGCACAAATCCGGGAGCTTCTCTGGCATTTCTACAGCTTCACCTTGGCTTGCAGGTCAGTGACTGTGGCCTGGGGGAAACCAGCAACTGTGACTGTGAACCTGAGGTTAACTTTTTTTAGAGCCTGTCTCCCTTTAACTCACTGTCTGGCTCCAGGCCATACATGAACTTCTTCCACAACTCAGCTTCCTGTGGTGAAAGTAGGAGGAAGCCCCCACATACAAACCTACTGCACAGAGCTTTTCAGTAAAGTTTGAATAAACAGGGGTGGCAGAGGCATGTTACAATTTTAGAATTGCTCTAGTGAGTCTCTGCAGTGAAAATACTCTAGCTGAGACGATAGAGACAGGAAGAAAGGAAATCGAGACATTCTCCTTCTATCAGTGCCTGAATCAATATAGATGCTGAATAACTCCCCTAATCATGACATATTTTTGTATTTCATAAATAAATTCTGTCATTTCTCAGGTGGTCATCTGGGAAATACATGAATACTTTTTAAAATTCTTGGAAAAATAGAATTAAAAGATATGTTTATTTTGGCACAAAAACATTTGAAATCCATGCATTAGAGGAGTCTTCTAAAAGTTCATGGAAATGCATTTTATGAAAAAGCAGTGCCGGCCGGCGCCGTGGCTCACTTGGCTAATCCTCTGCCTGTGACGCCCGCACCCCAGGTTCTAGTCCCGATTGTGGTGCCGGGTACTAGTCCCAGTTGCTCCTCTTCTAGTCCAACTTTCTGCTGTGGCCCGGGAGGGCGGCGGAGGATGGCCCAGGTGCTTGGGCCCCTGCACCTGAATGGGAGACCAGCAGGAAGCACCTGGCATCTGGCTTCGGATCAGCACAGCGCCGGCCATGGTGACCCTTAGGGGAGTGAACCAACGGAAGGAAGACATTTCTCCCTGTCTCTCTCTCACTGTCTATAACTTTCTCTCTGTATCTCTCTCTCTCTCATTGTCTAACGCTGCATGCCAAAAATAAAAAAAATAGAAAAAGCAATGCATAATTTTCAAAAACGTTTTCTCTGAAATAAACTTTTTAAATTCCACTTTCTCCTGTGAATGTTTTGAAGTACGCTCATGTTACGCATATGTGCTGTGTTATAATCACAGTTTGTCAGAATACCTGCTATTCAAAAGGTGGGTGGCAGCTACCTCTAAGAAGTACTCACTTTGGAGCAATCTCACTGCCCTGTGCAGGCAGCTGTGAGCCCTTTGGCCACCCAGTGTTGTGCACAAGAGGCTGGCGCCCACGGGCCTGCAAGCACTGGCATGGTGGATGAAATCAGCCCTCTGAAGTGGCTGTGTGGCTGAGATAGGGGTGCCCCACAACACTCACTTCCTCCGGACAAGTTCAGCGGAAGCCACATTAAAAGATGGTTGCTTAATGTTGGCAGAACTTTTCAGACGGCACCAAATGAGGATGCGTGGGAGGGGGAGTGGGCATCAGTGTCATAAAATGATGAAGCTGAGCAAATGTTTCCTGTCCTCACATTTATAATTTCTTGTGGGGGTGGAAGTCAGCCTCAGAGGCCTGGGGCTTTCCTGAAGAAGCTCTGAAAGAAGAGAATGATAAAAGCAGCAGGGTTTCAGCGGGACCACTACCAGCCCAAAGAGCGCAGAAAGAAGGTCCTCTCCCAAGCTCAGCCCTTGCAAGCAATTTGCAGCCTGTGCTGGCTTTAGGAAGCTACTGAGAGGAGATGTGAGGCTTGGTTTTGATTCTGTACTGGCTCTTTGCTCCTCAGTGAGCAACTGAGGATCATTTCTCATCTCCTCCAGCTCCCACAATGCATGTATTTAAGAAGTTAAAAAAAAAAAATCAGCAGTTTTTTTGCAGCACACACCTCCTACTGGCCTCTGACAAAATCTACTCCATGTTTGGAAATACTCTTGCTCTCTATTCCTGCCGAGTCTAAGGCTGGAACAGTAGCCAATTCTTAGGCATAGAACTATCAACATAGGCAATAAATATGCTTTTCTCACTTGATTTCCAGGACAAGGAAAAGCTTTGGAACTCTGATATTCATCAGTTTTCAGTCATGACAAAAATATTAAGAATTGATTTGAAAGCAGTACAAGTCCAAATTTTCAAAATATACAGCATTGGCATATTTCTTTAAGCTTTCTAAATCAAACAAATTGGAGACGATTCCCATTATAAGGTCCTTGAATAAAATCAAGGCTTACATCTCTCATTTCGTGACCACCGTAATCCTACAATGTAAAACTATGCTCAAGAAAGACCTGAACAGGTACATCTCTTAGCGAAGAGCTAAGTTCTCATGAATCCTTTAAAAATCTCCAGGCCTAAAATGGAGCTGGTGAGGTAAAGACAGGCCCCCTTAGCTAATATGTGATTCGGCAGCAATTTAAAATGGGAAAGTAGAGGCAGGCGTTTGGTACAGCAGTTAAGACACCGCTTGGGATTTGCATCACATTTCACAGTACCTGAGTTCACCTCCCAGTTCCACGTCCAACTCCAGCTTCCTGCTCATGAGCATCTTGGGAGGCAGCAGGTGATGGCTCAAGTAATTGAGACCCTGCCATCCATGTGGAAGAACCACATGGAGTTCCACACTCCTGGCTTTGGTGTGGAATAACTCCAGTTGTTGTGGGCATTTGGGGAATGAACCAGCATATGGAAGATCTCTCTTTGTCTCCTTTTCAAAGAAATAAAGAAATACAAGGTTTTTTTTTGTATTAAAATAAAATAAAGGAACTTCAAAAATTTCATGGAAAATGGGAGCCGACATTGTGGCCCAGTGGGTTAAGCCACTGCTTGCAAGGCAAGCATCCAGTACTGAAGTATTGGTTCAAGTCCTGGCTACTTTGCATCCAATCAAGTTCCATGCTAATGTGCCTGAGAAGGCAGCAAAAGATGGCCCAAGTACATAGGCCCCTGACAACCATGTGAGAGACCCAAATGGAGTTCTAGGCTCCTGGCCCAGCTCTAGTCTTGCCATTTGGAGAGTGAACAAGCAGAGGAAGATCTCTATCCATTGCTCTGTCCCCATCTCTCTGATGCTCTGCCTTTCAAATAGATAAATAAATAATAAATATCGTTTTTTAAAAAGCTCATGGAAAGTAGAATTGTAGATAAGTATATTTTGATGTAAAACATTTTTAAATCCCTGTATAGTGATTTCATAAAACACATTTTCCATGAACTTTTTAATGATCCATCAGACAGGGTGTAAGGCAGTCTTTCAGAGAGATTCCAATTCTTCAGAGTCTCAGGAATTGTATTTGACTTATGAAATTTAGAATTCTCTGCCCACACTTATCAATGTCATCTTCTTCTCCCTTGTCGTTAGGTTCCACCCTCCTCCATATATCAAGAAACACATGCAGCTGCCTAAAACAACCACAAAAATCTCTCCAATAAAGCAAATTCCATTGAGAAGGGGAAAAAATTTCAGGCAGGCTCACAGGGCACAGGGGTTAAATCAAATAGCCTTGGTTCCAGTTTGATTTTGCCAACAAATAATAAACATCATTTAAGCATCCTTTACATATTTTAATTTCTTTAAGTAACTCACTTGACCTTCACAACATCTGAGCCAGAAGCAGAATTTATCATTCTCATTTACACTTGAACAAGACAAGTCAAGGTCCACAGAACTTGGCAGAGATCACATTCCTGCATTGGCAGAGCTGTTGTCATACACACGAGCCTTCTCACTCAGGGTCCACTGTTGTCCCTACATCCTAACCCCATCACATCTGCACACATGTACCTACTTGCTCTCCAACTTCTATGCCCCTTAGCGGTTTGTCTCATCACAGGGTGAGCTGTCACTTAGTGATTTTTATAGTAATCTTAACATTCCTCAAGACTACATGGCCTCAGGACTTGGTGCCACATATTGCATAGAATATGCACTCTATAAATACTTGGCAAATTGAATCAAAATGAATTAATCTGAAAAAAAGTTGCAAACCAGGTGAATTTTGTGTCTACCCGACCCTGTCACCTCTTGTTCTTCACATTGACTCTCACTTATCAAAAACATACTCCCAGATCTTTCAAACACATAAAAGATTGTGTCACTGGTAGAAACTTATAATGTTCCTCATCATGGTAAGTAATTCACCTGAAACTGAATTGATGTGGCTCTAATTTCAGGCATAGCTGGAAAGTCTGGAATGACTTGGGGGTGTCAGGTCCTTTCCAGAAGGCCAGAAACCATACTGAGAATTCAAGGGCACTAAAGCTTATACCAAAATCACAGGCATATAATGTCACCCACCTAGCTGCTTCCTATCCATGTGTTGAAAAGTATGAGTCATGAACTGTTGGAAGTATTTTTAACACATTAATTATTTGGACGGTAAAATATAATCCTTCAATCCTAACTGAAGACTAAGCCAAATCTTAGCTACCAATTAGACAAAGCTGACTTAGAAATCAAAGTGAAAGTCCAAGAAACAAAAAGTAAGCTCTGTCAAAAGATTCTGATGATATCCTGATATCTGTGTAACTCGAAACATCTGTGAACTGTCCCCAGCAAATAACCAAGTGTAATTGCTTTGTCCTTTTGAATGCTGCACACACAAAGCAGCCTGACCCTGATGGAGACAACATCTTCAAGTCCCTCTAGCCCTGAGCTTCCACAGTTACAAATGATCACATGTTAAGGCATCTGCACTCCACCATTGAAAATTATTGAGACTCAGAAACAAGCCTCCTATCCCCAACAGTTTCTATCATTTTGGTTTATTCTTTGAGCCACTAGGCCTTGCCCCTGACTCCTCCTAATTATTCCAACAGACTAGATTCAGGCTACCTGAACCTGTGATATTCACCTGAGTCAAACAGATGACATTGGCACTGCATTCACAGCACTGTAACCCTGGCCCCAGGGATTCTGACCACTTGCAAAGATCCATCTCACTATCTCTCCCTCCATCTCAGGTCTTACTCAAGCTTTCAGTTCCCACTTGTCCTTCAAAACTCAACCAACATAGTCTGAGAAGTCTTCTCTGATTCTTCCAGGCAAGGTCGAAATTCTTTCCCCTCTGTTTTCCAAAAATCTTGGACATACATCAGGCACAGCATATATGACATCAAATAGCAATCTCTGTTAACGTCTCTGCCTTGTGTTCTCAGAGGCCCTGCAGATGGCTGGCACATTGCAAATACCAAGGAAAATGTGTATGGGTTGACTGACTAATTGAATGAATGACCAGTAAGGGGCACCAGTAGCCCTCACCTAAGACCACTGAGAAGAAAAGTCTGCGAATCCTTTGACATGTTCCTGTCCCACAGTGGTTAACACAGGACCTGCCTGGTGTACATTACCAATGAGTTAAATGAAAATCAGATAATTCCTCTCTTGGCCAATCTATTCATTCAGTCATCATTTTCTGGTCATCTACATATACATGCAAATCACTAAGAGTTCTGGAAGTAAAAACAGGTAAACCAAATGTCTAGAGGCATATAAATTTTAGTAGGGCAAAAGGCATATAAATACAGAAGAGGCATAGGAGTCTGAGTAAAAGCTCTCCGACTCTTTTAAGGGAGGAGGGAAAAACTCAACCATAGAGTTGAGTCTTTAGTAAGGTCTTAAATTTTAAGTAAATTAATATCCATTTTTTGAGGCTTTTAGTTTTGAGTTTCTATGTACATGTGTATGCATGTTTTAGATATCTGCTACTGTGTTTTGGACAAAGTACTATGGTGTGAATATTTTTGCCAATGTTAATTACACACTAATTACACACTGTAATCTAAAACTCTCCTTGGTTGTTCTCTGCCAACACAATGTCCTCTTACATGTCCCGAAGATTTCAGTTGTTCTTTGGATGACAGTTGTTTTAACATTCCACAGGCCTTGGTTTGCTGTCCTTGAACTGCTTACTCTCCTGAGTCCTGTTAATCTCTCATGTTTATTATCATTTTTTCAGCTGCAGTCATTGTGAACAGTAGTGTTTTTCCCCCACAGTAATAAATATTCATGTATTTATGAAGTAATGAATAGAATGTTGCTGAGCATGAAAGAGTCCATGTCAACAGTCAGGAGAGAATGAAACACAGCCTGAAAAATCTGGTCACATTCTCACACCTTCCTAGGGTTCATTTGCTTCAGATGGAAGAGGCTGGAATTTGGAGTTTGGAGGTTCTGGTAATGACTACACGATGGGCAGGAAAACAAAGATATACTTGGCTTGTTTTGGCTCCGGGTGTCACTTCTATTTCACAACAGCACATGGGTGAGAAGCATTGTGGAGCCTTTTCACATTATTTATTTATGCCTTGGAGACTTGGATAGTCTACTTAACATAAGACATAGCCTGAGAAGTGATGCTTATGATGCAGGGAGCTTAGCCTCATTAGGAAGTGAGAGGACTCCTAATCTGAACTCATCCCTATACTCTTTAACTCAGACCTCCTATTAGCACTTAGACAACCACTGGAATATTAGGTGTCAGTTTCCTTTTCCACAATCCGTGCCTGATAGGTGACTGAGGATTAATGTAAAGTTAGATCATAAGTGCTATGAAATATTAGCAGAGAGTTGCTGGACATGAATGCATCCATCAGACATGTAATATTAGAAAAGGGAAAAGAAGAATGATGGTTGGATGGGTGGTGGCAGATGGTAGTAAAGAGATAAGTATTTTGTAATCAGTAAAGTTTTATAGTACTTGCTCTGCCCTAGGGCACTATAAAAGTTGTTCGACCTCTCCAGGCCTTAGTTTCATCATCTCCAGTAGTTCTTTTTTTATTATTATTAATTATTTATTTGGAAGATAGAAAGGAGCAGGAGCGAGAGAGAGAGAGAGAGAGAGAGAGAGAGAGAGAGAGAGAGAATGAGAGATCCCCGATGCCTGCGACACCCAGGGCTCAGGTCGGCCAAAATTAAGGGCCTGGAATTTCATCCAGGCCTCCTACATGAGTGGTAGGGACTCAAATACTTGAGCCATCACCAACTGCCTTCCTTGGCATCTCAGCAAGCAGCTGTATCATAAGCAAAACAGCTGGAATTCAAACTCAGACACTTTGATATGGGATGTAGGCATCCCAAGCAGTGATTTAACCCACTGTGTTACAAGGCCTGCCCCAAAACAGTGATTCTTAAGCAGGGTAACTTCTACTCCCATAGGGTCATTTCACAAGTAAAGTGATTTGATTGTCACAAACTGGGGGAGAAGAGGGTGCTTACTAGTATTAAGTGGACAGTGGACATGGATACTGATAAAAATCCTATAATGTACAGGACAGTCCCCACAACAAAAAATTATCCCTAGCTCAAAATATCAATAATGCCAAGGTTGAAAATTCTCATCTTAATTGAATAGTGATAATTCTATCTGCTTCCAAAAACTCTCAGTTGATTGGGAGAAGGGGAAGGGGGGCACTTTAGGAAACAATACACTTAAATTAGGTAGCTCCTAATGTTTACTTTTACTGTTATTATTATTCAAATCCATTACCAGTTCCTGAAGAGTCATAGGAATTCTTTGCACAATAGGTAAGTAGCCTAATATTATCTCCATTTCCCCTAGAGACATAAACCCCTTCATTTTCACCAACATCACTAAGATCCCTCATTTAGCTAGATGAAGGGATCAACATCAAAACTCTAGTGCATTTGTAGAGACAATAGACTAATTTTCTGAAGAAACATGTTTGCATTTTAATAAGGTATTAATATCTAATAATATTAATAAAATAACTGGTTAAAATGTCGAAAATCTAAGGTAGCTTAAGGCAATTCCATATCTGGGACACTCAGGAAAAGATAGCAATTTCTTTTTTTGTTGTTTTTTAAAAATTTATTTATTTGACAGATAGAGTTAGACAGTGAGAGAGAGAGACAGAGAGAAAGGTCTTCCTTCCGTTGGTTCATCCCCCAAATGGCCACTATGGCCAGAACTGCACCAATCTGAAGGCAGAAGCCAGGTGTTTCCTCCTGGTCTCCCATGTGGGTACAGGGGCCCAAGCATTTGGGCCATCCTCCACTGCCTTCCTGGACCACAGCAGAGAGCTGGACTGGAAGAGGAGCAACCGGGACTAGAACCTGGCGCCTATATGGGATGCCAGCGCCGCAGGCAGAGGATTAATCAAGTGAGCCATGGAGGCCCCAAAGATAGCAATTAAATCTCCAAAATACACTCATCCTGAAACCAAAACTTTTATCATAAAACAAGGAAGACAACAGCACAGAGTATCTGCTCTAAAAGCTGAACTTAATTAGAACTGATCAGGTGACATATCTTGACCTATCTAATGGTTCAAAATGTCCCAAGGTTTGGGTCCAGAGACAACCCACTACTACTTGAGACAAGGTGATAATGTGATCTCAGAAAGTACAGAGCAATTTTCCAGGCAGCGATAGCTTCTAAAAGAAGAGATCTGGTCATTGACAGCAAAGATTGTTTTATGTCTTCCTTGGTTTGTTTGTTCAACAGGACAGAAAGAGGACAAATTCATATCTTCTCACTGATTTAATGAAAGGCAAGGTTCTATTTAGAGACCAGCAAGAACAATGTAGAAATTGTTCACTAACCATGTGAATCATTTTCAGGCAATCCCCAGAAAATCTGGGATAAGTTAGGTGGAAGAGAGATAGATGACAGTATGTGGAAAACTTTATTTATGAATGTTAATAAAATTTCTATTGCAAAGGAAATACTAGAGACAAAACTGAAAAGCCCTACATTAAGAATGAAGCTTATTCCAGACTGACTCTGAGATGCAAACAGGCTAACAACCGATTCATTAAGTGCCAAGTTCAAGAGAAGGATGGCAGCTAGAGCTACAGCTGGAGAAGTTTCCCCCCTTAGGGTTTTGCCAAGAGTCTGATCACACACTTTACAGACCATCGTAGATATGTTAAGGCAGAGCTGACATCCTTTTTGCTGAACTTTCTCCATGTCAGTCATTTGCAGGATGGAAACGAGTTGGCAGGTTTTGGACTAAAGGAAATTCTTTCCCGTGTTCACTTGAGGCATTTGACAGAAACTTTCAAAATGGAAAATGAAAATGGAAGCTAGTCAGAATTAAGATTTTACATCTTATAACATCTGGAGATCTGTGCTAAAGACAATGACTGATAAAACCAGGATGCATTTGAACTTAATGTGAAAGAAAATGTACCCCCAAGAAACAGCCAGGGTGATGCAATGACTGGCACTGACATGTTTAATTTATCTGAGTTGTGGGAATGCTTCCAGAGGGTACAGCAAGAACATGACAAGACAATGTGTTTGTGAGGGCACAACTAGGTTTTGTGAGGTTGGGATGAACCTGTTCTAAAGTAGTGATTGAAAAGAATGTCTTTAGCCGGCGCCGCAGCTCACTAGGCTAATCCTCTGCCTGCGGCACTGGCACATCGGGTTCTATTCCCAGTCGGGGCCCCGGATTCTACCTGGTTGCCCCTCTTCCAAGCCAGCTCTCTGCTGTGGCCTGGAAGTGCAGTGGAGGATGGCCCAAGTGCTTGGGCCCCTGCACCCCATGGGAGACAAGGAGAAGCACCTGGCTCCTGCCATCGGATCAGCGCGGTACGCTGGCCGCGGCGGCCATTGGAAGGTAAACCAACAGCAAAGGAAGACCTTTCTCTTTGTCTCTCTCTCTCATTGTCCACTCTGCCTGTAAAAAAGAGAGAGAGAGAGAGAGAGAAAAGAATGTATTTTTTTTCTTAGAATTTTCCCAGATCATGGAAATAACAAATAATTTTTAACTGTTTTCATATAAATGAATTGAGGAAAAGTTAAGGTGTCATCATGGCGAGATGAGCCTTCAAAATTCTAATCCTGAGAACTATGGTGACTTTCAGGCTCAAGTTAAAAGCCAGAATTTCTTTACTAGCTAATTATTACTTCATGATTGTGTCTGTCAGTAAATACGCCCACTTCTTCCTATGCATTCTGGCACAGCAGTCATCAATGTGAACTCTGAAGTCCAAAGGTCTGAGTTCAAATCCCTGTTCTGACACAACTTTTGTGACTTTGGGAAATTTATTTAATTTCCTTGACCCTCAGCTTCCATTTATATGGATATAATAATAGTGCTTAACATATAAGTTATTGTTTTAAAAATTAAATTAGTGAAAATATGTAAAGCAGTTAAAAGAACAGTGTTAGGTGCATTACAAATATTCTACCAATTCTAGCTCTCTTCTTCCAGTCTCATCTTCACACAGGCCCTGTAAGGCAAATACTGTCCATCACTCTCATCTTACCAAAGAGGAAAATTAGGTCTTTCTAAGCAAGTTAACTTGCCCAGTGTCACACAGCACATAATGCTGGAGCCAGTACTTGAAACAACTTCTATCAGAAGACAAGTACAAGTTCATAATCACTCTCTGTGTTATAAATTTGGGGAAATAACTGTGCAAAGAAGAGTTAGTCTTTCCTACTAAATAGTAACTGCTGAAACAGAGCTTAGAGATGTTGTTACCAAGAAACAGTTCTCAATGACAATCACCCCCCACCCTGCCACCATCAGGAGCTACAGATCCTCTTCTCTCCCAAAGCCCTTATAGAAGGGGTGATGAAGTTTGATTTAAAAAATGATTTCTACTACTCCAAGCAATACTTCTCTCTCACCAGGCACCTAGCACAAAGCAAGGATATCTGAAAAATCACTCTCCTTCCACAACTAACTTCTCAGAAATGGGCCGCCCTCCTTACAATTGTCTCACTGGTAGAATTTTACTGATGGTGAGGATATTTTAGCAGGCTTCTGGTGAAAGAGATGAAGCCTAGCAGGTTATTGCAGAGTTTCACAGTGAAATTTAGTGTTAGTGCCTGAGCCCTTACAGTACCTAATATGCTTGTGGAACTCTTTCTACTCTTCCATTACCTCTGATACCCAGAAGCCAGGTGCTATGAATTGTTCTTGGGTTAGTGGAAGTGTCCATTCTATTATCATGTCCACCCCATCGACAGAATTCAGAGTTCCATTTTTCTCATCCAGTCTCTTCAACATGAAGACTCCATTCTCTTAGAATGAATTACAAAAGACTTTCCATTTCAGTGACTATACCAAGAAAGCTCATAATATCAGGACTTGCAAATGTTTGCTTTTGCTGTTCTTTTTCCCTAGACCTGAAACATCTTCTGTTCCTTAGTCTATTCCCTCACCTTTGTCACTTTAGCCTGGCAAAATCCTACCCTTTCTATAAGAGGAAGATTTAAATATCGTACCTTCACTGCAGTTTTCCAAGGCCAAGTGAACATCTGTGTTCCTTGCAAGGCAGAATTACTACCTTGTCTGCACCCCTCAGTTGCTCATAATCCTTTCTAATCACTACTATAATAGCAATTAGCATATTCTATAATAGCCTTCTTCTGTTGAGTACCTAACAAAGTCTTGAAAAGTAACAGACACTCCATAAAGTTTATTGATATATGCTATTAAAATAATTGTGTAATGAAAAGAGCATAATCCTAATACCAGAGAGATCCGGATTGAAATCGTAGCTCTACCACCTCCTGCGGCAAAATCTCTATGAACTTATGCTTCTTTACCTATTGCAATAAGAATTAAATAAGAAAGTTATAAACATATTTTGCTATAAGGTAAACAAAAGTTTTTGTGCCTCTCGTTAATTTTGCTCACATTTCCTCCTTTTGATATTCTTCTTCCCTTAAACAGCATCCTATTTCTTCCTGGAAAGGAGTAAGGCAGTTGTGAAAAGCTTAGATAAGATTAATAATAATAACGAGCTTTCGAAAAGTGCCTCAAAGCAGACTAAGAAAGGGATCTATCTACTTGACTCCAGTAGCATAAATCTGATGTCAAGGATGGTCCTAGAATGAAGATGGACGTAGGATTCTTATGTTAGGATTCAACTCTGGTTCTGTTGACAAAGTCATTACCATCACTAGGTAGCTATAACAGGCTGTCGTGGTTTGGCTCTATTAAGCTTTTGGTAATTCTAACATGGTTATTCTGACCATGAAAGCTGCAGTGGGCTTCATGGAGCCACAATATCAGTTTTTTTCTTAACCTATTTTCTATTCCAGAGGAAAAGTCAAAAGGCCAAATCTAAAGGGCATTTGGCCTCGATGGGCTTTTACCTATGGCACGGAGGAGAAGTAAACCTTGGCAGTACCTGTCAATGTCTTCCAGTTACAAACTTTAGGTTCTCTTAAGATTTCAACTTACATGTTTATTTACACACTTGAACTTTCTCTCTCTCTCTCCCTCTCTCTCCCTCTGCTTCTTTCACTCACTCTCTTGCTAGTCCAATATGATTTACAGCAAGCCCTATTAAAATATAGTTTTAAAATAAATAACATTAGACATACCATAGGTGTTAACATAATTAACATGTTAGGTAATATCCTAAAGGTATGAGGAAGAAGTTGGTGTTTAAGAAAGATAATATTTGATTTATAAGGACATCGAAAGGTGACTGGATACAAACTCAAATTCTAAATCATTTGTTGGTTTAAAACTGCCTTTTGAGCAGAAGTCAACTCATGTCACAAAAGTGTTCTTGTTTATACATATAATGATATTGTAAACACAAGTTTTAAAAAGAGCTTTGAGGCAACAGTCACAGACAACCAAATTGTAATCATTATGTTTACCATCTTGGCCCATGTCCCAAACTACACATGGTTTTGGCATCGTTTTTAACTCCACAATAACGGCTCAAAATATGTAGTTCCCTTTTTTGTTGCTATTCTCAAATGCATAAGAGAACAAATCCATTTATCTAAATATGAATTTGAAATTCTTTGTAGTATGGTGGCCATATGCATCAATCCTCAGAAAGTAAATGCAAAATATTCATTTCCCTTTCTTTTGGAGCACTCTACATTTCTGTCATGAGGAATTGATCCTATTAAGTGGTAATTTACAGTGGCTACTTATTGCTTAAATGTGGAAAATCCACAGGGGTAAATCATGGGAATTAAGGAAGAGAGTACTCTGAGTAAAATAATATGCACAGCTAATCCTTATGATTCACTCTATATCCTTCCCTCATCCTGCCCAGCCCATTGAGTTCCCAAAGTCCAATCCATATACAACTACCACATCCCCTGCCACTCAATTAAATGAAAACCGAATGCCCAGCAGAGCTAAGTTGCTAAAAGACCAAGCAAACAGACCCGGTCTATTTATAAGAAATGAACCTTTTAAAGTGGTTTCATCTCAGTCACCCTAGGATTCCATCAGAAGATTCTTTGCCTTTGCTCTATGAAGCACTTCACACAGTGTGAAGGAAGGAACCATAAGTCAGGGGTGAATTTTGCCTTTGTGGAAGGTCAGCAGCAGTAGAAAGTCCTGTCTGAAACCTGAGAGGAGTGCTATTTCATAAAGTTTACTAAATGCCCTCACTAGGAAATTACCCCTGATAATCTCATCCTTCGCGAGTGTGACTTTATTCTCCTTTCTTTTGCTTGGAAATCAATGATGTTCTTAATTTAGGCATAAAAATGTAGAGTGGTCTGCCTTCTACATCAGCTGGACACCTAAAATGTGCCTAGAACAATGGCAGAGCTGATCCAGGGAGGCCTGCTTTTTCAATTACGTGATAAGCTTACAATGAGTAAACACAAAAGCAAAATGAATGGCAGTAGGAATTGGAACAAGTCTTGGTTTGTGGCTTTCGGAACATGACCTTCTTAGCAAAAACTTTCAAAAAAACTTGAAGTTGGGTTTTCACCTGGGATAATTAAATGATTTTTCTCCCTTTTCCTTTCTTCATTTATAAACTGAACTAAGAGGAATCAATGTATAAAATTCCCACACCCCACATTCCTGCTGTTGGACTTTACTTAAATCCATTCCATTTCAGAATTCATTATTGAAACTACAGAAAGTTGACTCACTCCAAAGATTTTGAAAAATATGAATACAGAATTTAAATACTGGGGCCAGTGTTGTGGCACAGCAGCTTCAGCAGTTGCTTATGATGCTAGTATCCCAGATAAGAGCACCAGTTCAAGCCCTGGCTGCTCTGCTTCTGATCTAATGTGCCTGGGAAAACAGTGGGAGATGGCCCAAGGCTTGGGACCCTCCACCTATGTGGGAAACCCAGTGGATTTCCAGGATCTTGGTTTCTTCTTGGCCCAGCCCCTGGCTTTGAGATACTTTGGAGAGTGAACCAGTGGATGGAAGATTTTATTCGCAAATAAATAAAATAAATCATTTTTTAAAAAATAATTTATATACTTAAACTCATCTGTATGCTAATTTTAATTTAAAATTTATATCATATACCTATCTAAATTATTTCTTTCTAACTCAAAAAGATAAAGCTTCACTATAGGAAATTTGGAATATAGAGAAAAGAAATTTTAGAGGGGGAGACAATTAGGTATAATTTCATTCTCAAACATAATAATAATAATTATTATTATTTTAAAGATTTATTTTTATTTATTTGAAAGACAGAATTACAGAGAGAGGTAGAGCCAAAGAGAGAGGTCTTCCATCCACTGGTTCACTCCACAAATGGCCGCAATGGACAGAGCTGAGCTGGTCCAAAGCCAGAAGCCAAGAGCTTCTTCCAGGTATCCCACGCAGGTACAGGTGCCCAAGGACTTAGGCCATCTTCCACTGCTTTCCCAGGCCATAGCAGAGAGCTGAATCAGAAGTGAAGCAGCCAGGACTTGAATCATTACTCATAAGGAATGCCAGCACTGCAGGCCAAGGCCCTAACCTGCTGCGCCACAGCACCAGCCCCCAAACGGTTATTATTAACATTTGGGTACATGTCTCATCAACTTTTTAGAAGTTTCATATTGCTTTTAGTATATTCACAACCAAAGTGTACTAGAAATTCTGCATTTTACTATCTCCTCTTGAATATTATAATCATTGCAATGATATGATAACTAGTTATTAAAACAATATAACTATTTTGGGACTTTTTTTTTTTTACTAATGCATTGTATCTTCTGGACAAATAAAATTTCAAGAAGAACAGAACTGTCAGAGTGACTATTTTAGTGATTTAAAACAAGTTCTAGACAGTGAGTTCTTGGGGATAAATCTGAAACCAGAAGTACAATGTCAAGAAGAATATGGAATATGTTTTAAATCTGTTAAATCTTTACATCTTTTAAATCTCTTTCAAAAAAGTCTCTTCTGAGACTCACGTAGACCTAGGAATTTTGGTAAGAGAGGGAGACTGCAACATAGACATAAGCAAGAAAATTGAGATTCCTGAGGTAAGATTCATACTGCCATAGGAGTAGAAAGGCCTGTGTTTATCATAGAACTAATATTTACTTACCAGAGTGATGAGAATACCATTCAAAATTTATATTTCTATAATACCTTGTAGGTTAAATCTTAACATTTTAAATGTCAATAAACACTGTGGAAGGATAAATAGCTCTGCATCACTAAATTGCTTACATGGTAAATAAGTTGATAGATAAAATAATTTTGGGGTCTGTATTTCCAAATACACACACACAAAAAAAGGGGGGAAAGTGTGTATCATTACTTCTTCTCTGCTTGAGGCTTATAAAACCTGAAAGCCCTTCTGAGGATGCTCTCAAAGAAGCCTGGTATAAAAGTTTTGTAAGAGGTTGACAAAAGTTTATGAAGTACCCATGAGTATAGGTGCACTAATTGAACATGAAGACTAGTGTTTGTTTCTCATGTAGAGATCACTCAAGAAGGAAGGTCTATAAGAGCCAACCCAACTAATAGGGCATGAAAGGGCTATAGTTTAGTATAGTGTTTGTGGGAAGAAAAAAAGCAGGCACATCACTCCAGTTCTCTATGGAACTTTGAGGTTACGGAAGAAAACCTCAGTGGTTCCTGAACTCCTCGAAAGGAACACAGAGATCAGAGAGGATATGAGAACCTGGGGCTTTTATGTGTCTATCACGAAAAGCCAGGAGACACAACAGCTTTTAAAAAAAAAAAAAGTAATGGACCAATACTGGTACAGCTAAAGATAAATTAATTTGCTGCTCTCTGAGAAGGAGGTGGAATGAACTAAAAAATCACCCCAGTGGCCAGTGCTGTGGCTTAGCGAGTAAAGCTGCTGCTTGCAGTGCCAGAATCTGATATAGGCGCTGATTCGAGTTCCAGCTGCTCCACTTCCAATCCAGCTCTCTGCTATAGCCTGGGAAAGCAGTAGAAGATGGCCCAAGTCCTTGGGATCCTGCACCCACGTGGGAGACCCAGAAGAAGCTCCTGGCTCCTGGCTTTGGATGGGCCAGCTTCAGCTGTTGTGGCCAACTGGGTTATGGACCATCAGATGGAAGACTTTCTCTCTCTCTCTCCCTCTCTCTCTCTTTCTCTCTCTGCTTCTCTTTCTTTCTCTGTATAATTCTGACTTTCAAATAAATAATAAAATAAAATCTTAAAAAAAAATCACTCCAATGAGGCCGGCACTGTGGCGTAGCGGGCTGTCTCTGCCTGCAGCATCAGCATCCCATGTGGGTGCTGGTTTGTGTCCCAGCTGCCCCTCTTCCAATCCAGAGTCTGCTAATGGCCTGGGAAAGCACTGGAAGGTGGCCCAAGTGCTTTTGCTCCTGCATCCACATGGGAGACCCAGAAAAAGCTCCTAGCTCCTGGCTTCAAATAGGCCCAGCTCTAGCCATTGCAGCCATTTGGGGAGTGGACCAGTGGATGGAAAATGTTACTCTCTGTTTCTCTCTGATATTGTAATTCTCTCTCAAATAAATAAAATCTTCAAAAAAATCACCCCAAGAAATCACAACCACCATATCAGCATCCTACCAGTGTCATGACATTTATATACATTTATATAATCATAATAAATCACTGATAACTGATTTAGCCAAAACAGTGATATAACTAACTGTATTATAAAGGACGTGAAGAGAAGCAAGTTGTGGGCCATGCAGAGAATGATATAAAAAACTAAATCTTCATTGTCCAAAAGACAAAATTAATGTGTAATGTCTAAAATTATAAAATAGTAGGAAACAATAGTATAAATTATGTTATATAGAAATATAAGGAGAATTAGCAGAAGAAATAACTAATAGTTTTTAGGAAACAAGAATTTGAAGAAGAGAGTTGGGACAAGGTGATGCTGCTTTTCATTACAAACCAATAAACACTCCTTATCATCTTCAAGCCATATGTATGTAGTACTTTGATAAAACAATTTTTGAAAATTACAAGGAAGGACTTTACAAGAGTGGGGAACATCTCAGAATTAGGTTCTGTTTCTACTGTAATATTTTCTGCATCTCTATTCCCTAGTCACATAGAGACTATATACTAGGTAAAATAAAGGTTCCCCAAAGATGTCATATCCTAATTCGTGGCACCTACGATGTTATTTTAGATATAATTAAAGTTACCAACAACTTGGTGGAATTATCCTGGATTATGCTTTCCTGGATGAAACAAAAGAGATATAAATGAGAAGGACTCAACCCACCTACCCTTGCTAGTCTTTGACGATGAAGGCAGCAGCTTAAGAGCCAAGAAATGCAGTGGTTTTAGAAGCTGAGAACATCTCTCAGCTGATACCACACAAAGAATACAGAATCACAGTTTTACAACCACAAGGAACTAAATTTTCCAAAAATCCTAAAGAGCAAAGAAACAGATTGTACCCAAATACCTACAAAAATGGGGTGCAGCCTCCCAATGCCTTGATTGTAACTTATTGAGAACTATGTCAGATTTTTGAGCTAGAAGACTGCTATACAAGACATTTGAATCACTCAAGCTACTATATTTTAATACTTTTTATGGCAACAGTGGAAAATTAATATAGACTGCCAAACCCTAAGCTACCTCATGTAGTTACTGACTTAACTGATAAAGTCTGAGAGTAAATGTGGACATTTGATGGGCTCAATAGATACATGAACTTGAAATCCACCAGACCATTTAATCTCCTCAATATGATTGACAAGGATCAACTGAGCGTCAAACAATGGAATATATGCTCCCCTATCACGTGTTGTATCAATAGATTTCAGCATGTTCAAGAAGTATGAAAGATTCCACAGTGGGAAAGGGAACTTCAAACAACCAAATGTCTTCCACATTCTTCTATTAAAGTCATTTCTCAAATGTATCCAAGCCAAGGGAATGTGTTTATGATAGAATTTAAATATTTGTAAGCACCCCTGATAAAAGTACAAGTCCAAATTTAGTAAGTGAGACCTACAGATAGGAATGAGGCTGTTTTCAGTCTAGGCTGTCGAAGGTTTGCAGGGAGGGTGTTCACCTGTTCCAAAGGCCACTTTGCTGCAACATTTGCAAAAGTTTCAGATTTCAGTGCTAAACACACTTTTAACAAAATGTACAGACTGTTCTTTTCTTCAACCTGAGAGCCAGCAGTGAGATATACAGCTTGAATTGTTTCTTAACCAGAACATAAAAAGCCAGTTGGAATTAAAACAGAATAATTTAGAATTGTTGTTATTAAAATTTCTATTTATAGGGGTGGGCATTTGGCACAGCTATTAAATCACCACTCGGGATGGCTGCATACCATATTGCAATGCCTGGGTATGAGTCCTGGCTCCACTTGCTATCCTAATTCCTGCTAATTCAGTCCCTGGGAGATAACAGATAATAGCTCAAGTAAAATTGGGCTTTTCTCCTACTTGGGAGACCTGGATGGGATTTCATGCTCCTGGCTTCGGCCTGGTCCAGCCCTGGCTGTTGCTGGCATGTGGGGAGTGAACCAACAGATGGAAAATCACTTGAGTGTGTTGTGGAAGCTCAATTCCCAGCTGGGCTTGTTCCAAATTCTGGTCTCCACATGAGAGGACAGTTCAAGGGGGAGATATAGAAGTATTAAGGAAAGCAAGATTTAGTGAAAGTGGCAGTACACACAGACATGGCTGTGGGGGGTCTCTCTTAAGGAAGAGGGAAGGACTGCTACCCTACCAAAGTTGGGGTCACGCTTTTATAGGGTAGGAGGTGGTTACTGGGAAGGCCTAAATGAATACTCAAAGGAGGTAGAATTTGGGTAAGGCTTGAATACTGCTCACTTGTGTGTCCTTTGGGGGATCTTGGAAGTGCCATGCCATTTGGTACATGTGGAGCTACAGAGCACAGGTTAAAAACTAGGAATATCATAGAATTTTGTGCATGATGGGAAGGGAGGCTCAGGTGCATGGGAGGGAATGGGTGTGCTAAACCTGCATTTATGTTGGATACGTCCAACCAGCATGCATAGGAGAGAGTGAAGGTTGGGTTGTATATATATGAGGTGGTGCCAGCACCCTCAGGTTCTCATTCACTAGCTACCTACCTGTCCACATCAGATGTCCTTTCATTCACTTTAATTACCTGGATACAGACCTACCTGGAGACAGATCAGGCCTACCAGACTTCCCTCATTCCAGATACCAGTCACAAGTCTCAGTGTGTGACCTATGCTTCTGATCAAATTGGCTATAAATAAGGATCTGCTGGGCCCCTCTTCGGGTTACATTAATTCAATATAGCTGCTCATATAAGTCAGAGACACACTTCACTTATACTTACAGTTTATTACAAGGGATATGGCACAGAATACGGATAAACAGCCAGATAGAGACACACAGGTCAAGGTATGGAAGAAGAGATGCAGAGCCCCTGTGCTTTCTCCAGGCACCCCCCACTCCCCCAGGAAGCTCAGTATGTTCAGTTCTCTGGAGGCTCATATGAACTCTGTCCTTTGGATATTTCTGTGGAGGTTTCACTACATTGTCATGATTCATTGCATTGCTGACCTTTAATGATCAACTCAACCTCAGCCCGTCCTGTCTTTCCAGAATTTGTAGGGATGGGGTTGAAAATCCTAACCTTCTAATCATGCCTTTGTTTTTCTGGTGGTCAATCCTATCTCAGGACTTTTTAGAGGCTACCAGTCAGGAGTCATCTCATCAGCATGAAAACCACACTCTTTCTCTCTCTGGAGATTACAAGGGTTTTCGGAGCCATATGCCAGGAACCATACATTTCAAAGTATCCCAAACCTCCTCAAGGTCATAGTAACCAAGGTGTCTTACAAAGGGGAATAAGGATGTTTAGAAGTTAATATTTCACAGGAAATCTTCAATTGCCCTTTGCTAGTAGAACATGTTTCCACTTACAATTTTGCATAAAAGTACATGAATTTTTCTAAAGTAAGTGTGGATAATGCCTGCTGAATGGAGTATAGTAATAAATTGGGCACAATGCTTCAGCTCATTACAGCTCCTCAAGTCTCATCCACTGTGATACTACTTTGGTAGCTCACCAACCCCAATTAGAATGATCACGGCTATGCTGGCCAAGCAACCCAGATTTGGATCTAGTAAGGATGATCACCATTTTCAAAAAGGGAACACAGAAAATGCAGAATTGGAGATGTGCAGTTCCCAATTATAAATGATACCAAAGTTCCCTCTAGGATGGGATTTTCTCAACATGAAAGATAAGATTTTTTTTCTCCTATAAAACCTCATGAAATAAGGAGTAGATACAACCCTGAGTATGGAGGTGGGTGGAATATAATCATCTTTTGACAACAGAATGCACCCTGGGACCTGAGACTTCTAAGGCAAAGCTGATAGGCCATTCCCCCATGTTTTGTGTATGTGCAATCCTTTCATAAACATTTGGTCTACATATGGATAGACCTGTGATTTAAAAAGGCCTAATGAGCCTCAGACAGTCTTCTGAGTAACACTCATGAATAAGCCAAAGAGAGATTCTCAGATGCTAACATTTACTGTACTAAGATTTTTTTTTTCTGTTTGCTGAATTTTTCCCCCTTTTAAAAGTTAACACTTATTGAACATAATATATCCTGAATCTGTTGCAGGTGTTAAGCAGCTGACTTTAATTTTTTTAAAGGACCAAATCCATCTATTACCTACTTTTTTTTTTTCAAAGCTCTATTTATTTAGGTGATTCTGACAGCAAATCCTTTCTTTCAATTCAGTCCTAGGAAAAGGATTGCATTTCTCTGTAAAAATAAACTTTCTGTGATGATTAAGACATGATCTCATGTAGACTTGCTCCTTGAAAAGCTGAACAGTCCAAAATGTGATAGTACAATTGCTTTCTTCTAAATCTTTAATTTAGGATGAAGGGGCATGTTAACAAGACTGCATGAAAAATGAAACAGCATATCACTTTATAATGATGCACAATGCCATGGCATGGTAAGTGACTTTATATTAAGACATTGTCTAGACTGGAAAAGGAATTTCCATCCTGGAAGAATAGTAGAGTGAAAAAGGGGATAAATCATAGAAGTGCAAATGAGATTGGAAAAAGAGAGGGGGGATTTAACAAAGTCTGACTAAATTTTAATAAATAAAGGATTATGGCAGCCAGCACCGTGGCTCACTAGGCTAATCCTCTGCCTGTGGCGCTGGTACCCCGGGTTCTAGTCCTGGTTGGGGCGCCGGTTCTGTCCCGGTTGCTCCTCTTCCAGTCCAGATCTCTGTTGTGGCCCAGGAGTGCAGTGGAGGATGGCCCAAGTGCTTGGGGCCTGTACCTGCATTGAAGACCAGGAGGAAACACCTGGCTCCTGGCTTCAGATAGGCTCAGCACGCCATCCGTAGCAGCCAATTGGGGGGTGAACGAATGGAAGGAAGGAAGACCTTTCTCTCTTTCTCTCTCACTGCCTAACTCTCCCTGCCAAAAAAATAAAATAAAATAAAATAAAAAATAACAAGGATTATGGTTTTGGACTTGGGAACTCCATGCTAACATCTGGGGTATTTAATGATACTTTCTCTATTTAATGGATTATCACTAGTATCAACTATTTACCTTCTGACCAGTGTACCAAAGTGTTCTCTGTTTACCGTCAACAAAACAAAGGCAAAATCATAAGAGTTGGAGAAAACTGGGAAAAACTACCTATAGTATTACTCATGGTTAATAAAGGTTCTTGACTTCATTGAGGAGATTGGCATTGAAGAGAGGGCAGTTGTGTGAGGTAGAATGCAGCTGTATCCCACTCTTCAATAAGCATTCACTATGAGATTGTAACTTTCTTTAAAACACTCCAGGCTAGCAAGGTTATATATCCATAGTGGTAGTTTTAATCATCACCTTTGTGCTGCTCATTTTACCAATCAGGAATACACACCCCCGAGTGGTGAGCTGGTATAAGAAACATATTAATCAAAAGGCCAACTCATTACAATTTCCACCACACAGGCTTCAGCTACTTGTAAATATGATATATATCAAGACCTTTATTCATTAGTATAATACATATTAGAAATGCTTTCATCAGTGAAATTAGTTTCAAAATACATGAACTGGGTAGACATATTGGAGAGCCATTTATACCTTTGCATAAGTGAGGTATAAGAACATGGACTATCAATAGCTCAAATCCTACAGAACGGTACTTGGACTCTCTGAAGTAGCCCTGTGTACAAGCTCTGATTTGAAGAATCCTTGGTCACTACCAGCTGGAAATGATGATGGCTACTAAAGTCAACCAGGAAGAATCTAAAAATTATGAACAGCCAAATGAGTTGTTTTACTTATTTTTTGCAGCTATTTGTTAATATAATACTTTTGTAACTAATTAATGGACTGTTCTAAAAAACCTTGAGCAAGTAATCCAAATTGGTTACAGGGTATGGTTAATTGGATAAAATTACCCATATTTTTCAAGTAAGAAAAAAATTTGTCCTAAAGCAAAAATTTTTAATAAAAAAATTGTATTAAAAATGTTACTGTTCCTTGCCCCTTGTGTTTCATATAAATATGCTATCTGAGCAAGTCATCGCTAGATAAACAAGTCACACCGTCTGCTTTATGTTGTCACAGTGGAATTTTTCTTAAGATTTTGTTAAAAATCACCCAGGGATATCTGGCTGGGTTTTTTTTCCCTCCAGCAAATCCGTTATGGAAAAGAAAGTGAGAATCACCATTCACACCTTATTTGTAGATCCTGTCTTTCTTTTGGTAGCTAATAGTTCAGAAGGACTTTTCTGGTGCACTGGTGAGACATAGATCTTTATTTTTTTAATAGACAAATGTAACTTTAGACCAGTCTCTCTCTTCTTCATGGCAGATTCACTCATCCCAGCTCGCCAATAGGGAATACAGAAAGTCATAACATCACCATAGCCACTATGAACAATACCCTATGAGAGAGGAAATAAAGTAGGAGCCACATATTAGATGTTGGCTGCTATAATAGCCAGTCTCCAAGATGGCAACGAAGCCAGAAACCATCCTTGCCTCCTACTACATATGCCCTTGTGTGGTCTCCTCCCACAGGTCTCACCCATGTGACCCACAGAACACTGCAGAGTTATGGTCTGTAGCTTCTGAGGGTAAGCCAAGTACTATTGCTCAGACTTGATCTCTGGAATCATCTGCAGGTGTCATTGCCTGAGAAGGGCTTACTGAAGTGGAATGAAGCTGGTTAGAAGCACATGCTGCAGCTCCAGTCACATGTTCAGGAGACTGCAGCCTGGGATACCAAATGACTGCAGACTCATGAGAAACCCCAAGTCAAAATCACCTGGCTAAGTTGTTCCTGAGTTTTAGACCACAGAATCTTTGAAAGAGAATAAATATTTATGTTTTTTAAAGCAGCATTGATAGATATAGCTTGAAACCACCAGTATTTAAAAAAAATCACATTCTTCTTTAGTGACTTCTATTATATAAATTTTAAAAAGCAAGATAACAAATTTTAACTAGCTTCCCTTATAGCTCATTCTGTCCAATGAGAAGGAAGGGGGAGTATACTAACAGAACTTTTTTATGCAAAGAAAAGCTACAAAGAGAAACTTCATTCACACAGCACTGTTCCTCATGTTTCTGCTTTGAACATAATGATGTTTGGAGGGGCTGGGAGGAGGCTGCTATCATACACTTGGGATGCAACAAGCATGAGAAAGTAAAGCTGACAGCAAAGGACCGTGGAGCCAAAAAAGAGAGAAAGCCCAGGGCCCTGATAACATGGTTGGTAAGTAAACTTGTATCAGCAACCTCCTCCAGCTTAGTAAGTGATTAAAATAAACTCTATTTTTTGCGATGATTAGCTTGATTTTCTCTTGCAACTGAAGCATTCCTAACTGATGCAAAATTTTTGGGACCAAGAGAGAAAATTTGAAATAACAGACCCTAAAATATAGAATTGGCTGTGCGGAAGACATAGGGCATCTATCTGAGAAGTACCAACTCTTCCTGTTAAGACATTGGATCACCCATTTTATGCACTGGTATTTTAACAGTTTCCTATGGCATTATGGACTACATAGTGAAAAAAACAAACTGTAGTGTTAAAGAAAATGTGGAAAAATTGGTTGCGACTACTTATTTTTTTCATGGGCCCAGTTTTCACGTTTCAAATACTACAGGCAGGGAGGTAGTGAGGAACTGAGAGCTGCCTGGGGTCAGTGCTGTGGCACAGCAGGTTAATGCCCTGGCCTGAAGTGCAGGCATCCCATAGGGGCGCCGGTTAGAGACCCACCTGCTCCACTTCCAATCTGGCTCTCTGCTATGGCCTAGGAAAGCAGTAGAAGATGACCCAAGTCCTTGGGCCCCTGCGCTCACATGGGAGACCCGAAAGAAGCTCCTGGCTTCTGGTTTCGGATCAGCGCAGCTCCAGCCATTTCGGCCAACTGGGGAGTGAACCAGTGGATGGAAGATCTCTCTCTCTCTGTCTCTAGTCTCTCTGTGTAACTCTGACATTCAATAAATAAACCTTTAAAAAAGAGAGAGAGAACTGCCAGCATCATGCTACAGCTCCATGTGTATCGTCCTTTTTTTCTATATATATATTTTAAAGATTTATTTATTTATTTGAAAGTCAGAGTTACACAGAGAGAGGAGAGGCAGAGAGAGAAAGAGAGAGAGAGATGTCTTCCATCCGATGGTCCACACCCCAGTTGGCCACAATGGTTCGAGCTGCACTGATCCGAAGCCAGCAGCCAGGAGCTTCTTCTGGGTCTCCCACGTGGGTGCAGGGGCCCAAGGACTTGGGCCATCTTCTAACGCTTTCCCAGGCTATAGCAGAGAGCTGGATTGGAAGTGGAGCAGCCAGGTCTCGAACCGGCACCCAAATGGGATGCTGGGGCTTCAGGCTAGGGCATTAACCCACTGCGCCACAGTGCCGGCTCCTTTTTTTTTTTTTAAGATTTATTTATTTATTTGCAAGTCAGAGTTACACACACACACACACACACAGAGAGAGAGAGATAGAGAGAGAGAGAGAGAGAGAGAGAGCGAGCATGTACACATTTCAAAAGCACACCTATTTCTGTGTAAATGTAGCTGCCTGAGTGGTGCTGGTTAGAAATATCCAACAGGGGCTGGCGCCGCGGCTCAATAGGCTAATCCTCCGCCTTGCAGCTCCTGCACACCGGGTTCTATTCCTGGTGGGGGCACCGGATTCTGTCCTGGTTTCCCCCTTTCCAGGACAGTTCTCTGCTGTGGCCAGGGAGTACAGTGGAGGATGGCCCAAGTGCTTGGGCCCTGCACCCCATGGGAGACCAGGAGAAGCACCTGGCTCCTACCATCAGATCAGCGTGGTGTGCTGGCCGTGGCGGCCATTGGAGGGTGAACCAATGGCAAAAGGAAGAGCTTTCTCTCTTCTATTTCTCTCTCACTGTCCACTCTGCCTGTCAAAAATAGAAAAAGAAAGAAATATCCAACAGGGCTGCAGGCTCGGCACATCCACTGTCATGGCCCAGAGGCCATAATGCTTCCTAGATCTCAGCACGTTCACTGCAGACTCCCCCACCCTGCACTGGGGGCATGAAAGTGTGTGGTACTTAAGTGTCACCCCAAACTCTGCCTTTTATTCAATTTAAGATTTGCCCCATCCCCCTATCTCTCCAGCAAGAGGTTGCTCATACTCCCTTCTAGTAGAAGTCTGTACTTTCCCTTTGTCTTTTTTTTTTTTTAAGATTTATTTATTTATTCTAAAGCCAAAGTCACACAGAGAGAGGAGAGGCAGAGAGAGAAAGAGAAAGAGGTCTTCATCTGATGGTTCACTCCTCAGACAGCAACGTTGGCCAGAGCTGTGCCGATCAGAAGTCAGGAACCAGTGTGGGGAACCACAGGCTGGCCACCTGTGGGGACCTCCTCATTGCACTGCCTCATCCTGCAGAGCAGAACAAGGTCAAGGAAGTGCTGAACAAAAGACTTGCAAACAACCTGAACAAAAGACTTGCAAACGACCTGATGGGATGAGATACACCTTGACCTGAGACTATGCTTGCCCTTTGATCTGATTGATGGATTACTTGCCCTAGCCCTGGGGGACTGGGAATGGATAAAAGACCAGGTTGCCTTTCTCCTCCTTTCTTTCGGCTGCTTCCCTCTCTTTCTCTCCTTTCCTTCTTCTATCACTAAGAATAAAAGTTCCTGGAGAACCGATCAACAGCGGTCATGTCGTGACTCCGTGGGTTGGACCTTTGCTGGCAAGACTTTTGTTGGCGAGGGTTCCGACAAGCAGGAGCCTCCTCCGGATCTCCCGCGCAGGTGCAGGGGCCCAAGGACTTGGGCCATCTCCCACTGCTTTCCCACACCATAGCAGAGAGCTGGATCGGAAGTGGAGCAGCCAAGTCTCGAACCGGCACCCACATGGGATGCCGGCGTCTCAGGCCACAGGGCATTAATTCACTGTGCTACAGCACCAGCCTCCCCTTTGTCTTTAAATAAATCTTGCCTTCTTGCTCACCTTTATCTATGTCTCGTTGAATTCTTTCATATGTGGAACAAAGAACCTGGACCAAGTCTAGCCAGGGGTCTCCCCACAACATAATTGGTGAATCAGCCAGAAGACAGAAATTGGAAGTCTATCGAAACATCAGTTAGTAAGTTTTTCCAGACCCCAGCTTCTTTGTGTTCAGGAATTTTGTTTTTCTTGGTTCCCATCCTTGTGTACTAGTTGGATGTCATATTACATCAGAACTCACCATAGGCCTTATGGCCTATGATGCTTTGTTTTATCAGATTTCCCTGGTCTGTACCAATTCTAAGTCAATGAATAGTCTGCCTGCAGCCAGGGGGTGAACCAGGCAGGAGGAACCAGCAGGGAACCCCTGATGGACTATGTACATCAGACATGGGGGGAAGTAAAACATGCCCCCATACAACTGCCACCTGCTCACCTATTGTTCCCCCACCCCTCACATCCTAGGACCATTACACTCTTGGAGCCACAAGTGACCCTAGATGTCACAGCTAAGAATACGGATTCTCTAATGGACAGGAGCCTCTAGAAGTGACTGCTGTACTCCAAAACTCATGAACAATCAATCTCCACAGGACACCTAGATTTTGCAAAAAACTTGGAGAAATCCCTCTTCAATCAATTGCAACAGAAATAGAAATAACGCTATCAGATGCTACCTACCACTCCTATTGCAATTAAATTATGGGGAGTTTCTAGCTGGGTCCATTGGTCACAAATTACACCTCTACCATTGAGTCTTCCTGGGTAGACCCCAAAAATAATCCTACATTCTCTGGTGAGCAAATTAAGTACCTAAAGATTATCTTCAAAAGACTAAAATATAGGTAAAACTTTTGCTTCTGACATACAATTCTCCCTAGGAAGAGACATTAAAGTTGTTGTATATCTCCATTGACTACTTTTCCCACTTCTTTATTTTTCTCAGGAAACTGCTATTCACAGGAAAGCTCCTGGGTAAACTGCTCTCACCAAAATGGGAGAAAATGTTACTATATCCCATGAAGTTGGTTTAATAAATCTATGTGTTGCTTTGGGCAATTCAGCCCCAACCACTGGCCATGTCCTACAGCAACTACATGATTCGTTAGATTTCTTGCTAAAGTGGTCATGTACAACTGAATAGCCCTACATTACCTACTGTCAATATAAATGACTAGTAAAACTTGCTGCACTTACAGTGACAATAGTAGGCTCATGAGAAAATATACCAAAAGTCTTTATGATAAAGTAAAGTGGTGCCATGATTTCTGGTGAAAGAAGTCCTTCAGCTTTCACCATTTGGGAAGTAGAAAAAAGTGCTTTCTCTTCTCTAAAACAGTTCTTACTTTGTCCCTTTTTGATCCAAATATACTCATTCTAATTGTCAAATTTGTTTTTTTTTTTTTTTAGAATTGAACAGTTTCATGCAAAAATGATGGTCATGCAAGGATTCTAGCCAATGCCAATGACTATTGGCAAACCTGAAGCTCCTCAAACAAAATCTATAGATCAGTTAGCCAGGAATTTTTATTCACTAGCTAGGCAGAGATAACACCCTGATACAGCTTGAAGAAGTTATAGTAGACTGACCGTCCTCTCTCATTCTCCCATAATAATTAAGAGATGAAAATCCCTAAGGGTGAAATTATGTAGGAAGTGAGGAACTGCAGAAAGCAAGTATCTCTGCTGTAGCCAAGCATGGAATGCTCAGAACTCCATCCGCTTCCAGACCATATATAGCTGTCTGCACCACCCCTGACACCAACCCCCTATCCTATAAAGGATGACCCCAAATCTTATGAATTGCAGCTCTCCCTCCGGAGCTTATCTTTTGCTTTTAAATAAATCTCACTTTGCTGCTCAATTTTATATCTCCTCCTTGAATGCTTTCATATTTTATAAGAACTTGGGCCAAGTCTAGCCAGAAGTCTCCCTCAAAATAAGAATGTTTAGAAAACTCTCAAGACCAGGTAAATGACTGCTGTGGTGACATTAGGGAATGGCATGCCAAATAGAGTAACTTTTTTTCACACATCACACACACACACCCTGCAGTCATTCTAAGGCTTTAAGCTTATTTATTTGGTTTCTATAACAATTTTTGTGTTAAACTACATATGTAACTTCAAAACATGAGATATTTCACTCCTCTTGGTTTTCTTCTGCTTTGATAAATAACACTTAAGTAAACGTTTTTGTAGATCTAATATATTCCTTTCCCATTTATCCTATGAATAGGAAATACAGATTAACATGTAGGTATAAGACTTTTTGTCTTGATAATAAAATAACAATCATTAGAAAAGCAATAGTCATGACAGTTTAATCCATCCCAAGTTTTAAAGCATATTATGCCATGTATTTTATCTTCTTCACAATAACCACAGGAGTCCCTTTGCCAGATGGGAAGCCTGAGGCTCCTTTCAAAACAAGCCCCTCACTGTTTGGCTCCAGAGTTTTTGTTCATGCCATTATGCTGTAATGCCTAATTGTGATTCCAACTCCCCCAATCTCCCCAGTCAATGACCACACACTGTTAATTACATGTTTTCATGACTCCTTACTTAAGTCAGCTTTCCCATTGTGTCCAGCCCAAGCAGCCTCTCTATTCGCCCTGATCCCTCTAGAGTCTGACAGCAGCCACAGACATCTTTCTCACGTCTATGCTTGTTCATGTTTCTCCACTGCTGGTTAACGAATTAAGTCAAAACTCCTCCACAAGACCCTTTCTGTATTCTGTGTCACTTTTTCCCTAGTCTCACTCTTGGAGAATGAGGGATCCTTTCAGTTTTGAAAACTGGCACAGGATGCTCTTACTGTGTCTCAGCCATACTCAATGCACTTGCCTCCTTACACTACTTCAACTCCAGAATTTTGGAACCAAATGCCCCCTTCTTTCTCTTTTACACACACTTCCTTCATCTTAGATATCATTTCTCTCTCACTATGAATTCTCCAAGCACTCTGTGCTTCTATTAGCTCAGCATTCACTCTTTTGTCTTTATCTTAGCTTACTTATATTCATTATATTTTCCACTAATTTCCCTTGTGTTCAATACATTTAATTCATTTATTCTATTAAAACTACATGTTATTTAAATGAAAGTTAGTTAGAGCACAACCCACAGTAAAGAACAATTTCTAAGGAACAAAAAGGAAACTATTACCTCTATCAGTTTATATTCCAGCTAGCCAGGTTATCAGAATAGTACCTTCTTGGCATGCTACCCAAACTTCTATGATTATAGACATCATCCTGTTACTTTTCCATACAACAAAGAAACCAGATGCCCAGCTGAACTAAGCTTGTAATTTAATGACACTTTCTCCGCCCTAAAACACAACACATTTTGTACATATGTGAATGTATATACAGGTAGGCAGAGAATATTTTATATATATATATATTATACACACATATATTTATAATCCTTATACATTAGAAAACTGTCTTCAAGTACATATAATTAAATGCAACTGTTTCACATGAGAACAGATTCCCTTTTAACTTCACAGTCATATCAGTCTAATTCATCACCTTGTCTTCCTCCATCTTCTAAGTAGAATAAATTCAATCAAAAGTTGTTTTCACAATATTTAGCACCTTGCTCATACCTTCTTTACCATTAATGACAGAACTTTTTGTCTTTGATTCCTAATCACTTTTTTGATCTTTAGTAATTCTTTACTATCATCAGTATAGATTTGAACATGCTAATGTACTTGAATATTTTTCGAAAACTGTCTTTATATCACCACCTTCCTCTTTTAAAAAAAATTTAGCCTATCTGGATATCTCCAATCTATTTTGTTACTAGAGTCATTATTTTTAATTTCCAAATTCATTTTTCACATAGTTTTTGTTTCATCCTGTACAAGTTTTTCTTTCTCAGAAGTTGAAAAATCATGTAGAGGTGCAACAATCAAGCTTCTTTTCTTCTGTGGTTGTTGGAGATTCCTCTGTGACTGTCAAATGGTTCAGTTTGGTTTTTATAACTGTTTTGCGTTTTTCAGTGTTTAGGTGCATTTCAATAGAGGCAGGAAGGACATGTCATAATATACAAATAAATTCCATTTTGACCTTATAAGACTTACCTATCTCTAAAGAACTTGTCTTTCTGCTGTAGGTGGCACCAACCAACTGTATTTCTTGAATGTGATGTGTCAAATTAAGCAAGAGGCTATAATAGCAAGCTTGAACCACAAGGTAATAGAAAATTCTAAAGAATATTTGCTATAACAAATGTTTCCATTTTATGCAGTCACTTCTCTTGGAAATTCATTCTTTTAGGGAAGAAATACCATTTAGTTCTTTAATAATTTCAACTTGTTCATTCAAAAGCAAAGATGAGTCTTGTAGTTTAAGACTTTCATGTTTGTTCTTCATTATAACCTTTACTGTTTAAAATATTTATTTACTTCATTATATTCATTTACTAGAAGAGCAGAGGAACAGAGCGAAGAGAGAGGAGAGAGAAGAGAGAAGAGAGAGAGAGAGAGAGAGAGAGAGAGAAAGAGAGAGACCTAACTATCTTCCATTCACTAGTTCATTTCCCAAATGGGCACAGCAATCAAGTCTGGGCCAGGCCGAAACCAGGAGTCAGAAACTCCAGCCTGGTCTCTTACATGGTTGACAAGGGCACAAGTACTTTGGCCATATTCTGCTGCCTTCTCAGGCACCTTAGCAGGAAGCTGGATTAGAAATAGAGCAGCCAGGACATGAACTGGCACTCCAATATGAGATACCAGTATTGTAAGCAGCAGCTTAATCTGCTGAACCACAAAACAGATGTCCCATAATCTTTAATATCTTCCCTATCCTCATTTTTAAGTCAATTAATTAATTGAGATACAGATGGACATAGACAGAGATCTTCTATTTTCTTGTTCTCTTTCCAAATGTCCACAACAGCTGGGCTAGGGTAGGCCAAAGCCACAATCTGGGAACTCAATCTAAGTCTCCTATATGGATGGCAGGGACCCAACTACTTCAATCATAACCTGCTTCCCACATACTCATTAGCAAGAAGCTTTAATAAAAAAAATGGAGCCAAGACTTTCTCACATGGGATGTGGGCATCCGAAGTAGCATCTTAACCATTGCATCAGATGCCTGCTTCCCCTTCTTTTTAGTAAAACTTCTGAATGCTTACAATCTGAGGCTGGTTTCCATCGCTATTGTTGTGGTGGTTGTTTGTTGTTGTTTCAAGCGACTTTGAGAGGAAATGAGTTTCAATGGGCAGGAAATGAATTTCGATAGGAGAAGAGGTTTCTAGATAGCTTTAATATGTATTAAGAAAGCAAAACCCTTTGTGAAACTTAGGGAGGTATTATTTATCTCCAACAGGATAAATTCACAATGCATACAAATTGGGACCATGAAACATAAAATTGGCTCCAAATCATAGGCAATTTTGTCTCAAAGATTGCTTTTTGTGCACGAAAAAATATAATACAGTTAATCCCCTCATATTTATTAAGTGATAGGTGACTATAAAAAAGCTTTATGAATTATATATCCTCCATGTGGATGTTGTACTTCAGCCACAGACATTTTATGGGCGGTTATATAATACTCTTCAGCTTTACATAGTGGCCTTAAATAGAACCACAAAACTCACAGAGTTTCATTCATAAATAAAAAAGGAAAAGAGGGCTTTGAGGCAAGACTCAAATACAGGGAGTAACTCAGTGGTGCAGGGGATGTGTTGGCAAAGGGAGGAGTAACCTCCAAGACAAATTCAAATTTTAAAAGGCCAGGAGAGGTTAGATTCAGAACATCAATGTGAGAAGCAGGATCCACAGGTGGTCTTCATGAAATAGTTAACAAACAACAGTATGAGGACCAAAGTTTGCTAGACTAATAAACACATCACTGCATAGAAAATCAAATCAGAGATTTAGTGAAAAAAGATGGGATGTTTCTCATTACATGGAACAAAGAAATAAAGTGGACTGATATGAGGAAGAATACAACAGATGTGGAGGACAGAGACCCCAGATTTTAATCTAAAGAAGAATAAAATTGTCAAATGAAAAAACAAAGAAAAACAACAAAATCAGTGGTTTTTGAGGAAAATGCTACTGATCTGAATGGAGATGTAAGCATGTAGTTTAAAATAAAATACTAGGGGTGGGCGCCGTGGCACACTAGGTTAATCCTCTGCCTGCGGCGCCAGCAGCGCCAGCAGCACATGTGGGCGCCAGTTCTAGTCCCGGTTGCTCCTCTTCCAGTCCGGCTCTCTGTTGTGGCCTGGGAAAACAGTAGAGGATGGCCCAAGTGCTTGGGCCCCTGCACCCACATGGGAGACCAGGAGGAAGCACCTGGCTCCTGGCTTCAGATAAGCAAAGCTCCGGCCACTGCGGCCATCTGGGGAGTGAGGCAGTGGATGGAAGACCTCTCTCTCTCTCTCTCTCTCTCTCTCTCACACTGTCTGTAACTCTGCCTGTCAAATAAATAAATAAATAAATCTTTTAAAAAAGAACATACTGAAATTCTAGCAAAGGCATCAGATTGTCAAGGTTAGGATGGGGAAGATGGCCTATAAGGGGCACAGGGAGCTTCTTAGGAATATAAATTTTGTATATGTTGATTGTGGTGGTGGTTACACAGTCATACACATGTTTCAAAATTCAACAAACTGCACAGGTGCAAAAGGTGCATTTTATTCCATGTAAACTATACTTCAAGAAAGTTTTTATTAAAATATTTTAAGCTAATTAGAATTTCACATGCAGTTATAATAACTGAGATAACATATGATCTGACCAGATACCCCAATGCTCTCATCTTGCAAAAGCCATACTCACAATCCAGGATACTGATATTGATACAGTCAAGATAATCCTATCACATTTCCATTACCACAAAGATCCCTCATGTTTGGCTTTGATACTCACACTCACTTCCTCCATCCTCCCCTAATCTCCTCCAGACTCTGGCAACCACTAATCTAGTCTCTATTTCTATAATTTTGTCACTTCAAGAATGTACATATAAAAGGAGTCTTACAGGCCCAGCGCTGTGGTGCAGTGGGTTAAAGCCCTGGCCTGAAGCGCCAACATCCCATATGGTCAATGGTTCTAGTCCCACCTGTTCCTCTTCCAATCCAGCTCTCTGCTATGGCCTGGGAAAGCAGTAGAAGATGGCCCAAGTCCTTTGGCCCCTGCACCCATGTGGGAAACCTGGAAGAAGCTCCTGGTTCCTGGCTTCAGATCATAGCAGCTACGGCCTTTGGGGCCATCTGGGAGTGAACCAGTGGATGGAAGACCTCTCTCTCTGTCTCTACCTCTCTGTAACTCTTTCAAATAAATTTTAAAAAGGAGTCTTATGTAACCTTCTAGAATTTATTTTTTTCCTTTATGAATAATTCCTTGCATGTGTCAATAGTTTGGTTTTATTTTTATTGCATTTGATGGCTTGCTTTTGCATTTTCTTGAAAGAGTTCTTCTCAGAGAAATGCTCTTAATTTTAATAGAATTCAATTTACCATGTTTCCCCTTTATGAACTGTGTTTTGAGGTCAAGTCCAAGAATTTTTCTATTTTTTTCTGAGAGCTTTATAGTTTTGTGTTTTATATTTAAGTATGAGATATATTTTGAGTAAATTTTTGTATAAGGTGAGAGACAAATTTATTTTGACTTTTGTCTTTTATATTCTGGTCCATGGATGTCCAATTCTTCAGCACTATTCTACTCTTCAGCTATTGCTCTTCTACTGAAATGCCTTTACAGCTTTATCAATAATCATGTCAGCATACATTCTTCAAAAAGCAAGTGGTCTTCAAAGAGCTCACAGGAAATAAGTATTATTCAAGATTATGTGTACATTTCAAAAAGTTGTGAAAAAAAAAAGCTTATCCAGGATACACAGCAGACTCATAGAATGGCAGATGTCCTAAATAGCACTCTGGCCTCAGAATCAGCCCTTAAGGCATTCGGATCTGGCTCAAGAGCCCATGAGAATAGTTTAGGCATGGAAAGCTAAGACACTCTGAAAAACAAAAAACAAACAAAAAAAAAGAAGACCTAAATGAAAGATCTCTGCGAGTGAGATCCCAGTGGAAAGAACGGGGCCATCAAAGAAGGAGGTACCTTTCTCTGAAGGGAGGAGAGAACTTCCACTTTGACTATGACCCTGTCGGAATAAGATCGAAGTCCACGAACCCTAAAGGCTTCCATAGCCTCAGCAACTCATGACCAGAGCCTAGGGAGATTACTGACGCCATAAACAAGAGTGTCAAATTGTTAAATCAACATCAGGAGTCACTGTGTACTTACGTCTCATGGGGGATCTGTCCTTAATGTGTTATCCAATGTGAAATAATGCTATTACTAGTACTGAAACAGTATTTTTACACTTTGTGTTTCTGAGTGGGTGCAAACTGATGAAATCTTTACATAGTATATATTGAATCGATCTTCTTTATATAAAGATAATTGCAAATGATTAAAAAATCTTGGTGTTAAACTGGAAATTGCATAGACAATTAATCAATTTTTTTAAAAAAAAATCATGTAGGATCTCTGTCCTTAATGTGCTGTACACTGTGAATTAATACTATAACTAGTACTCCAACAGTATTATCATTTTGTGTCTCTATGCGAGGGCAAACCGTTGAAATCTTTACGTAATATGTACTAAATTGATCTTCTGTGTATAAAGAGAATTGAAAATGAATCTTGATGTGAACAGAAGGGGAGAGGGAGCGGGAAAGGGGAGGGTAGGGGGAGGGAGAGAAGTTGTGGGGGGGGGGAGCCATTGTGATCCATAAGCTGTTCTTTGGAAATTTATATTCTTTAAATAAAAGCTTTATATAAAAAAAAAAAGGTCAAAAAAAAATAAAAAAATAAAAGGTCCCTAGCTACTTAAAAAAAAAAAAATAAGCTTATCATTTGATGCAATTTTTTCCATCAACTTTTTGAAGCTCCTGGATTCTACTTCTGAATCTATCTTATGCTCCATTGGTCTATGTGCCCAGGTGTCCTTTAATTCCACACTGTCTTGATTACTGTAGCTATAAAATGTTGTTAAATTGAGTCGACTAATTTTTAGCACTTTTTGTTAAAAATTATTTAAGCTGATCTATAGATATCCTGTGCCTTTTCACATAACACTTTGAAGAGACTTCTCTGTGCCTTGGTAGAATTTTGATAGGATTGTGAGAAATCTATATATCAAATTCAAAACAAATGACATCTTTCCTATGTCTTCAATTCATGGATGCAGTATATTCTCCATTTGTTTCAATCTTCAATTTCCATCACCAGCATTTTGTAGATTTTAGCATATAAGTTCTACATGTTTTGTTAGATTTACATAGATATATTTCATTTTTACTTTTGAGAGATTATAAATGGTATTATATTTTATTAAATTTTAGTATTTATTTATTTGTTGTATTTATTTGAAATGTAGGGAGACAAAAAAGCAAGTCAAACAGAGAGACAGAGATCTCCCATCTGTTTGTTCATTTCCCAAATGCCCAAAATATCCAAGCTAAGCTAAGCCAAAGCCAGGAGATGAGAACTCAATCCAGGTCTCCCATGTGAACCATCACCTACTGTCTCTTAGGGTATGCATTAGCAGGAGCCTAGAATGAGGAATGAAACCAGGACTCAAACTCAGGCACTCAGATAGGGGATGAAGTGTACCAAATAGCATCTTAACTAATACTCCAAATGCCCGCCTCACTACTATATTTCTACTTGTTCTCTATTAGTATACAGAAGTAAAGTTGATTTTTACATGATTATTAGCACATACCCTCCTACCTTTCTGAATTCAGTTATTCATTTCAGGAGTTTGGGTTAGACTCATATGATATTCTATGTAGTAAGCTATGTCATTTATAATTAAAGATCTTCCCTTTCCAATCTATATGCTTTGTATTTCTTTCCTTTATTATAGTGGCTAGAATTGCCAGAACTTTGTGGATCCCATTTATCAAGTTGGTGCTATTCTTTTCTGAGAGCTTAATCATGAATGGGTATTCAATGTTTCTCAAATGCTTTATATTCATTGACTGATAAGATAATGTGATCATCCACCTTCAGTCTGGTAATATAGTAGATCCATGGTGATCCTGGGATTAGAAGACTCAACATAGGAAAGATGTCAGTTCTACCCCAAGTAATATAAAGTTTTCACAAAATTCCCATCAAAATCTGAGCAAACCATAGACAATCATTGGCTTTCAGTGAAATTTGCAACACAGAATAAACCCCAATTTGTCATGGTGTATAATTCTTTCTAAAATTGTAAAATTATATTTGCCAATATTTTAACAGTTTTTTGCCTTGATAAAGGATAATTGTCTGTAGGTTTTCTTGTTGTTATTTTGCAACCATCTTGTCTGTTCATCAAATGAACTAGGAAGTATTTTGTACTCTTAATTTATGGAAGATTGTGTACAATTGGCACTATTTTTTAATGTTTGTTAGAATTCTCCAGTGCAATTACCTGAGCCTAGAGATTTCTTTTTGGGGAATTTTAAAATTATCACCTCAAGGTGGGCATTTGTCTTAGCAGTTCAGATGCTGCTGAGATGTCCACATTCCCTGGGGCCAAGTTCAAGTTCTGCTCCAGGTTATAGCTTCCTGCTAATGTTTACCCTAGGAGACAGCAGGCAATCATTCAAGTAGTTGAATCTCTGTCACCCACATGGGAAACATGGATTATGCTCCTAGCTTCAATTTGGCCTTCGACTCAGCTATTGTGGGCATTTGGGAGTGAACCAATGGATGGTCTTTCCTCCTCCTTCTCAAACAGATAAAATTAATTAAATTTAAAAATTATGACCTCATTTCATGAATAATTATAGTAATATTCAAAATAGCCAAGAGTTAGTTGTGGTTCCTTGCATTTCTGAAAATGGTTCATTCCATCTAACTTGTCAAATTTACGTGTATTATTGTTCATACTATTCTTTTATTATCCTTCTGGTGTTTGAAAGGTGTGTAGTATTACCCATTGTTTCATTACTGATATTAGTGTTTTCTTTTATTTGATGTACTTGTCAGTCTCTGTAGTGATTTGTCAATTTCATTGATCTTTACAAAGAACCAATGCTTTGCTTCATTGATTTTTCTCTATTGGCTGTCTAATTTCATTAATTTCTGCTCCAAACTTTGTTTATTCCTTCCTTTTGTTGTATCTGTTTTATTTTGCTCTTCTTTTCTAGGTGCCTGAAGTAGGAGCTTAGCTTACTGATGTGAAACTTTTTCTCTTTCTGAATGTTTGCATTTAATGTTAAAAATTTCCCTCTCACTAATGCTTTGCCTGTGTCCCAAATTTTGACATGCTATATTTTCCTTTTCATTCAGTTCAATGCAACTTTTATAGCCTTTGAGACTTCCCTTTTTATGCATGGCTTATTGACAGGTGTGCTGTTGAGTTTCCTAATGTTTAAAGATTTTACATCTTAAACACTGGGAAACTAAACAACACACTTGTTGCCAAGAAGTGTTTGGAGATTTTTCCAGTGTTTGATATTTTATAATGTATATATGTGATATAATACGATACCTAAAGAAACTGCTTAAAAAACTATATAAAGAGATATAGGCAAAAACACACAGCTTAATCAAAATAGAATTTTTTAAAGTGTTCAAGTAATCCACAAGAAGGCAGAGTGGGAGACAGAAGAAAATAATAAAATAGTAGAAATCTTAACACGTTAAAAATCATTATATGGAAATGGTCTAAATACAACAACTAACACATAAAGATTAGCAGAGTGAATTTAAAAACATGACTTTGGACCATGGTTGGGTACAGTGTGGTAAGCTGCTGATTGTGATGCCAGCATCCCATATCAGAGTGACAGTTCAAGTCCTGGCTGCTCCTCTTCCAATCCATCTTCCTGCTAATAGATGTGGGAAGGCAGTGGAATAAGGCTGAAACACTTGGGCCCCTGCCACTCACGTGGGACATGCAGATGGATCTCCTGGCTTCTGGATTCAGCCTGTCCCAGACATGGCTGTTGTGGGCATTTGGGGAATGCTCTCTCTCTCTCTCTCTCTCTCTCTCTCTTTCTGTCTCTCACTCTTTCAAATAAGTAAACATATATCTCCAAAAAGACATAACTCATCTCAATGCTCTCTAAAGATACTCATTTGAAATAAATGAAAATGGCAGGTTGAAAATAAAATAGAAATAAATATATTTTGGAAAATGTTACTCAAAAAAAGCAGGAGTGAATCTACTAATATTTGTTAAAGTAGACTTCAGAGCAAAATTAATTAAAGTTTAAACACACACATAGAAGAAACAGAAAATTCAAAATATCTATTCATCAAGCAAACAAAAAAATCTCCTGAAAAAAGAAATACACAATCCATAACCATGGAAGCTGCAACATTTCTTTATCAACAATCAATAAAAACAACTAGATAGAACATCAGCATGAAAATACAAGGATTTAACAGCACCATCAACCAAGAAGATGCATTGAACATCTAACAACTGAACACATATTTTTCTAACTACTCACAGAACATATACAAATATAGACCATGCTCTGTGCCATAAGAAAAATTTAAAGAATTTAAATCATAGAACTGAAAGTAATGACATCCAATCACAATTAAACTAAACTAGAAATCAATAAGAGAAATACAAAAGAAAAATATTTGAACCCTAGGAAACTAAACAAATGCGCCAATAAGCCATAGATAAAAGTAGAATTCTCAAGGGAAGCTTAAAAATAAATTGAATTGAAGGGAAATTTATGGACACTAAGTGAAATTGTTATCACCAAAGACTAACATTAGGAAGTAAGAAAAGTTTCATGTGAGTAAGTTCAGCTATTACTTTAAGAACCTAGAAAAGAAGAACAAAATAAAATGGATACAAACAGAAGGGAGGAATGAATAAATGTAGGAATAGAAATGAATGTAATTAAAAAGAGAAAGCCAACATAGAAAAATCAATGAAGCAAAGCACTGGTTCTTTGAAAATGTCAATTAAATTGACAAAACTTTAGAAAAACTGACAGAGATAAAATAACAGTCAGGGAGTAAACATTTACTCTAGTAGTTAACACACCTGCATCCCACATTGAAATGTCTGGGTTCAGTTCCTGGCGTCAGTTTCTGACTCCAGTTCACTGTTGATGCAGAGCCTGGGAGGCAGCAGTGATGGCTCAAGTTCTTGAGTTCCTGTCATGGTGTGGGAGACAGACTGCATTCTTGTTCCTGGCTTAAGCCCTGGCTCAGCCCTGATCCTTGTGAACAACTGAGGGAATTAGCCAGCAGAAACATCTCCACTTCCTTCTCCCTCCTCTTTTCCTCTCTTCCCCTAACCTCTCAATATCTGAAAAGGTAAAAGGGAATACTAATATCAAGAATGAAATAGGTGATCACTACAGACTTTGCAGACATCAAAATAACATTAACATTAAAAGAATAGTATGAACAGTTGTATGAACACAAATTTGACAATTGGCATGAAATGGACCATTCAAAAAACAAAGAATTACAACTCACCCAGAATTGAAGAACTCAGTATAGTCACCGTGAAATCAGCATATGAAAGAGTTATTTGTACCTACATGTTTATTGCAGCTTAATTCACAATCACTAAGATATGGAAATCAACACAGATATCCATCAACTGATGACTGGATAAAGAAACTGTGATATATATAGTATGGAATACCACTCAGCTGTAAAAAAAAGGAATGAAATCCTGTCTTTGACAATACAGATTTTGCAACTGTAAACCATTATACTTAGTGAAATAAGCCGGTTCCTAAAAGACAAATACCATACATTTTCTTTGATCTGTGGTAACTAATAGTGTACCAAAAGAAGTAACCTACGTGAGCTAAATTCACATTTTGAGATTCGATGATTGTTTACAGAACTGTTTTTTCCTTCTTGCTTGCTAAATTCTTAGTGTAGGGTTAATCTTATGAGTCTAAAATAAACTGAAAGCAGATCACTGTAAAAATTAAAAGAAAGAATAAGAACGGAATAAGCTGGCGCCGTGGCTCAATATGCTAATCCTCTGCTTTGCAGTGCCGGCACACCGGGTTCTAGTCCCAGTCAGGGCGCCAGATTCTGTCCCAGTTGCCCCTCTTCCAGGTCAGCTCTCTTCTGTGGCCCGGAAGTGCAGTGGAGGATGGCCCAAATGCTTGGGCCCTGCACCCCATGGGAGACCAGGAGAAGCACCTGGCTCCTGGCTTCGAATCAGCACGGTGCACCGGCCGCGGCGGCCATTGGAGGGTGAACCAATGGCAAAGGAAGACCTTTCTCTCTCTCTCTCTCACTGTCCACTCTGCCTGTCCAAAAAAAAAAAAAAAAAAAGAACGGAATAAGAAGTTTGGGGAGGGAGGTAGGTGGGAAGTCTCCCTATGCTCCTAAATTGGCATATATGAAATACATGAAATTTGTTCACCTTAAAATATTTTTTCAAAAAAGATTCCATATCCCATATCAGAGTACTAGAGTTCAATTCTCTCTTCTGGATCCTGCCTCCAGCTTCCTCCCAGTGCAGAGGGACAGAAAGTGATGGTTCAGGTAATTAGGCTTTTCCCAGTAACAAGGGAAACCTGTTTCAGCTCCACCCCAGGCTCAGCTATTGTAGGTATTTGGAGAGTGAATCAGTAGATGGAAAAACACATGTACTCTCAAATAAATACATTTTAAAAATTCTCCATTCCAGAAAATAAATGAGTAACAAGGTAGTCAAGCCAAAAATTCTTTGGCAAGTATGTTAACTACCTACAATAAATCTATGGCTATCCTTGTTTATGTAAGAAAAGTTACATACTAAGTAATAAAATAAAAATCAGGATGAATGAAACAATCAATGCCAGAAAACCATAAAACACCAGAAAATTTTCACAAGTTGAAATGATAAAGAAATTCTGAATTCATCCAGATCGTGGTTCATAGAAAAAAGACAACATAAAAATGCTCTAAGATGAAGAAGGGATCTAGTCAGTATACCAACCACCTATATGTGATACTAGAAAGCAATTTAATTAAAGATGTTTCATGCTATGGTTTTAATGTGTACCCCAAAGTTTATGTGTTGGAAACTTTACCCACAATGCATGACCATTGGGAGATGAGGCCTAATAAGTAGTGTTCAAGTCATGAGTGCTCTGGTCTCTAAGGGATTAGCATCATTATCACAAGATGTTTTATTATTAAGAGTGTGGAATGTTATAAAAGCAAGTTTAGGCTCTCTTGCTTGATGCGTTTTCTCTTGTTTCCATTCTTCTATGGAATGATAAGCAAGAAGTCCTCACCAAATGCAGGTTCTTTGATCTTGGATTTTACAGAACTATAAGAAACAAGTTTGTTTATTTTAAGATTTACCTATTTATTTGATAGAGTTACAGAAAGAGGGAAAGACAGAGAGAGGTCTTCCATCTGCTGGTTCACTCCCCAGATAGCTGCAATGGCTGGGCCAGACTGAAGCCAGGAGCTTTTTTAGGTCTAATACATGGGTAGCAGGTGCCCAAGCACTTGGGGGGGGGGGTCATATTCTGCTGCGTTTTCTAGGCCATTAGCAGGGAGCTGTGTGGGAAGTAGAGCAGCTGGGACATGAATCCACACCCACATGGGATGCCAGAATTGCAGGCAGCAGTTTTACCCCCTATGCCACAACACCAGCCCCAAGTTTTGTTTCTTTATAACTTATCCAGTCTCTAGAATTTTTTGTAAAAACACAAAACAGACTAAATCATACCACTTATATTCTAACAAATGAAAACTAATTCAAGAGTAAAGGAGTCTCAGTTATAAGATTAACAGTGAGCACTAAACTGTGACTAAATTACTTTAACTATGACTGCATAGTGTTCCAATTTTATGAATATCAAGTTTATTGATATTAAACATATAATATTCTTATAATTTTTCCTGATTAATCTCCCTGTTTCCTAATCTCATTAAAATCGTTTCACTCATTTTTGTTGTCCTCTTTCTTTATTTTTATTTTTTATTATTATTTTTTTGACAGGCAGAGTGGACAGTGAGAGAGAGACAGAGAGAAAGGTCTTCCTTTTTCCGTTGGTTCACAATGGCCGCTGTGGCCAGCATGCTGCAGCTGGCGCACTGCACTGATCCGCTGATCCGAGGCCAGGGGCCAGGTGCTTCTGCTGGTCTCCCATGCGGGCACAGGGCCCAAGGACTTGGGCCATCCTCCACTGCACTCCCGGGCCACAGCAGAGAGCTGGACTGGAAGAGGAGCAACCGGGACAGAATCCAGCACCCTGACCAGGACTAGAACCCGGTGTGCCGGTGCCGCAGGCAGAGGATTAGCCTAGTGAGCCACAGCACCTTTGTTGTCCTCTTTCAGTATTGTCTTCCCAGTTGGCAGTCCATAATGTATCCCTTCAACATCATGACAGTTTGTATCTACTCCCTTGCTTTTATATACCTGCTTAGTAATATCACAACTTTGGATCAATCTAATTATTTGACTTTTTTGCACCAATATTGATGAACAATTTTGGGAAGGATCACACACTCCTGTAGAACATAAATTCATGACATTTAAAGGTTGCTAAACCCTTTACCCTAAACAGAAATCCTTGGTTTTCTTGGTTGACTTTCTTCTTTCCATTCCCCATAGTAGCACATGTACAACATCACTGGTTTTTCCAGGACCTGCACTAATTCCTCCTTCCTTCTTGAAAACAGCCATGCTCATTACTCCTCAGGGAAAAGGAAATCCATGAGGCAAAAAAACTCCCAATATCCTGTCTACCCATCAAAAGCACTAACCTGTATCCCTACCCATTCTTTCTCACATTAAAAAAAAACCAGATTTATTTATTCATTTACATTTATTTATTTATTTGGAAGTCAGAGTTGAAGAGAAAGGAGAAACAGAGAGTGAGCCCTTCCATCTACTGTTTCATTCCCAGATGGCTACAATGGTCAGGGCTGGGTCAGGCCAAAGCCAGGAGCCAGAAGCTTCATTTGGGTCGCCCATATGGATGGCAGGGGGCCAGACACTTGAGCCATCTTCTGCTGCTTTGTGCAATCCAGTAGCAGAAAGCTGAATTGGAAGTAGAGCAGCCAGGACTCAGATTGGTGCTCGTATGGATCCTGGTATCTGCAACACCAGCCCCTCTTCCTTCTTTCTTTTTTTTTTATTTTTACAATGCCCCTCCCCATAAATTCCCTCCCACCCGCAACCCTCCCCTTTCCTGCTTCCTCTCCCCTTCTGTTCACATCAAGATTCATTTTCAATTCTCTTTATATACAGAAGATCAGTTTAGCATATATTAAGTAAAGATTTTAACAGTTTGCACCCACACAGAAACACAAAGTGAAAAATACTGTTTGAGTACTAGTTATAGCATTAAATCACAATGTACAGCACATTAAGGACAGAGATCCTACATGAGGAGTAAGTGCACGGTGACTCCTGTTGCTGACTTAACAAATTGACACTCTTGTTTATGGCATCAGTAATCACCCTAGGCTCTTGTAATGAGTTGCCAAGGCTATGGAAGCCTTTTGAGTTCACCGACTCTGATCATATTTAGACAAGGTCGTAGTCAAAGTGGAAGTTCTCTCCTCCCTTCAGAGAAAGGTACCTCCTTCTTTGATGACCTGTTCTTTCCACTGAAATCTCACTCACGGAGATCTTTCATTTAGGTCATTTTTTTTTTTTTTTTTTTGCCAGAGTGTCTTGGCTTTCCATGCCTGAAATACTCTCATGGGCTTTTCAGCTGGATCCGCATGCCTTAAGGGCTTATTCTGAGGCCAGAGTGCTGTTTAGCCCTTTTCCTTCTTTCTTACAAGTAAGAGGCATATTCCCTCCCATCTTGGGATATTTTCCTCAAATTTTGTTTAAATCCTATTCCTTTTAACCAATACAACATCCTATATTCACCAGTTATTGGTGTGAATTACCAGCCTCAGCACTGATACCTGTCAACAGGCCCACCTAAAATAAAATATAATAAAAATAAATTAAAAATTGGGCTTTGCCTTACATCTTATGCTTTTGACTTATCTTCTCCTTACACTTCATATTGTCTTAGAAGACAGATCATCAAATGGGGGAAATCTGGATACAGATCTACACAGAGGGAAAATGTACATTTATAAGGAAAGAGAGAGGTCGGGAACCCATCCTTCTCTCAAATCCTTCAAAAGGAACCAACATTGTCCATGCCTTCATTTTGGTCTTTTAGTCTCCAAAACTATAAAATGATAAATTTCTATTGTTTGAATCATCCAGTTTGTGGTAGATTGTTATAGCAGCCCTGGCAAACTAATACACTACCACAGACTATGGATTAGGATTTGTATTTTAAGAAAACCCCAAGTGATGTTTATACAAGTTAAAGTTTAGAAACATGAGGCTAGAATGCTTTCAAGAGCAATTAAGGAAAAGTCTAATTCAAATTTCATGAAAAATAAAGAGAATTTATTGCAGTGGCTCTAAACCTATAGACATGCTAAAAATCACCTGGGGATATTTTTAAAAATGCAGATGCCAGAGGCCTGACTAGACCACTTAAGTAAGATTCTCTGGAGATGGACTTGAGGTATAAGTAATCTTTCTATAAGAACTGAATGAGTAACCAGGGATGAGAACTATTGATTTATTGACTTAGGTAACTGAAAAGTATTGCATATGGGCTCTGGGTGTGGTGAATCAGGGCTTTGACTTTGACTGTCTGCTCTCCATATGTTTGTTTTTTTCCTCAGAGAGTTTTCTTCAAGGTCACAAGACTGCTCCTGGAAGCAATCACGGTGAAACACTTCTTCAGTCTTCTCCAGAGGAAAGTGAGGGTGCTGTGCTTTAATCTGGTAGGGCCCACTTGTGACACTGCTTCTCCATGAACTGTAGCTAAGGCCTGTGGATCTCTATGTGCTGAAAGGCTTGATCCTGGTTGCATGCCTACTCTCAAATCAGTGATGATGAGGGAAGTGAAGCAACTCTGATTGGCTCAGAACAGATGAGGCTTGCCACTGAAACTTGTCACTCCCTTCCACACTGCTGGACTTGTTATATGAAATCCTTGGCTTTTAATTTAATTCACTTTAATATTAAGTATTTATGTGCCAAAGAATACATACATAGGACCGTGTACTGCACTGAATTACATTGGAAAAGAATATCTTATTTAATGTTATATTGTACCAACTGTGCAATGATGCTCATACATTTTAAATTTAATTGAAATCTTGCTCTGAATCTTTTTTCATAAATATAATCTTAAATGGCTATCTCATTCTTCTTCTATAAACACTATAATTATTTAACCAATCATTTATCGTTGAACAGCCTTAGGTATACCAATATGTAAGTGATGAAGCAAGAAAGGGAATTTTATAAAGCAAATTAAAATGTATTGGCCAAAGAGAAAAAAAAAAAAAACTAGCAGTCAAGTGAAAATAGCATTTCAAGAAGAAAGGTGTTTTCAAGGGTAGTGAGAGCTAAAAAGAAATGAAATAACAGAAGAAAAGATAAGAATCCACTGACTTGAACCTTAAAGAAATCATTGGAAGACAAGAAATGTTTTCAATAGAGTGGGGACCAAAGTCATTTTGCAGTAGATTGAGGAGAGGGTGGCGGGTTAAGGAAGAACTGTAGATGGCCACCTTGACTTGTAGATGGCCGTCTCTCTCTGTGTGTCTGTATCCAAATGTCCCCCTTTTAAGTACACAAGGTATATAGAATTAGTGCCTATCCTAATAACCCCATATTTATCTTATATAAATAAATACTCTGTCTCCAAAAAGGGTCACATTCTGAGGTATTAGGCATCAGGACTTAAACATATGAATTTTGATGTGACAAAATTCAACTTATAATAGGTGGAGATCAAGAATTTGCATTTCTAACAAATCTTTTGTTGATGCCAATACTGGTGGCCATGGGCTACACCAAAAAGCAGGGCTCTACTTGGTAGATTTCCTATGCAAAGGACAGGGTGGAACTGAAGCCCCCTACTTCCATATGAATATCCTTTAAACTACTAGAAGGATAGCCCGTTGGTGGACAGAGTACTAGAAATAGGTTACTGGGCATAGCTATTGAGTAGATTAATTTAGTAGCACACATTCAAGACTTCATCTCACTCACAGAAAAGCTCTAAGAGAAAGTTGGATGGGAAAATAAATATTTAGGTAACCAAGCATACACACAAACATACACACAAATTTAGTATATATGTGGAGAAAATACTACAAAGAGACAGAGACATAGGTATGACATCAGAGAAAAGAAAGAGAATGAATTACGGCAATATGTTAGAAGCAATTTTCTCTGGATGTTTTTGAGAGTTAATAGCATATTTACATAAATTTTCTCAGTTTCTAAATTTTTGGAAATATGTGTTATTATAGTAATAAGCAATAAAAAGTTTTTATTTATTTTATTTATTTATTTTTTTATGTTTTGACAGGCAGAGTGGACAGTGAGAGAGAGAGAGACAGAGAGAAAGGTCTTCCTTTGGCTGTTGGTTCACCCTCCAATGGCCACTGCGGCTGGCGCGCTGCGGCCGGCGCTTCGCGCTGATTTGAAGGCAGGAGCCAGGTGCTTCTCCTGGTCTCCCATGGGGTGCAGGGCCCAAGCACTTGGGCCATCCTCCACTGCACTCCCGGGCCATAGCAGAGAGCTAGCCTGGAAGAGGGGCAACTAGGACAGAATCTGGCCCCCTGACCGGGACTAGAACCTGGTGTGCCAGTGCCACAGGCAAAGGATTAGCCTATTGAGCCACAGCACTGGCCAATAAAAAGTTTTAAAAGAGTCATTTCTAAGTAATCATTCTTAATTTAAAATTAATTAAATAAGCTAAAACAATAACATTGATCAGTTTTTGTTTATCTTCATGAAAGAGGTAAATAATTCTTACTGCAGTGGAGAAATACACACTGATATATTAGTATATTACCTTTAGTTGGACTTTATGGTGGAGCTTTTATTAATATCATTTAAAGTATTTCTACATACAGAAACCAGTATTATCACTAAAATAACCAGTATCCCTTTCCATTCTGAGTTATAGTTGGAAAGACCAAAATTTGCTAAATATATTTATTGGCATCTACTATGTATGAATCTCTGTTCCTGGTACTAGAAATATTACAAGAAACAAAAAAGACATGTCCTCAAGGAACTTGAATTTTATGGTACTAATACAAGTTATTAATAAAATAAGAAAACATGGAAAAAATGAAGAAAAATAAGATCATTTCAGATCCCAATTAGGGATATAAAGATGATGAAACAGAGCACTGTGGTACAAAGTGGAAGATCTTTTTTTTTCTTTTTTCTTTTTTGACAGAGTGGACAGTGAGAAAGAGAGAGACAGAGAGAAAGGTCTTCCTTTGGCCATTGGTTCACCCTCCAATGGCCACCGCGGCTGGCGCACTGCGGCCAGTGCTTTGCGCTGATCCGAAGCCAGGAGCCAAGTGCTTCTCCTGGTCTCCCATGCGGGTGATGGTAATATGCTCCGCAGGTCCAAGAAACCAAAAGAAAACTAATGTGGCTAAAGCACAATGAACAAGGAGGGAGAATAGAGGGACATGGGGTCAGAGAATTCAATAGGGTCTGGTCATATAGGTCTTGAAGGCTGTGTGAAACAGCTCTTGGTGGTTTTAGGCAAAGAAGTGACAGAGTTCGATCTTCCCAGTCTTATTTCGACATGGGGGAGAAGGGCCAGAGGAGGAGATCTGAGGATGTAGGGAGACAACTGGGAGGTCCTTTTTTTTTCTTTTCTTTTTTTTTAAACGTTTACTTAGTTATTTGAAAGTCAGAGTTACACAGAGAGACAGAGAGAGGAGAGATAAAGAGTCTTCTATCTTATGGTTCGCTCCCCAATTGGCCGCAACAGCCGGAGCTGTGCCGACCCGAAGCCAGGAGCTAGGAGTTTCTTCATGGCTGCAGGGGCCCAAGGACTTGGGCCATAGTCTACTGCTTCCCAGGCCATAGCAAAGAGTTGGATCAGAAGTAGAGCAGCCAAGACTAGAACCAGCATCCATATGAAATACCAATGCTTCAGGCCAAGGCATTAGCCGCTGTGCCACAGGGCCAGCCCCAGCTGGGAAGTTCTTTAAGTAAACCAGAATGAAAATGTGCAGAGTGGATTTTACCAGTGGAGTGATGAGGAAGAATTGAATTGAGGATGTACTCATATTTTGGTGGATGAGCAAAAAAGATATTGGAAAAGAGAAAAGTCAAGGATATCCCTAGGATTATAATTTGTGCCTTCGATGAGACCATTTTCTGAAAGGGGGAAATTTTGCTTTGGAATAAAAAACAGGTATTTTAGTTTTTAAGTATTTATTTAGAATTCAAATAGAGGTCACTTAGGCAGTTAGATTTAAAGGTATGGACCTCAAGAATAGACTGAGCTACTGACACCCATTTGGAGTCATCTGTGCACAAAAGGTTTAAAAAAGATTCAAAATGGATGAGATCACAAAGGGAGATGGTGTGCATGAAGTGCTAATATGTAAAACACAGTAGAGAAATAGAAGCCATCTGAGGAAAATGAGGAGAAAATTCAAGAGGATACTATGCTGCAGAAACCCAGAAAAGAAAATGCCTAAGAAGAGACACTCAACCTTGGGTGCTGCTGAAAGACTAAACATAGGAGAGACATGACCATCAGCACTGATAAAATAGAAATAAATCATTGCTGATCTGGAAAGTTATCTTGGTAGAGTTTAGGAGGTCAAATCCAAATTTTAACAGATTGAGAAAAAAAACAGAGGCGAAAACTTGGGGACAATAAATGTAGATAAAAATTTCAGGGGTTTTTCTGTGAAAGAGAGCCAAGAAATTAGGCAGTACTTGAAAAAGGGGTGCAATATCAGGGAGACCTTGGGTTTTGTTTTTTAAGATGAATGACATTATAGTATGTTTGCTTGCCAGTGGAGAGGAGAAAACTGATAATTCAAGAAAAAAAGGTGATAATGATAAGAACCTTCACAAGCTACAAGGAGATGGACCTACGAGAAAAAAAATAAAGAGGTTGCTTTTAGGAGGAGGAATATGATCTGCTGTAACACATAGAAGTTAGAGTTCTTGACTGATTTCATAAATTATCTCTAACTATTATACATTGAGACCATCAGCTAAAAGTATTTGAAAAAAAAAAAAAGGAATTGGAAAACCAGAGAAGGAAGAAGGTGTGAAATAAATGTCTTAAATAGTGAAAAAGTGAATCTTCTAGGCACCTTAGTGCACTCAGCTGGCAGTGAGAAGTACCCATTTGTGACTTTTGGAAGTAAATTTGAAGTGAGTCCAGTCAGTATAATGGCATGTTTTTTCACTGACAGTGTTCAGCTGCAGATGCACAGATGCAAATGTAGCCTTACTAGTCAGGGTTTTTTGTTTGTTTGCTTGCTTGCTTCAGATTTACTTATTTATTTGAAAGGCAGAGAGACAGAGGGAGAGGAGAGGAGAGGAGGGAGGGAGGGAGGGAGGAGGAGGGGGAGAGAGAGAGAGAGAGAGAGAGAGAGAGAGAGAGAGAGAGAGAGATCCACACACTGATTTACTCCTCAAATGCCCGTAATAGCTGGGGCGAGGCCATGCCAAAGCCTAAAGCCAGGACCTCCATCTATGTGGGTGGCAGGAAGCCAAGTCTTTGGGCCATCACCTGCAGCTTCCCAGGTGCATTAGCAGGAAGCTGAGCATTAAAACCAGTGCATATGAACTAATCCTGGCAAGAAGAGGCTCATTTCCAGAGCACTCAGCTGTGATCTCCTCACATGAGTTATGCGACATCTGTCTGTCATATTACGATCATGAATGCCATCCTATGACAGAAACAGCCAGCTGTAGGTTAAATGTTGATAGTCCCCTTTCTTAGTACAGAATGATGAGCAACTCCACAGTCATGGACTACCTTTTATAACTACTGCCCCTCCCCTCCAACCCATGGAATTAGGTGGAGGCATGTGTCTAAATTCTGGTCAATGTAACCTGAATGTGACTGATTAATGCCACTCAGACCTGGCCCATAGATACTTCCCATGCTGGCTGTCTTACCACTTTCACTTACTGGATGTCAAGCTCAAAGTGACATTTCAGGCCTCAAATTGAATATGAAAGAGCTTCTTTCAGCCTAAATGACCATACAGAATATTTCTTCTAGTTATGAAACTTCATGCAATTTTTAAAAAATTTGGACTGCTGAATAAGCCATCTACCTTTTTAAAAAATGTGGAGTTTTTAAATAAAATTTTAATAAAATTTATTAATTTACTATTAATTAATGTTATCAATGAATAATTATTAATATCTATTGTTTATTTAAAATTGTGGAGATGAGTTTTTATAGTAACTAATGTTTAATCAATATCACACAAAACATGTATCTCATAATTTGAGCTAGCAACCTCTTTAAAAAATTTCTAAGATGTAGTGGTCTTACCTACCAACCATGACCCCATGACACCATCCTAGTTTATATGAGAATACTAAAATGAGAAGAGAGGTGACTTGTTGGTTCTATGAGTAGCATAGCATATCTGACAGAGTGGTGAAGCCCCTCACCCAAGGCCAAGTGAGTTAGGACACTCACAATGAGTCACTGATAGAAACTGGAATTATATACATTCATGGCTTCCCTACCCTGCAGTGCGTGTGTGTAAAATTAAAGTTTCATAAACCTGAAGACCCACTGCGGTAACCAGTCTTTAATATGACTCCCAATAATCCTCACTTTCTGGTGTTCATAACTTAATATAGTCGATTTTCACATTGAATTAAGGCTAGTTAATATGACTAAGAGAATAGAACAGACATGACAGTAGCTGACTTCTAAGCTGAGGCCATAAATGGCACACATCCGTTCATCTCTTGGATCATTTCTTCTGGGAGGAAGCCAGTACCATGTCCTGTTAATAGGCCCACATGGAGAGGAGGAACTGAGAATTTCTGCCTTTAGCCAGCACCAATATGCCAGCCATGTAAGTAAGCCAACTTGGAAGTAGACTGACATGTTTTGAATATGATTTGGCCCTCATAAGTATGCAGGATTTTAAACCCCAACATTGCAAGTTAATAGTACTAAAAGGGTAGAAATTAAATTCAATTATTTTGTTTAGGAAGTTGGCCTAATGGGAGATTGTTAGGTCACTGGACGTATGCCCTTGGAAGATAATACTTATAAGAAGGTTATTATAAAATCCTTGAGTTTAGAGCCAGTTTCTCTCTGCTTCCTGGCTCACCATGTATTCCTTCCTCCACACATGCTCTATCATTCCCATTGGCCATATTTTCCAGAGGCAAAACCAATGGGGCCACCTAATCTTGGACTTGAACCTCCAAAACTATGAGCTAAACATACATTTTCTCTTAACAAAATTAGTTGTCTCCAGTATTCTGTAGTTGTAACAAAAAGCTTACTAACACATAGACCCACTAATCCATAAAGCCTTCAGATGCCTATAGCCCCAGGTGACAGCTAACTGCAATGTCCTGGGAAATTCTGAAATAGAACTTTCCAAAGTTCTCCAAAATTCCTGATGCAGGGAAACTATTTGATAAATTATTGTTACTGTGTTAAGCAACATATTTGAGGGGTGATTTGTACAATAGCATTAGATAAACATGGTATCAGAGAAAGCTTTTTTGATGTTTCTAAAGTGGGGAGAAATCCATAAAAACAGACTAGTGGCTTCTCTCAAGCTAGAAATTTCCAGAAGTTGAAGCCTCCCTGGAGCAGCCATATCAATAGGATTTGAAGGGACAAATGCAATAGGTGTCACTATTAATAAGATATAACTCAAACTACATACCACTCCAGAGCCCTCAAAAATAATAGAAGAAATTTTATGTTGCTTTCTTGGCTTATGTGATAAAGTATAGAAGGTACAAGTTGGTCAAAAGCCATAGAACTATGCAACAAAGCTTCATGTACAAAATTAGGCCACCCAGAGACAGAGTTGACTTTATATGTCTGGAGATGGAAAAAAAAAAAAAAAACACCACTACCACTACCAACAACAAAAACCTCTCTGTGAGAGAGTATTAACAACAAAGAATGCTATAAGGCTAAACCTACTCCAAGAAACTGTATCTCCTAAAACACTCACCTAAGTGAAGCCTCTAGTACAGATAGGACTAGACTAAATCAGCATAGGCAGGGATGCTCCCCCACTAATGTGAAGCCATAATAATAAAAAAATCTGACATTGCATTCTACCTTCCTGTAAACATGTAAGAATCCAAGTTACAAAAAGGATGAGGAGTAGGTAAACCAAAGTCAGAACATACAGTCATCCACTCTAAGGAAGAAGTCTAGTCATGATGGGAGAAAGAGAAGGACATAAATGGGATGTGAGATTAGGTTCATATTAGATAAAGCATTAAAATAATGGCATTTGTGAAGTCACTCATATATAATAAGAAATACAAGTCAGCATTGCAGTATGATGGGTAAGGCTGCTAACTGGAGACACCAGCATCCCATATGGGTGCCAGTCTGTGTCCTCACTGCTCCACTTCTGATCCAGCTCCCTGATAATGGCCTGGGAAAAGTGGCATAAGAGGGTCCAAGCACTTGGGCCCCTGTACCCATGTGGAAGACCCAGATGAAGCTCCTGGCTCCTGGCTTTGGCCCAGTGTAGCCCCAGCCATTGTGGACATCTGGAGAGTGAACCAGCAGCTAGAAGATCACTCTTCTTTTCTCCCTGTCTCTCCCTCTCTCTAACTCTGACTTTCAAATATGAATAAATCTTTAGGAAAAAAAAACAGATAGATTAGTGAGAATTACGCCATCACTTGGGATGCCCTCATCTCATGTCAGATCACCTGGCATCTAATTGCATCTGCTTCCACTTCCAATCCAGATTCCTGCTAACTCATCTAGGATAAAATAGATAATGGGTGGCCCAAATAGTTGAGTTCCTGCCACACATATGGGGTACTTGAATTGAGTTACTGGTTCCCAGTCCCAGCTGTTGCTGGCCCCTTTCTCTCCTCTCTCTGTGTCACTCTGCTTTTCAAATATAAATAACTTTTAGAAGAAATAGAAAAAGGAGGAGGGGGCTCAATGGAGCTGAAAATAGTAATTGGAAAAAAAAAATAAGATTCAGCCGGCACCGTGGCTCAACAGGCTAATCCTCCGCCTTGAGGCACCAGCACACGGGGTTCTAGTTCTGGTCGGGGCGCCGGATTCTGTCCCGGTTGCCCCTCTCCCAGGCCAGCTCTCTGCTGTGGCCAGGGAGTACAGTGGAGGATGGCCCAAGTGCTTGGGCCCTGCACCCCATGGGAGACCAGGAGAAGCACCTGGCTCCGCCATCTGCCTTCGGATCAGTGCAGTGTGCCGGCCGCAGCGCGCCAGCCGCAGTGGCCATTGGAGGGTGAACCAACGGCAAAGGAAGACCTTTCTCTCTGTCTCTCTCTCTCACTGTCCACTCGGCCTGTCAAAAAAAAAAATTAAGATTCATGCTTCCATCTCCATGAGTTGAGTCTCCTCAATGTGTTCATGCTGACTTCTCAGTATCCAGATGTTAGTAAAAGAAATTCCAAATAGATGGAATACCTAGAAGTCATAACAATGCATGACTTAGCTGAAGAAATGATACATATGATTAAGGGGACAGTATGCTTGACTGTAATTTAAGGCTCCAAAGTTTTTATTAGAAGTGTTGTTGTATACTAGATCACAGAATTTGATGTCAGGAGAATGAAGTTCTCATCCCAGCTCTGTCAGTGAAGAGCTACCAGAACTTCAGTCAATCATTTAACTCCTTTGATGTTGGGCAATTCCTATAGAGAACAGGGATTGTAAAATCTTTTTCATGTGATTATTAATTAAAAATAATAGGGCCTAATTGAGTACTTGGTGCAGAATATTATTTCCTGACATATAATTAAAGCATTATCTTACCATAGTAAGTTTATAAATATGGTATGTAGTTTTTATTATGTTTCTATTGTCAATATCAGACACAACACAGATGTACTATTGACAAACCACAGCCATGGACAAATTATTGCTGGACTAATAAAAAGAAATTATTTCTTTCTTTCCTACCAAATATAAGGAGAAACATAATATATGTATGCATACATCTACAAAATCTATAACAGTTATATACACATAGCTATTTTCATAGATGTTAAGCTTGCAATTGTAAAATAAACTGCATATATATATCATTGTAAAAACTGAGAGAAAAATAAGAAAGGAAGGAAGAGAGAGGGTAGGAGGATGGGCAGGAAGGAAGATAGGGTGGGAAGTATTATCATCCTAATCTCTACACATGAAATACATAAAATTTGTTCATATCACATAAATAAAATTTTAAAAATAATGTTACTAAGAAAGAAATTTGATTTATAGCTTTAAAGAAAAAAAAAGCCTTAAAACCATGTAACCCCTAATGTATCCTTTCCCTGAAGCTATAAACACACCTCTAGTTATTCTGTCCAACAAAAATATACCACAGCAGGTGGAGTACAAAAAAAGTAAATGGTTTCAATCTTTTCATTCATTTCAGTCTATTCCCTCAACAAAAACTTCAAACTGCAGGTGCATGCAGCATACTTCTGCTATGACAAGAGCAGTGTATCTCTGTAACTAGGGCTTCACCTAATGATGTGTGAACTAAATGTTAACTACAGCAAAATGACTCTAAGCCAAGAAAGCCCCAGTTGAGGGTCTTGGCTGGAAAGAGGGGCTAAGCCACAGGAACAAACCAAAGAGTGAGGTTGAATCTTTGGTCCTTAGGAGATCATCATTCTTTTCTTTCCTTCAACTTCTAATGTTTTGAGAAGAGTGTAAATTAAATTGGAATTCAATTTGCAGAAATTCTTCATTTTAGGGTCCAAATTTGATTTCAGTCTGGAAAGTAGCATTTAAATGAGTTTGAAAGAGGAATAGGTTTTAAGAAAGGTCAAGTCAATCAAACTAAAACACTAACCAATTATTGAAGAGAAGCAGTTTCGCATCTGGAATTAGTTATATATGGAACAGAAGTACGAGTTTTCTTAGGACAGTTGGTTTAATTACATTTTTAAATCAAGAAAGAATAACCTAGGGATGCCAGCTCATTTTAAATGCAAATGGGCCACCTCTAGCTAGTAACCTCTAAATCATTAGTAATATAATCATAAGTAGCTTCTATCACTTGTTGATCAAGTAAGGCAAACTTCAGAATGCCCCTTTGAGGGACACATTTTGCCTGGGAGTTTCTCGGTTTAGGGTCAAATCTAGGTGTTAGGATATCTTGTCTAAAAATAAAAATTAAAAAAAACCCACAAAACAAACAAACAAATAAAAAAATGCTGTGAGAATAACCATGATTTTTTAATAAAACTGATCTGGATTTTAATTTACCAGCTGTATGACTTTGGGAATGTTATTTAATCTTTCTTTATCTTTTCTTTATCTGGGATATGGGGATATTTCTTCTCCTGAAAAGATCTATGTTCTGATTATTACGTTAAATTGTATAACACATGTAAAACACTGAACAATTATGAGCCTATCTGGCTCTGGAAGTTATTTACCAAATAAATGTTAACTCTCTTGACGTTCATGTGCTCTCTTCTATCTATTATTCAACAGCATATTTTTCCAAAAACAATATTTTTAACAAATATAATGAGACAGGAAGCTATGTGTAGCCTATGACCTAAAACATCACTAGTATGACACAGAATACATGAAATTAAGCATATACATGGATGTGAATGTATTTTCCATGGATACCTTAAAAAAGTTAATTCCTGTAGGTAGGTGCACCTGATATATCACCTGATACTTTTATATAGCAAATTGAATTCTTATTATTTCACCACTGTCCCCTATCCCATTCCTAACCTGGCCAAGGGTCATCAGTAGCAGCATATTTTGGTCATCTTGATCTTCCACACTCAGAACAATCCCAGGGCCCAGAGTAAGAGAACACCTTTTGTGTTTCATCACCTTTGTAATCAGTGCCCCTCTAACACCCAAGGTTGTCAGTGGACAAGTTTGCAAATGAAGACCTTGCCCAGAGTATAGGGCATTGCTTGGCAATGAAGTTTAGTGTAGCTAAGAATGATACTGAGAGCAACATTTTACTCCCAAGGCACAAGCTATAATCTTTCAAATAAAATCCTGTCATAATTTATATCATATTACTGCCAATGAAGAGAAAAGAGAAAGTGAGAGGGGATATAATTTTATCTGTGAAGGCCCTGTGGCACTGATCATTTTAATTGACTTTTCTGTAAATTTTTCTTAAATATTTAATCCCTTCTATTTTACCTATTTTCTCCACTTGGGTGCAGGAGTAAATCTGTGGGAATGGGTTAGGGGACAGAGTGGGCTAGCAGTAACCAAGGAGAGCAGAGTGACTTCTAAAGATGGTTTCAAAACACCAGGTGCTGTAGACCCAATGTGGTGGAACAATGCATCACAATTATCTAAGAAAAGAGAGATGTTTTCCCACATATTGAAACCTCCTAGGGACAATTTTCAAGCACTTACTTTGGGTCTTTTTGTGTGTGAAGCACGGAGTGTAAGATAACATAAAAATCAATATTTAAATGATATTCAAGATAAGGGAACTGCTTGATGTGGTTGAGCATTTTCTCTTGCTACACTGTGATCTGTTTATAAACACTTAAACTATATGGATAATAAAAGCCATGCACAGGTCTTTGTCCTCATTCCATGATCTTTCTCGTACCGGATGAGCTTAGGAGGAAGTGTTGAATTTTTGTGTGCTAAAGCTTGTCAAGGGCACATCAAAATGTAACAAGGAAATCAACTACCAGACAGATTGGATAGCAGATCTTGGCAGCTAACAAGGAGCTTTCTTGTTATAGGATGTGCAAGCTTGTGGGTTGTACTGCAATTAGAAATGAATATTTTTTTTTTGCCTGAGCTCTTCTTATACTTTTCATTCTCTTAAATGACAACAGCAAAAGACTACTTCTCACTCTCTAATGTACTCTATCCATCTCCTTGTTGCTAAAGTAACTGGTATTTTAATTTAACATCAAAGTTTAAAAACTCAGGTCAATGCTATTCAGTGTCTGTGACCCATTGATACCTTGTGGAAAAGTGACACATTACTTAAAACCATTTCTCCTGATTTCTTTCTGAGTATGAAAAACATCCTTTGGATATCCTTTTTTAAATTGCTGTTGTGGTTTTAACCATATGTCTCCAGTAGGAAAGCAAGATCTTTGTTTCTGAATAGCTGATATGTACTTGCTACTATGGCATACAGGAGTCCGCAATACTGTTAAGGACAACAAAATCATTTTTACAGAAATTGATTTTATCACTCAGAAAGAGAAAAACAATACATCTTTTCTCCTTCTTTTTTTTTTTTTTCATGTGAAACAACCCAGTGAACCAGATCAACTTGTTTTTTGGGGTTAAAAGTAAGGCACTCTAAATAGCAAATGGTTTCCTCATTGATTCACAACCTGTTTGAGGCAGGGTTATGACTCCATGGAGCTGACCAGGCAACTTCCAGGCAACCATAAACAGTACTGGAAAGGAGTGGAGGGAAAACTAAAAGAGAGGGAAAGGGCATTGAGGCCATTGAATTCACTTTTAAAATACATTTAAGGAGTGTTCATTCAAGGGTAAGCTAAAATCCTAAGCTATTGCTCCCAGTGAGAGGGTGGATGTATCTGTCATAGAGTGAAAGCAATGGCCAGGGAAGTCACAATTCAGTTTATGATTTTTTTTTTACTGGGTGAAAGATCATTAGTTTGGAAAAAAATAATTTCAAGAATCAAGTTGTAAATCCTTAAGAGCTAAGGGGAACTAAACTGAAGATATTTTAATAGAACAAGAAGAAATGCACTTTTACAACCAATTTTTTAAATGTAGAATCTGCAAGCATTTTAAACTATATTTAATTTGTGTCAGGCACAATACCATTTCTAAGGGCATAAAATTAAACTAGAAACCTCCACTGCCCCGGCATGATGATGTAAAAGTGGTATGGAGATAAGATGGTAACACCAATTCATGGAGGCCGGTGCCGCAGCTCAATAGGCTAATCCTCCGCCTTGCGGCACTGGCACACCGGGTTCTAGTCCTGGTCAGGGCGCCAGATTCTGTCCCGGTTGCCCTTCTTCCAGGTCAGCTCTCTGCTGTGGCCAGGGAGTGCAGTGGAGGATGGCCCAAATGCTTGGGCCCTGCAGCCCATGGGAGACCAGGAGAAGCACCTGGCTCCTGCCACCGGATCAGCGTGGTGCGCCGGCCGCGGCGGCCATTGGAGGGTGAACCAATGGCAAAGGAAGACCTTTCTCTCTGTCTCTCTCTCTCTCACTATCCACTCTGCCTGTCAAACAAACAAACAAACAAACAAAAAGACCAATTCATGTATGGTGCATGCATGAGGCACAAAAATAGAAATACCAAGTCTACTCTTCATACAGGAAGTTGAGCAAGTGTTTTCAAGACAAACTGCGAGGATGTAGGGAATATCCCCAGTCAAAGCACAGAGAATTGGAATACAATGTGAGGGATGACGCTGGAGGTTTAGCCAGATCGGGAATTCTGAAGAGAATCAAATGTTCCATAGTAAAAGGTTTGGATAGGGAAGAAATTAAGGGACTTTAAGATAAGGGTGAAATAATCTATATGTTTTACAAAAACCTTCAAGCAGCAATGTAGCAAACAGATGGAGAGGTAAATATTATTGTATTGATACAGATTTTTCTTTCAAAGTAACACTTGGTAGAAGCCATCAAGGCAATACCCCTAACTTCTTGCTAAAATATCCATGAAGATACAGAAAAAGTAAGTTATACTTAAAACCAATATCAACAGACAACATTTGAATCCAGGAGAATGGACAACAATTATAGGATAATTGGAGCTGGATCCAGATACAGCTGCCTTCCTCGTATTTTCCTACCATTCTATTTGCAGCCATAGACCAAAAACTAGAAAGCTTTTTAATATTAATTATGGAGAGAGTGAGTTAGTGGTGGGATAATTCTAGAGGTAGAATACTACATTTGGAAAATGGGTGAAGACACAAGCCTGGTATATTTTTTCAGGTATTCAATCAATTCATGAAACCAGAGAATAAGAATTCCAGGCAGGAGTACCTTGCTGGATCAATAGTAAAGGTACACTGTAATTTAATTGTTTTCAGGAATGAGAGCTGAATATATGAAGCTGGCCTCCACATGGTTAACTAAGAAAGTAACTCAATTAAATAAAAAATTAAATAAAGGACAATATAATGTCTTTCTTTATTGAAAAATCAGAATCCAGATACTTATTTGAAGATGAATAAAAGGAAAACCAATCTGCAGAAAATAATCTGTAGAGAATAGGAGTAGAAATTGCATCCAGAAGCCATGAAAGGATAAAATACTTCATCTTATATCTGCCTGAGGATTGAGTAGAAGTTTTAATAAAATATGTCATATCCTCTGTGAAGAACAAGAAGTTGATGTATCTATGAAGAAGAACAAAAAATCTTAAAGAAAAAAAATAGGTTGAAATGAAAAGGAATTTAAAAGGTAAGGATAGAGTTGGAAATGAATTGAAAGAACACTAAAACCACATTATTAGACATAAAAACTTAAAATATGCTTGAAAGTAGGGCAAAATCAATGATGCAAAAAACAAAATCAATGATGTGGTGGTGGGCATAAAAGTTTTCTTAGAATACAAGGGAAAAATTAACAGGAAGAAGGCAATGGGAATTATAGATGATCAAGCTCAAAATACCAACTTAAGGCTGGACAATGTTTAAAAAGAAAGGAACAGGGGTGGCACTGTGACATGGTAGGTTAATCCTCTGCCTGCAGTGCCGGCAACCCATATGCGTGCCCATTCTAGTCCCGGATGCTCCTCTTTCCCTTCCAGTTCTCTGCTACGGCCTGGGAAAGCAGCAGAAGATGGCTCAATCCCTTGGGCCTCTGCACCCGTGTGGGAGATCTAGAAGAAGCTTCTGGCGCCTGGCTTCAGTTCAGTGCAGCTCCAGCCATTGCGGCCATTTGGGGAGTGAACCAGTGGACGGAAGATCTTTCTTTCTGTCTCTCCCTCTCACTGTTGGTAACTCTGCCTCTCAAATAAATAAACAAAAAATCTTAAAAAAAGGAGAGGAAAGGAACAAAATTAAGTCAAATTAGTCAGTAAATTAGTCAAAAAGAAAGAAAATTAGTCAAAAATATAAGATAAAGACCTATGCAAGCAGATTCAATGGCTCACAGCATATAGTTCACAGGAAATTATTCACAGGAAAATCAATGAAAAATTACATGCTGAAGCACGTCATGATAATATTTTAAAATAGAAAGGATAAATGATCTCCAAATTGAGGAATAAAAATCAATTAATTTCAATAATGCTTAGCTATTTATATATGATATATATGACATATGATCATATATATATATATCATATATAGATATATCACGACATTTAACACCAAATGGCAATGGAGGAAACATCTAATTTATTGCTGAAATTTGGTTAAAATGTACACATGTCATCATTGCCTGATGACTGGTTCTGCCCAAGAGATTATAAAAAGAGGTAAAAAGCTTCCCCCAGAAGTATATACCACTGGGAGACCCAACCCTCGGGACTGTCTTCTTATAAACAGTCTCAAGTGATTAAAACCTACTCAAAATTATAATTTTTAAAATGTTATTTCATGAGCAGAGAGCTAAATTCAACATGTGGTAGGAAGCCTTCACCATGACCTCCAGTGATTCGCACATCCTGGTACACACTCTTATATAATTCCCACTCCCTTAGTGTGGCCTGAATTATTTGTCTCCTTGTAATGAATTCAACATGGCAGAGGTCATAGAAGTCATTTCCAAGAGTAAATTACTAAAGGCAGACTTCTGCCTTGGGCATTCTCATTTTCTCTTTCATCCCAAAGATTCTCACTGCCATGTTGTAACATGCCCACATGACAAGAACCAGAAGTCTCCATCCAAGAGCCCATTAGGAACTGAGGCCTCTAGTTCAACATCTTGTGAGGAAATGGGCCCTGCATACATCCCCCCAACCTCCTCAGATGAGTCGTCAGATTAGAATGCAGCTCAGGCCAACACGCCAACTGCTGTCTTCTGAAAGACCTTGAGCCAGAGGCAAGCAATGAGTGAAAATAGTAGTGACCTGATATGAAGTACGAATATGAAAATACAAATAGTTAAATATATGAATAGCTGTAATGGGTTACATGATCTATGTACGTCAATACCTATGAAAAAATCTTGAGGAGGAACATGAATGTTTGGCGCATTGGTTAAGACGCCACTTCAGGTGCCGACATCTCACATTAGAGTACATTGGGTTAAGTCCTGGCTCCACTTTTGATTATAGCTTCCTGCTCATGCACATCCTGGGAGGCGTTAGTGATGGTTCAAGAACTTGGAGCCCTGCCACTCATGTGGGAGACTCAGATTGAGTTCTGTGCTCCTGGGTTCAGACTTGACCAACCTCCACTATTGCTGGCATTTGGGGAGTTAATCAGCAAATAGAAAATCTCTTTCTCTTTCATCATCAAAATTTTCTGTACTTTTTGATTTTTTTTGAAAGAATTTGTCTTAGGCTTGCATAGAACTGTGTGCTTTATAACAGTAAATATAAAGTATTAGTATAATACCTTCTGATAAGTGTAGGTATGCTTTTGCAGTTTTTTAAAGGGATTTATTCAATGTTCAAGGGTTGATAGGATGTGATATAGTTGATATAGGATGTGATATAGTTGATAGGATGTGATATAGTTGTAGAATATATCAATTACCTGGGCTTATAGACAGGACCTGTTACCTTGTGGTTGTATGAACTTAAATAAGTGACATAACCTCTATGTGTCTCAGCATCCTAATTGGTAAGCTTGAATGTCAGGACCTCCCTCAGAACATTGTTTTAGTAGGTTTTGACTCATGTATTCAGTAAGAAATACTAGACCAACTGGTTTTTTACCTAAAATTTGACTAGCAATTTTCTATACTATGTCTGACAGCAGTAGTAGAAGAGGCATTAGTAACAAACTACCTCTTCAATGCCCCACTTGTAGACTCTGAGTACATTCTCCTGAAATGCAGCCTGATGCCTTTAACAATCATTAGGCATAAATGTCCTAAAGTCACCAAAATGGAAAATAGATCATTGTATCTGTCATATCTCTCCCCCTTCTTACCTACACAGGTAAGTCTTCTGCATTTCCTGATATGATTTGATATCCTTCAAGTGCCTTGATCTTGTAATGATTTAATTCAAAGATTTCAGTTACTTGTCCAGGCCCCAGTGAAAAAGCCGCAGAAAGTGCTAAGAATCCTGGTATTATCAGCTCCTATCTTTCCTGCCTTCTCTGTTAAGCTGTAGATGCTGAAGTCCTGTTACCCTTACATGTATCCAGACCCTCAGAGTGCTCAGAGCACTCTCTCCAAGAGCTGGCCATCTGGAATTTTCCCATTGTACTAACTTTGCTAGTAGGTACACCTGACATCAGAGTCAGCAGCACCCTTCTGCTTGACCTGACCCAGGCTAGATTAAATGATTCATTCATGGAATAAAAATGAATTGAGTCTATGGCCCTGTACTAAATGCTGAACAAAATTGTACTTGCCATCTTGGAGATTATGAATTAAATAACTCAACAAAGATAGAGTTAGACATTGTGATAGCACCATGAAGGAAATGACGAGGTGAAAAGATGGAGAAAATCAGGAGGTGGCTAATTAGAATGGATAGTCTCAGCAGGCTTCTTTAAAGAGGTGACAACTAATTAAAAACCTCAAGAATGAGAGGGATTACCCAAGCAAGGAGGAGAGAAGAGAATACTGCAAGTGTGAAGGCCCTCAGTGGAAAAGAACTAGACAAATGCAATAATAGAAAGAAAGCCAGTGAATGGGGTAGAGGAGGGAGAAAATTTATGATTTAGTTAAACAGAGATTAGATCCTTCATTGCTTGGTCTTGAAAGACCCAGGAATAAGCACATTTTGATTCTATTTAACTGAATTAAGAAGCCACTAATAGGTTTGAAGCAAAGGAACAGTTATTCATATTAGGTTTCTGTAAGAGTGACTGTTTTCCAGAAAATATAAAGGAATAGAAGTGGGGAGACTAAGAGAAAATTAAGGGTTCCAAGAGAAGTCACAGTGACTTGATCCAGTGCAGTAGCAGAGAATTGGATGCATTTGAGTTTTATGTTGAGAAATAAATGAAGAGATTGCAACTTACACAGTTTATGGTGAAGAGGAAAGAATCAAGGGGCATTACCAATATTCTCACTGGAGCACATGACTGGATGGTGGTGGTGGGTGGGGGAGCATTGATTAAGATGAGAGTCAGCTTGGAGTAAATAGAGTTGAAAACAGGGACTAGAGTTCCATTTTTAAAATGTGGTATTTGAAATACATAAGCATCTAGTATATAAATGGAGATAAAAGGAAGCAGTTGTATAAACACATCTGAAACTGAGACACATGGTCTGAGCTCAAGGTGAAAATGTGGAAGTTGTCAGTGTGGGAATAGCTCAGATCTTGTGAGACACTAGCACCTTGAACTGAACCCCAGGGAGGTTGGCCAATGCACTGCTCTCCCACCTGCCCTTCATTGAGGTGAGGGTGTGCAGTATTCTTAGATGTACCCTCAGATCCCACAATGTCACTCCTGGCTGACATCCAGACTGAAATGACCTAGAAACTTCCTGCCAAGCTTCCATATACAAGATCGGCCTCCTCTGAACTGAATCCAGCCAGTACACGACCATTTCCCGGTACTCTACTATGTGTTTGTAATTAAATGAGTATTCATGGAAAGGTAGGTAAATCCAGAACTGTTTCAGGAAGTAGGATAGGGAGATGTTGGAATGCACAGCCTTCTTTATGTGCATTTGAGTACACATTGCTCGTGTGGTGTGAATTGAGGGGTACACAAGGAAAGAAAGACCTAATAACTTCTCTTCCATGTCTACTAAGTTTCTGGCTTTTCACACAGGGTGGCCTCTCACACTGCACATTGACCTTGGAGACAAAAGAGAACTATGGCCAACAGAATCAAGCACTGGGTTCTTGTAGGACTTTACTCCCGCTCGCTCTGTAGATAAATGGTTCCCTGGTTCACTTGTCCCTCTCCCTGGGAGTGGGGAGGGCATTTTAGGCAGAATAGCCAATAGGAATGAGGCACAGAGTTGAGCTGCAGCCTGTGTGGGAGCTGCCGGGAGTTCAGAGCCACTCCAGCTTGAGGTAGGCGCTGACTAGTAGATGAAAAGGAGCAGGACATAGTGTATGACCACTCAGAGCAGCAGCAGCCGCTCTTTAGAGCGATGTTGACTCCATCTGCTCCAACAATTCAAAGTCCTTCCTCTTCTGACTCAGTCAGCTGGAGTAAATTGCACAAGCCAATGGAAATAAAAAACTCGTAGGGGGGCAGGAAGAGGGGACAAGCAGAAGAAGCATTTTGAAATTTATCATGCAGTAAGCACTAGGGAACAGTTGAGACAGAAACACAGCTGTGGAGCAATTGAAGAAAGTTTTAAGATCTGTCTTTCCCCTGAACCCAGGTGTGGAGATGAAGCTGGACCTACAGAGACTCCGTGGAGCCTCATGAGCCAGTACAGTTACTGTGAGGGCAAGTGCCACATGGGTCTGCCCTGCAGGGAAATAAAGAGACAAAAGAAGAACAGGAGCGTCCTCCTGCTCACGGAATTCCAGGAGCTGCCAAAGTTCATGCCAGGCAACACCATTCCCCAACACCTTGTAACTGGCCAACACCTCTGATCCTGATGTATGAAATAGCAAAAGGGATTCTGAGATTAAAGGGTCTAGCATGTCTGAGCACAGAATGCTTGCAGTTGAGCCAACTGCTCTTGTTAACTTGGACTGAACTCCCCGAATGGTTTCTTGGGATCAACAAACACAGCTATAGGACTTTTTTAAATGATAGCTTTCTTGTGAGAAACAGATCCAATTATGGTAGCTCACAGGATTGTGAATTAAATTGACTTCAGAGGCAACAGGAGGGGAAGCTAAGATTCCAGGGCAACAGAGCACAATCAGTAATGAGAGTGGCTGATTAATGCAATGAGCAATCATTGTGAGCTAGCTGTGGGCACAGCACAGAACAAGAGGGAAGTAGAGTAAGAATACCCAAGGATACTTCAAAAGGTTTGTGAAAAATTGAATCAAAAGATGTTTATTTACTGTAAAACATTTTGAAATCTATGCAATTTTTCCATAATATTCATTTTTTCATGGACAATTTGAAGGCCTCTGATATGCATGGATTTCAAAAAAAAATTGCACCAAAATAAACATGTTTTAATTCTGTTTTCCACAAACTTTTGCAAGTATAGTCATTCAAAAGGATAAGTTCTTAGTCTGGACATGGAAGGCCGGGTCAGAATCAGGAGAGGGTTCTTCTGTGTATTGGAGAATCAAGAATTAATTGCCAAGGAATAAGCATTTAATTTGTTGGGATTTTTCAAGAAATTTCTAACTTTCTCACTCCTACAGTTATAGAACTTACTGAGACCTTTATGTAGGAGTCAGTTAGGAATTATTACACAGGTTTTATTAGTAGCAAAGCTGGATCAGATGATGTGGCTAGCATCTGAGGTCACAGTCAGGCTGCCTATCTCCTGACACTCGTCTTGAGCCCCAGGTATTTCAGAGACACGGATTGCCCTATACGGTTACAAGGAGGGAAGAACATACCCAGTCTGAAGACAAACTGGGCTGACAGAAAGAAAACCCAGAAAGAGCTGAGCTTCAGAAAGTCAATTACTTTCCCATAATTAAGCAATCAGATAAGTCCCCCTTTCCTTTGGGAGGGGGCTGGCAGGAAGGGTGAGTTTCTTCTCTTCCTAGTATTTCCAGAAGGACAGATGTTTCTATTTTATTGGTCTCATAAGGGATGCCTGGAAAGAAAAAAAAAAAAATAAAAACCTCTTCTTGCATTGTACTGGCATAAATTGTCAGACTGTATGTTTCAATACTTAGAGAAGTAAAGTTCTAATTTCTCAGTAATGCTATTAGAAGGCCAGAAGATTATTTAAGCCAGTTGTTTTCAATAGTTAACTTCCTAATTGTTGGACTCTCTCTTCAACACACAAAAGACAGAGATATTTTGGTTAAAAGGCAGTAAAAGCTAAGAGGAGTGGAGGACCTAGGCTCAACCACGAGGTCTCCCCTCTCCTACCCAACAGTCACCTGGAGGCAACCCAGAGGAACCTAGGACACCGTAATTTCCAGTCTCTGAAATGGTCCTACTGCACTGGAAAGTGTTTAACAGAGAAGTTATATGACATCTCCAATTGTGCAGCTGGGTTAGTGGTATAGAGGGGGCTTTAGGGTCCTTTGTGATATACCTTATATTTACAAGGCCTTGAAATTAACAAGGGACTTATATTAATACCAGTCTCATTTCTTTTCCTGCTACCATTTGCTCCATCTAGTAATGCCCACGTCTCAGGGGAGGCTGTACCTAGCTGAGCTGACACTGAAAACTATGTACTAAATATATCTGTGAATCCCCTTTCTTTTCTTTCCATTGCTGGTGATACAGATCTTTGCAAAGGGGCAAGAAATTATAATGAGGATGGTTCAACTAAAGGAAAAGTAATGGACTAATGAAATTTCCAAGGACATCAACTCCACTACCATAATTTGAATCAGGTGTCTTTTTTTTTTGTCTCTTTTCTCCAGAGGGCTCACTCAATGACAGCAACGGGTATTTGTCACAATAGGCAGTTGCTGTTTAGAATCTAGCCTTTCATGAGGTAGTGGGGGGGGGGAGGATGTTTCTAAACAAAAGGAATAAAGCCAACATGGCCACTGAATACAAAATTAGGTTGTATCATATGAAATTCAATGAAATGAAAATATTGAATCATATTTTTGTAAATGAAAAATGGTCACTTATTAGTACTTTAATGTTTAAACTTGTATTTCACTGGCATGATTCTCAATCAACTTGGAGCTTCCAGTATTCCAAATAATAAGTTTCAGTTCCTTTTCATCCCTGATTCTGCCTCTTAGGATAGGGATCATCAAAAACAGCATGGGCTTTTGTTTTAGGTTGAAAGTGTTCTCCCCAGGGCCCCTTAGCATGGCACAGGCATCACTTCATGCCCCTCGTCCTGCTAACACTGGTTGCTGTCCATTTCCCTCCTCCTCCTTACCCTCAGGTCACACCCCACACTCACATCTTATGGCGACTGCACTGAGACAACCATCTAATTTCATACCACTTGCTGAATGCTTATAATACAAAATAACTTTCACTACTTTCAGAGGTCACAGGAAGAGCAGGAACAAGGACTTAGTATCTCTGCACTAGAGCACTTACTCTTCCCAAGATCATTAACAAAAGTATGTAAGAACATATTTATTTCTAGTATCTGCTCCCCACTACCTTCATGTCCATGGTGTAATCCCTGCAGAAGCACATGTATGGTTTAAAAAGCTACTCAGTGAGTGTCGGGGGAATTCATATCATCACACATTGGCAAGCCAGAATATCACTATTACCAAACTCACTTTACAAAACAAAGTGGAGTTTAAAAACTAGGGGAAGGGAAATTTGAACATCAAACAGGACTGATGGGCTTATCATCATCACACTACATTACAGGATGACCTCTGCAGACTGGAAATTGGGTTACATCAACAAACCGCACTTAAAAGTGTGAGATGAAAGAGTGCCTCCCCTAACATTTTGCAGTATTACTGGCTCAGGTTTAAAGAAAGTATGCAGCCAGGTACCCGTGTCACATTTCAATCTGTGATACTGACATGGATGTGAGAACCCAAGCCTTTGAAACTGAGCCTTTCATATGTTGAACAAAAACCTGAAATGCACTCTGCTGCGAAGACCTAAAGGATAGAGGAGGTAAGATGATAAAGGGGAAACCTTTACACATGGGATGTTTCTGAATTTTCCTGCCATGGGCCGTAACTCAAGTGTGCCAAAGTAGAGCTTAGTTCAGATCCTTGACATGGGGTTGTTTGGTTTTCCTTGATATCAAGGCTTACCTGCCTTGTAAAAAGTCCAAGATGTCAGTAATGTGTTCAAAGTAAGGAAATTCATTTATTTAACAGAACCAACTCTACTTAAGTGGGAATCTGTTATAGTCCCCCACCCCCACCATTTAACAGTATTTTCTTCTCTTTTTTAGCCAAACCAGCTTCTCTGGTAACAGCAAATTCCCAACAACTGAAGAGCTCAAATACTAAAAGCAAGCTTCATTAATCAATTGCGTACAATCTTTACACTTTTTTCTATTATGTTCCACAAGGAAAATGCCCTGTACATTCAATTTTTAGTCAAAATTCTATTTTAACCTAAAAGTCATCAAAGAGCAAGCTATTTCACCCTCTGGTTTAATCAGTAACTACATATATTAGTAATGAACCCCAGGCAGAAGGATTTCTCAGCTTCCCAAAAATCATTTTTAAACAAAGTCCTTAATTTTGCCTACTGATGACCCTCAGGTTAAGAATGGAAAGAATTACATCACAAAGGGCATTTTGAACTCCTAGTAAGCAAGGATTAAAAAGCTGTTTGCTAATATCTGGTGATGCACAAGTCCTAAAGAGTAGAACCAAAAAAAAAAAAAAATGCCCTAATATCTTTAAGGCCTTGAAAACATCTCCTTCCTTTGGTCCTTCCTTTGGCTTCCAGCCAGGCCTAAGAACCCTTTTACCATGGAACAGAACCCCAGGATGCATTACACTTCCTAATTCTTCATAGTCTGCTTCATTTGGCAAAAGACCTAAGCCTAACCACAACAGTTAAAAAGAAAGGCTTACATTCTACTATAAAATATACAAATCATGAAATGTATACAACTAACAAAAACAGTTTCAGTACTACTTGATGAGAGGAATTTTGTGGAGTGTTTTTTTTTTTTAATTTCACATTCCAGTAACATGAAACCACTGTTTAAGGTAGAAAATCATTTTTCAATCTCAGGAAACATCATTACTAGCTGCCAAAAGGCAATCCATATAATAAGAACTATTTGCTAATGCTGAACACCTGCACTTTTATAGATAGCCTCTCAGGACAGCTGTAGCTGAGTCTTCGAGTCTACCAATACAGCAGCCAAGTAAACACACACAATTGTAGATAAGAATGCCTGTTGAATTAGCCATGCATGTATCTACACTGAGCCTATTATATTTATTGGTGAGTACTGACAGTCATTAGATACAATAAAGCCTGATACAAAATATGTCCAGGATAAGGTTCCCAGCTGCTAGAAGCTTACATCTTGAGGTGGGAGGATATACAAATCAAAACATACTAAAGGTATAAACATATATCATGCTTATAGAAGCCATGTGTAAATATTTATCTCACTTCCCATGGTTAGTTTTAGCTTTTTTGGTTTCATTGTTTGATTTTCTGACTTGCTCGGCTTAATGGAAAAAGGCAGCCACCAGAAGTTTGAGGGAAGGGTTCATTAAGAAGGCACATACATTGTTTTATGTCCTTCCGAAATGAAGAATTTCTAGCAAGCATCCTAGGGATAGTTTACACTTTCTCACATGTGTGTTCAAACACAGGGATGCTGAATCTTCAAAGCTTTGTTACTGCATTGGTTTTCTCTAACCAATCAAACAAGTGCCAAAGAAGGATGGTTTTAACGTTATTACTATACATAATAAAGAAACACTTACAGAGCACTAAGAGCCAGAAACTGAATGAAGTCTTTTACATATAGTACCTTTAGGTCAATATTCATTGAAAGTATATATTATTACTCTCAATTTATAAGCAAAAAAGGTAACAATTAATTATTTATGTGAGTGGCTCAAATCAGATATGTGATAAGTAAACGCTTTTTTAAAAGACTTATTTATTTACTTGAAAATCAGACTTAGAGAGAGAGAGAGAGAGATACACACAAAGAGACAGAGACAGAGATATCTTCCATCTACTGGCCACAACAGTCAGGGCTGGTCCAGGCTGAAGCTAGAAGCTTTATCCAGGTCTCACATATGGGTGACAAGAGCCCAAACATTTGGGCCATCTTCTGATGCTTTTCCCAGGCTACTAGCAGGGAAATGGATCAGAAGTGGAGCAGCCAAGACATGAACTGGCACCCATATGGGACACTGGCATTGCAAGCAGTATCTTTACCCACTATGTCAAAATGTTGGCCCAATGACAAGTAAATTCTCACCTAGTACTAGAATTGAATTCAAACCTAGGCTTATCTAGGTGGTTTTTCCTCTACATAGTATTTCTACTTTTGTCAACCTCTAGTTAGCACTGATTTTTGCTGTGCGTTGTACTGGAATGCAGTGTTAAAGGGCTAGATCTGGTCCTGCTCTCAGAGTTTAACATCTAGCCTTAGACATATAATTTGTATCAATCAGTGAAATGTGTGCTATTAAAAGACAGTCTGGTATGGTAGGAGACATGAGTGAGACCTGGCCAAACAGTATAAATTTAACATTCTGTATAAGAAGCTACAAAAAATTATCTGCTAGGTGATCACATTCATCCCTAAAATTGCAAGTCATCCCACTGACCACTCAATCGAAACTTGAAATGTTGATATTTGTATTGATATTTCTATTTAAGTGAGTATCATTCATTCAGTTTTCTTTGATGGTTTCACCAGGGCCAGGTGGAATGAGATGTGAGGTACTGGAAGGATCTGTAAATGAGGTCTCTTTCTTTGGATTTTAAGTTTTTCTCAAGTCCTCCTTTCCTGAATGTGACTCACCCAAGCCATCTCAGAAGCAATCCATCACTCTCTCTCCTACACATAGTCATGACCATTTTATCTCCATTATACTTGTCCAAGGTTCCTTCACATCACAGGCATCACATCTTACACATCCTTTCCCTCTTCTCTCTTACTACTTTCTGTAGCACCTTTGTACACTAGGATTGAACAACTCCCTAATGGCAGAAAAGACTAACTCAAATCATTCTTGAGAATAGACTCTCTTCTCACTCTAAACAGAAAACTCAGAACTTTTCTGAAAGCAGGCTAATCCAGCTTTCACCACTTCAAGACATAAGCTCAGTCATTTTTGTCTTGAGATTTTTCAAAAGCACACACAAGCCTCAGACCAAGATTAACACAAAATGCCAACATTGAGCATAATATTTCAATATGCAGACAATGCGAGTGATCCATTCACAGTGTCTAAGTGATATTATTGAGAAAAAAAATCTTGAATCTGCCCTCCTTCTCTCTCTCTCTTTTTGTTTTTATTTGACAGAGTTAGAAAGTGAGAGAGACAGAGAGAAAGGTCTTCCTTCCGTTGGTTCACCCCCTCCAAATTGCCGCTATGGCCGGAGCTCTGCCAATCCGAAGCCAGGTGATTCCTCCTGGTTTCCAATGCAGGTGCAGGGGCCCAAGCACTTGGGCCATCCTCCACAAAGTTTTAAAGCAAAAGACCCACCTGCTATGCAAGGTTGATAATGACAGTCTAGCATTAAAGAATTTCCGCCAAAAATAATGGGAATAATGCAATGTCCAGGTACTAACAGGGATTGATTGAGGCCCTGTTTACTGTAAAATACTTTTTCCGGCTTGCGCCATGGCTCACTTGGCTAATCCTCTGCCTGCAACGCTGGTACCCGGTTTCTAGTCCTGGTTGGGGCACCAGATTCTGTCCCGGTTGCCCCTCTTCCAGTCCAGCTCTCTGCTGTGGCCCAGGAAGGCAGTGGAGGATGGCCTAAGTGCTTGGGCCCTGCACCCGCATGGGAGACCAGGAGGAAGCACCTGGCTCCTGGCTTCGGATCAGTGCAGCGCGCCACCACAGCAGCCATTTGGGGTTGGGGGGGTGAACCAATGGAAGGAAGACCTTCCTTTCTCTCTCTCTCTCTCTCTCTCTCTGTCTAACTCTGCCTGTCAAAAATAAAATAAAATAAAATACTTTTTCCTTCATGGATGCTAGTTCATATGTCTCAGCTACATTTTTTTTTTTTTTTTTGACAGGCAGAGTGGACAGTGAGAGAGAGACAGAGAGAAAGATCTTCCTTTGCCATTGGTTCACCCTCCAATGGCCGCCACGGCCGGCACACTGCGGCCGGTGCACTGCGCTGATCCCATGGCAGGAGCCAGGTGCTTCTCCTGGTCTTTTAATACAAGATTTTGAATTCAAATGTTTTAGTGAAGGTTGCCACATTTGATAAGATGACAAAGGGACTACTATTTACAAGGTAGTCAGTCTGAGATATCTTGCCAAGCCCCAGTGTAACACCATGAGCCTTTGTGGATATTTGGCTTTTCCAATTATTAATGAGCAGGAGAGAGGAAGTTAGATTGAAAATCTCCACTAAGATTTCACTTTTAGATGTTTTCATGAAAGTAACCAAATTGCAAAATCCTATGAAATAAATAGAAAATCTGAGCTCCAACAGTGTTCCCCAAAATAATAAAAGTAGCTCCCCTATTTGACTGTTCATTAGTAAAATCGGAAATAGCTTACTCCCAAATATTTCTATATCTTTAGTCACAGAAGCTATCAAAACTCACTACCCCTTTAACTAGTAATATTTTCCTCTGCCTTTGTGAAGTCTTTGTCAGGACTGAATGGGTTAGGATTCCATGCCTTCCTGAATACTTTAGGGATATACACACATTCAGAGAAATAGTCAACAACCTTTAAGAGCAAAATGGGCATAATCAATGACGATGGATGCACACTATATGCTTTTTAAAAAATTGTAGTAAAATATGCAAAACATAAAATTTAACTTTATTTTTTACCATTTTGAGTGTTCAAAATACATTCACAATGTTGTGCAACATCACTGCCAACCATTACCAGTACTTTTTCATTATTTTAAACAGAAATTCTGTAGCCACCAAACACCAATTTCCTATATCTCTATCCTCCTAACCCCTGATAACCTTTACTTTATTATCCCTATAAATTTGCCTATTATAGGTGCCTTACACAAGAACTGTATTAGTTTCCATGTCTGCATATCCCTTGTTACTCATGTTCACCAAAAGTTGGGATCTAACTTACCTTCCCTTATATATGCCTACGTTAGTGACTCACTGCTAATGAATAGAATGAGAATAAAAGCATCACTGAGTGACTTGAGGCCAGGAAATAAAGGTTATGCAGCTTCCATCTTAATTCCTCTCTCTCTCTCTCTCTCTCTTCCTCTCTCTTTCTCTCTCTCTCTCTCTCTCTCCCTCCCTCCCTCCCTTCCTCCTTCCCTCTCTCTCTGTCACACACACACACACACACACACACACACACACACACACATCTTTTGGAATCCAGCCACCAAAACAGAAAGTCAAGCAACCTCAAGAGAAGGTAAAAGATATTCTGGCAACAACTCTACCTGAGGTCCCAATCAACAGCCAGCATCAACGACCACACATTTAAACCATTTGCTAATTCCAGACCCCAGCTTTTGAACTATCCAATTGATATCAATGAAATGCAGGCAAGCTAGCCTAATTGAGTCTTCCCCAAATGTCAGATGCATGAACAAGATAAAAGTTGTCATCATTGTACAACACAAAAAGTTGAGGTAGTTCTTTATGTAGCAAGATAAATGGAACACCAACCAATCAGAGTGAATGCTAGCCAGTACATTACATGAGTGCTTTATCAACTGAATATCAGTCCTCTATGTGTCCCATACAATAAATCAAACAAGAATTTCAGAAGCCCACTCCAGGGAATCCTAGAGAAAAGATGGCATTGGGATATTCATTTAAATAAGCTATAGTGACTTAGGCCAAAGTTAGGACAAGAAGGAATCAACAGTCTTGAGTCATCCCATGATATATGAATATATCTGTATTATAATGATTAAGCTATTAACATTCATGCCTTGGCACAAAATTGTAAAACATGAAATTGGATATTAGATATATTAATATCATTGATGGATACAGATGTAAAATGCATTATAAGAGAACAAATTTGTAATCCACCAGTAAAACTAAAGTGCATTTCTCCTGATAAGAGACCAAAATGGAAATTTTTGGTACTTTGATCACTTGCCCTTTCACTTACTAAATATTGGTAATAAAACATAAATAGGAGATCTCAGCATCAAGAAGACAGACAACAATGAATACAGCTTCTGTTCTAGCAACAATAGGACTGGAATAAATAAACATTTTAAAATATTACCTTAGTCAAATCTTCAATAAAATGCATTTATATAAAGAATTTTATTGTTGTGCATTAATTTAATTAGCCTCCTTGCTTTTTATGAGAACTCATGCTTTTCTTCAGTTCTAGAAAATTCTTTGCTGTTACCATCTGTAGTACACTGTCTTTTCTTCACTATCTTCTGAAATCCCTCATGCAAGTTCAGTCTCTGGCTCTCTTTTATTATTCATCTCTGTCTTTCTGTAACATTCTGTGTAATTTTCTATTTTATTAACTGTTGAACTTACTATTTATCTAACCTACTATTTATCCTTTTTGTCAAAGTCATTTTTGAAATTCTAAACTTTTAAAAAACATATTTATAAGATTTCTAATGGGTTCTTGGCCATATTCACCTATCTTAGTTTCAAATTTTAAAAAATTTTTTCACAAACCCCTATTATGGTAAATTTAGAAACTAGTCTTATTTTTACCTTTCGAAAGATTTATCAAATAATTGTTTTAAAATCATTTGACCATGCTCAATATTTCTAGTTCCTCAGATATGACTTCTCCCATTTGTTGAATATACTGGCTGTCAAAACCTTTCATTTCCAATTATGATTTTCAAAATTAAGCTTATGAGTTCTTGCCTAGGAGATTTTGTTGGTTTTGCTTTTGGATTTCCTCTCTTCCCAAACTCACTTCCATGTAGTAGGCAGTTTCAAGATTGCCTCAGCTTGACCTCAGCACCCACAGCTCAGAACTAGGTCTTATGCTAGATGGTTGGGGGACCTCGCCTGACAGGGAAATCGCAGGTATAGTGCTAGACAGTACGTGGATCTGTCGTTGGAAAATCCACTGGAATGAGCAAGCAGCTCTGATTCCTGTCGTCACCAGGTAATTTCTCCCATAAACTCCGATATCCTGTAGGGGTAGCCTGTGAGCCTAGCTGGGTTGGGCTGTATTTGGTGCCTTGTGGAGTTTGAACCACTGGAGGTTGTCCCTCTTTAGTTTCAGTGACTTGAGTACCTTAGCTCCAGTCACTACGGGAGTTTTAATTCTATTTTTACTAGGCAGAGATCTTTATTTTAAAATATTTATTTATTCCGAAGGGGCCGGGGAGAGACAGACAGACCCCTGCCATTTATTCCCCAAATGCTCATATTTGATGCTGGGTCAGGCCAAAGCAAGAAGGCAGAAACAGTCTGGGTCTCTCATGTGAGCATCAGGGGCACAACTAGTTGAGGCATTACCTGATGATTCCCAGGGAATGTACTAGCAGGATGCTGGAATTGAGAGAGAGCCAGTACTCAAAGCTAGGCACTCAGATTTGTGACACAGGTGTGCCAAACACTGACACTGAAATTTTTATTTTAAATTGTACTTTATATATAACACATAGTATTAAAGTCCTTTTTATTTTTCTATTTTTCTGTGTTACAAGTGGATGGGAAGATTGGTATCTGTACCCTATTGTGTATTCAATCTGCTATTTTAATCACAATAAAAATAAATTACAATAAAACTAATTCTTTTCTTTCTCTCAATTTTGTTTCAAAATCCTTTAACTTGTCATCTCAGCTCCTGTTTGTAGTTATAACCAAATACTTATCCAGGCACTTTATACACAGAAGAAGCCTATAGAACTCACCATTTTGGAAGTCTAAAACATGGGCATCTGCTAGGCTCTGGTGAGGGCCTTGTTACTGAAGGTATCACACAGTGAGAAAGGAAGCAAGAGTGGTGAAAGAGGAACGTGTGTGCGTGAGAGAGGTCAGGGTAGATGCCAAGCTTGCTCAAGTTAACCGACCCAGTTCAGTCCCCCAAGTGAAAATTCAATCCTGCAAGAAGCCCATTAATCCCTCTTAAAGGCTACACTAACTCTCAACACTGCCATATTGGTTCCAAGTTTCAGAATGAGTTTCATTGGGGAAACCATCGTCAAATCAAGGCATATCCCAGTTAAACATTTCATATTTAAGATGAAGAGAAGACAGTAAAGTCATTTCATGAAATTATGTATTTATTCTGAAAGAGAACTGAAAATAATATTATGGCACAGGTAGTCCAGGTAATGCAGGGTCTGATAAGCATTTAGTGTTAGAACTACTAGCAAAAGAATAAAACATTTAAATATATATATGTGCATGTGTGTGTGTATTTATGCAAAACCAGAGACATGTGGATTATCATTCATGTTACATTCTTCATATCTTCACATAAGAAATGAGTCATTGAGAGTAAGATCGAACAAAAATAAATATAAACAGCCTCCCTCCTCTCTCCCTGCCTACCTGCCTAAAACTTTGTATTCTCTCTCTGTGCCCCAGGATAACCAAAAAAAGATAAGGAAGAAGAAATGAGAGAAATGAGTCATGGGGGCCAGGACTGTGGCATAGTGGGTAAAAACTCCACCTGCAGGACCAGCATCTCATATGGGTGCCGGTTCAAGTCCTGGCTGTGCCGCTTCTGATCCAGCTCCCCACTAATGCATTTGGGAAAGCAGCAAATGGCCCAAGTGCTTGGGACTCTGCACCCACATAGGAGACTCAGATGAAGCTCCTAGCACCTGGCTTTGGCCTGCCCCAGCCCTGGCATTTGTGGCCATTTGGAGAGTGAACCAGAGGATGGAAGATCCTTTACATCTTTTGAGCTGCTAGGTTTTTGCTTTAGATTCATGGCATAACAAACTCTTAGTAAAGTAAGAACTGCTTCCTCAATTCTAATTTTCAAACAAGTTTTGATTGCCTAATTTTGTACCAAGCACATGCTAAAACTTATTATCCTAGATGAAAGTGTAGGTGACATGATGTATGCACTAACAGACTTCATATAAATATTTGTCTTTATGTCAGTTCATTGTGAGCAAACTTTTTTATGTTCAAAAACCCTGAGACAAATCAGCCCATTTCATTGTAAATTTATCTTTCTACAAAGAGATTGGGTATTGTGTATGTATATCTGTGAATCAGTGAGTGTTTATTGTATTTCAACAAAAAAGAAAGATGTCTTTTCAATCATTATTATTAATAATTCAATAGATTAAAAATAAAAAATACAGTGACTTTTTGGCTTCTGTTCTTATATAAAAATGTCTGTATGTTATGGAGAGGCAAAATTATTGAGCACCTTCACCAGATGATGAAAAGAATGAGGAACACATACAAACAATTTCTCTTCTAAAGCTGATTTTATAGCACAGTTGTTTTAGGATGTGTGATGAAATTATTAATCTTTCCCTCCCCAAGGATTTTTTAATTAATTGAAGAAAACTCTTAATAATACAGTCTGCACCAAAAATCATTAAAAGTTTATTAAAGGTATTCTTAGTGACAAAAAGAAAAACTCTCATGCTTCAATTTCAAGGGAACTTATAAACTCTTTATGCTTAACATTTCTAAATGGAAGATTCTAAATCTCTCTTTTTAAGATGTAGTTAAAATAAATAAATAAATAAATAGACATTTCGATCACTTGTTTGGCTTTTACGTAGTGAATGTGCAAATCTTTTTTATATATAAATCTTGTCTTACACCATATATAAGTGTGGTTTATCTGTATTGAAAAAAAAAAAAAAAACTCCGTAACTTACTGTTTTTGTTTTTGTTCAGACATAGAAAGCCAAGAACCCAACAGAAAGGAGTTTGTGAGGTAACCCCATATTCCCTTTTCATGTCTAGTTTGTCTTCATGCTAAGAAAGGTTGGTCGAGTAGGAAGTGGAAAAATCAAGTGCAAAAGAACAGATGCCAGAACAGCAACCACAGGGCAGTCACAGACAACCTCAGAGAACATTCAGAGGTGGAAGGTACAGATGAGACGGTTTGACATTCCCTAGTTACAGCTGTCTGCCATGCCAAAATAAAAGTACATAATTCTTCCTTTCCAGCAAGAGGCCAACAGAGGAGCACATCAAGTTTTCACTATCATGCTAGTATACACAAAAACAGAGCAGGACTTCCATTCTGGGCAGAAAGTAATATTAAACAGGGATGGACCATCCTGAGGGTCTAGTGGTGCAAAAATCACCCCCAGGCATATTTACTGGGGCCACAATACCCAAGACACTATTTAAGATCCCAGAGAGCTTGTGGTGAATGAGACCCTGGTCTTGTGGAGTTAACATTCCAGTGGAAAAGTTAGAAGCAGCTGCAGGCCTGGGACTATCTGTAGGGATTAAGGTGATAAAAAAATAATCCAGTAACTTCCAAAACCAAGCTATGTTAAAAGACAAAGGTAGGCACAAATGAGGTTCCATGTTCTCAAAAGAGAAATTCAAGTCCATTTGGCAATAAAGTAGACCCCTATTTTCCTAGAGGAAGAAATAGGAGCCCGTCTTTGATAAAGGGAATTTCAACTCCTTGTCTTCTAGCTATGTTTGTCATACTGTTCCAGGCTTTTGAGATGGAATTTGTTTTAGGTCACATCACAGATGGAAATCTGCAAGGAGGATCTGATCCAAAAAGGTGAGGGTACCACCTTTTGGGTTGCAAAAAGAAATCATCTAAAAACAAAGCACTTCATCCCAACCATAGTTGGGAAGGCAGGCTCAGTGTTCCAGATGATGAAAGCACTGCCTTTTGTCAACTTGTAGGGAAACTGATAATTTAGTTATCTGATGAGCAAATATTGATGAACAAAAAACTTCAAATGTTGTATTTAATGAATTATAAAATGAAACTAAATAGGGACAACTAATGTGACATAGTAATCTTAACTCATATTCAGCATGCATATTATATCCCAAATCCACAGCTACATTTATGTAGCCAAAGTTTAGGAAGAAAAGGTGTTATTAACCATAAATTAGGAAAGGTGTTATTAACCATAAATTAGGAGTATCTGTTGAAGGCTAAATGATTCCCTGACACATGGAAATAACACTGAATGAAACTCAGAATCATTCAAAGCAAAGTTGTACAATGCGTCTGTGTTACAAGAGTGTTCATGATAACAAATATTTTTTTACTGTTTTCACAGTTATTCTTTTTTTATCATTTCAGAATTCTAAATTTCTATTTAGAATCACTGTCTTTCAGTAACTTGTGAAAATGACAAACACAAAGAGAAAGAGGAAAGGCATACAATATATATGTTCTTTAGCTGTTCAGAAAACATACTGTTGTTCCTTTGGTCACATGCAAGTAACCTACAAGAAATGTGATAATGCGGGCATTGAGGGATTTGAAAAATCAAAGGCTCATAAAATATTATCAAGGACAAACCGGGAAGTGTCCGCAGTGTTACCTGGGATGCTGCTAGCATTACTATAAACAAACACGTTAAGAGCAAGACTCCTGTCAAGAGAATTAGTGTGTATGTTGAGCATATCAAGCACTCTAATATTCAAGATAGCTTCTGAAAACAGATGAAGGAAAATGATCAGAAAAAGAAGGAAGTCAAATAGAAAAGTACCTCGCTTCAGCTGAATTGTCAGCCTGCTCCATTCAGAGAAGCTCACCTTGTTAGGCAAAACCAATGGAAAGGAGACTGAGCAGCTAGAACCTTTTCCCTATGACTTCATGGCATAGTTAGTGTGAAAAAATAAAAGACCTGTGGGCTGTTAAAAAAGGAATAGACAGTTAGAGAAGTAAGGCAACCCTGGACTTTAGAGTCAGACAAATTTGGGCATAAATGTCAAATTAACTATCTACTAGATGACCTGGGTCATATTACATAACCACTGTGAGCCTCAATTTTCTAATCTATAAACAGAGATACTGATATTACTAACCATATCAAAGAATTTTTATATGAAACAAACAAGATTCTCATTCCTGGAGTCTCTTCCTTTCTCACTCTCTCTCTCTCTCTCTCTCTCTCTCACACACACACACACACACACACACACACACACCCCTACCTGAAAGTGAACCAACTCTTACTTTGTTAGTTCAGGATCTTGTGTACACTCTATCATACAAATTAAAAACAATATTTCTTATGAATTGACTACACTAGACTAGGAGCCCTTTGGGGACAGAACATATATCTTATTGTTTCTACCATGAGGATTCAGAAAGTTATACACAGTGGAATATTATTCAGCTACAAAAGGACGAAATTCTATCATTTGCATCAAAATGGATGCAATGGAGGACATCATGTTGAGTGAAATATGCTGGACACAAAAAGACAAGCACCACATGTTCTCCCTTCTATATGAGAACAAAATTTAAAAAGAAAAAATCAAAATACAAAAAAAAAGAAATTCCTGTGTCTATCAGTATTGCTACAAATACAGATTTGTAAAACTTTGTTTTATACTTCTGTGCAACAAATGGTTAAGAATGCTATCTACAGTTTTAACAATCTGTGGTTACTTTACAGTTTCCTGTATATGGGAGAAATGATAATTTTTCTGTTCATATTGTTTATCACCCTTGCCTATATTCACACTAAACTAGGGTCTTTTTGATTTTACTTGTTAGACTGCTTATTTGGTGAAGCATTGTCTCTTCATTGTAATGTAAATATAAAATATGCTAACTCAAAAATGAATGAATGAATGAAGGAAGGAAGGAAAAGGAAAGAAGAGGGTGAGAGGAAGAGAGGGAGATGTAGGGAGGGAGGGAGGAAAGGAATGCAATTATATTCTTAGAATTCTTTCTATGAACTACACTAAACTTACAAAAACCTAATTGAAATTTTTAAAATCCTAAAAAGATAAAATTATGAAGAGTGCCAGTGTTTGGCTAACATTCACTGTGTTCATGTTATAACAGCTCTCTTCTCCATTTTATTTATCATTATTTAAGTTATTTAATAAAAGACAATTGGGAGTAGATATTGGTATTTACAGAGTTAACTGAAGAAACAGTAAAGAAAAGAATCTACCTCCCCATTTGCAGAGAGCAAACGCGGAGCAGGACAAGTGTTTTCTTCTTGAGTGTTACTTAATAGGTATCTGGTGTTAGGTGACTCTGGGTTTGGGTAAAGAAATGGTCACTCAAGCAGCAAAAGCAGATGACACAAGGTAGCTGTTCACAGAAGATAGTTGCCTTATAGCATTATCGAAGGGGGTATAAAGAAGCATTCATAAAGGAAAAATATAGACCTTATCTGACTAGTTTAAGGGGAGGTAAGAGGTATTCTATGCCCAAGTAAACATTAGAAGGAATCAAGAATTCAGAAATCTGGGGCAGGTGTTGTGGTACGGTGGCTTAAGCTGCCACTTGCAATACCTGCATCCCATATCAGTGCTGGTGCAAGTCCAAATACTCTACTTCAGATCCAGCTGATGCCCAAGTAGCTTCAGCCTGGCCCAGCACCAGTTGTTGTGGGCACTCGGGGAGTGAACCATGGATAGAAGTTTTTCTCTCCCTCTCCCTCTCCCTCTTTTTCTCTCTCTCCCTCTGTCACTCTGCCTTTGAAATAAATAAACAAATAAATAAAGTCAGAAGTCAGGGGGAACAGAGGCAGGCAGTCTCTGAAATATTTCTCAAAGTAGCAGGATTTTATTTCTCCCAATGAATTTGGCTTCAAAAACTTAGAGGTGTTTCCTCACAAACTCTGTGACTTCACACTGCAGTTCATAAGATGATCTGTAGATGGACAAATCTTTTAAAAAAAGGTCATGAACATTTTCTCCCTTGGTGTTTTATATGTAATGTCAACCTTACATGTAGGTAAAATATATAATACAGATTTACAAAATTAGAATTTCACGATACAGAATCTGACAGATGAGACAGTCTTACCTAATTCTGAAAATTCATTGTGACCAATAACTTTCGTGGTTCCTTCTCAAATAAAACAATTTGGTTTCTAACTCTGTTACTAACAGATTAAGTGACTTTGGGTAACTCATTCTCCCTTTACAAATTTCTTGAAAACTGACTCCTTTATCCCACCATGCTAGCACTCTATTCCAACCATATAGAATGACTTGAGGTCTTCAGACATCAGTTTCATAGCGGTAGCTTGAAAATCCCTTGTCTCTCATCTGTCTGGTAACCTCAGGTTCTACTTCAATGGAATCCTGAAGGGTCACCCTCATTAGACTCTCCCTGAGCTTTTAACTACCCTCAGGAAGAGAGCATCTTCCCTGTACATTCGGTTTATTACGCAGTCTGTATGAGAAATTTCTCTTTTCAAAGGACTGATTCAGTCCTTTACATGTCCCAAAGAGTGGCTACAGGTTCTTTCCTTCTGGTTCCTATATTATTCATTGATGTAAACTACATCAATTATGCTTAGTAAGTGTCAGGCCATGGGCTTGGCTGGCCTTACACAAAGATGAAGAAGACTTTGTTCCTAATCTTCCAGAGACAACAATTTGGTAAAAGATGGGTCAACAGGCAAGTAAAGGGAAAATGATAACATGATGTGGCAAATACTAGGGTAAAGAGAAGCAACAGGTATTACGATACGATATAGACAGAACAAGTAGGAAGAAGTGGATCCTGAGCAGTGACTTCTAGGTAGACACCAGGGGAGGAAGGAACAGTGGACTTCCAATCCTTGGGGAGTGTGTACTCTGAGAACAGTTGTACAGGTGAGCAGGAGGATGACAGTGATATGGGTCATCACAGTGTGGCAAGATGGAGGTTTTGGGTCTTATTCTGGAAGACCAAAGCAGGTCCTCCTACCTGTACCTAGGGAGTGTAAGAAAGTGGTTGGAAATAAGAGACCTTCTAGGACTCTGTTGCTACAAAGCATGTGAGAGATGATGAAGGTCTGAGTAAGACTGTGCAGTTAAGACTGCAAGAGTTAAGAAGAGAAGACAAATTGAAAGAAGCTGTTGTAAATGTGGGCACTAAGGGAAAACCAAGTCTAGGGTGAAGGTTTTATTTCTGACTTGAATGCTTGTTTTTATTAAAATTGAGGAAGAAAGCCAATTCACAGGGTAGGGGAAAGGAAGATTATGAATTTAGGTTGGGACATGTTTGAGATCTTTGGGGCTTCAGAGGAATAATTTCCAAAAGACAAGGACATATGTGTCTAGCGGAGGCAACAGGACTAAAGATAAGAATACTGGAAGAAAACAGTATATACATGGTAGCTGAATTATATTTAAAAGCAGGAGGGGGATATATAGAACTAGAAGTAGGTTTTATAAGTAGTTGTGATCATCATGGCAATCTACTAGGAGATATTTGGGAACACAAATCCTAAAATCTATATCTTGCTATAATATCTCCCAAACTATCCTTTAGCTTCAAACATCCATTCAAATTTCCCAAAGAAACTCATCCTCAAAGATGAAGAACAAATACCAGATCATTCTTATACTTCCTCATTCTAACTTCATCATTACAGATGGTCCCTTGGTGAATGAGACCCAGCCATGCATGCTCCATTCTCTATCCTCTGACACCAGAGGCAGTTATAAAGGACTCATGAGCTAAGCTCAGTTTCCCTAACCTGAAATAAAAGCCTCAGTCTTTGTATCTCTGCACTCCAGTATCAAGGAAAACTTTGTTGAAGTGGAGGCAAACTGAGGTTACCAAGGGGAAAAGCAAAGGTTTTTCCCCATTGTCTATAGTAGAGACTGCATAATCCAGACATCAATGTATTCTCACGGTGAGGTATTTTCCTGACAGAAATGATGCCAACCCCACATTACTCTCAGTTTCATGAAAGGAATAAAGGAATTGAATAAGAGTAATAACTAAGCAATAGTGTCTCCTGTACCAGGTCCTAGTGCTTTCCATTGTCCTGTGTCCCATTTAAACATTCTTCCTTGGCAATGAATTAGGAGTTAAATGTTAACCAAGAACCACCAAAAGTTTCTCATTGAATCCAGAAGTACAAAGACAAGTTCCTCACAAATTTCTAATTTTAAGGACTTACAAAAAAAAAACTAGAAAAACTAGGAGTGAGGGTTCATTTCTAGGTGTCATGGGAGAATGTAATTTAGAAAGTCTAAGTAGGCCGGCGCCGTGGCTCAACAGGCTAATCCTCCGCCTTGCGGCGCCGGCACACCGGGTTCTAGTCCCGGTCGGGGCACCGATTCTGTCCCGGTTGCCCCTCTTCCAGGCCAGCCCTCTGCTGTGGCCAGGGAGTGCAGTGGAGGATGGCCCAGGTGCTTGGGCCCTGCACCCCATGGGAGACCAGGAAAAGCACCTGGCTCCTGGCTCCTGCCATCGGACGAGCGCAGTGCGCCGGGCGCAGCGCGCCGGCCGCGGCGGCCATTGGAGGGTGAACCAACGGCAAAGGAAGACCTTTCTCTCTGTCTCTCTCTCACTGTCCACTCTGCCTGTCAAAAAAAAAAAAAAAAAGAAAGTCTAAGTAGCCAAGAGCACAAAATGTTATTGGATATAATAACTAAGGGTACATAAGCAGCCTAAATGGAAATGGTTTTCAGTGGAGTGGTACAGAATCAGAGCCTCAACACTGGAGTGAGGAATCCACAAAGTTCTTATGTAAGCTAAGATTTGCAGCAATCAGATAATAATTGAAAATTTCAATTTAACATGACAGCTAGCTAGGAGATATTTGGATTATTTGGGAGATATTTGCAGTCTCTGGAACTGGTTGATGTCCAAGTTAGAAGAGAATTCTCACCTAAAATAAAGGTACCCCAATAATAAAGTATTTCCTTAGATGGTACCCATATGGTTCACTTGAGTTTCTGATCACCAGATGGTGAAGTATCACAAAGCATTCTAGTTTTTGATGAGTTGTGAACCTATACATTCTCCTTTACTATTTACAATTCAGACAAATGTGCAGAAGCATTTCTTTTGGAGCCAAAGATGAATAAACTTTTTATCTTACATTTCATTCTAAACAAAGATGAGAAGATAAAAGGATGCCCCACAAGACTTCAAACTCAACATGTCCAAAATGCGTGCATGTGTGTGCAAAAACACACACATTAGCAAAGCTGCATAAAGAGACAGAAAAAAAATTACACCAACTGGTATTAAATTAAAGTAAAATACCTTACACTAGAGTTACCCTAACTAAATTTGTTGGATGATTTGAATCCTAGATTAAAATACTCACTGTGCCACTTAGCAACTATGGATCTGGGGCAAGTTACTGAATCCCTCTGAGAGACAGTTTTCTTTTCATTGAAGTGAAATGATAATAATAAAGTGACAGATAATGGTAGAGTGAGACAATACTACTAATAATAAGCAATGTGAGGCTAACATTCCAGCACAGTAAACTAAGCTGCTGCCCATAATGCCAGCATCCCATATCAAGGCACAGTTTTGAGTCCCAGCTGCTCTGCTTCTGATTCAGCTCCCTGCTAACGTGCCTGGGAAGGCAGAAGATAACCTAAGCACTTGGGCCTCTGACACTTAGGTGGGAAGCCTAGATGGAGCTCCAGGCTCCCAACTTTTGCCTGGACCAGCCCCAACCACTGGGGAAATGAGTCAATTTCCTGAGGAGAGCAGGGAGTGCCAGAAGGTGGACTGGAACATTTAGGGAGAGAAATGTCCCTTCAACCATGAGGTGGTTGAATAACATAGGCGAGTAGTTGAGAACAGGGTTCACTGCAGGCTGTTATTTAACTCTGACTTTCGGGCAAGTTGCTCCATCTCTCTCAACTAAAAGAAAAAAAAAATGTATACTTCACTGAATGTAGAAATCTCAATTAGAGAAAGAATGTGGAGTGCTATCACAGTCCCTGAGGTTGAGCAGCTGCTTAACACTCACTTTAACATCTTATTAATTGTTTAAAGAAACAATATTGTTTACCTATGCAGAGAAAACTGTGTTTTTGAGAATAATATCCCAGTAAATTGCTTGGAGTAGAAAAAAGTAAGTTTCTAGGCGACTTGGTTAAGAAATAGACAGCAAACAATATCTAGCTAAAAAAAAAATGAAGAGAATTCTGAATTGAGGGGGTACAGAAGAAATAAGAGTACAAAGAGGAAGAAGAAAAGGTAAGAGGGGTTAAGCCTGGTGTGAGGAAAAAAATGCAGTCAGCATCAACTTCCTGGTGGCAAAGTGCTTACGAATTTTAAGAACAAAGATACCCAATATTGTATCTGATCGTTTTTATGGGATATAAATCCTCTCTTATTCCCTGCATGCCTTCATTAAAGAACAACAAATCCTGTGGGAGTGAAACGGGAATGGAAAGCATTTTAAGTTAAGAAAAAGGGACTGAGTTCCACATCTATACCAGAATAGAGCATAGGAAAAAGGCAACTGGGGCAGGCAAGACGCAGCGAAGTCAAGAGTTCACCAAGAACTACTCAAAAGAGGTCCCAAAATGTGCAGAAGTCTGGGGGAGGGAGGGCGGGTGGCACTGGAACCTTCCAAGAGATATGAAATGGAAGATTGGGGCAATTTTATTTAAATCTCAAAGGACAGGGTGACCTCAGAGACAAGGGTGACCTCAGCTAACATCTGAATTACATTAGCATTTCCAGATCAAGGGGGGGAAGATAAAAATGCACTATGATAAGTGGGATTGTAGAAGGCAATAATTTTCAAAGCTTGTTTGTTTTCCACAGAGAAACTCTTTCTTCAAATGAAACACTACTTGGAAGCCCAGTACAAAAACAGATAAAAAGTGTATTCAAATTGGCCTCTGAGTGTGTGCGTGTGTGTGTGTGTGTGTGTGTATCTGTGTTGTGTGTCTGTGCATGAGTGCCACATGCTCATGGTATGTGGGCAGGAAGAGGGGAGAGGCGGAGCCCTGCCTACTTTATTCCTCTGCTTCCCTTTTTCCTCTTTACATTGAGCAGTTCCACCAAGGAGAGGGGCCTGAACAGCAGTTTCTAACCACATATAAGGGTGCATCTGGCTATTTTTGAAAGAGGCAGCACATTAGTACATTAATTAAGCACACAAAGTCTCAAATCAAATTGTCTTTACTCATTATGTGATCAAATCAAATTGTCTTTACTCATTATGTGATTCTAGGTAAATTACTTTAACACCCTTTTGTTCTTCATTTATAGGATGAGTATATAAAAGCAAACTTACAGGGACATTTTTGTTATAATTTAACACAAAATTACATGTTAACTATTGTGAAAAGTGCTAGCATGGAGTAAATAATAAACGTTAACTAGGATCACTATTTGAATATACTTCATTTGCACAGAAATCATATATAGATATTATATGATCAAACCATTCATGGTTGGCTATTGCTTAAAGAAAAAAGAGAAAGTCTTAGAGGAAAGAGAAATAGGGTGGCAGGGCAGGTGTGGGGGGTGGGGATGCTCCCAGGAGCCCTAAATGGAGGGTAAGGATAGTGAGGACACCCAGGAAGAAGGTTCTCCAGCCAGAAGAATAACCAGTGACATCACTCCCAGGCATGGGGGGCCTGACTTACGACATACAATAGAAATTATTCCACTTCTGTCTGATTCATAAGAGTCCATTTGACTGATTTATTGTGAACCTCATGCTGACCTTTCTTAGTCTTTTGGCCCAAGGATCCTTAATTATCATTAACAGAAATAAAGTGATGAAAATATCAAAACACAGTGTCCCAGAGGGATGCAGAATCTTCAGGCAGAAAGCAAGAGAAAATAGCAATAGGAAATAAATATTCTACTCCTTTAAATAAATAATCTACTCCTTTAGCCTTATTCTAAAATAAAGAGCTTGATCAAGAATATAAAACCTTGTTACAAAACTGATTTTCTTTTCTGTATCACCCAAGAAAATTCTTGATGATACACTGGGATGTATATGCTATGGTCCCAGAACTAAAGGCGAGTATTATCTGTGTAAATAATCAGTTAACAAAGTTTGAAAGGTAAAATAGTACATATTTTTTTACCAAAAATATTCCTGGAATTGCTTTCTTTGAATAATACTTACTAACTTAGTCATTTTATGTAAAAGGAGATGTTAAGAAGTATAAAATGATTTGTGAAGGTTCTTTAAACAATACATTTTACTTTGCAGAATGCAGAAAAGTGAGAGAAAACTTAGCTCCCCTGTTTACAGTAGCCATGAAATTCAGAGCTGAGTCCAGTTCTACACAATTTACTCTCCCAAAGCCTGCGTAATTTTGTACTCTATGGTGAATAGTTAGCAACAAAGTCTAGCATCTTGGGGAGAACTGACATAGACTAGCACTGGTCATGTGTTTGGAAAACGAAGAAGAAGAAAGTGTTTCTAAGACTTGATGAAATAGCCACACTATGGAGTCCCCAACCTGGGGAGATGGGCAAATGGAAAAAGACAGTGAAAAATCTGTAGGATAATGAAGTGTAGCCTTCCCCTGTGGAATCGAGTGGTTCCATATGCCTTAATTGGCAGTGAGATGTCTAGAAAATCCTGTTATCGAGCATCAGAGAGTTTGGACGGAGATCAAATGAATTGCCCAAGGTCACATGCTGGGTCAGGGCAGACCCTGAGTTAGAACTCACAGCCCTGAAGTTTCCAATCAATTGCCTGGCTCCCTAAACCACAAATGCTTGTCAAGGAAAAAGTCTCCACAGAGCTGAGGCAACACAGCTGGAGAATATTAACCTCAAGGTTTAAACCAGACAGATCACAGATCCAGAACCTGTTTTGGTGGATGTACATAGAAAGCAGGAAGGCAGGGGAAGAGAGCATGCCTGAAAATATAGAGAAGCTTAACCATATCTTCCCACCTTGTGAACCCATTACCCTTCAAACACACACATACATGACATATGTGCATGCACACACAAACACACACACGCTGCATCCTATTAAATTTCATTGGCTGACAAAATAGAAAATATTTGTCTGAAAAAGTCATCATTTTTAGAAAAAGTCCCATGTTGGTGGATGTAGGGGTATTTGAGAATGTGTCTGTGTCTGTATGTGTCTGTGCATTCTCCTTAAATTCCAAAAGGAAGCTCCTACTACTAGAGCAGTAATTACTTCTGAGAAGATTGAAAAAAAAATCTGAGAGAAGTTAAGTTTGGGATCATTAAAACAGAACTTCACACAGGCTGGATGATTTCCTTGTATTCCTGGCCTTTAAGCCCTGGGTTTTAAATCTTTCTTAGCATTATCTCCATTGAGAACTTAATGAAAGGTACAGTCCTCTTCCAGGAAACTACTTATGGACACAGACACACAAATTCAGTATTAAAGTTTCAGGAGTTCAAAAATCCCCATAAACCAATGAAGCTCCTGTTCTAAGAGGTTTTGAATGTCCAGAAGAAAATGTAAAATGCCATTGACTAATTCATTGTTTTGCAAAGGCCAAGTCAGGAGCCAGTTTCCTCATAATCCCATTGGACACTTGTTAAAAATATAAATATCGAAGTACCCACCATATTTCTAGGGCTAGAGGAATGATATAGGTGCCACAGGAATCAACACTTTACCAATGCCTCAAATGATTCTGCTATGCAGTTATGTTTGGAAGCCAGTTTTGGACACCTGTGTAATGATTCTGTTAACTACTTGGAGACTTATACAGGCTTTCTTTGAAAATGTGTGCTAATGGTAACAGGGGATGTAAGAGTAGTGACCACAGTTTCCAATCCCAATTTGGGACTAATGGCCAAACAATGGTAGAAATATTTGAAAACTGGCCCATCCTAGGAAACCTGGGACATATGGTCATCATAGATGTAAGATGAAAAATGTCTGAGAAATCACTGATTTAAAGATAAGATGACCAGATGGTCTACATTAGGCTGGAAAGTTCCATCATTTGATTTCACATCCTGCATCCTTGATTTTTCTCTTGCCTGTTACCTTCTCCCCAAGCTATGGAAACACCCTTCTTCCTTTTATCACCAGATTTCTCAACTGTTCCACATATCAAGAAACTTTAATCCATCCTCTTCAAATAATCAACCTCACAGTTGATTTGGAGGCTTAGACCAATATTCTCTGTCCTCCTTGGTTTAGAGCCAAAATCAGCAGAGATTTAACCTGTTCCTTCTTTACCGGTCCACGCAACTTTGATGCTTTTTCCTCTCAAAACTTCAAGCCTGGTAGTAAAACAGCTCAGCATCTCCAGTCAGTTCTGAGAGTGTCCAAACTGGCTCATTTTTATCACTGATCATTATGAGAAAGACAGGAGAAACCTAAACAACAAACATAGGAAAGCCCCACAGTTTTCAGTGTTCGAGTGGTTTACCGTTGTTTTTGCTGAGCCGAAATTGCTTTCTTAAATATTTTCAATTTCTCACTTTCCATTTATTACTTAACCTGATATAATAACACATATACTAATAATATATATTAACTTTATATATTATATAATTTTATATAAATAAATATATTAAACAATGGGGTGAATAAAATACAGGCTAGTAAACCTTTGATACTTATTTGTGTTGTATTCACAGTTTGATACATAACAAAAGGGTATAAGCTGCAAAATACAAAATGCAATCTTCATCCTGTTTCTCACAATGGTTTGCCATATATTAGATACTGAAATAAACCAATAACAATTAAAAGACAGATTAGCAGGAAAAAAACAACCAAAACTATGTCCACATAAAAACAGATGGTTCCCCTAGTGTTTTGCAACCTTGATTCTCTTTCTAATTAGCTAAACAGTGAGTAAAGCAGTCCCATAAATGAACACCAACACTGATATCATTCTCATCATCAGTACAGCCATTCCTCAAATGCTAAGTGCCAGTAATATGATGAGTTACGTTATCCCATTAATTCTTTTCCAAAAATTTTGTGAAGTAGGTACTATCTTCCAATATTTTACAATGATATAAAATGAGGCTCACAGGTTATATATTTTGAACAAATTGCACAAATTAAATGTGCTTGAGTCAGTATAGTGTCATAGTGGTAAGTATTGGCTGATTCCCATAGTGTAAATATTCTCAGTAAATGATTTCAAGCTACCAAGGCAGTGTCACCGAAAATAATGCAGGGAAGAGATGGACAAGATCACAACCTGTCAGGTAGGGCATGTGTTCCAGCATGTAGGCCATTTAAGGCTCAAAATTTCTGCATGGCGGTACTCTTACAACCATGTAAGTATGGAAACTAGGCATTAGCCATGTTCCTATTCTTGCAGAACAAAATAATCTGCAGAAATCATTTTATCTGTTCATTATTTATAAAGGTAGAATACATAGGAAAGCCAGCAAATTATCCTGTTTTTGGTGCGTAAAGTCAGAGTCAAAAGTGAAAACTCTTTGTAGAAAAATTTAAAAGCTGGATTGAGAGCAATACAGCAAGGAAACATAATATTACATGTCCAGTAATGGAAAATATCAGCACCTTTTTCACATGGAGCCTAATTTCTTGCTACAAAATGTTCTTTTTAATCAAATGTTATAATTGCATAAAGAAAAATCATAAACCTCTACTGAACACCTAGGCAGGTTGGCTGGATTTTCTTCCCTTCATTTCTCCTTCCTTCCTAAATAATTTGAAAATAGTTTTCAAATACTGGTAAGTATCATGAGGATTTCATGTTCAAAACAGTGCATGAAGACACACTACTGGGGACCAGTAGTGTAGTGTAGTGTATTGGGCTAAGCCTCCAGCTGCGGTGCCAACATCCCATATGGACATCAGTTTGTGTCCCAGCTGCTCCTCTTCCCATACAGCTCTCTGCTATGGCATGGGAAAGCAGAAGATGACCCAAATGCTTGGGCCCCTAAACCCATGCTGGAGAATCAGAAGAAGCTTCTGGCTCCTGGCTTTAGATCAGCAAAAGCTTGGAGAGTGAACCAGTGAATGGAAGACCTCTCTGTCTGTCTGTCTGTCTGTCTCTCTCTCTTTCTCTCTGTTTCTCCCTCTCTCTGCCTGTAACTCTACCTCTCAAAAAAAAAAAAAAAAAAAGAAGAAGAAGAAGACATACTAACGAGCTGGCTATCCAGTCTTAAGTGATCAACAACTTATTTGGCTATCCAGTCTTAAGTGATCAACAACTTATTTGGCCATGCATAATTCTGAGATAGTAATATGGATAATTCTTCAATGACACACATGGTTACAGTACAGGTCTGGTTAGATTCTGATATACTTTCACAATAAAGCTACAGTATTTCCTTTTGGATTAGCTGTGGAATGTGAGAGTCAAGTGTGGTTTCAAGATTTGTAGCCTGAGCAACAGGAGAGATGGGCTGCCATTAATAAACATAATGATGACTGTGGGTAGAGCAGGTCTAGTAGGAAGATCAATGAAACCTGAGATGTTTATAAGATGTCCAAGTAGAGACATCAAGTAGTCCTCTAACAAAACAAGAAGGAAAAGATCAAAAGAGAAAGACATTAGTGATATACAATGTTGAAACCAACTCAAGAGTTCTTTGAAAATAATTCTCAGGATGTTAACTTTGTAACAAGCCTAGAAAAAAAAATTCAGTTAGACTTAAAACAGGAAATCAGTGGACTCCCAAAAGAAAGATTTTTAGAGAAAGAATGAAATGGATTATAAACAGTATACAGTGTGACTATAACTAAGGAGCAGGGCTATAGTAAAGCAAAAAAACATTTTTTCTTCTCAATGATATAGAATAAAGGCAATTAAAACAGCAACTAATATTTGAGATGCTCTGATGGAGTAAATATGAAAAAAAAAAACACAGTAAAACATGATTTTGAACAACCAGTACAATGTAAGAAAGAAGAATGTGTCTGGGTTTTTTTTTTAATAGCTAAAGTGACTTGTCTTTGAAAGCATAAAGGATAAAATATAATCAGAGTTCTTTATTGAAAAATATTGGTTTTAAATGTTTAAATCAACTTATAAACAAAGTCTGAAAGTTAAGAAATTTCTGGGCCACTTCAGTCTTTTGAGATTGAAGTCTAGTCCCATGAAGAGTTATTTTCATATAAGTATATAGCATCTGAAATGGCTTTTAAAAAAGTAGCTGTTGGCCGGCGCCGTGGCTCAACAGGCTAATCCTCCGCCTTGCGGCGCCGGCACACCGGGTTCTAGTCCCGGTCGGGGCACCGGATTCTGTCCCGGTTGCCCCTCTTCCAGGCCAGCCCTCTGCTGTGGCCCAGGAGTGCAGTGGAGGATGGCCCAGGTGCTTGGGCCCTGCACCCCATGGGGAGACCAGGAAAAGCACCTGGCACCTGGCTCCTGCCATCGGACGAGCGCGGTGTGCCGGCCGCAGCGCGCCGACCGCGGCGGCCATTGGAGGGTGAACCAACGGCAAAGGAAGACCTTTCTCTCTGTCTCTCTCTCTCACTGTCCACTCTGCCTGTAAAAAAAAAAAAAAAAAAAAAAAAAGTAGCTGTTTCCTTTTTTCCTAGGAGTATAGGTCAGATAAGGAGATAAATACACACATATACACACACACACACACATAAATCTAACCAGTTGAATTCACATCAGAAATGTACTGGACATCTGAGCTCTTGTACTATGTGAGTCAAATTTCTTCTTTAAAAATATGTCAAAAGCAGATGTTTCATGGGAACACTTCAGATACCATGAAAGTATAAAGCTTCAAGCTTGACAGGAACTTTGGAGGGGCTCTTATTCAAAGCCTAGGACTGGATGACCTCTCAATGCTTTCATCTAACCTTGATCATCTAAGAGCATTCATTAAGTCCCCTTATGACAAAGGTATCCTGCTAGACATTAAAATGGTGTTGGTCCACCTTTTAAAGACACAATTCCTGTCTTTAGGAATGCTTTCTTCAAAATAAGAATAGAGGCAAAGGTCTTTGAAACTTTTTCAAATATTAAATAAGAAGGGAAAGAAAGCTAACAAATAACGTACAGGTTTTTGAAAAAGGATATCATATCCATTTGCCTTGCACCAAGGTATAAAAGAAGTAATAAGTATGCCTAACCTTTAATCCACTAAAGATATCCTTTTTATATTTGAAATGTACATACTTCTTGAATATTAAGCACATGGGAAAATATAAAACATTAAGATTAATCAAATAAAAATACCATGCTAAATATGTTGCCCTCTTATCACATTGGAATTCCACTTGAACCTTCTGCCCTACTAGGAGGGCACGGTGGGAAGGGATGTGTCACACTTAGTTCTACAGAACATTTCCTGGTAAGTCCCTCTTCCTAAGCAAGGGACAATAAGGCCTATGGCACACTGCCACCTTCAAAGGCATCCCTTGTTCAACTCATTTCACATCTACATAGTCGACCACATACTTCAGGTAGACTAGTTATTCTCCAAAATATTTATTTTCTTATTCTCTGAAGATAACTAGGTTTTTCTTCCTATTCCATCATTTACTACCTCTTAAAGCATGAGTAAATCATTTTTAAAATTTTTTTACTTAATGAATGCATTTTTACATAGATAAAACTTTAGAAATACAGTGTCCTCCACCCTGCTCCCATCCCACCTCCCATTCCCTCTCCCATCTCCTTCTTCTTCATTATGGATCATTTTAAGTATGACATCATACACAGAGGACCAACTCTATGCTAATCATAGATATCAACAATTTGCTCCCATGCCCACACACAAAGCTTGAGTAAATCATATTTGAACTTTAGTCAGTCTCGATTTTATCACATATTAAATTAATTTCTCACACTTAATTCCCAGGTTTCTTTAAAGAAGACCACATATATAAATATATTTTACAGTGCTGACACATAAAAGACATTTCATAATTATTAATTCCATTCTCTAGTACTGGAGATATTTTAGGTAGCCATCCTGTTATAAAAGATATAGAGGCCGGCGCCGTGGCTCAACAGGCTAATCCTCCGCCTTGCGGCGCCGGCACACCGGGTTCTAGTCCCGGTCGGGGCACCGGATTCTGTCCCGGTTGCCCCTCTTCCAGGCCAGCCCTCTGCTGTGGCCCAGGAGTGCAGTGGAGGATGGCCCAGGTGCTTGGGCCCTGCACCCCATGGGGAGACCAGGAAAAGCACCTGGCTCCTGGCTCCTGCCATCAGATGAGCGCGGTGCGCCGGCCGCAGCGCGCCGACTGCGGCGGCCATTAGAGGGTGAACCAACGGCAAAGGAAGACCTTTCTCTCTGTCTCTCTCTCTCACTGTCCACTCTGCCTGTAAAAAAAAAAAAAAAAAAAAAAAAAAAAAAAAAAAAAGATATAGAGAATTTTGAAGGAAAATAAAATGTTCATTTCTATGAGTGGATTAAGCACATTAATTAAACTATTATATTAAATATATGAAATGACATGAGTGACTTTAAAAAAATTTTATTTAAGGTATACAAACTTCGTGCATTTCACATACAAAGATTCAGGAACACAGTGATATTTCCTACTCTACTCTCCCTCCTATCCACATTACCACCCTTCTTCCTCCCCTCTCCTATTCCCTTTGTTAATTTTTACATAGATCTACTTTCAGTTTACTTCATACTCATAAGATTAACCCTGCACTAAGTAAAGAGATTAACATACAGTATGAAGAAGGGCCAGTGCTGTGGCGCAGAGAGTTAAAGCCCTGGCCTGAAGCACCAGCATCCCATATGGGTACCGGCTTTGTTCCCGGCTACTCCTCTTCCAATCTAGCTCTCTTCTATGGCTTGGAATAGCAGTAGAAGATGGCCTAAGTCCTTTGGCCCCTGCACTCGCTTGGGAGACCTGGGGGAAGCTCCTGACTGCTGGCTTTGGATTGGCTCAGCTCTGTCCATTGTGACCATCTGGGGAGTGAACCAGCAGATGGAAGACCTCTCTCTCTGTCTCTAACTCTCTCTGTAACTCTGTCTTGTCTTTCAAATAAATAAAATAAATCCTGGACACTTGTTCTGTGACATGTTACAAGGAATAACGATTCTAAAAAAAAATTTTTAAAGAAATAAAGATTCTATGGTTAAAAAAACAGCATATGATTGTCTCTTGTAGACCAAAGCACCCTTGTTAGTAACATTAGTAAAACATTTGTGGTGGTCACACTGTGGCACAGTGAGTAAAGTTGCCGGCATCCCATATGGGCATTGGTTCGAGTCCCGGCTGCTCCACTTCTGATCCAGCTCTCTGCTATGGCCTGGGAGAGCTATGGAAAATATCCAAAAGTCCTTGGGCCCCTACATCATGTGGGAGACCTGGAAGAAGCTCCTGGCTCCTGGCTTCGGATCCACACAGCTCCAACCATTACGGCCAATTGGGGAGTGAACCAGCAGATGGAAGACCTCTCTCTCTCTCTCTCTCTCTCCACCCCTTTCTCTCTGTCTCTGTGCCTCTCCTTCTCTTTCTGTATAACTCTGACTTCCAAATAAATAAATGAATAAATCTTTAAAAACAATCTGTGAAGTAGAAAAGAAACTTGGTTACTTTGTATACACTAGTGCTTCCCCAAATCAATGTAAAACATTGTATGTTCTTAGCATAGGACATATTAACATCTTCTGAACTGCCTTGTGCAGAACAGACTGGGAAAGCCACAGGGGAGTGCACTGTCTTCCTGAACACAGAACTCAACAAAATTAAGTGAAAGCAGGAAAAAAGGAAGCAACACTCCTCAAAATCAACTGAATAATGGTAAGGGGTTTTGAAATAAACATAGCCCTATGGTTTTTGTTTATCTTTCCCCCACTTCTTCAGGGTAATTCCCTGAATGAAACTGTAAGCTTTCAGAGACTGTAGACCGTACAAATTACAGGCATATGAATAAGCATACATAGGGCACTCTGAACCCAACAGAAATAACTTAAAAATGAATAACATTCACGCTATCACCCACAACATTCACTGCTGTGCTGTTTACAAAGACTGGTACATGACAAAATTTGGAGGGAATAACAAATGTGAGTGTAGGTGGTTGTAAGTAAGAAGGCTATACACTAGAGCTTCTTTTTCAAGAATAAAAGGATTAAAGATGAGGAAGACATGATGTCAAGAAGTCACTGTGGATGATCTTAGTCTCTCCATTCCCATTCTGCACCTATCCCAGTTCTAGAAGATAAAGTTATTTTGGAGGTCAGTGAAGTCTGCTCACCATATAACCGGAGAATACATATGGCTCATTCCAGTAGTTTCTCCAAGTGCCCCTCCAGCTACTCCAGCTGTGTAAGCAGCCTAATCATGATTCCTCCTCCCCTCCCTCAAAACCATGCTGTAAGAGCCACACTCTGACTTCCAGTGCAGAGGCTTCACACACACACATACTCTCAGGGGAGCCTGGTATACTTTATAGGAGCATTCATTGAATTTAGCTTCCTGAATTTAATCTGTAACTTTAAAATCTGTAAATTTAAAATGTGCTTGTGAAATGCAAACTTAATTTTATTTCTAGTAAGCACAACAATGTTAGCTAATCTTATTTGAATGTTTCCACATGTCAGGTACCATACAAAGAGCTTTAGATAGGTTTTTCTCATTTAATTCTCATAGTAATCTTATGAGATAAGCTATAATTATCTCCATGGTATAGATGAGAAATCCAAGGCAGAGAGGGTTTAGTTAATTTCCTAAGGTTGCACAGCTATCAGTGAATAGAGATACTGCAATACAGGCCGGTTGACTCCAAATCCTGTCCTAACCATGACACATGCAAGCAAACTAAAAGTTTTAGTTTGGTAAAATAAATAAGTGAAAACAAAAGTCCTGGTTTTTCTCACTTAGGTAGTAGCTAAGTACAGACTCTGAAATTTCAGTGCCTCAGTTTAGGACCTATGAGCAAGTACTCAACTGCACTTAAATCTCATTCTCATCAATTATAACTTGAGAGTAATAAGAACCATCATTTACTGAGAATTGAGTATGTATCATGCACTCTAAATCACTTTGCATTTATTAACATATATACTTTTCTCTACAACCTATAAGAAAGGTACTGTTAGTATCTCTACTGATACCTAATAGAATTAAATGTTTTAATAAATATAGAGAACTTTCAATATTGCCTGAAAAAAATGCTTTGCAAATGTTAGCCAACAGACACATTACCCACATGAACTTTGTAACACATTATAAGATCATTATCATGACTTAGGGGCGCTGTTGCGAATTGATGGTGTAGTGAAAAGAAAAGGAGGGGTCAAGGTTTCTAGCTCTGTGTTTGTGGTAAGGGCAGCTTCTGTTCAGACCAGATCAGCTTTACCCCTTAAAGGTTCTGTGACTTTTAGCAAGATCCTTACTCTCTCTGTCTCAACGTCTTCACCTGTAAAATGATAGTAAAAAGGCACACCTTTATAGGACTGTAAAATGGATATAATAATAATGTTTGCTATGTAGGAGAACAAGGTTTTAGTGAGATATGCAATGTAGACATTAGCAGTAACAGTATTGGTACTCTCATTACTGACACTAATACTATGCAATTCTATTCTACTCAGTCTATTCTGTAATTTTCTCCTCACAGAATTACTACTCCAAAAGAAGCAATGGGCACATGTGGTATAGGAAAAGCATTTGACTTAAAATAAAACCATCACTTCATGTGAAGATCCAATAACTCCATTTCTCAAAGTTTGTGAAAGGATAATCTAGTATGTTTTGTTCCTCTTTCAATTACATTCCACCATCGATGAGCTAAAATGGAAAACTTCCTAGGGTATTATTTTTTAATAAGTCATTACTAACCACAATGGGAATACAAATGACACTTTAAAGAAAATTGAATTTGCAGATAAATTATGCTAATTTGTTTTACTTTGAACAAGGGATTGCCTGATTGTTTACAGATTCAAAGCATAATAGTCTCTTTATTTTCATTGCTCGAAAAGGAATTATACCTCAAAGCATATAGTCATTCTGGAATTTTATTATTAAATCTGATGTACCCTGACTATAAAAAGGTATGAGAGAGCCAGGAATGCAAAAGAAAATATATAAGAAGGTGTTCACTCATACTGTCAACAGTGGGAAGACCAGGCCTTGCGCCACAACCAGGTACACTGTCAAATGTATAAAAATGTATTCCTTCTACAAATTCTGCTTCCTTGCTGCACCTACCCATCCCAGTGTTCTGGATCAGAAGAGGAGCAGTTAGACACAGCAAGTTTTACACGCACTCCGTTGCTATGAGAATTACCATAATTAATCTTTTTTTTTTTTTTTTGACAGGCAGAGTGGACAGTGAGAGAGAGAGACAGAGAGAGAAAGGTCTTCCTTTGCCGTTGGTTTACCCTCCAATGGCTGCCGCAGTCAGCGCGCTTTTCCTGGTCTCCCATGGGGTGCAGGGCCCAAGCACTTGGGCCATCCTCCACTGCACTCCCGGGCCACAGCAGAGAGCTGGCCTGGAAGAGGGGCAACCGGGACAGAATCCAGTGCCCCAACCGGGACTAGAACCCGGTGTGCCAGCACCACAAGGCGGAGGATTAGCCTGTTGAGCCACAGCGCTGGCCCATAATTAATCTTAAACTGACACAGTGCAACACAGAGATTCATGTTGGAATCTGAAGTCATCAGCAGAAATAAAATCCCCTTCGTCCAAACTGTAGCCACACATAATTAGCTGTTAAAAATCAGGATTATTGTTCAAACCAGCATTCTGTTCCCAAAGGTAGTCCAGCATAATGGATTTGCTAGTCTCTTCTTGGAATACCCCCTTTCCAGACACTCAGTTTGGGCTTTGCAAAAACAAATGCAGTGTCCAAGGGGAAGCAGATGTAAAGGTGTAAATTGACCTTTGTTTTTCTTACCCATTATAAGTAAAATGTCTGAATCACTGGAGAACTATATCTATTATATCTAAAGGTTTTCTCATTTTTTCTTTTTATTTACTTATTACATTAATACACCCTCCCACTGAACAAAGTTTATGAGGTTACTAATAGACAATAAAATAAAAGAAAGATTATAAAATCAGGACAAAGAAAAATAAGACTTAAGCAAAAATATCACAAGGGAAATATAACTGGGTTACAAATTAAGCTTCCTGATTATCAATGCAAGAAGAGAGATAGTTTTAAATTTCAAAAATCACATGTAAAAATATTTCCGTGAATATGTATCAGCCTAAGACTGATATTGATGCTGCATAAATGCTTCTTTCACACATGTCTCTTCCAAGGCAATGTTCTGCTGCCCTTTGCCCTAATGCCTCTAGACCTTCCAGAAGGAAAATCCCTGCAGATGATATTTCAGTTTCAAAAACATGGTCAATGGTTCAATTTTAAGCCAGAGAAAGAGGTTATTGCCAAATAATAGTCCATATACTGCCAACAATGCATTCTTACTTTGCTTAAAACAAAAACAGTTGTTTTGAAATGTAGATTTATCAAAAATCCAAAAAGAGACCAGGCCTCATTTTTCAGTACAACAGCTTATGTATACCAAAAGCTCTGTAAGTGTGTGCTGGATCAAATTCAGCTCAAGCATCAAATACAGAGTCATAATCCACCTTTATTGTTTTGTATTTTTTATTAAGGATTCTAAATGCAACTTTAGAATGAAGTAATATAAGTAAAGTTTTCAAATAGCATATAAAAGAATAAAGCGTCAATAGTATTTCTATTCTAAGGAAGAAGGGAAAGAACTAAACATACAGAGAAAAGCTATCATACATATATCTGAGTCTCTGTTACTTACCAATGTTTCCTAACTTAATCTTCACAATAATTCTATAATGTGGACATTATCTTTGTTTTGCAAATGAGGAAACTATAGTTCAAAGAGATTATGTAAGGTATTCAAGATCACAGAGCCAGCAAGAGAACATGACCCTGTATATCCACAGAAAGGTATTTCAAAAAGTTTGTGGAGAATGGAATCAAAAGATGAATTTATTCTGGTATGAAGCAATTTTGAAATCCATGCACAAGAAGTATGTATTATTTTCATGTAGGCAACTTTAAATTAGGTATTTTTTTATTTTCAGGAAAAAAGTCAATGATTAATGGATCAAGAAAATGGTATTAAAAGGCCAAGGGAATCTTCATCTGGAAACAAGCACTAGTAAAGGAAAAGGATTGAAAACATAGCAAAGATGACCCAGTGTACAGCAAACATGGAATTAAAGATCCTGTGAGGTCCACATGATGGCTCAAGTAATTGGGTTCCTACTACCCAAATTCATGAATATCTGAATCGCTTTCCTGTTTTCTGGATCTAGCCCAAGCCAATCTCTAACCATTGAAGGCATCAGGGACATGAACCAGGAGGTGGGAGCTTTCTCTTTCTCTCTGCGTGTGTGCCATTTCCCAAACAGTTTTTTAAAACTTTCTGAAAAATATGTATGGTGAAAAAACTATGCACGGATTTCAATTGTTTTTGTACCAAAATAGACATGTTTTAACTATATTTTTCCATGAACTTTCTGAAGTACTTTCATGTATGTAACAGCAAAGTTCATAGTATTCACATTATACTTGAAAAGAACATTCAAATTGCAGGGTACATAATACTAGGCTCATTTTCTAAGGGAGGAAACCAAACAATCAGAAAGCCAAAGTTGCTCTCCAGTGTACACTAGAGTTAGAACTACAACTTAGAGCTTTTCTACCACATCACAGTTGGTTTACTCTAAAGAGTATAATTTGCAAAATTGGTTTCATTGATAGAGTGTTTGTGACATTCTGAAGACAGAGCTTAAGTTAATAAATAACAACAATGCATTTTCCTCCCTTTTTTTTTTTTGACCCATTTTTGGCTCACTGGTAAAATAGACTTTGTAAGTTTATTTGTGAATTCAAGTATTGTACTAAAAGTACAAAGGGATGTAATTGAGATAAACTAAAAACATAATAAATGAACTAAAAATATACCATTTTCACAAGAGAAACCACAAGTTTCTAGGCTGCATTCCCTAGAGCTAGAGAATATACTTCTAATGAGCTTTGAGTAATCACATAAATTGTAAACCTAACCTTGTAATGCCTGATAGTGATCTAAACTACTTAGCTGTGTTTTGTATTATACCACAAAACAGTGGTTTGTTCATGAAATGTAACAAAATATCATGTGTTACTCATACTTTGGCCTTAGGCTTCTATGTGTTGAAACCATAATCCCCAACGTATTTCAGAGTGTGTTTGGACAACCAAAGTTACTCTATGAAAATGACCCAAAAGGAAAACTCTATCCCATTAAAAACACAAATTGCTAAGAGTTAAATGTTTAAATATTGCCTAGAGTGTATAAAGAAGATTTAAAATACAGTGCTCATTTTTCCCACTTAAAAAATGAAAAAGGAACACTCAGGAACCATACAGGAAAGTTGTAAATTAGCTATATCCTGATCTACTTCATATATGTTACATTATGTAATATGGAAGAAACAAGATACTATATCCCAAAAAAAGGCTGTTTGATAACAAGAGCTTCAGATGCAGAGAGCAAAAGGGGCTACCCTGGCTGCTGAATTAGAAAGGCTTTCTACGCCAATTCAGAACAACAGGAATTAGTATTAAAAACCACAGGTTGAAGATCCTCAAGTCTAAATATCTGAAGCCTATACTAAGAGTGATTACAGGCATTATTTAGGCCATAAATTCAACAAGGACAGTGCTGAGGTTGAGAATGTGAGCAGCAGAATAGTTAGAAACCATTTGAATCTCATTTCTGTAATTCAACAGATCCATGACCTAAGGAAAAGGTCACTTCACCTCTCTGAGCCATATTTTCCTCATATCTAAAATGGGGAATAATACTTCCCTCACAGCGTTGTGAGGCTTAACAGAGACGGCATTGTTAAAGTACCTAGCAAATTTCCTGACATATAGTAAGTGTGCTGAAACTTTTAGCTACCATTATCATTGTTATTATTATTGTTACTTTATCAATAATCTTTGTGCCCTTAGGATCTACAATATCAAGGGATTGATAAATATTTAGCAACTGAATTGAGCTTTGCAGCTAACAGCTTCAAATCTTTCTTTGCCCAGCTTAACTAAACAGGCAACTTTTAAAGTACCGTTATCCAAATTCTGGGAAATATTGGGTTAGCCATCAAAATAAGACTAGGAAGTGCAAAGTTAAACAAAATCAGTATTTTATTTCCTGCAGAACGTCTTGGAGCCTTTAAATGACAATATGAATTATGAATCTCGGAAAAGACATAAAATCAGCCTCCAATTTTTTTCTAAAATTCATTGGACAATTATCTCGTCTATAGAACACAAGATTTGTTTTTAAATATTTATTTAATTATTCATTTAAAAGTCAAAGTTACAGAGACAAGGAGACAGACAGAGAGAGAGAGAAAGAATCTTCCATCCACTGGTTCATTCCCCAGATTGCCACAAGAATGGGAGCTGGGCCAGGCTGAAGCCAAAAGCCAGGAGTATCATCTGGGACTCCTATGTGGGTGTCAGGGGCCCAAGTACTTGGACCATCTTCCACTGCTTTCCTCAGGCCATTAGAGTTGGAGGTGTAGTAGCCATGACAAGTACCAGTGCCAAGATAGAATACCTGCGTTTCAGACAGTGGCTTTACCTGCTACATTACAACATCAGCCACACAGAACACATGATTTTAAAATATGAAATATATAATAGTTCCTTATCATTTAAAATTTAGAGTTCTATGCATTTTTCATAACTAGCTATGCATATAAATATATATATGTAAATGCTGACTTCTCCTTAAAATTAAAAATAATTAGACCTTTCCAAATTTTTTATTCCAAAGCCCACCCCAAGAAAACTCAATTTTTGATGTTTTATCATGGATATAACTTAATCTTTTAATTTGACTGAGTCGCTTAAGTTTATTTAGAGTTTATTTTTAAATAATTTCTGAGTTAATATTTCTTTTTGAAAACATGTTGATTGACACTAAACTCAAGATATTAAAGCTGGCAGGTTCCATGATAAAAATTTAATCATGCAAGCATAAAAAATGAAAAATTTACTTTTAACAAGTTTCTCATTACAACAAAATGGTACTCCAACCAACAATTAAACAATGTTTAATTTAATTTATTTATTTTAAAGGCAGAGTGACAGAAATAGAGGCAGAGATCTTCCACCTGCTTGTTTTTTCCCCAAATCCCCACAACAGCCAGGGCTGCTCCGGGCCAAAACCAGGAACCTGATACTCAAACCAGGTCTCCCATATGGCCAGAACCCAAGTGTCTGAGCCATCCCCTGCTGCCTCCCAGGGCATTAACAGGAAACTGGAATCAAAGCAGAGCTGGGACTCAAACCCATGAACTCAGTATCAGATGCCGTCATTCCAAGCAGTACCTTAAACACTGCACCAAGTGCCGCCTCCAACAGTGTTTAATATTTAAAGAGCATGAGATGCTTCATTTTTGACTCTCCCCCTCTCTACAAGCAGACTCTTGCTGGATGCTCTCACTGATTCCCCAGGCTGCAGACGATGAATCCCAAATCTCCGCATTAAGCCATTTCCTCTCTTTGAGCTCCGGATTCTTACTTCCATCTATTCAGCGGGCATCCTTATACTCAGCAGCCTCAAACTCAACATATCCAAACAAAGCTCACAGCTGAAGCACCAAACCTTCTACTGCTCATTTGTTATCTTTGTCATCCACACTTGGAGTATTCCTTGATTCTTACTTCCTCAGCTTCTAGATCCAATTTCTACCTCTTAAGAAATTTTCTTTAACCTGCTTTCCAGGACCTCCATTTCCATTGCCCTTCTTTCTCATCTTTTCTGCTCCAATTGAAGCTACGTAGCTCCCTGTCTCTAATTTGAACTTCCTCCACCCTGTTCATCCTCCACCTTCCTGGGAAATCTCTGAAGGGAAAAGCAATCATCACTTTCTTCTGGTTCCTGTGCTCCATATGTGTCTCAGGCCTCCATAGTCTGTCTCTACACTGCTGCTCTCGCCTCATCTCTCAGCACTTTCCACTTTTCAGTCTCCAGCCTCTCTAATAACCCAGTGAGACACACACAGATCACCTCTTATCCACTATGTCCTATCTTGTCCATCAAACTCACAAACCTCGTTCTACACTTAACTTCTACCACCCATGAAGCATACCCTACTCCTGCCCCTTCACCCAGTTCTTCACCGATCTCTGTTTCCTCACACACACAATTTATTCCTTCCTTCATTAATGCTGTTTATCTCAGAGATCTCAGTGTTTCTCTAGACTGAGCTTCTCAAGATTCTAGGTGTTCTCTTTTTTCCTCCATCCCCAAGTATTCTGCAAACTCTACACAACATCTGGTTTGTGGTAGGTCCCCTTTAATGTTTGTTGAATGACTGAAAATAATGAATGTATGAAATCCAAATAAAATTTTAAGCTTTGAAATTACAATATTAATTTTAGGAAGAGATGTGTTAATCCCAAGTAAAAACATTCAAACATGCCAAATCTTCTATGCCCCTCAAAATGTGAAACGTAAACTGTGAGTTACTAGGTAATGCTTCTTGTGCTTCCATTTTCTTTGTTTTCTTTTTTTAAGATTTATTTTATTTATTTGAAAGACAGAGTTACAGAGAGAGGTAGAGACAGAGAGAGAGGTCTTTCAACCACTGGTTCACTCCCCAGATGGCCACAATGGCCGAAGCGGCACCAATCTGAAGCCAGGAACTTCTTCCGGGTCTCCCACATGGGTTCAGGGGCCCAAGGACTTCAGCTATCTTCTACTGCTTTCCCAGGCCATGGCAGAGAGCTGGATCATAAGAGGAGCAGCCAGGACTAGAACCGGTGCCCATATGAAATGTCGATGCTTCAGGCCAGGGCTTTAACCCGCTGTGCCACAGCGGCAGCCTCTCCATTTTCTTTGAACATAAGACATACACTGGGGTACTGTGACAATGAATTGAATGACATTAGAACCACTGAAAAGCCACATTTCACACTGATTGGAAATGGATGATTGTGAAGTTGACTGGAGTAGAACATAAATGAATTCTCTTGGTTTGTTTCTTCAGAGAAGACTTAAAATTTTCCTAAATACTCCTGGCTGTATCTTTATGACCATCATCTTAACGTGGCAAAAGCTTCAACTGTTAGCAAAAGGCTGAGTGCTACAGGGCAGCTACCAATGCTGCTCTGCCCAGCAGAGGGCGTATAGCCCTCTCTTCCCCCAGTACCATGCATCACAGGTCAACAAGACTGGGAGGACTGGGTGACACAGTCAAACAAACCCAAACCTCTGAATCTGAGTCATTATGCTGACCTTCTGTCCTCTCCTGCTCTCTGTCCTGTTCTTTCTATTCAAAATGAGGTGTTAGTGAAGCTTCCAGATCTCAGGCACACCAGTTGTGAAGCAAATAGGGAGAGAACAAAGGTAAGGCTGTTCACTTAGCAATGTCATCATTTCTTGAAAAGGAAAGTTTAAGTCATGCCTACTTGGCATTACAGCTGCAGAAAAGTATCAGGAACTGCCTATATCACACATTCCGATTCCATCCTCCTACCAATAAGGGAACATAGAGGTGGAAGCCTTCAGTATGCTCCTCCTCCAACTTGCTTTAGATATTTAAGGTATCCAAATGTATCATTAAAATGACCTACTATTTTTTTTTTGATAGGCAGAGTTAGATAGTGAGAGAGAGACAGAGAGAAAGGTCTTCCTTCCGTTGTTTCACCCCCCCAAATGGTCACTACGGCCAGCTCACTGTGCCGATCCGAAGCCAGGAGCCAGGTGCTTCCTCCTGGTCTCCCATGTGGGTGCAGGGCCCAAGCACCTGGGCCATCCTCCACTGCTTCCCAGGCCACAGCAGAGAGCTAGACTGGAAGAGGAGCAACCGGGACAGAATCTGGTGCCCCAACTGGAACTAGAACCCCGTGTGCCAGCGCTGCAGGTGGAGGATTAGCTTAGTGAGCCACAGTGCTGGCCAAAACGACCTACTAAAGGTTTGATGGTGGTAAACTTATTTCTCTAAGTACATTATTTAAAACTTTTTGAAGGGCAGCTTGTACAAGAGGATGTAAAACATTAAATTCAAGGGGCCAGCACTGTGGTGTAGTGGGTAAAGCTGCTGCATACAGTGCTGATATCCTATATGGCACTGGTTTGAGTGCTGGCTGCCCCACTTCTGATCCAGCACTCTGCTATCACCTGGAAAAGCAGTATGCTTTGGCCCCTGCACCTGTGTGGGAGACTGGGAAGAAGCTCCTAGCTCCTGGCTTCAGATCCATGTGGCTCCGGCCATTGTGGCCATTTGGGGAGTGAAACAGAGGACAGAGACCTCTCTCTCTCTTTCTCTCTTCCTCTATCTCTGTAATTCCACCTTTCAAATAAATAAATACATCTCTAAAATAAAACATTAAACTCAAAAGACAAATGTTGCCCAGTTTATAGGGGTCATAAATCTAGAAAGGCAAAATAGAAAATAAATCAATTGGGTTTATAAAATAATCCAGATACCCCACAAGTTCCCTCCTTGTGCTTCTTGTGTGCTTTCTCTCTCTCTCTCTGAAAACTCTAAACCCTGTCAAACCAGTGGAGATGGCAAGGCCTCTGGATAACACTCAGAAAGATGACACAAAAGATTGTCTTTTCCCTTCAAAATACATCTCAAACAGAGAAATGAGAGGTCAACATAGAATTCCCATATTGAGGGAACTCCCTCAAATGATAACTGAAAAACTGTGGGTGTCTTATTTAGCTAGAGAACAAAGTGCAAGTCTGGGGGTGATGAAAGATGGAGCTTGCTCTAACACCTTGTTTGCAGTGTAAAAGGGTAAAATGTATATCTCAAAGCCCTGAGAAGTCCAGAAGAATTTTAAATGAGAATGACATAAGTAGATTTTGCATGTTGAAATGTTCACACTAGAAATAGAAGATGGGGTGGGGGGCTAGCTTATGCATATCAAATGTGAAATATCAAATTTCCTGCTTGCTAATGATAGTTCATAGCAATATCACTATTTTTTGAAATGAAGAACATGCTAAATAATAATGGGCAGTTTCTTCTATTTTTAGTTCATTCATTTTACCCTAGACTGATGGTCCTAGGGTCCCAGGGTCCCATGTCTTAAATCACCCTCGGAATCACAATTTATGTAAGCTACAGGGCCTAGAACCATCTAAACCTAGAATAAAATTTCAATTGGCTTTCTTTGCTCTCCTACTTACCAATTATATTGCTCATTATATGGGAAATAAATTTCAGAAAAAATATGGAATTTTATGTTCAATATACTATTATAATTGGGAACTCTGAGATCAATCAAATGTAATCACTGTTTTCTAGAAACTCAAAGACCTTCCGATTAAGTAGAAACAAAAATATATTTTTGTTTTCATTTTATGTTTCATTTTATGATTTATTTTATGCTAGTAAAAATACAAATGCTATCTTTATGAATTTGTAATATATCTACAACCCAATTCTCCAAACATACAATTTAAATTTAGAAAAATCAAATTTAAATTCATATTTTTCCTGTAATCTTAGGTTGTATTTCTTCTAAAAACAAAGATTATTTATCAGCACCAAGCTAGAGAATTGGAAATAGAAAATTTACTTAATTCCTTATAGAAATTAAGTTCCTCAGAAGTTCAGAAGAGAATCTTCTGTCCCCTTCAGACTTACACTTAAAATGACTAAACCAGTGCCATTGCTCTAAAATTGCTCTGTCATTATTGTAATTCTGAAAAGTAGCTACCCAACAGTTTTGGGAGATTCCTACCATTTCTAGAACCAAGAGGGAAAAACCCAAAGATCATTGTCCTATTAAAAGATGCCATGCATCAAGTGTCTGATAATAATAGTAGACAGAATTAAAAAGGAGGGAATGTCCAACATGGGAAGCAGTCCACACAGCAGACTCATAGAATGACAATCACTTTAAGTAAAACTGATCTCAGAATTAGCTCTTAAGGCATTTGGATGTGGCTGAAAAACCCGTGAGATCAATTCAAGCATGGAAAGCCAAGACACTGTGGCAAAAAATATTCTACATGAAGGATCTCTGTGAGTGAGACCCCAGTGGGAAGAAGGGACCATCCAAGAAGGAGGTACTTTTCTCTGAAGGGAGGAGAGAACTTCCACTTTGCTTATGACCTTGTCTAAATACTGTTGAGGTCACAAAAGCTTCCATAGCCTTGGCAGCTCATGGCAAGAACCTTGGGTGATCACTGACATCATAAATAAGAGTGTTAATTGTTAAATTAACAACAGAAGTCACTGGGCACTTACTCCCCTTATAGGACCTCTGTCAATGGTTGTACTATGAGAATTAACTGCAAAACTTATTCTCAAACAGTACTTTATATATATAATATATATATAAAGTGTGTGTGTGTGTGTGTGTGTGTGTGTGTGTGTGCAAACTGTTGAAATCTTTACTTAGTATAAAGTTGGTCTTCTGCATATAAAGTTAATTAAAAATGAATCTTAATGAAGAATGGGATGGGAGAAGGCATAAGAGGTGGGATGGGAGTGACGTTGGGAGGGTGGGTATGGGGGAAGAACCACTATATTCTTAAAGTTGTACCTATGAAATTTGCATTCATTAATAAAGGTCTTTAAAAAACAAAAAGATGCTATAGCTATGGTAAACACAGTCTTGGGTGGAACTGCTAATCCAATGGGAGGGAGAGAGATTATACTTAGCAGTGAAAAAAAGAATGAAAGCTAACAGAAGGAAGGATTTAGCTCATGCAGGTTCTCATGAGGACACTATGACTTCCTATTGTTTTAAATAACTGAGGTTCTCCAGCTTGTCGCTCCCTCTGACCTGAGTAAGTATATGAAGGTTTGAAGGAAGACCTATAATTTGAGAGAGAAAAGGGAATCAATTTCACTCATCGATGTTGAATTATTTAAAATGAAATCACATTTAAAACATGAAATATTAAAATGCTAAGCGTGAAGAGTACTTCAAAATAAAGATATAAGTTAGCATTTTAGTTCCAATATAAAATTTAAATAGTGGGACAAAAAAAGTATTTCTAACTGGAAATGCTAGGTGGGTTTTTTTTTTTTGTTTTTGTTTTTGTTTTTTTGACAGGCAGAGTTAGAGAGAGAGAGAGAGAGAGAGAGAGAGAGAGAGAGAAAGGTCTTCCTTTACCGATGGTTTACTCCCCAAATGGTCGCTACGGCCGGCGCACTGCGGCCGGTGCACTGCGCCGATCCAAAGCCAGGAGCCAGGTGCTTCCTCCTGGTCTCCCATGCGGGTGCAGGGCCCAAGCACTTGGGCCATCCTCCACTGCCTTCCTGGGCCACAGCAGAGAGCTGGACTGGAAGAGGAGCAACCGGGACTAGAACCCAGCACCCATATGGGATGCTGGCGCTGCAGCTGGAGGATTAACCAAGTGAGCCACAGTGCCAGCCCCAGGGTGAAGTTTAATGTTAATGATCAACAAATGAAGCCAAGGTATTTTGTGGTTCATGTAATTATTTCCACAACTGACTCAAAATCTTCAAAATTGCTTCTGAGAAGTATTATTTTATCACTCAAAAATCCATTAGACTAGTACCACATGGATTCATGACAAGGACATATGTGTTTGATAGCTAAAGTCCACAGGCAACCTTCTCTCCATTCACTGATTAAACAATCCAGGAGCACCAGGTCAATAGAAAAAGGTGTAAGAAAATTAGAATGATAAGGAATTTTTAGAGTGTGCATCCAGGTGCAAACACTACTTATTCCTGCCTTATTCAATCATTATACCGGAAGCTATTTACTAAGGAAAATTCCGCTTTTCACCTGTGTGAACTTCAGACTTCAAGTGAACATGGAACTTAAAAATCATATCCATGTTATTTTGTATTTTCTGTAGAACTGGCATCAAATGCATAGGCTCCAATGTATTTGGCTATTTTGAGTGGTAGTGATACATTTCATTTTTTGACAAAAATATTGGGATACAGTATAAGAGGACTTCAAAAGGCTTATAGAAAACAGAATTAAAGCATAAATTTTGGGGCAAAATTTTAAAGGACATGCATAGTTTTTTTCTTTCTCTTTTTTAAAAAAAATTATTTTATTTATTTGAAACACAGATTGACAGAGAAGTAGAAAGATAGAGAAAGAGAGTGATATCTTCCATCCACTGGGTCACTTTTCAAATGACTGCAATGAGTGAAACTGGGCACAGTGAGCTAGAGTCTGGAACTCCACCTGGGTTGCCTATGTGGGTGGCTGAACCCAAGTACTTGGGCCATCTTCCATTGCTTCCCCAGGTCCATTGGTAGAATTGTATCAGAAGTGGAGCATCCAGGACTCAAATAGGTAGTCTGATATGGGATTCCATTGTCACAAGCAGCTTAACCAGCTATGCCACAACACCACCCACCCTTCTCTTTCATGCACAGTTTTTTTTTTCCCATAACATGCATTTTCCGTGAATTTTTTTGAAGATTCTCATATGAAAAAACATGTATCTTTAAAACCCACTCATTTCAAAGTATAGATGATTTATAAATGAAATGAAGTAAAAATTATCTCTACTTAGAGAATTCTGAGCACTGTCTTCACTGATGGATATATCTATTTCTTTAACATGTAATGACATTTTATTCAGTTGAATCTAAGCCACAAAGCTTATGAAGAAAAATAACTTTATCTTCATCCTTTAGAAATTATATATGTCATGGAATATTTCTTAGCCATAAAAAAGGAGTGGAATCCTATCTTTTACAACAAAATGAATGCATCTGGAAATAATCCAGTCCACAAAAGACAAATATCTTATGTTTTCCCTGATCTGTGGTAACTAATACAGTACAAAAAATGTAATGTATATGAGCAAAATTGACATTCTGAGATTTGATTATTGTTTACAGCCCTTTGTCTCTACCATTGAGGAACAGTAGTGTGTTTTTTTTTTTCTTCTGTTTGTTGAATTCTTTACTTAGTCAAGGCTTAAGCTTAAGATTATAAAATAAACTGGAGGCCAGTGCTGTGGTGTAACAGGTAAAGCCACCTTCTGCAGTGCTGGCATCCCACATGGGTGCAGGTTCGAGTCCTGGCTGCTCCACTTCCAGTTCAGCTCCCTGCTAATGAGCCTGGAAAAACAGCAGAAGATAGACCAATTGCTTGGGCCTCTGCATCCATGTGGAAGACCCAGATGAAGCTCCTGGCTTCAGACTGGGCCAGCTCCAGTCATTGTGGCCATTTGGGGAGTGAACCAGCAGATGAAAGATCTCTCTGTCTCTCTCCCTCCTTCCCTCCCTCTGTAACTTTGCCTTTCAGATAAATAAATAAACCTTTTAAAAAATAAATAAAATAACCTGAAAGTATGTCACTATAAAAATTAAAAGAAAGGAAGGAGTAGTGAGGGTGGGAGCATGGGTGGGAGGGAGGGTAGCATGGGAAGTATCACTATGCTCCTAAATCTATGTATGTGAAATAAATGAAGTTTGCTCACCATATATAACTTTGAAAAACTGAAAAAAATTCTGAACTTATATGCCCTCTTGACCAAGAGAAAAAAAATAGTTTACTTTCACTTCAATGCTTTCTACTTCCTCCCAAAGGTATTTGAGGATTGATTTTTTTTTGAATTACAAAGGAAGTCAAGGACCAGGTCTCCTACATCTTCCATCAAAGAAAAACCAACGGGACATGTTACAACTTCATCCCCAGCTGATGTGAAGGCCCTGGCAATTGCTTAATGCACAGAAGTTCTCTCATAAAACTCATGACATTTACAAAATTAATACCTTGGATGACATCCTGCAAATGTGGGAACATTCAGCCCTGATAACCCATTCATCTAGCAACAATAACATGTGGGATGCTAGCTGAGAGATTTTCAACACATCCTTTTCAGTTTGGTTAAGAAAAGTCTTGCATGAATAACTGTTCTTAGATGTGCATGAATCTGGCTTGAGTCTAAATTGGGATTTACACACACTTTAGGAATGAGTGGATTAGGATTCTGGCTTTCATTCTTTTGTTTTTTTGAATTTTTTGCTTTTATTTGTTTGGGAGGCCAGTTCTTGAAAAAAAATTGTAAAAAAATATAACGCTTCGGCACATGTATGTAGGAAGAATATGTGAATGTCAGGACATTTCTAAACGAGATGAGTCTTAATAAAAGCCCCACAGAAAGAATAACTGTAAGTGAAGCTGACAGGTACAAGAATGTTCCTCTCAGATGTTGGTGTTGTGGTGTAACAGGTAAAGCCACCATCATCCCATGTGGGCACTGGTTCATGTCCCATCTGCTCAACTTCCGTTCTGGCTTCCTGCTAATGGCTTGAGAAAAACAGAAGGCGGCCCAAGTATCTGGTTCCCTGCCATCCACATAGGAGACCTGGATGAAGCTCCTGGCTCTTGGCTTTGGCCTGGCCCACTGCTGGCCACTGTGGCCATCTGGGCTAGGGAATGAACCACCAGATGGAAGTGTGCTCTCTCTCTCTCTCTCTCTTTCTCTCTCTCTGCGTGTGTGTGTGGGTGGGTGGGTGTGGGTGTGGGTGTGGGTGTGGGTGTGTGTGTCTCTTTCTCTTCCGGCAATATAGACTTCAAAAATAAATAAATAAATATCTTTTAAAAAGGAATGTTGCTCTGGGATGCAATGGACAATGCAAAGACAAAGAGAGATGCTCTTGACATTTGTGTGGAACATGATGTAGCTCCTCCACAATGAGACCAGAGATCCCAGCTCCATGTTCTGCTTGAAAGAGCTTCACGAACAGTTGTTGCCAGTTCTTTGGAGGCCAAAATCAGTAACATCAGTATCTACATAGAAGGCAAGGAATGGCAGCCACACCTGGCATTTCCCTTGACTGAATTCCTGGGATTTTCACTCCAGCAAGTGCAGCTAGTGAGTGTGTGTGTGTGTGTGTGTGTGTGTATGGGGATATGGGGATATGGGGAAGGGGGAGCAGAGAGAGCTGCTTAAAAGCTAGGAATTACACCAGTGATAGAAATATTACTATGTATTATCCACAAGCTAGTAAGCCTAGGGAAACTTGGTTGAGAGATCAAAAGCAATTGGGATTTAAGTTTGTTTTCAGAAGAAATAAGAGAGTTTTACAGAAGAAAATCAGATGGGTAATTTGGGGGGAAAAGAACACTTATAATCAATAAGGTTACTTATATTACTGAGAGTCATGCTCATACAGGAAATCTTACAAAATGAATCCATCCTTAGGAGGACTGAACAGCCTTCCAAGGACCAGCTTCGGTGCTGAAGTTAATATGACCCCCAAAGCAAAGACAAGTAAACCACTGCAATTTAGTGTAAAAACCATGGCCATCATCTACCCTCCCACGCTTCATTTCCTTGACATTAAATAAAGGCATTCTTTACCCTCCAATATATAGCCAACAATCTAATTTCCTAATTAATGAGAATGAACAAGCTACCCACAAACTTCTTAGAAAACTCCCCCATTCCTGTGATATCCTGTGGCAAGGATAACAACGGGTAACCAGAAGTTTCAAGCCCAAGCTTCTGAGGCTTCTTTAACATGTTGGTTTCAACCTCCCTCTCTCATCTGACCACAAAGCAGAGCTGCTTCCTGTCATCTCTGAAATGAGCTGTAGGAACAAGAGACAAGATTTTATGCAGAAGGAAGTGTGGAGGAAGGTGAGCCACTTCAGGCCTCCCTTACAACTCCAACTCTACAGAAACCTTCATGTTTCAAATCGTGGATGTAAAGGGAGAGGACTTTGGAGATGCTGGAGATGATCCTACTAGCAATCATTATTCCTTTGTCCATATTTGAAGGTCTGACACATTCAATTTTTCCAACTCAGTTTAAAGAGAATATCTTTGTAGCTGACTTTTGACTGCTTTGGATGCCCATATCCCATAACAAAATGCTTGGTTTGAGTCCCGGCTCTACTCCCAATTCCGGCTTCCTGCTACTGCATATCCTGGGAGGCAGTAGGTTAGGCCTCAAGTGGTGGGTCCCTGACACTTATGTCGGAGATGGTATTAAGTTGCTAGCAATTGCCTTCAGCCTGGCCCAGCTCCAGCTTTTGCAGGCATTTAGGGAGTGAACCAGCAGATAGGAGCTTGATTTTTTGTGTCTCGCTTCTGCCTTTCAATTAACTAATTAATTAATTTTTAAAATAAAAGAACTCCTTAATTCTAAGTCATATAACATACATAAGAGGTTTTGAAATTTATAACCTGCCTGCAAAGATACTGTGGTTGGTATGGTAGCCATTATTCACTGCTCAGAGTTACCATCTTATTATATCACCTTCTCAACAGTTGTTTTCTAAAATCATATTCTATAGTTACTTCACACTCCACATGTACTGTACAGATATATGACCTATCAGATCCTCTTTTGTTCTACCCATTCTGGATTCATGGTTATCAGAACACTGCATAGCTACATGAATAGTCCTTATTTGTATCATGCCTCATTCAAGTTTTCTACTATGATAAGAAATCATATACTTATAGGTCCAAATCAATTATTACCTCTATGATTCCTCCTTCATTCACTTTTCAAAACAGCACCTGTCTCTATAATGCCATAGCCTGCTGACATATTTGATAAAACTGTGTGTGTGTATGTACGTGTGTGTGTATGTGTTTGAGCTATTGATTTCTTCCCTTTTGGTGGCCGCAGTCACTGAAATCTCTCTGAGGAATCATGATAGGATAGAGTAACAAGTACCCAGAGGGGAGACCTACCATGCCCCAACATGGGAGAGATGGATAGTTCCCATAAACTCAGAGTAGGGTGTGGTCCAGCTACCCTTTCTCATCTCTGCACTCCAGATGAAAGCAAAAGATGTGAGTGTGAATTTAAATAGCTGTTATCTTTGCATGTGCATACCTATCCAGATATAAACCTGCAGGGCATTGACACTACAGTGGAGAAGAAACCACTTGTCTGTAAGAAACCACAGGCACACTCTGTGGCAGAAATGGAAACAGGCACTTGTAGACTGATAAGAGTTTTCAGACTTGTTCTGATCTTTTGGATAAAATAAAACACTGGATTTTTACACTAGATGATTGAATGGAAATATGAGAATATCTGAAGTGTTCCAGTGATTAGCTGAAAAAAATTCAAGAACATATTACCTGTAACAGCTATGAATAGGCTAAATTATGACACAGCAACAATCAGTTCAAGTCTCAGGGGCTTAAAAATAACAAAGGGGCATTTCTCTTCCTTGCCACATGACAAGTGTGAGTTAACAACACTGACTGGTGGAGAAACCAGCATCTCAAGTATTTACCAGGTCACCATTCCAAACAGAATGAAAGGATTTTAGGGTCTCAGACCAGATATTACAGGCTCTGGCCTGGAAATGACAAACACCCTCTGTTTACAGAGCCTCATAGTCCCATCCTACTATAAGAAAGCCAGGAAGTGCAATCCTACCACGTTGCCAGGAGTCAGAAAGCTGGAAATATTTGGTAAACAGCACTGATGACTACCACATGACCTTATTTGTACCCCAAGCCTGAAAAACAGATCACGCTTGCTAAAATAAATTGAATTGTATTTTACTGAAATAGATATTCCTTTTTATTTAGTTTAAATGAATAAAATGTACATTATTCATAGATATTGTGAGATTCTCTGTAACCACTCTGAAAGAGTCTAGGAAAAAAAATTTCTGAATCTAAGTTGCACAACAATTGCACAATCATATCTTCAAGAGCTTTTGCTAAGAAAATCAGGCCAAACCAACTCCTTATTTGATAAATATATTGGGAAAAATTAATCCAAGTATTAACAAACAGATTTTTACAAGTTAAGGATTTTGTTTTGAAGGAAGTAGAGTCAGATGGAAAACAAAGATTGATTAAATGGCAAAGATACGAGATTTAGTTGTTCATCTCCTACTGATGTAGTGTATAGCTTTGAAGAGTTTCTTAAGCCCTTGTGCTCCAGTATTTCTATCCATAAATAGAAATCACTATTTCATTTGATTATCAAATAGGCATTTAGCATCCATTGATTCAAGACATATAGCTGCATCAGTAATACCGAGATTAAAGGGAAAAAATAATGATCCTTGATTTCATATATCTTATAATCAATTTGAGCCTAGTGACAGAAATCACCTGGTACTACATAATAAAATGTGTTAATCAAGGTATGGACAGATATGAAATGAAAATTATCATGACTTTTACTAATATTTTAAATGCACTGATATATGATCCCCTAAAGGGAAGTAAAAAAGAGGACAAGTGGTAAGAAAGGCAAGGAATATGAGAAACAAATGAATACTTCAACACCTCATATAGTAGCTGAAAGATGGTCTCCATCTATCCTCATCTACTGAGCTCCAAGTGTTCAATGAAACACATGTCCACATATTAAAGGATATATAAAGTCAAACCTGTCAAACAGGGTGTGACCCATTCAAGTTTCCTTGTGTAGCTCAGAGCGTTTTCCTTTGGCTTCCTAGGTATTCTGCTTGGAATAATGTGGACCTATTTAAAGAATTAAGCTTCCTAGACAATATAAAATCATATATTTCAGCAGAAATAGGCAGTGTTACCAAAACACTCTCTATATATTTAGGAAAGTGACTACAAATTTCATTTGTGCTCCTATGGTCCTTTTAATGTCAGTAGTATCAATGTGGTTTCCAAAGACCTGGTGCACTCCCCATGCTTACTCCAATTTTATTTTTTAGCTATTTTTATTGGAATGAGGGAATAAACTATTAAAACACAAAAGGGTCTTTTTAAAGTTACAAAGGAAATGTGAAAAAAGCAATGAAAAGGATAAAAATTATTTCTAAATTGTACAGTTTGTTTTATTATTAACCATAACAAGAAAGTAAGTCACACAGATCATAAGTCCTCCCAGATGAAACATCTGGGGGATTCTCTGGTTTAAAAAAAAAATTAGCTTATAAACATGTCAGCCATGTTCCGAATAAAATGAAGATTTCGCACTACATGGGAATGTGACTATTTGTTCTTCAACATGTTCAAGACTCAGTGTTATTTTAAGATGCTTTTTCCTTCCAATTAAATAGGGCTTTTTTATTCCAGGGGCTGCAGAGGGAACAAAGACATCAGAAATTGCTCTTGATTACAATGCAGTGATTCAGTTACTAAATTTAAGATGATAGCCTATCAAACATTGTTAAAAAATTTCAATTATACCTAGTTCACAGATGTAAACAGCATATTCTGCCTTAAAAGTATATTACATTCTTCTTTTTGCAAAAAGAAAAAAAAGAAAACCATTGAGAATTCACAACATGAGGGAGTCGGTAGGAGTTTTTCTTTTTCTTTTCTTCTATCCAAGAAACAATGTGAGGACATATTTGACATATTTTGTGTCTCTAAAGTACTGTCAGTCTTATCAACCTCAACTTTTCAATTAATTGATCTCACCTTCCTATGAAATGATACTCAGTGTTCACTGGTTCTACCCCATTGTCTTCTCCGCTTGAGGCAATCATGGATTGTAATAATATATTACGGAAGAAATTAAAGAAGCAAAATACATTTCCTGAAGGCTCCACAGATGGAAACAAGTGGATAGAAGGAATGTGGCCTCTACCTTCACACGATCCATAACATACTAGCACTATGACCCAGGCCAAATAAAATGACCTTTTGAAGGAGTATCTTTAAATGTAATAGATAGGATAATGTCTTTAATCACATAGTTGTGGTATATATTATTTAAGATAATATGATGTAAAGGTACCTCACAGATTGTAAGAATCAAATATTTGCTTTTTTTCTCAGAATATTAAGCACTTAAAGAATTTCTTTTTCCTGGTGGTGATAAAATTCCTTCTCTTTTCATTATCAGTGCCAGTGGCTACCCTAAAATGAAACTAATTTAAGGATGATGCAGGGAAAAAAGGGCACTTTGTCAGTATACTATTCCTAAAGTACTAAGTAAATGATGCTTTAAGTATGTGACTTCATGCTAAACTTAACAGTGATTTGAAGAGGTTGTTCAGGAGGGCCAATAAAGCCCAAGTAGACAGAGCTTTGGGTTCTCACCATATATCAACCAAAGCAGCTGTACTTTGTTCTGATTTCCATTGATTCTGTATAATGTAGGATTTGGGAAATGTACCATTCTCGTTGGTGCCACACAAGACTTAATTGAAATCCTGTAAATACAGGCATTCCCCAAGCAGAAAATCCTGGAAGATATTCAAGATAGGACAGGTATCTTTGGAAACAAGGTGTAGTCCAGACTCCCAGCTTGGGGGACTGCTCTTCCTCCACCTCTTAGAAGCTGGCCTAGAAAGAGTCTGAGCTGGATTTTATTCTGCTATGAAGAGAGGGAGTCCTCCCCTGTGCTGTGTTCTCTCTCTACTTACCCCCAAACTAGAAAAAACTATAGTAAACCATTCTTCTTCAGAGACCAAAGCATGGAATGGAAGTCATTGACATTAGCATGCAGCTAGCTAGCCTCCCCCTGAGGCTGCAGGTAAGTACCTAGAGGATTCTGAGCTCGAGAATTCCATGACAGAGGAAAAAGAAGGTACTTATTCTTGAAAACCCATGAGGTAGAAACAGGGAAAATAATAAGCTAATTCATGAACACTTTTCTGTGCCAAGCCCTAAGATATTTCAGTTAATCATTCATTTAATCATCACCAGAACTCAATCAGGCAGATAATATTTCCATTTCAAAAAGAAATTTAGGCAAGAGAAGGTTAACTAACTGTACAAGTGAGATAATTAAATTTTTTAGCACCCATTGGGATGGGCTAATTTTCAGAAGTTTGGCAAATAGAGGCGCTTGCCATAACAATTACATATGAAAAGGAAGTGTGATCATATTTTTAATAATCGTACAGGCAACTTGAAAGAACTGACAATAAACTGGAATTTGACATATCGCTGTACTTGAAAAATTACACTGAGATTAAAAAACTGAAAACCTCCTCATGAAGATTGTTACTGTTTTAGAATAATGTTCCCAGCTTTCTTACCCATGAACCACTTCAGAGGCCACTAGTGGGGGCAACATCTCTGTGCTTTCTCCTTTACCAGTGCCCATTTTCTGGTCACCAACAAAATCTTTCTACTGGCTCCAAAATCAATATTCAAAGATAATACACTCCGACCTTTGCCACCCCTCTAGCACTAGTTCTTTGATGTGTAGGAGGATGTGGGTTTGGGGAGTCAGAGGAGAGAAAGAGTTAAGCCAAAAAAGAAGGGAAATGAGCTGCTACTAGTGTCCCATGAGCTCTGCGCCAGGGCAGAGAAGAATGGGTTAATCACCTGCTCCCCTGGTCTAGGTTTAAAGGCCACTTTGGCCTCTCTAAATCTGAACTTCTAACAATTCCTACTGGCTTTCTGCTTTCTTACCTGGGCATATCAATCACAACTATTGTCCTCTTCCCCTTCTAGTCCTGTCAGCCACTTGAGTCTGGCCCAGAGCTATACCTTTTTTGTGGGTCCTGATCAACATTAATTACCTAGCTCTTATTTGTGAGCCTCATTTCAAGAAGAATATTTAACTTAGCTCTTCAGAGCTATCTTCACCATTGTTTAAACTGATGCATGCATGCAAAAGACAACCTTGTGTTCCAGTCACCATACCAAGAACTAGATATGGGAATGATGAATTGAAGACATATCCACCACCTTCATCTCCTTTGTCATAGAGGAAAAAATACTGAATTACTATGACCTTGCTTTTCGGTACACATAAATCTATTCCCGTTGAAACCAAACTCAACATGTTGTCTGGCTCAGGTAAAGCACCTCCTCAGAAGAACTTTGGCAGAACTCAAATACAGAATCTAATAATAGGCTGGAAAGCTCCTGAGACTGATCGTGCATTCTGTGTAAGTTCACTACACTCTTGTCCAGCTATCACACAGTTCACCATGCCACATGCCTCTCCCTGGCTTAGCAATCTTGCATTTTACAGCTTTAAAAAAAAAGTTGCCATCACCTTACTTTACCTTCTTCATTCCTTTAGCCATCATTCCATGCTCCCTGCTCACTATCCCTCTGTTCAACACTTGCAGACTCAGACAGCCAACCCGGAAAAAACACACCTTGTCTTCCAGACAATCAGTGATGTCATCACATAGTCTGCATTTCCAGTGTGGGCAGCTACAATTCTGTTAACTAGATCTCTGCCACAAAGGAGTGAGAGACAAGGGACTTGACCCCTGTCCTATGGCATGTGAGTTATCAACAACTAAGCTGGTCCACTCATAATTATGGTGAGTAGCAATTCATAAAAGTAAAAATAAATGCAACTCAACTTTTCAACAAATGTTTAAACTTGCTTTTATTGTTATCAAAGAGTTCCAGCATAATTCGATATCTACCTCCCTTACATAGTTAAAAATTTTCTGTATATTGTAAAAATAAAGAAATAGAAATGGACTAATAGATCAACTATCTGAAACAACTTAAATAAAATAGAAGATTTTAAAAATATGGCATCAACAAATTTACCATTTTCTTTTTTGGTTTAAGTTTTCACAAACTATTGAAAGAAATATAGAGATATTAACATAATAGTAACCCCACTGGGGCCAGTGTGGTGGTGCAGCAGGTTAAGTTGCTACCTGAGATGCTGGCATTCTATAAGAGCACTGTTCAAATCCTGGGTGCTCCACTTCTGATCCAGCTCCCTGATAATGTGTCTGAGAAAGCAGTGGAAGATGGCCCAAATACTCAGGCCTCTGTACACACATGGAAGAACCAAATGGAGTTCCAGGTTTCTGGCTTCAGTCTGGCCCAGCTCAGATTGCTTCAACCTTTTGGAGAGTCAACTGGCAGATAGATGATCTGTTTGTCTCTCCCTATCCCTCTCTCCCTCTCTCTCTCTCTCTCTCTCTGTGTAATTCTGTATTTCAAATAATTTTTTTTATGCAATACAACTGAGAGTCAAAAATATTTTCTAGCCTTAAATTTAATCTCTGTCTCTCTACATCTCTACTTAGTCTAAATGTGTTCCACAAAATTCATGTGTTGAAAATGTAATCTCCAATGCAAAAGTGTTAGGAGGTGGGGTGTGATGGGAGGGGCAAAAATCATGAGGGCTCCACCTCCATGAATTGATTAATATCACTATAAAAGAGCTGTTGGAATGGGGTCACTGTTTTCCACTCTTCCACCATGTAAGGACATAGAATTCCTCCCCTTTAGGGGATGCAAAATTCAAGGCACCACCGTGGTTGCAGAGAAACTTGGTCCTAAATATCTAACAGCTGATCTTGGACTTCTCAGGCCCCAGAACTGCGAGAGAATACATTTCTATTCTTTATAAAGCATGGAGTCTCGAGTATTCTGCCACAGCAGAACAAAATAGGCTAACACGATATCTTACAACGAAATTCCAAGAAAAATAAAGGGGGTGTGTATATATATATATATATATATATATATATATATGTGTGTGTGTGTGTGTGTATATAATCTAAATATTTATATAATATATATACATATATATATATAAATACTGCCTGTGATCCCAGTGTTCAGTATACACAAACACATACACACGTCTATAGAAATAATGAGATTACCAAATTGTCACCACTGACAGCAATTAATGAGTTTGTATCTATCAAAGGATCAGTTTCCTTTAGATTAATCTGACTATATCATTCTTTGAAAATTTTTACATACAAATATATATGCTTAAGTGTAGAATTTTTTTAGCTTTATTGATTTTTTCAATTTCAATTTATTTATTTATTTGAGAAACAAGGAGAAAGAGAAACAGTAAACAAAGATCTCAGATATACTTCTTTACTCCCCAAATGCCCACAGTAGGCATGTGTAGACCAGGCCAAAGCCAGGAACTGGGTACTCTATCTTGGTTTCCCATGTTAGATGGCAGAGACCTGGGCTATTACCACTGCCTTGCTGGATACACATTAGCAGAAGGGTGGAACTGGGAGTAGAGCCAGGACTTGAATCCAGGCACTCCAATACAGGATGTAGGCATCCCAAAAAGCGTCCTAATTCCTATACTAAATCCTCACCCTTAATGGTCTATTTGTTTATACAAAAACAGATTTCCTATAAAGTAGAAATATCAGCCATGAATTTTCTCTAAAAATGTATGCATGGATAGAACTGAAGATTCTAGAGAAAATGGGAAGGAAATAAATGAGAGAAAAAAATCAGGGAAAAAATTATATTAGTAGTTTTTATCTTTAAACTGTTTTCACATTTATTACTTCAAAAGGCACATTAGTCAATGTAATTCATTCACCAAATATATATCCTATAACTTACACTTTTCCTAGTGAGACTATTTTAAGATTATCCAGGATTACTGGAGTGTTAATATATATGATGATAATAAACCTTGAATCTGGAAAAATGCTCAAAGCAGAAAAAAATGAAATGCTTAAATAATAATTAAAATTAAGCTTGCTTATATTTTTTCATTAAGATTAATCACTCTTCAAGCATAAAACCTCAATCATTAGAAATGTGACCATGGGAAAGTAAACAGCTCTATATGACACCTCTTCAATTATAAAACTCAGATAATCAATTATCTGCTTGTAGACAATGGATTAGGCCAGATAAAATTTTGATGTCCCCTTTTTCTAAAAATTATACAAATTTTTTATGAACAAAGTTAGTAAAGACAAAATCACGTATGATCTTTAGGTAATTAATTTTGCATGCTAATTAACATGGAAATATAAAAGGAGAAATCGGTGTATGCTAAACATTGTACTATTATAAGTGTTTTTTTGTAAAAATGAAAATTTCTTTATATATTCAGAGATTTTGAAGTGATCTTTCAGAGGTGACCTCATGTGGTGGTTATTTTTTATTTAAGTAAATAAAAGAAAAATGAGATAAGTTGTATAACATCTTGCCATCTATATTTAATTAAAATATCTCTTCTTCCACACCCACCCTCTTTCCCATGCCAATGGCAAACAAACACCAACTTGAATAAATGTTTACTGTGTCAACTCATGTTAAATACAAATTTAAGTATTTTACTCACATCTTCTAAGACTATTTTTCTATTATATGTTTTTTTAAAAAAATTTATTTATTTATTTGAAAGTCAGAGTTACATAGAGAAAGAAGGCGAGACAGAGAGAGAGAGAGAGAGAGGTCTTCCATCCATTGGTTCACTCCCCAGTTGGCCACAATGACCGGAATTGCGCCAATCTGAAGCCAGGAACCTGGAGATTCTTCTGCGTCTCCCATGTGGGTACAGGGGCCCAAGAACTTGGACCATTTGTTTTTAAAGATTTATTTATTTTATTTGAAAGTCAGAGTTACACACAGAGAGAAGGAAAGGCAGAAAGACAAAGAGAGAGAGAAAGAGATGGAGAGGTCTTCCATCTGCTGGTTTACTACCCAATTGGCCGTAACAGCTGGAGCTGCACCGATCTGAAGCCAGGAGCCAGGAGCTTCTTCTGGGTCTCCCACACAGGGTCCCAAGGACTTTGTTTTTCAGTCAAGTTTTATTGAGGTCCAATTCCAAAAGAGTAAAAATCATCCTTTGAGTTCACAGTTTTGTGGGTTTTGATAAATGTATAGTCATATAACTATCATTATTATCAAGATGTAGAATATTTCCATTACTTCCCCCAAAATCTCCAGTGTCTCTTTGTAATCAATCTCTTTCCTTTACCACCAGCTCCTGGCAACTGATGGCTTATTTTCTGTTCCTATAATTCTCCCTTCTAGAATGTCAAATAAATGGAATTATATAGTATATAACCTTTTATATCTTTTTCTTTCTTAGCATCCTTCTGGGATTGGTTCATGTTTTTACATGCATCTACAATTCTGTTCCTTTTTATATTCCTAAGTAATGGCCCATTGATCAGATGCATTCCATTATTGGTTTGTCCATTTACCTGTTGAAGTACATTTGGGGTATTTCCTACTTCTAAATCTTTCTGAACATGGAAGAACATGAGGTAGCCTAGTGGCCAAGAGTTTAGGGTTCTGAGCTAAACAGATTTTGGTTTAAGCCCCAGGTCTAATATTAAATTTACCTCTGGGCAATTTACTTATATAGTAATACAATGAAAATTTAACATGTCCTATATTATTAATAAATTGCTGGTGTTGTTATTACTATTATCCCTAGTTCTCAAACTCTGATATACTTCAAATCTTGAAACTAATTCCAAACATACCATTATCAATTGCCTTACTGCTGCTTCTATACCCCCCTATTTTAAATATCTCCTTTTCTCTGCTTCCCATCTTTAAGACCTACGTTTATCTTTCCCCACGAGGACTTCCCTAACTCATAATCCACATTTATATTTCCATTTTTCACATTCCTTTGGCATGCTTTATACATTCTAGTAGCTACTATCCACATATGGCCTTTTAAATTCAAATTAACTACAGTTAAGTAAGATTTAAATCCAGCTACTCAGTCATAGGATCCACATTTCAAGTGTTCAACAACAAAAATGTGGCTTGTGGTTGCTAAACTGCACAATGAAAATACAGAATATCTCACTTAACACATAAAATTCTATGAGAAACTGCTTCTTAAAACTTAAAATGATACAACTCCACTTAGAACTGGGTTTTATGATGTAGTCCTAATTCTTACTTTTTCTGTGCACATAGTCTCAGACAAAAGGTCTTCAAAAAGGTCACAGAACTGTGCAGTATGTAAAAATTATACATGGCTTTCATTTTTTTGCACCAAAATAAACTTACCTTTTAATTCCATTTTCCATGAACTTTTTGAAATACCCTTATCTATACAAAATTTATAACTGGCAAACATTGATTGAGCTCCTATTCTGTACAAGATCCTCTGTCTGAAATAACTTAAGTAATGATACAACATCTTTTAGAGGATCCTAAGCTATCTGGACAATTAACACAAAACAAATTTTAAAAAAGAAACAATTACCAAGGTCTGACTAGTAAAGAAATGGCTCATTTGAAGTTTAGGACATATGTGAAAAGGAGTATTCCAGGTAGGCAGAAAAGTGGGCAGAAGCCTTTCTTTAACTCTTACATTCCAGAGCATCAAGCACTGTACTATTAAGACATGGGATGAAAAATGATCAGGAATAGCAATGAATATTAACAGCGATGCGACAGAAGTGACATGTGTCAGACAATCATGTGTTGGGAATCCAAAAAACAGATACTCCAACTAGATATAACTAGCTCAGATTGGAAAATGTATGCACAGAGAAAATCTAGAGGTCAAAGTTTAAAAGCAATGTGAAATCAAGCTGGAAAAAAAAAATGAGTAGATGAATAGAGATCAGGAAGTCAAATTGATACTAAGATAAACACAGACTCAAAGACTAGGACTATGCCCAAAGGTCAGGCCAATGTAGCCAGAAATAGCTCATCACCAGAGAGATTGAAAGACAAGAGAACATGTGCCCATACAGGAGGCCAGACAAGGAAACACAGCCAGTTTGGCAATACTATGTGGGATGGTTCATCTTCCTGTCTAAAAATGCTCAAATGACATATGGAAGTCATATAAATCTTCTGGATTGGCTGTGTTTATTATCTGAAGGCAAGATAGCTGAAGTCTTTATATCAATATTATAAAATTAAGTAGAAAGGCAAAAATCCATGTAACTGTTTTTGCAACATAAGGTAACAAGTTGCATCTTAAGTTTACTGTCTTTCCACAAGGTGCTAGCTGCTTCACTGGTGTCCTCCCATCTTTCTGTTGCCTTACTGGGGCTGCTTGTGGGCTTGACTGACCTGCTCAAAAAGCTGGTTATGGAAACATGGTTTCAATTGCTTGTTCTTGAGTTCCACCCCAGGTTCTTTGCCACAAGATCTAAAGAGTCACAAAACAGTGTTCTTCCCAGATTTGTCTAAAGCTAAAAGGAGTATACAAGAAAAAGTAAACATTTTAAAGTCCAAATCTTGGATGAGAAATTGTGTTTTCAAAGGAAAAAGCAAAACAATGACAACAAAACTTGACAGTGGTAGCACAGTCATTTTTCTGAATGTATCTTAAAGAGATACCACACATTTCATGAACCAATCCAGTTGCTACATAACCCACTGCTCTGGCACAAGGCCATGGCTCACCATCTGAAACCAGAAGTCTCATAGAATTCTCACACATCGTCCAAATCAGCCATGAAAAGTAAGTTCATTAAGAATTCTCCATTTTCCTTATTACAATCCCTTATCAGAAGCTACCTAAAACCATGGGAGCTCATGCTGTGACCATTCCAATAGCATCCTCTCAAGGATGATTCTGGGAATCACTAAAGGGTGACTTTGAAGGCAAACCATCAGAATCACTTTAAATATTGTGAAAGGATGAAGCCATGAAATTACATTAGAAGCATTTCCATTGGAAGATCCTGGTTTTCAAATTTTCCACTTATAGAAAAACATCAAGAGTTCCTTCTAAAAGAGATGCCAAGGTATCCCCGGAAGGCAATCATTCATATTTCCCCAGAGACAGAGCTATAATGCCAGAAGAAAAAAGTATACCCTGTAAATCATTTGCCATAGTGGAAACTCATGGTACTGCAAAGACAGCATTTAGATCATGATTCATATCTGAATCCTAGCTTTATCACTGTCTACCAAGCTGGATGACATTAGTTTTTCCTGTCATCAGTCTATTCATCTGTAAAATGGGTAACACATTCCTTAACTTCTGAGGTGGGGTATTGTGACGATCAAATGTGATAATGGCTGGGAAAACACTTTGTAATCTGTAGATCACTATGCACAAAGGGACTATGAACTTGTCTTTTTTTCCGTAAAAGAGTAGTCCTTGGAGTCCACTTAGCCTGAGATTTTCCAAATGCACTTCTAAAAGAACATTTTGGAGCTACTCAAATGAAGATGTAGACAAAATATGAGTATCTGTTTTCTACTTTTTTTTTTTCTGATCCAAGGAACTAGCTTCCTTTCACAGATTTAGCTCTTTATGTCATTAACTAAATTTAAATCATGCCTAAAGACGCACTTGTTTGGCAGCACAGTTTCATATCCTGTTTGGTTTAATTTTTTAAATTCTTTTGTAAAGCACTCCAAGATGTTTGCATGAAGATCACTCAACAAATGGAAGTCTTTCCTGAATACACACACAAGGACACACCCACATCAATGGGAAGAAACATAATACAACTTTTGTTAACTTGGTAAAACAGAAAACGGTTCCTAAAATTACTAAAATCACTGTCACAACGTATGGCTAATTCTTGGCTGGCAGATCCTTAGCTTCTTTTAAACAAATGTGAAAGGCTAGTATGATCTTATAGAAAACAAGTCCGCCAGTTCACAGAGAGAAGATTTAAGTATATGGTCCCACATTTCCATGAAGCAGGCATCCTGGCAAGAAAAAATTCCCCAGTGTTTCAACATTTATCAAGAGACTAGCCATCAGATCCTGAACTGTGTTACATAAGCACAATACCCTTATTGTTAGCAGCTGTTCATTGGTCAGCATTGCACAACTGACCAGGTGCATGGCAGGATGGGGTTTTGTCTTTATTCAGATTCAGGATAGATAGGCTCAGGACATACTCTATGATGGCAAAATATTTGTTCTGAGCAATCAAGATTATTGTGTCCCATAACATATTTTGCCAATTTCTGCATATGTGGCAGAAATTAAAGCATGATGCAGACATCAAAAGAACCATTCTTTTAATTTTGAAATGTTCTTTGGAATTTTGTATGCTAAAGAAGTAATTTTAAACTTAATATATTGTGAAGGTAAAATCATTGACATAATGTTACTAAAGATTATTAGACAATTCCAGGAAAGCTATATTCAAATTATCAATGGCAAGAATATTGATTTCCAATGATCACCTTAAGGTAAATATATAAAATTAAAATTTATGTATTCTTTAGAAAAATAAAGATTTATCCATACAGGAGTTAAAATTTCTATCCCCTTTTATATTCAAAACATTTTCTTTTACTTCAAATTGTTTCAGACTTTATATTACCTCTGACAGGAAATAAAAGCAGTTTTAACATTTAACAAATTTTATTTATTTATTTATTTGAAAGGTAGTGTGATAGCAGGAAAGACAGAGAGAGTAAGGAGAGTAAGAGCAAGCGTGTGTGTGACAGAGAGAGAGAGAGAGAGAGAGAGTTGAAGGGAGAAAGAGAGATCTTCTAGCTGCTGGTTCATTTTCCCAAATGGCCACACAGACACATCTGGCCAGGCTGAAGCCAGGAGTCAGGAACTCCATCCTGGTATACCACATGAGCTGCAGGAGCCTAAGGACTTGGGCCATTTTCCACTGCCTTCCCAGGCACAAAGCACCACTGCCTTTCCAGACACATTAGCAGAAAGCTGGATTGGACAAGTAATAGCTGAGACTCCAATATGAGAAGTGTGTGACAATTGGTGGCTTAATCCACCTCACCACAGTGCTAGCCCCATGATTTCATCTTTTAAAGACTATCTTTGTTTACTGATGTGTCTCCCCCTTCAATTAACTTGTTTTCCTCCAGATAATCAGTTAGTTGTTACTTAAGGATGTTATAAGGAAAATTCTTGAGGTGACAGTTTTTGTGTTCAATAAATCCATATTTTCAGCAAGTCAATTTTTGTTATTGTATTAATTTAGTTTTTAAGCAATATACACTTATATATAAAATAGAGCTAATCCAAGGTTCCTTATGAAAATAAATCACACTATCTAAATAATAATATCAGCCCTATTAATCACAGAAAAATATCATATATTGATATCATTAAGCCATTTTTGTAACATTTTTGGCTACAGACTAATATATACTTATCATGTACTCTATGAGAGCAACAGGGTTGGGGCCACCCAATGTGGCAGCTACTACTAGTTTCCCTAAAATATAGGTGAGGAAGTTGAGGCAAAGTCTATAGTGAAAAAACTTGAGTCACCTAATTCCAGAGCTCTTGCTTTTCACCAGCAACATAATTACGGTGTTTGTGGCAGTAATCAGCTGAGAAGTAGAAGACCTATGATAGAAGTTCTGTTATGGCTCTATAAAGGGATATGAACTCAAAGTTTGGGCTACAACTTTACCTTCAGGACAAATAAAATCAGTAACTAAAAAAAGGATACAATCAAATACCTATGTTATTAATTATATTTATGGCACTTTCATTAATGAAAAACAATTTTATCTTGTGCCTTAATTATAATTATTTGGAGGCAAAATATGACTAACTTTAGTTTTAATGTGAAATATAATTATAAAATTCAAACACATTGTTGCTGAGAGACACCAAAACCACTATATAATTTCTTAATATGTCCTCAGTTAATAAATAAAATACAGGTTATACCAGTGAAGTATGCACTTCACAATTATGCAAGTGAGACAATTTGGAAAGGAATGGCCCTGTTATCAGACTTTGAGCCAATGTGAGTTTGTAATCTGTGATGATACTAATTTCCCATATGAAGTAAATGAAATGTTTTTGTATTTACTTACTGCTTCTGAAAGCAAATACTTCTTAGTGACTTTTTCATGTCTATCTTTGTAAGTGTGATGTAGGTTGTCCAGATTGAAACTTGAAATAAGTTTTTGTAGTATAGACATCTAGCCTCACAGGTAAGATGCTTACATCCCATGTCATAGTACCTATTTGATTCCTGACTCTGGCACCTGACTCTAACTTTCTGTTAATGCTGATTCTGAGAGTCTACAGTGATGGCTCAAGTAATTAGACTTCTGACACTCATGTGGCAGATTTGTATTGCATTCCACATTCCTGGCTCTGGCCCTGGTTCAAGTCCAGTTGATAAAGGAATTTGGGAAGTAAATCAGTGAATGGGAGTATGCCTCCTCTCTCTCTGGTCTCATTCATAAATTATTTAATTTTGGGAAAGATTGTTCATGTGCCTGTTCAACACATTCAGGACCATTTTTTTTTAAAAAAGGAAAGTTATGTTTCTTTTTGTTTTTGCAGATTAGCCATGTAAGACACATTGGTCATTGTGTTCAGCAGTCTCTTGTCTACATTCATAGACCAATTTTTACAAGAACAGAGGTGATTTGAGCTCATTGAGACTCTGTCTACATACTCTATAAGTGGACTTCTTTTTCTGCACTATAAATTTCAGGTTGAGCAGAACATCCCTAAATTAAATCTTATTTGTACTACAGCTTGCAGAAATTATTCAAATAGTCTAGCCTGTGGGTGTTCCTATTTCTTATTTCCTGTGTAAATAGTCTTTTATCTGATAAATATCAGGAAAAAGATTTTACACACACACACACACACACACACACACTACAAATGTATCATTTGAGAGACAGAGTACTAAGGATATGTGATAAAAATCAAATTCTACAACAAAAATTAAGTCGTTCTTTTTTAGGTTTCCACTCTGATTACTAAGTTTTAGAGAAAAATAAATTTCCATATCCTTCCTCAAGAATACGATAAAAACTAGAATAAGTTACTGCCATTTTTCTTTAATTTTGAAAGGAAAACAAGGTATGTCAGGTTTCAGACTTACAGGAACTCTGAAATGTAACATACTTTCTTTGTATAACAGCTTTAAGGCTTAAGTCCCCATCTTAGTTATGTCCTTGACATCAAAATCTCATAGTACCATTTTAATCCAAGTATTATCATACCTGTAATTACAGGGTTTTTAATGCCCTACCTCTTCCAGTTAGTTGTAAATTTTTAAAAATTTTATTTTAACTATTACATATCCAGTGCCCATCACAATACCTGACACACAATAGACAATACATTTGTATTATTAATGATTAAAAAGAGTAAAACAGACAATAAAGTACTATGCCTTGCTATTGCAAGTACAACTTACACAATGGATATCATAAATTAATGAAGAAGTGTCTTGTACTTTTTTCCTAATCCACTACATAAGAACATGTTTGCTTTGTGGGATCACACTGAGTTATTTCTTTTTTTTTTTTTTTTTTTTTTTTTTTTTTTTGCAGGCAGCGTGGACAGTGAGAGAGAGAGACAGAGAGAAAGGTCTTCCTTTTGCCGTTGGTTCACCCTCCAATGGCTGCTGCGGTCGGCGCGCTGCGGCCGGCGCACGGCGCTCGTCCGATGGCAGGAGCCAGGTGCTAGGTGCTTTTCCTGGTCTCCCCATGGGGTGCAGGGCCCAAGCACCTGGGCCATCCTCCACTGCACTCCTGGGCCACAGCAGAGGGCTGGCCTGGAAGAGGGGCAACCGGGATAGAATCGGTGCCCCGACCGGGACTAGAACCCGGTGTGCCGGCGCCGCAAGGCAGAGGATTAGCCTGTTGAGCCACGGCGCCGGCCTGAGTTATTTCTTTCTTAAGCTCTGAAGAAAGTATAGGGCAGAACTAGATACTACCTGATATGTTCAGGGATTCTGGTTTGGTTTTTGACAGTGTGGCTTGGTCTTAAAATACAATGCAATTAGGTGAATATTAGGCCTATACAATCTATAAGTCTTCTCTCACCTGTGCTAAACTTTCCTCACTACAATTGTTTGGTCTATCAGTTGAGATGCTGGCATCCCATACTGGAGCACCTGAGTTCATGTCTGGGTTCCATTCCTAATGTTAGCCTCCTGCTAGTGTAGATCCTGGAAGGCAGTAAGGATGGCTCAAGTACTTGGATCTCTGCCAGCCACATGTGAGCACTAGATGGAGTTCTCATGTCCCCTAAATTGTCATGGCCCAGCCACAGCCATTGCAGACATTTGGGGAATGAACCAATAGATAGAAACTCTCTCTCCCCCACTCTCTTTCCCTCCCTCTCAAATAAAATTCCTTTAGTAATAACAAATACTTTAAATGCAAATAGGATATCATTTAAATATGTTTCCTAAATAAAATGATTACTGCTTGGGGCTCGCGCTGTAGTGTAGTGGGCTAAACCACCGCCTGCAGTGCTGGCATCCCATATGGGCACTGGTTCTAGTCCCAGCTGCTCCACTTCCAATACAGCTCCCTGGTAATGCACTTGGGAAAGCAGCAGAAAACGGCCCAAGTCCTTGGGCCCCTGTACCCGTATGGGAGATCCAGAAGAAGCTCCTGGCTTTGGATTGGCCCAGCTCTGGCCATTGTGGCCATTTGGGGAAGGAAGTAGTATATGGAAGACCTTTCCCCCATCTCTCCCTCTGTCTGTCTATAACTCTACCTCTCAAATAAATAAATAAATAAAATCTTTATAAAAATCTTTATAATAAAATCATTTTTAATAATTAAAACATAATAAATCTAAATAATCTAATCAATCTCAGGGTTACTTTCCTTGTAGTGTCTACCTTGACTATGAAGATTGGTTCATATTGCTGAATACATTACTTTACAACGATCTCTTCAGGCCAACATTGCAGTGCAGTGAGTTAAGGTGCCACCTGTGATGCCAGCTCCCATACTGGAGCATCAGTTCAAGTCCCAGCTACTCTTTTTTTTCTTCTTGGAAAAGATTCATTTCTTCATTTGAAAAGAAATATTACAGAGAAAGAGATAGAGTCAGAAAGAGATCTTCCATGTGTTGCTTCACTCCCTTCACCTTCAGTTGGCTGCAAAGGTCTGGGCCAAAAGTCAGACCAAAGCCAGGAGCTAGGAACTCATCCAGGTCTCCCAGCTGTGTGACAGGGCCCAAGCACTTGGGCCATTTTCTGTTGCTTTCCTAGGCACATATGTTTGGCCCTTACCACCCAAGTGGGAGACCCGGATTGAGTTCCTGGCTCCTGGCTTTGGTCTGGCCCAGCCCTGACCTTCAACCCTTCTGGGGAGTGAAGCAATGGATGGAAGATCCCTCTCTTTGTCTCTGCTTCTCTCCCTGCAACTCTGCCTTCCAAATAAATGATCTTTAAAAATACAATACTGATCTCTTTAGTCCTACAATGAGACTGACCAAATAAATTATTTGAGAAGGAAAGATAACATCAAGAAATGTGATCCTACCAGACAAAAGTCCATAATATCAGTACAGACAATTTGCTCTGGGCTCACATACTTTCTGTTAACTAAAGTCTCTGAAACTTAGCAGGTGTCATCCACTTAGCCTGAAATGCTCTAGTACTGATTTCCCCAGCTGAGTTCCCACTTTTAAATTTCTGCCATTAGGATTTGTCACTGTTTCCTGACTAAGCCCTCCAGAATGTAGACACTCCATGTGCTATATTGCACCACCACATCATTTATGTCTGTTTCCATAAAAAGGGCTGAGTGTACACTTGTTTATGTGTTTTCTCTGTGTGTGTTCTTGGACCCTTTCATGTGTCTGTCCAGCTGAAGTGAGGGACTGCAGAATACTTCCTGCAGCTCAACCACAGCAAGAAGACTCAGTTCTGTCCTTGGACCACCAGGAGGATTCCTCCCAGGACCTGACATGTGAGGATGGAAACTGCAGTATCTCACTGCTTCTCAGCAGCACCAATCTGCTAAGAAAGGCAGGAAAAAATTCACAGAGCCCCCAAACCATGGCTTGGGTTGACATAAGGCAGAGTTGAAATTTCACTTCAGTTTCTATAAATCACTAAGTTTATTTAAGCATGTAAATATGTTACTGGTAACACAATGAAAAGATGCTAGTAGTAGTCTTCAAATGGTAAATTTTTCTCATTTATTTGTTAACCATTTAATATTTTGAAGTTTTAAAAGAATCATGCTTTAAAAAAAAAGATGTAATCTACTAGATTTTAAATTCCAGTCTGTCAAGAGTTTGAGTTCTAATAATCCACTAGACCACAAGCAGAGAGGACTACCCCTTTGTTGTTTTCATTAATGTTATTGTTCACTACTTTACTGTCCCTGGGGCCTAATACAGGCTTCAACAAGTTGTAAGCATGAATTCAATTTATTGAATGCTTCCATCTTCTAGATATTGTTCTGAGAACTGGAGATAGAATAAAAACAAGACACACTTCTTGCTTTCATGGAGTTTACATTCTATGTGAATGAGGAAGCAGAAAATAAACAGTGGATTAAATAAAGAAGAAAATGTCAGAGTAGTACATGCTCTTAAAATGTGTCAGGAGGAGGGAGTAAGGAGCTAATTGAAACTGAATGGAGAGTGTAGGTCTTTCCCAGTGAATGAATGAAGTCATTCAGGAGAGTATCACATTACTGCTCCTTCATGGCTGCCAAGAGAATCACTTAGGGAGTTAAGTGATACTAGTGCTTGGGCCACATTCTCAGAAACTCCGATTTCACTGGGCTTAGGTGGTAGAACCTGAGCTCTTGTATCAATTAAACATTTCCCGGTTGATTCCAAGGGACAATCAGGACTGAGAAGCACTGGAGAAGATCATTCCAAATGAAGAAACAGTGGGCAACAATAGCATTTTTTCACTTCTCAGGATTTTCCAATGTATTGCCAAGTGTGTTAGAAAAGGGTTACCATGTTAGAGGGTTTCCAGAGACATGAAACTTACATTGTGATAACTGTGGTTGTCTCTGGCAAAGTAGGAGAATTGGTCACCCTAGTTAAACAAGTGTTTCTCGGGGCCAGTATTGTGACATAGCATGTGAAGCCACCACCTGCGATGCTGACATTCCATATGGGCACCTATTCAATTCCCAGCTGCTCCACTTCCAATCTATCTCCCAGCTAATACACCTGGCAAAGCAGCAGAAAATGGCCCAAGTCCTTGGGCCCCTGTACCCATGGGAAACCTGAATGAAACTCCTGGCTCCTGGCTTCAGCTTGGCCCAGCCCTGGCCATTCTTTCCATTTGGGGAGTAAACCAGCAGACAGAAGCTTGCAACTTTTGTATTGTTGTGGCCCCCCCTCCAACCTCCCTCCCTCCCAAGGCCCTCCCCTCTCCCACTCCCTCTCCCATCCCGCCCTTCATCAAGTTTCATTTTCAATTACCTTCATATACAGGAGATCAACTTAGTATATACTAAGCAAGGATTTCAACAGGCTGCCCTCACACAACTGCACAAGGTATAGGGTATTATTCGACTAGTAGTGTTGTTTTTAAGTTTCATAGTAAAACACTTTAAGGACAGAGATCCTACGTGGGGAGCATGTACCCAGTGACTCCCGTTGTTGATTTAACAATTGGCACTCTTATTTATGATGTCAGCAATCACCTGAGACTCTTGCTATGAGCTGTCTAGGCTATGGAAGCCCCTTAAGTTCACCAACTCTGAATTTGTTTAGTCAAGGCTGTATCACACAGGTGGATGTGATTCTCATGTAGGTGAAAGTTCAGGAACTTCTGTTAGAGCAACAGAAAAATCTCTTTATGTAATTCAAACAAGGCTAGAGAAGGAGATATCAGTTAGAAGAACGAAGGAATGAATAAACAAACCCATCAGGAAATATCTTTGCTTGGTGTCTCTTCTGGGTCTCCACGTGGGTGCAGGAACCCAAGTACTTGGACCATCTTCCACTGCTTTCCCAGGCACATTAGCAGAAAGCTGGATTGGAAGTCAAGTAGCTGGGACTTGAACTAGCACCCATATGGAATGCAGCCATCCCAGGCAATGGTTTAACCTGCTGTGCCACAACATCAGTCCTGATGCATCTTAATATTTTATGAATGTGAAAGCCACAGAAAGGCATGTTTTACTCAAAGAATACAAGGAGTGTTTATAAACAATCAGGAGTTAATAAAAATCAGCATAAGGCTCAAACGTCTGTGAAATTCTTTAGAACACTTTTCTAATATAATGCTAGAAACCTCTACTTACAGTTTTAAAAAATAGTAATGGTAGCAATCTTAATATTAAAATAAGGTCTAAGGTCAAATTTGAAGACAACCCAAGATACAGAGATACAATGATAAATGCATGATTTGTTAATATACAACCTTACATGTATATAAGTACATGTAAACATAAACACATACATACATATACACACACATATGCTGATCATGAATCTAGCTTATCAAAGCAAACATCTCTAAATAGCTAAAGCAAAAAGAACAAAAAAAAAAACAAAATAAAAATGGTCAGATCCATGAAATGTAAAACTATCATAGAAAATAGTCTTGCTGGCCTGAAAAACAACCAACTAAACAAACAAACAAAAAACAGAAACAAATGGAACTGTGGCTATCAGAAAATAAAAACAGAGAATTTACCACCATCATCTCAGCCTTACAAGAAATTCTGGAGACAGTCCTGAATTAGGAGTAAATATCATGAACACACATGACATGACCAAATTCACTAACAGAGCAGGTAAAATCAGTATCCAATCATCCAAATGGCAGGTGTTAATTCTTATCTACCACTACTAACCTTGAATGTGAATTGATTAAATTCAACAGCCAAAAGACTTAGGTTGCCTGAATGTATTAAAAAAGCCAGGACCCCACTATATATTGCCTACAAGAAACTTAAAAATTTAAAATATATATAGACTGAAAGTGAAGGACTGGAAAAAGATATATCAGGTAAACATAAACCAAAAACATGCAGGAGTAGCTATCCTCATATCAGATAAAACAGACTTTAAATAAAAAGCTGTAAAAAAAAACACAAATAAGTATAATACAGTTTGAATAAATGGTTCAATTAAGTAAAAAAATAATTGTGTGTATGTGTTTGTAACCAACACTAAGACAACACACAGATATGTGCAGCAAATAAGACCTAAAAGCAGAGATGGACACCAATACAATAATGATGGGTGAGTTCAACACCCCTCTGTCATTAATAGATCTTCCATACTAAAGGGTATATCCCTGATAATAGAGCCAGAAAAGTGGAGTTTATGAACTTTGTCTAAACTGTGACTGACCCCTGAAATGTGCAAGTAGCCCTGACATCTCAGACCACTAAGAATTGAACCCGTATTTGAGGTGCAGGCAAGAGAGTTGATAGTCGTTTAGCAAAATAAACTGCCTATTTTTAAAAACTTGTACTTTCAGGGAAGCATATCATAATACAGAGTCTGTAATAAGTAATAGGTTAATAGGTAATTGGTAATGACTAGAAAGTAATCCAAATGTACTCAATATCTCTATCCCTGTCAATTCCTGACCCTGCCAACAAAGAGAGAGAGAGAGAGAGAGAGAGAGAGAGAGAGAGAGAGAAATACAGTAAAACATGGCATTTGCAAGAGAAATGGAACAGTGGAAAAAATAAAATTCCCAGATTTAAGAATTAACATGCTGTGATGTTTCTACCCAATGTTTCTTTCCTTTCTTATCCTCTGGGGTAGATTTGCATTGAATTCGAGCAATTCTCCTGCCTTTCCTACCTCTTGTCTATTTTTTCTCATAGGGTTTTATCTACTAGAATCCTTGCAATTTCAATCTCATCTTGGTATCTGCTTCTCTGAGGATCCGTTAACAAATGACCTGAGAAATCTCCAAGTCAGAACCAAAGCTCTACTACTGGTTCCCAAATTTTGGTGGTCTTTACACTTGCAGGTCTTATTAAAACATGAACACTGGGATCTGCCCATGGAATTTTGATCCTTAATTTGCATGACTAACAAGCTCCCACGTGATTCTGATCCTGCTTTTCCGGAGCCACACTTTGAGAACCACTAACTTCACTTTCAGTCTCCTGGGCCTCAGAATAGTAAGATGACAAGGGATTTCACCGATCATCAACACTACTATGGTTTCCAAAGTTTGTCCTGGGGAAACTGAATGCTTAAGGATGTGCTATCAGAGGTAAGGTAAAGGTTAAGAGGCAGAGAGCCAGGTTCCCCTCCTCCACTTCTAACCAGAGCATCTCTACTACTATCAGTTTTATATACTGGCATTTCACTTGACACAGGAGTTCAAATGATGAGAAAAGTATTTGAAAACAATGACTCTAATGAAACTCAGCCAAGCCTTTGCCTATAAAACCAAGGCGAATACCAACAACTTCTGTCTGGGCTGGCTGACCTGACTACACTGACCATCAACTATATTTTAAACAGCAGTGTCTTATGCCCTCATTATAACTTTCACATATATAGGTCTGCAATAACACTTTAGTCTCCAAGAGCTTTCTTACTTCCTTGACTCACACATTCTTTTCTCTCAACACACTGGAGAGACATTTTATCTTTCAGAAAGATGAAATAGCTATTAAACAAACCATTTCTAAGAAGCTTTTTCCCCTGGTCATGGCAGACCCCTTTCACTATATTTTTTCTCTATTGCAAGTTCAAAAACTGCCCAACTTATCTGACAGCTGCAATGCAGGAGAGAAAAACAGAGTTAGTAGCCAAAAGCTGCAGCGAACAATTCTACTTTCAGGCTGATGCTACTCTATGAATACACAAACACTTTTCATCATTTTTATGATTTTAAATATATTCCTGCTCCTCCACTAGAGCTTAGTTATTAAAAAACTAAATAAGTCTTATGAGCCTAGTTTTTTAAAATATTTTATAGGAAAAAAAGGCCTACATTTATGCCATACATGAGCACAATTATAATGCTGATTTGCGATAATCCAATAATACCATCCAGTTTTTACAAGCTAAGAGAAACATTACCCATGATTCACAATTAGTCAAGTACAGGTGATTCATTTTTAGAAAACCTAGGAGATTTTTAACTTCCTTTGTTTTATCATTCTATAATATGATGACTTAATGAATCAATACAAGTTATGAAATTAAAATACCAGGAAAAAGTAGCTTATGTTTTTCTATTGAGTAGAAGTTCTGACAATGAGCTTACTGGGATAAAGGTACTTACTTTCTACATTTTGAAACAATTAGTCATTTAAATATGCCATCTCCTCCATTATCCTTAGAAAACAAACAATAACCAGAAAAAAAAGAACTTGAAGGAGACTTAATCACCATCTTTTTAAAGTATAGAAGTTTAAAAATTTTTCATACTGGTGGTGATTTTAGAATGGGTATACATGAGGCAGAAAATTCAAAGAATTTACTCCAAATTTGATCCCAACATTCTTCCCAATTCCACTTATATCTTGTTGAAATATAGGCAAAATTCCTTAATGAGATAAGAACGGATGGAGTGAGGGAAAAAAATATTGAAAATTGATTCAAAGAATTGATTGGAATATCAGCTCTTACTTTAACAGCCACCCAATAGACTTGGGTACGACATTTACTCTCTCTATTACTCAGTTTCTGTATCTACACATCTGTGGCATCAACATAACTCCACAAGATTGCTTTGAGGATTTAATGGGTTAATCTCTCTGAAAGCAGATCCTGTAGTTATTTGTAATGCAAGGTACTCAATCAATGTCAGTTACTTGAATGTAGAAAGCTGATTCACAAACTGTCAGAAGATTGAACTAATAAGCCTCCCTCAAGATGACATGCATGCTCAGAAACAAAATTAGAATTAAAGATGAAAAAGGTTTGAAATTATTCAGAGATTTGTACTATAAAGAATCTCATTTGCTGTACAGGACAATTGGGGATTAAAGAAAGAGGTCAGTGAAGCGATAGATAAATATAACGTCATGTAAAGGTGTGCGTGGTCACATATACAAAGGGCTCCTGGAGTCTACAGAAAGCAGCAGCAGCCTGAGGTGAGGAGATGTGAGTATCCAGGGAGAGGTTTTGCTTTGTACAGAAACCCACTGAGGACTTGAGCTTTGGTTGTAAGTGGGAGTTCATCACACAGATGTGGCGGGGGAGGAGGAGGGAGCAGTGAGCATACTTGACAGACAAAAATATGTATGTGCTCACACAACAATTTCAGAACAACAGAATTTCATAAATTCACCGTGAAAAAATAAGAAAAAGCATCATATGTGAATAAAAATCGCCTATTTGTAACAATGTTACATGTAAGAAAATGGAAGAAGCAAGAAACATGAAAAAAACCTCAAATATCATATGTTCCAGAGGAAAGAGGACCTGGAGCCCAGGGGTCTGGTTCAAGTGTGGTTCTACCAGAGACTAAATGTGAACGGGGGGTAAAGCACTTCCAACTCTGAATCTCAGTTTTCTCAGCTCCAATCCTGGGAGCTGGCTTAGTAGATCATTAAGACACCTGTCATCTCTGAAACCCCCAGGACACAAGGATCATCAAAGCTCCATGTTTACATACTTATCAATAAAGGATTGGTAAAATATCTGGTGATTAAATTTGTGGTGATTGATTTTAGTTGTTTTGAAAACACTTCAGAATGATATATATATGTATATGCATATAATATACACACACACATAAATCATATGTATAATATGTATGTATATGAGTGTGTGTCTGTGTGTCACATCAAGTTATTCTGGGGAAAAACAGACTGCATAAAGTCACACCTGATTAAGGTGGATGGGGAGGGAGAGAAGGAAAGGAAAGGAATCTGAAATGTCTGCAGAGCTCATTAGTGCCCTGGTACCAAATGATTCAAGGACATCTTTGGCTTTGATTCAAACAGTTGTTCTGTTTTGAGCAACATGATGACAATCTAAAGATCCACAGCTGGACCCTGGAACAAATTCTCCTGTTGTAAAAGTGACAAATTTGCTGTATTGGTTCTATGACACAGGACTATTTTAGAATGAATCCTGTCAAAGCCAGGGGTCCAGAGGAGTTGCTTTATGCAGTTTTGGTAAAAGGTGGCGTTTGTTTTCAAGTTGCTGTGATATCAAGAAAGTTTGAGCAAGCAGTTTTGATAGGTCACAGCTCAAGCTGAAACAAGAAATGAACATCTGTGCTCACACATTTTGTTGGGTGGCACTTTTGTTATTCTAACCTCCTTCCTCAGCCTCTGGGTTCTCAGCCAGTTCTCTAAACAACACAGAGGTCACATATTCTCTAGATAAATCAGTTACCCACATGGCTTGTATTATCTTGTCTTGTTCCCCAAGACCTTGACATCACAATGTGTGCTACCAATGGCATCATTTGATTTGCAAATAAAGAAACATGCCAGGTCATTGTCATGTTCACATCTCCATCACCTTTCCTCAGTAGCAGTATCACCAAAATCTAAAGAACATCAGGGACCTCACATATCATCAATTTAGCTTTGTATTCTTTTTTAAAATATATTTTCATTTTTTATCTGAAGTGCAGAGAGACACAGAAACAGGCACACATACACACTTACAGAGAGAGAGAGAGAGAGAGAGAGTCTCCCATTTGTGGATTCACTCCCCAAATACCTGAACAGTGTAGCTGCACCAGGCCAAAGCCAGGAGCAGAAACTCCACTAAGGTCTCCAACATAGAGGGAAGAGATCCAGCTGCTTATGCCATCTCCTGCTGCCTTCCTGGGTGTGCAGTTGAATTGGAAGCAGAGGAGCTAGGACTTGAAACAGGTACTCCATACAGGTTGTAAACATCCCAAACTACATCTTAACCATTTTGCCAAGTGTTCGTCCCTTAAGAAAATTGTAATAGTTTAAACATCGCAATAATATATTGAGATTAGAATAATAAATTTCTTCATGGAGCGAGTTTTTTTTCCCCATCATTGCTTTTTAAGATCAAAGAAATTCTTCATTAAAGTTAGGCACAGATTAATTAAAAAAATATTTTCTACTACTTCCTTAAGCTCTTAAAGGGTTATTGTGTCACAAGTGTCCCTTCATAGACTTTCACACCAGCTCATCAGAATCATGTGGTGACTAACGAATAGGAAATGAACTATCAGAGAGTTAGTGATCCCCAGATATTTCTAGGAATGAATTCATCTATTTTCAAATGTAGACTATAAGCCCTGAGGAATTTTTTTGCATTGGGAGGCCAATGAAATATTTTATTTGCTATCAAAACAATAAAGTTGTTTCCCTTTCCCCTTGAATTTTTGCAAACAATTTTCTACACTAAAATTTGCATATATAGTGTAAATTTTCAGGAGCTTTTCTCGTGGAACCGTGTTTTCTCATACACCTTCCAACAATGACCACATCCAGACCAAAGCTAAGCACTGTGTAATGCTGAGCAGACCTGAGTCTGCAGCAAAGGAGACGCCACATTTAGGACAGCTGTCAGCAGTTGTTCAACACTCATCCCTCCCCTGTAATTATTCAGGAGTGAGGTTTGGAGGTAAATGGGCAAGCTTCTGATTCCAAAAGCAAAGAGAAGTCATTTGATTGCTACTTCACAAAGCCTTTGCAGAGGCTGACCACTGTCTGAAACTATTTCATTTCTATGTGAGTTGCTTACTAATCCTCTTCTACTGAGACACTTGAACATCATCCTACACATTCCTCCATAATCCCAGAAAATTTTAGAATACCACATATTCACACTTTATTTTTAAGGAACTGGTGCACTAGTGCCTGACAAAATCTTTTCTGAAGAAAGAAAAGTAGCTGGCTGATAGCTCTTGATGCCTTTAGCAGATTTAAGTTAGATTCAAGCCAATAGATTTTATCCACTTTGCCCTTTTACAATAGACATTTTCTTGAGCACATATTTTGCTAAAGATAATGTTGTAAATGCCACTGTTGATATGAAAACAGAAGTGACAGCTTTTTCTCTCAAAGATTTAATAGTTTTATCCAGGAAGAACTGTATACTACTGTGTACAGAAAGTTTAGATTCTAGAATTTTGGAATAGGAAATGACATGCATTTCCAAAATGCAGATAAATGGCATGGAACCCAGAACTGTAATTGTATGTAAGCTCATATTTTCTCATAATGTATTATGTAGTCAGACAAAAAAAAAGTAACAATAGATGATAATAAAATATTAATCTCATTTACATAGTGATCTTCAATACTTTCCTTTTTACTTTTTCTTTGGAAATTTTAATGCATTAGAGGTGCTATTACTTTAAAAAGTAGTTAACTCTTGCAGATAATTAAAATGAAGCAAATTTGCAAAGCACAATAAAATGCAATTACTGTAAAAGATCTCTTATAAAATCACTCAAATCAAACTACAAAGTCAAAGGACTTCTTTTTTACAGGCAAAGTTAGTGAGAGAGGGAGAGAGAGAGAGACAGAGAGAAAAGGTCTTCCTTTTCCGTTGGTTCACCCCCCAAGTGGCCCCTACAGCCAGCACATGGCGGCCGTCGCGCTGCGCCAATCCAAAGCAAGGAGCCAGGCGCCTCCTCCTTGTCTCCCATGTGGGTGCAGGGCCCAAGCACTTGGGCCATCCTCCACTGCACTCCTGGGCCACAGCAGAGAGCTGGACTGGAAGAGGAGCAACCAGGACAGAATCCGGCGCCCCAATCAGGACTAGAACCTGGGGTGCTGGCGCTGCAGACGGAGGATTAGCCTAGTAGAGCAGCAGCGCCAGCCGACATTTTCATCACATTCTAATCCCACTAGCCTAGTTTTACAGATGAGGCAACTGAGGCCCACAAATAAAAAGCTTACAGATGAAGAATTTCTGTCTCAAAGTCAAGGATTTTCTATTCTTACTTTAAACATAATTGTGATAGTTTGGTTATCTGATCCTCCAACTTAATGTAGAGCAAGTTAGAAAGAAAAGAAGGTCAACTTACTAAAATGAGATGCAATACTTACTATAAAGTCAAAGAGTTACCAACAGTGAAAGAAGAAATTGGAGAGAAGACATCAGAAACATTACAAAATAAAGACATTGCACACATCACATAATTATAGCAGTCATCAGGAGACATCTAATTTAAAGGCAAATGGCTCTATGGACACAGCTAGCTCCTCAGGGTTTGGCTGCATGTGAATCTATCTTTTTTGTCTCCTCTTATTCCATTCTCCTCCTCCCTCACTAAGCTCCAACCACACTATTCCTCAGTTCTACAAAAGTTGCCAAGTGCCTTCCCACTTCAGGGACAGCCCTCACTGTTCTCCAAACTTGGAACCTTCTCATCCTATTCTTCACATGGCCAGGATCTAGTTTTTTAAGACTCAGTTGATAGAATAACTGATACTGAATAAGTATTCACCAAACATTTGTTAAATAATTTAAATATATCTATAATATTAACCACATGTTCTGCAGAAAAAAGGAGATATTTAATATATTTTTAAAAGATCTTTAGTATATTCTTAAAAAGCAGAGTAAAATAAGACTATCCATCAAAAAACTGTTTAAAATAAGTCTATTTTAAGAATAAAAGCAATAGCAATGTCAGATAACTAGAAAAATTCTTATTTTTTTGTAATATAATGCAATCACCATGGACTTGCTGCCCTAAAATAGGAACTTATCCTGAAATCTACATTTTCCTTGATATGAAAGAAAAATTTATAGAAAATTTTATATAACAGTGTAACCACATAACTTTCATTTTTATGGCAAGCCACACATCAGTAACTCTGGGTACTATTTGGTGAGAAAATAACTTCAAAAATTTCTACCTAACAATTTTTATAATTAAGTGAATAAAAATGATATCAACATTAATGTTTAGAGCAGGATTGGAAGCTTACTAGGAGTAAAACATGTTTAAAATGATGTGATTATATTCAGGTTATACAAAGGCCAAAGGAACCAAAGTGTCTGATTATTTTTGATATGTGTAATATAACTAAACTATCAATGAATTCAAAGTTCATTTTTTTAGTGATCCTTCCACATTCTAAAGAAAATAAAACCCCACATTTCTATCTTCTCAAGGATTTGTCAACCCAAGTTGCTCAGTTCACAAGTCTAAAGATGGTCCCTCTCTGCCCCAGCTGTGCCAATTCAACCTGGAATAGGAAACATTGAGTTCTGACACCCTCCAGAGCTACCAAGATTGTATGATGGAAATGAAACTGACAGTTCTGTCAGGGATGTGAGAAGCAGAATCAGATCCAGCTCCTTCCTGCAGAGATGTGCTGGCTCTCCAGAGCTAAAGATAATAGAAGAAAATTTAGTGGGTAAAATGAGCAGAGACAAGTCAAAGACATGGGGGAGACACTGAGTGAAATGAAGACATCTCACACATCACTGCTCAGGTGAAGGGTACCTTTGCCAAAGGTTTATCAACCACTGGAAGAAAAGGAGGGCCAAGTGTCTCCTTCAGACCCTTACATTTAGATCGCACCTCTTTACAATGCAAAATTCATGACCTCCCCCGCCCCCACCATCTCTTCTCCCTATTGTGATATTGTAGGTCCTTGGCAATGTATGTATATATCCTGTGATGAGGCTCTTAGTGATTAAAGTCCCATTTCTATTATAAATTAAGTGCTTGATTTTTTTAAAAGCCAAATTAAATAAAACCTCAACAAATCTATATAAAACATTGTATGCTCTTCACATCAGCAAATATTTACCTAAGAATATGTTCTGGTTCCTGAAGGGCCATCCCTCCCCACGATGTCACTTTCCAGGCAGATGACATTGTGCACAAGCCACGCCACCTGTTCATGCTCTGCAAGGCAACAGAGTTGGACATGGTAGCACCCTGAACCTGTATAGATTTGAAAGTTCTACTCCAGTGAAAAAGTCATCCTCTGAGAGCTGAGGACCAAATTTTCTTTGCAAATGTTCTTAAAGCAGTCACAGAAATAGATTTTTCATTTTCTACAAGTTTTTTTGCAGCTTAGTGATGGATTTAAAAATTAAGAAACTGAATACAATATCAAAAAATAACCATTTGACTACTTCTAACTTTTCACTGAATTAAATGTGTTTCTCCATATGTCCAAAGAGATATGATCTTTCTACCTGAGGGAAAAAAAAAGAAGTAGGGACGGCTCTGTGGTGCAGCAGGTTAACGCCCTGGCCTGAAGCACATCCACATCCTATCTGGCTCTCTGCTATGGCCTGTGAGGGCAGTGGAGGATGGCCCAAGTCCTTGGGCCCCTGTACCTGTGTCTCCACTACTTACCCTCTCTCATAAGATGTCATAATTTGCAAAAATGGAGACAGTTCAAATACCTACTCCAGAAAATGTTGCCACCTAAAGTTACACTTCTGTCTGCAAGTAAGTCCCTAATAAATTATATTCTGTATACTTCCAGATTTGTCCATCTCTTTGTGGCACCTTCTGCTTTTGGTGGCCTGTTCTCCATAGTGAATTTTCCAGAGCCCTTCACAGGAGATTCCACTCCACAGCACTTCCTGTAGTTTCACAAGGTCGTGGTGCTGCTGCCTTGGAAATTGATTCTGATATTTTACATTTGGACACAACCCCCTCCTGTCTGCAGGAGTTACATAGGCTGCACTTCCAGTAGGAAAACACAACTATTTGGAGAAACCTACTGACAGTTGCGGTGGCTGCTGTACATCTGTGATGTGTTAGAATGTTGGCCAGTAAAGAAGAGAGAGTGAGAATGACTGTGAAAGAAAAACTGATGGTGGATTAATGTTCCCCGAGTCACTTCCTTGATGGTTCTCACATTAAAGTACTTGCACAAAAGGCCTGAGGACCAGGAGAAGGAAGCACCATATCCATAGTTAAATGCCCATAGTGCAAGAAGAAAAACCTATCCATGTTGTATTAATATTTTCAGTAATTTTTCAGATAATATCGAGACCTGTAATGGTTACAGTGTGGTTAGGAAATGAGCGGTAATGAACAGTGTTGGATCATTTCATCTTCTAAGAAAAAAATCACGAACAAAGTCTAATGATTATCCCTAGCAAATAAAATATTGCAGACCACAAAATGGTTTGCCATGCTAATCCATTTGAAGCATAAACAAACACATATTTTCAGACACACATACACACACATACACACACGCACACGCCTTCATGGAAACATACTCAATGCTGAAAGAGTTAATTTAGGCCTTGAAGAAAACCTGCTTTAAGCACTGGTTCAAAAGCTCTTAAATAGCAGGAAAATCAATACACTTTTATCAGACTTCAGTGTTTATGGAAGCAATGCAAAACAGGATTTTGTTAAATGTATATATTATGCCAGATCAAATGTAAGTTAAAACATCTGTGTCCAAGTTAATCTCAGATACAGTATGGAGATTATTTGAATTGTGCATTTCCTTTTGTGACCTTTTTAGATGTGGTTGTGGAGGGAGAGGCAGGGAATCATTTTCTTAAGCTTTTAGTTGTCTGCAACAGTGCCAATAGTCAAACATAACAGCAATTTTTTTTTAGGTTACCTGGATGAATAACAAAAAGTAAAGAAAACTCCTTTAGTAATATCAAAATACTATTGTATGGGGAATCTTAAAAAATAAAATATAGAGACATAAATAGAGGTATGTGCAGCTATGATTGCCATAGGCTGTCTGTGACAAAATTTTCAATTTAAAACATTTTTATGAACAATAATCACATTCTGAAAACGCATACACAACTTGCTAGTGGATTCTATAACTTCCCTGATAAAATAAGCCTTAAGACATAAGCAAATATAATATACTTAGCTTAATATACTGATGTTTTTAACAATAAATGTTTTTAAAATCTTATGAAAAGTCCTTGATTCTTGTTTGTAGGAGACAAGAAAACAGGAACTGAAGTTGATGGAAGCTTTCTTTTTTTAGCTCTGTTTTTAAGGGATCAGACATCTGTAATTCAAATTCATTTTGATTGAAACAATAAATCTGATTAAATTCTGAAATTTCACTTCAAAAAGTGTAAGAGTGAAATTCATGGGACCCCTCAAAGTAAATGACAAGGCTGGTCTCTGAAATATGTCAGGAACACATTAACACTATGTAAAAATAACTGCACAGCCAACCCAGAGTCACAGTGGTCGAATATCCTGAAAACAGGGCTCTAGGAAAGGAGCTATAAATCTAATATTGATTTTATTTTTGGTAAGTAGCAAGGGCTTGTGATTGAATCTCCTTAATCAACATTTTGGTGCAATAATGTATTTTTTTCCTTTGTTTGGTTGATTATGTGCTGGGCAAAAGGCATGAACCCATGATGAAGAAAACTGCATTGTAGCTGATCCACATGCGCCAGTCATTTAACAACCCACAAACATTCACTGAATATATATTATATTCAGGGTCTATTCTAGGTGCTAGTTATATAATCATAAGCAAAACAAAAAATACCTGACATCATGAGGATTGTATTTTAATGGAAAAAATGTTGGGTGCTGATGAGTATCATGAAGAAAATGAAGAAAGGAAAGAGAAGACAACAAATGATGCATGTCATTAAAATAGGGCTGTCAGAACAAACCTGTCTGTTGTGGCTGCAGTTGAGCACAGACATGAATAAAATGAAAGACTGATTCCCACAGCAGTTTAGCGAAAAGGATGTTCCAAATAGATACAGTGGGAAATATAAGAATGCCAAAGCATGAGCTGTCTTGGTGTAACTGATGACCATCAAAAGAATCAGAGGGGTTGGCGCAAAGAAAGAACGTTGGAAAGAGGTAGGGTTTAAGGTAGAGAGCTAACTGGGGCATGGCCATTCTAGTCTTGGAAATCCTACTGATTTTAAAGGACAAGTCATTAAGGGGTTTGAGCAGAGGAAAGGCAAAATGATCTTGCAGCCAATGACTAGGGCAGACCAAATGACTAAGGCTTCTACCTGAAGTAGAACAATGAAATCATAAGCACAACTCTTAAAGCATTATGCAGCATATAATAAATGTTCACTGATGGTTTGTTGAATGAAAGAAAAGATGAATTAATATGACTGTGATAGCCTATATCCAACAAAAAATTATCTACCATTAGATCTTTATTTGTATAAACAAACCATGTTCCCTTTTGTACAGAATACTCCCTGATACTATAATAATTTAGCCACTTTAAGTCATCAATATGTTTCATAAGTTAGTTGACTAGCAGATTTGACCCAAAATGCCTATAATAAGAAAACAAATTTCTTAACTGCCTGGGTTAAGGAAGATCTAGAGAATAAGAGCTATACATTAGATTCTTTAGAGAACATGAGTAATAATAAAAAATTGGGAGGATGCTACCAAAAGGAAAAGATGACAATGATGAGTTATGCTTACTTTTCCAGTACACAAAAGCTAGCCCTGGTAATGACACCTGCCCACATCCAAAATATATCTCTAGTATCATGTCATTTCTTCAGAATCCAGTTTTTGTCTCTGAAAGGTTTCGTTATCAGTCCTGGATTAATCCTCTTCCCAGAGTACAGGAAGTTCGGTTTGGTACTCCTTATTAAGGACAAAGCAAGTGCTTTTTACATAGGCCAGAGTAACCTTGCGACTTTTGGAGGCTGAAAATATATCTCCATTCTCAGCATACAAAAGGCTGCTCTGATGTCATAAATGTTTCTTGGAGTGCCCAATTTACTGGCCAATTGGTTACTAGGAGAAAATCAGCTATTAGGGAGACCTTTCTCCTTCTACACTTGGACACAGGAAGTTGGGTCTAGCCCTTCTGGGAAAGGGCATTTAACAAGCATCATTGACCCAGGGCTTAGTAATATTAAGCCCTTTTTAGCTTATATAATTATCTTCATTCTGAAGATATTAAATGGTGGTCTAAATGATGGACATATCTTCAAAGGAAAATAACTGAGATTCTGATTCATGACTTAAGGCAAGTAAACAGAATAAACTGGAATTAATTCTTGTAAATAATAATTTCAAGCATATTCCTTTCCCTATCATACATACATGTATCTTTTTATTGAGAAATAACTTTTTATCATTAAAATATTCAGGGTTATTGCTTAAGACTTTGTATATTCTTAACAAAAATAATTTATAATTCAAAATCCACAGAAAAGAAGTAGTAACATCTTGTATGTTTCTTTCTAGTCTTTCATAGCTATTTATAAAATGCACTTATGCTATCCATGTATTCAACTCCTTCTCTTGTTTCACAAGGACTTTGGGTGACCACACAGCAAATATTATATAATGGTTTTAAAAGTCATCTATTGCATAGAGTAGGATGCATGTCTCACAGGCAAATATTCCAATTTGTTACATTAGCTTAGGCTTGGGCTCAAAGAGTTTCTTTGCAAAAGCCTCAAAGTTCTTCAATAAAATTCATTTTAGGGAATGAGTGGTTAGCCATGGAGTTAAGATGCTCACATCAGAGTATCTGGTTCTATTCTTGGCTCTAGATCCTGATTCCAGCCTCCCACCAATATGAGGTGGGAGTGATAACTCAAGTAACTGGGTTCCTGTCCTTCATATGGGAGAACTGGATTGTGTACCCAGCTCTTATCTCTTCCCCAGTCTGGCACCAATCCTGTTGTGACCACCATGGGAGTAAATGGATAGGAACTTGTTTTCTCTCTCTTTTCCTCTCCTTCTTCCCTTCCCTATCCCTCTCCAATAAAATTTTTAAAAAATCATTTGCGTGCTGTTTCCATTCAGAAATAGAAAGTTATAAGAGGCCTTTATCCTAGCAATGAGAAAAGGCCAAATGATCTACAGATAATGACTTTTCTTGAGCCTAAAAACTAATGTAGCATGGAAACCAGTTGAACCAGATTCCAGATTGACAAGCCCCTTTGAAAGAAAAGATTCACAAACTGTTGCACCTTTTGTGGATACTTAGGAGGAAGAGGTGACTGTCACAAAAGCAGGTAAGAAGAAAATAACTAGAATATTCACAAATTCTAAATGTCGGAAGTTAGAAGAGCATGAGCATAACTGGAAACTACACGGGAAGGGGAATCTCCTTGGCATTTACCCCATGCTTGTGAGAAACATGGGAACAGGACAGTGGCTGGAGAGAACCCTTTTAATAGCACACGCATGCAGGAAGTGTTCCTGGGATCAAGAATTAAAGCCCACGCATTTCCTTGGAAACTCCCTCATGAAAGTACAAGCCTTAAGCCACTAGAGAGGGCATGCAATGCCTCAAATATTAAAGCCAACACAAAGATCTATATTCTAGTTTGTTCCATTATAACATCAAATTCAACATGTTCAAAATGGAACTAACTCATTTTATTCCTCTTAAAACCTCTACTATGGGGCTGGTGTTTTGGTGTAGCAAGTAAAGTTGCTGCCTGAGATGCCAACATCCCATCTGTGTGCCAGTCCATGTCCTGGCTGCTCCACTTATGAGCTAGTTCCCTGCTAATGGCCTGGGAAAAGCAGTGGAGGATGACCCCCACGTTTGGGCCCTTGCCACCTACATAGGAGACCCAGATAAAGCTCCTGGCTGCTGGTTTTAGCCTGGTCCCGTGCTGGCCATTGTAACCATTTCAGGAGTGAATCAGTAGATGGAAGATATATATATATATATATATATATATATATATATCCCTTTCTCTCCATCACTCTTTCAAAATAAATAACTAAATCATTTTTTTTAAAAAGGAGTTTTTGAAAAGAGGAACTATTGGTTGTTGTTTTCTCCCTTTGTATAATGGAGGAACCATTCCCATTCCATATTTTCATGACCTTAAGTAATTTCATGACCTTAAATTATTGGTCATAGTAATTTCATGTTAAAAGTTTTTTTCAGTAACTATTGTGTACTTTCTGTCTTATGCTAAGTAGCTACAAGGATACTTCAAAAAGTCCATGTCTCTTTGTCTCTCTCTTCCTTGAATTCTTTCAAATGAATAAATAAATCTTTAAAATATACTCTACTCTATTCCTTAACAACTAATGGTACTCCCATTCGTCCAGTTAGCATACCACGAACTTTGGAGTTCAGTGTCTATTTTATACTTTTAAAATTTAACACACTATAATTTTTTGCTACATTCATATCATATGAAGATATTATATACATATGCAAGCATACTATTTTTCTTTAAACAGATATTAATATCACAAAGTGAAGGATTCATGAAAATGATCATAATGTGAGAGAAAATAGTATATTGTCATGCACATGGTGTCATTCAGTGAAGCAATATTTATAACTGTATACTAAATGACCTTCACACAATTTTTATACTCTCTCTATATTAACTTCCACAAGTAAGAGTAAACATGTGGCATTTGTCTTTCTTGGTCTGGCTTATTTCACTTAATATAAAATTTCCAGGTCTATCCATTTTGTTGCAAATACAAGGATTCCATTTTTTATGGCTGAGTAAAATATTCCACCATGTATAAAATTTTTTGTAAAGATTTATTTATTTATTTGAAGGTCAGAGTTACTCAGAGAGGAGAAGAGGAGAGAAAAAGAGAGAGAGACAGAGAGAGAGAGAGAGAGAGAGAGAGAGAGAGGTCTTCCATCCGTTGCTTCACTCCCCAATTGGCCACAATAGCTGGAGCTGTGGGTCTCCCATTTGGGTGCAGGACCTGGGCCATCTTCCAGTGCTTTCCCAGACCATAGCAGAGAGCCAGATAGGAAGTGGAGCAGCCAGGACATGAATTGGTGCCCATATGGGATGCCGGTACCACAGGCGGTGGCTTTACCCGCTACACTGCAATACCAGCCCCAGAATTTCCTTCTTTGTAAACTGTGAATACTATTCCATTGCATGTATGTATGCCTCATCATACTTTTGAAAAGAAATCAGCATATGTGTCCAGCATAAATTGTAAAAGAGATGATCTAATGGTGCAGTGAAGTAATTTACATCATGTATAAACCAGATATTGTCTTAGTATCAAATTCACTATTTATGCATGGTCTCTGAAATAAGAAAATATTTAGCACTGATGGCATATAATATGAATTTCAATGCAAAATAATATTTTTCTTATAATAACTTGTAAAATGCCTTATTCATTGATTGATAACTTTTTTCCCTTTAACAATGTTAGAATTCTTTATTTGCTATGTCATAGGTTCTACTGGCTTTGGATTATTTTGTAGAAATGTTGACTATTCAGTTCCCTAAGTCGTCCACAAAATACAAATCAATAGAATTTGAGAAAACATCAGAACAAAATGAAATTGAAAACAGCAAGAGAAGGAGTAAATGGAAAGTGTAACAAACACTTCTTAAAGATACAGTCATGTATATAAATATTTAGATTAAGTACATACTTTCCAATATTCACATATGAATCATGAATATTCTTTAAGCCTAAAGAATTTTAACATGTTTATTATTTTAAAAAATATTATACTTAGTATAATAAATTTAAACATTATACAGATACATAAAGAAAAACAAACCAGTGCAAATTCAACTGTCCTGAAAACTTCTTAGATTTTGAAGACCATTTTTACCTCTATGCTATCGAAATTTCTTTTGGGTGCAGAACATTGTGTTGGGCTTCACGAGCAATGAGGAAAAAAATGAATGTTCCTGTTTTACTTGAGATCAAGATAAATCAAACTTCAGTTTTTCAACTGTCTATATTCCACCTAGTAGAGATTTATGTAGTTTTCAATTTAAAATTTCCCCTTAATTTCTTTTCTTTTTTTTAAAGTTTTATTTAATAAATATAAATTTCAAAAGCACAATTTGCTGATTACAGTGGCTTTTCCCCCCATAACCTCCCTCCCACCTCCAACCATCCCATCTCCCACTAACCTCTCCCATCCCATATTTATCAAGATGTAACCTTATCAGCAGTTTATTTTTGGATGTTTGAATTATAGCCATTAAAACTGAAGTAAGGCGATATACCACTGTGGTTTTTATTTTCATTTCTCAAGTGGATAGTGATTCTTAGCATTTTTTTCATGTTTTTTGATTCTTCATCCATCTGACCCCTTGTTCCTTACAACAAAATTGTTCCTTCTTCCTGAGTATCTCTCAGACCTAAGAAGGAGAGCCTTATAATTCCCACCATGATAACTAAGTTCTCTAGAATTTCTGTTATGATTTCATTCCCTAAAGATTTAGTCCTCAAAGTGAAATTGGTTCTTCTTCCCAAATATTTCCCAAACCTAAAACAGAAGAGCCTTTTAATCACCTCTGTTCAGGCCCTTACCACTATCTCCTAGCTTACTAATTGAAATCTTGCCTCCAGTTTCTACCTTTCCCACATTGATCAATTTATGTTCCTTCTTAATTTTTTCAAACTTTGGACTGGCGTTGTGGTGTGGAGAAAATTAAGCCTTTACCTGCAACTCTAGCATCTTGTATGGGTACCAGTTCAAGTCCTGGCTGTTCCACTTCAGATCCAGCTCCCTGCTAATGTGCCTGGGAAAGCAGAAGATGACTCAAGTCTTTGGGCCCCTGAACCCATATGGGAGACCCAGAAGAAATTCCTGGCTCCTGGCTTCAGCTGGCCCAGCCTCAGCCATTGTGGCCAACTGGAGAGTGAACCAGTAGATGGAAGATCTCGATCTCTCTCTCTCTTTCTCTCTCTTTCTCTCTCTTTCTCTCCCTCTCTCCCTCTCTCCCTCCCTCCGTCTCTCTCTCTCTATGCCTTTCAAATAAATAAAATAAATCTTTAAAAAGTTTCAGACTCTCTCTACATCCTGCAAGATGAATTCCAAATTTCTCAGCACAGCAGAAAAAACCCAACTACCTTTCAAATTGCCTTGCCCACACCATGGTCCCCCTAAACCCTATGCACTAGCCACAGTGAACAAGTCATCATATACCCTCTTACATCTCACCATGTAATATCCCTTCTTGCCTTTTCTACTTGGTAAACTGAAAGTCAAGTTGTAAAACTCAGCTTAAGTATTTCCTCCTCTGTGAAACTGCCCCTGAGCCCCTCCCCCTCAGTCTTGTACTTCATGTTTTCTTCCCTGCTAAACTGTGATACCCTCAAAGTAGGTCTATTGTTGTCAGTTTTCATTCCTATTAGTAACTTCAGGTCCTAGCACAATGCCTAGAACATATGGAGGTTTAGTATCTTTGTTAAGTGTATTTTAATCCAAAAAAAAAAAAAAGAAACAGATATGGCAACTTTTTCCAAAACTCAGTTGCAGTAAATATTAAAAATGAGTTAAGTGTGTTCAATGGAATGCAATCTAGTACTCCAATTTAAGATGAAATATGTTTTGTTTCATTTTTAAAGATTTATTTTATTTATTTGAAAGACAGAGAGAGAGAGGTAGAGACAGAGAGAGAGGTCTTCCATCCCATGGTTCACTCCCCAGATGGACGCAACAGCTGGAGCTGCACTGATCCGAAGCTAGGAGCCAGGAGTTTCTTCCGGGTCTCCCACATGGGTGCAGAAGCCCAAGGACTTGGGCCATCTTCCACTACTTTCCCAGGCCATAGCAGAGAGCTGGATCAGAAGAGGAGCAGCCCAGACTAGAACCGGCGCCCATATGGGATGCTAGCACTTCAGGCCAGGGCTTTAACCCACTGCACCACAGCGCTGACACCATTGTCTTCTGTTTCTATCTAGGAGTTCCAGATATTTTATAAAAAGGGAACCAAATTCTCTCACTCTATATAGAGAAGGAAAAAAAAAAAAAACATAATGGCCTTTCTACATAGGTTTTGCCATTCTAGCTTTGGTGAAGTAGATGTACTTCATCAGAGCATCATGGCACTGCTAGAATTTTGTAGCAAGTTTCCTTTGCTAATCTAGGTAAAAAGGATTGTACATAGGCTTGACCCACAAAGGAGTACTATAGGAAGGGTATGTCTTAGTGATTGCATTCCTATTGCATTCAAATATGGGCAACGCTGTTAAAGAAAGAACAATGTGATAATCATCACTTATTTTCAAGTGTTGCATATTTGTTTCAACAAATTTCAAAACATTTCCCAAAGGATTTTAAAGAAAGTCACCAAGTATGTTTAACAAAACAACATATGGAATGCTAATTTTGTTGTGATGCTATACTCTAATACAGCAAGAAACAGATTTTTCATAAAATCAGCAGATTTGCAAACACTAATTAGGAAACATTTAAAACTATCAAGGTCAATTTGAAAATCCATTTTGAAAACAAATATTTCTAGTCTTGTTAGTTATAGTAATTTCCCATCAGGGATTCATTGCATATCAACAAACTTCCACTATGCAAGTTTTGCAGTGCAGGTAAACAAATAAAAGCATTTTTCCATTTTCAATACAAAGACAAACAGTAAACAATTTGTCTCTGTCAGTATAATCTCTACTCATGAACCTAAAATCCTGGGAATATAAGATTTCCACTTACGATACATCACTCCTAAGAGATTTCTCCAGGAGCTATGTGGATGTCATAAAGAAATGTGCTATTATACTATCACCCCTCTTCAAGAAGGGCTCTCTGCCTTGTGTAGAAAAGACAAGGAGCCTAAGAAACCACCTTTACAAGTCACATCTCAAGGCTGTCCTTTGTCTTAAGGCCATTCTTCTTGCTTCCCTATTTAATGGCCATATCACTGTCTGCAAAATATTCTGCCCCCAAAAGTGCTGGTGGAGGGGGAGAGGATATATACTCACATATCTATATATGTTAGTGTATATTATGTGTGTATATGTGTTCACATGTATTTGTGTGTGTCATTTTCCAAACACTGATATTTTCAACAAGAGTGTATTGATTAAATATTCATATGGACAACCTATATGTATCCTCAGTGCCACCGACCTCTCATCATAGCTAACCACAGGACAAAGGAAAGGGATGTATTATATTGCACCCTCCAAGAGCAAAGCTGCTAGTAACATTAAAATAATTTAAACAGAATAATTCAAAACAAACCAACCATTCACCTAAGAACCTGAGACCAATAACAGGAGAAGAGCTGGCTGGAATCTAAACAGCAAAGATTAATCACATATCTAAAGTGCACAGCGTTTTATATTAATTAGTTTGACATATTTTTGGTTTACCTATTTATGCCTTACCTTGTTCCAAAAGGACTTGAATTAGTTTTTTTGTTTTGTTTTTTATGAAACCTGTGAGACTGACTAAAAGTTTTGAAAGATGTTATTAAACATGATATGACCTTTTATTGTTTTTGTATTCCTTTTCCCTATTTATTTGAGAAGCACAAAGACTGAGAGGGAGAGAGCGAGAGCGATAGAGAGCAAGGGACTGAGAGAGACAGACAGAGAGAACCTATCCACTGGCTCATTCCTAACCGCATTCCTCAAATACCTGCAACAGCCAAGGACTAGATGGGCTGGGCTGAAGCCCCAGGCAGAAATGGAATGGATAGAGAAACTCAAACCTACATAGAGAAACAAACTCTTACATGGGTTGCAGGAAACCCTCCATGTGAGTCATCACCACTGCCTCCCAGAGGTTGCATAAGTAGGAAGCTGGACTTCGGTGTTAGAGCTACTTATCAAACCCAGACAATCCAATGTGGCATCTTAACTGGTATCTCACTACTGAGTTAAATGCCCACTTCTGTGTTCCTTCTGATGTCACAGCATACACTCATACTTGAATGGGTCAATCTTTTGTTCCACAGATCCATGGCACTGCATTGCCCAAAGACCAAAAAGTCTTCAAGATGATACAAAATTACAGAAAACAAAGATGCAAAAGTATGTCAAAATAAATGTTACAGAGATAGATAAAAATGTCAATTGACTCGTCTAGGAAAACAGTCTTACAAACAAATACACTTTCTCTTCCCCATCTTCTTCCATTCCATCATTTATAATTTTTTTAAATGAGAAGATCTGAGACTACGGAATGGGAAGGACAGTCTTACCCAATGGGTGGCTCTATCAGATTTCATATACTATGATATCTAGGACATTTGCCTATAGATAAAACAAAGAGCACAACAACTAAGACATATAACAGTGGAACTTTAAAAACATTACTCATTGCTAAGTCTAAAACACTCAAATACAACATCGTAGCAATTGCCAATCTAAATTAGAGTTTGTGAGCTTTTTTAAAGTCCCTCTTTCGGGCAACTTTTTAGCTCTAAGGAGTGATGTGATATGTAAGAAGATGGAGCATCTGCCTGGTGACCAATGTGCCTATGAGCCCATACCAAAGGGCCCTGTGAGGATCACTTTAAAAAATCATAAACAGAAAAGAAGAGTTGAAAACCCTAGGCTCAGATGGCTTTATAACATCAATAATTAAAATGGTCTCATTGCACTTATGGTATTATTGCAAATTTTGTCTAAGTGTAAAGACTTCTCAAATAATCTAATTATAACCTTATTTACTCCTATTTATACACACTGGGGTTTTTTCTTACGCTTTTAATTGAATGTTTACAATTCACAGTTCTCCAGGTACTTTGTTTAAATGCCCATAGACAATTCGCATGTATGTATGAGATTACTTCACAGATTTCATGGAAAATTAGATTAGAGGGTGGTTATTTCATTGCAGGCATTTTTGAAATTCATGTATAGTCTTTTCATAATACCTTCTGTAAATGTTTTGAAGGCCCTGTCATACTTTCCTCTAGAGAGAGAAACTTTAATGGACAGATATTAAAGTTCCAGAGGCAGAATAAGAACAGCAAAATGGAACTCCACACATAATAAAATTAATTTTATTGACTGTGGTAAAATATACATAAAAATTGCCATTTTTACATTTTAAGGGTATAATTCCATTAAGTACATTCAAAAAGTTGTACAATCATCACCAGATTTTTTACTATCCCAAACAGAAATCCTATATCCAATAAACAATAACTTTTCACTCTACTCCACTTCAGTCTCTAGTAACCTGAATTTTATTTTCAATCTCTATAAATTTGCCTATTCTGCATAACCATTATTATAGTTTGACATGATTTGGTTCCCCAACTCATGCAAACATTTAAGTCTTAAGTCTTAAGTTAGTGGAACTTAGAGTACAAACTTGATCCAGTTATGATGAATGCAGGTAAGACCTTTGAGAAGTGACTGGATTGGAATAGGTTGCTAGAGTGGAGCCCATAATTAAATCAATAGTTTTTATAAGGAGAAACCACAGAGATGAGCATGTTTGCTGTCTTTGTTTCCTGGTTCCCCATTTGACCCTCTGTAGTTGTCCTGCCATGCACCACACTCACCAGATGCCAGACAAAATAGACTGCTTAATCTTGGACTGTGAACCTCCAAAACCGTGAACCAAAATAAACCTCCTTAAGTAACTTGTGCCTTGTCTTATAGTTGAAAAAAATGACTAATACAGAAAAGCACACAAATAGAATCTTAAAAATATTTGTCCTTTTTTCTACTTAAAACAATATTTCACAGCTCATTCATGTTGCAGCATATATCAAAATTTCATTCATTTCTATGGTTAAATACTATTCCCATGTGTATTAAATTTCAGTTTGACCATTCATCTATTGATGTACATTTATATTACTGTTTTCATCTTTTGGCTATTATGACTAATATTGGTATGATCATAGTATATGAGTACCTGCTAGAGTCTCTGCTGTCCATCTTTTTTGCATATTCCTAGTGGAATTACTGAATCATATGGTAATTCTATATTTAACTTCTATAGAAGCCACAAACTGTTTTGCATAATAATTACACCATTTTACTTTCCCACTTTGTATAAGGGTTTCAATTTCTCCACATTCTTGCCAAAACCTGTAATTTTCTGATTCTTTTTTTTTTCTGTAAAAAACAGGCAAATGGGTATGAGGCAGCATTTTATTATGATTTGACTTGCATTTCCCTAATGAACATTTTTTCATCTACTTATTCACCATTTGTATATGTGTTTAGAGAAATGTCTGTCCAGGTCCCTTAACAATTTTTTGTTTGTTTTTTTTTTTTTACAGGCAGAATGGACAGTGAAAGAGAGAGAGAGAGAGAGAGAGAGAGAGAGATCTTCCTTTTGCCGTTGGTTCACCCTCCAATGGCTGCCAAGGGCAGCGCATTGCGCTGATCTGAAGCCAGGAGCCAGGTGCTTCTCCTGGTCTCCATGGGGTGCAGGGCCCAAGCACTTGGGCCATCCTCCACTGCACTCCCTTGCCACAGCAGAGAGTTGGACTGGAAGAGGGGCAACCAGGACAGAATCCGGCGCCCCAACTGGGACTAGAACCCCGTGTGCCAGCGCCGCAGGTGGAGGATTAGCCTATTGAGCTGTGGTGCCAGCCCTTAACAATTTTTTAATTGGGTGAGTTTTTTTGTTGTTAAGTTGCAAGATTTTTTTTAGATTCTGGATATTAATCCCTTAACAGATACATGACTTACAAATATTTTCTCTCATTCTGTGTGCTCATTCTCTTGACAATGTCTCTTTTAAAACATTTTAGGGGTATAGCACTGTAGTGTAATAGGTTAAGCCTTCACCTTTGGCCCCAGCATCCCAAATAGGCACTGGTTCAAGTCCCAGCTGCTCCTCCTCTGACCCAGCTCCCTGCTGATGGCCTGGGAAATCAGTGGAACATAACCCAAGTGCTCAGGCTCCTGCACTCTCATGAGAGACCAGGAAGAAGCTCCTGGATCCTGACTTTGGATCAGCACCGCTCCAGCCATTGCAGGAATTTGGGTAGTGAACCAGCAGATGGGAGGTCTCTCTTTGTATCTCCCTCTGTAAATCTGCCTCTCAAATAAATAAATCTTTTTAAAAATTTTAAAGTATGGTTTATTTATTTAAGAGTGACAGAAAAAAATAACAAAAAAATTAAAAAGATAAAAAGAAAGAGTGACATAGAGTGAAGTAGAGAAAAATAGAGTAAGACTTTCTATCTACTCGTTCACTACCCAAGTGGCTGCAACAGTGAGATCTGGGCCAGGCCACAGCAAGAGTCAGGAACTCCATCCAGATTTCTCACATGGATATCAGAGGTCCAAGTAATGGTCTATCCTCCACTGGCTTCCTGGTTGCATCTGCAGGAAGCTGGATTGGAAGTAGAGCAATCAGTACTCCAATCAGCACTGCAATATAAGATTCCAGTATCACAAGTGGCAACTTCATCTGCTGCATCACAACTCTGGTCCTGATGGGGTTTTTTGATGAAGTTCAATTTACCTGCATTCTATTTTGTTGCCTGTGCTTTTTGGCATCAAAGCCAAGAAATCATTGCCAAATTCAATGTCATCAAGATTTTTCTGTAATCTTTAGTTCTTAGAATTGAGTTTTTTGTCCATGGTGAAGTAATTTTTGTACAAGACAAGGATCCAAATATAAGCTTTTGCATGTGTAGATCCAGTTTTCCCAGCATTTTGTGTTGAAAATGCTATCATTTCTGCATTGAATGGTCTTGGCACCTTTGTTGAAAATCAGTTCACCATATTTGTGGATTCATTTTCAGGATTTCTATTTTATTACATTTGTCCATATGCTTATCTTTATGCCAGACCACATTGTTTTGACTACTATAGTTTTGTAGTAAATTTTGCAGTTGAGAAATGTATGTCTTCAATCTTTGTTATTTTTTTTTCAAGATCGTTTTCACTATTTGGGATCCCTTGGGTTTGGATTTCTCTAATTCTGGTAAAAACACTACCGGCATTTTGGAAGAGACTGGGGTGAATTCTGTAAATCACTATCACTTACTCAATAACAGTACTTGTTAAAAGGGCTTTACAAGTATGAATTTATTTAATCTCCATGCCAATGCAATAAAGTACAATTTTAACTCCATTTTATGAAAACAGAAGCTGAAGAACAAAGAGGCTAAAAAATCTGTACAAGGTCACATAACTGGCCAAGGTAGAACCAGTATTTAAATTCAGGCAGTCTGGCTGCAGAGTCCATGCTCCTATTATGCTATACCCTTTTTCAGACATTCATTCACTCAATAATTATTTATACAATGCCTGTCAGTTCCCCCCAGAAGCAAGTCCTGAGATAAGAGTTTATGTTTAAGTGATATATTAAGAAAGTATTCTCAGGAAAAACCAGATAAGGAAGCAGGATAGGGAAGCAGAAGAAGCCAAATAAGGATTTGAAGTCAGGTGAGGTTCTAATGGCACAATGCTTTACACAAATATGTGCTCTTGGTGCTCTGCCAAGATCCTCTGTACCCCACTTTGCCACCTCTGTATATCCACCCTCGAAGTTCAGCACACTTTGTTCCTACCAACTTGAAATGTAACCTTCTCTCAGAGGAGTAAACTTGGGTTACTGGAGTTACTTTACTCAGACAGAAGGAGGCCTGGGGTTATCTAGAAGCTTACATCCATAGCAGAGTGATCTGCAGTCAATGAGTGGTACAACTCATTTGCCTTAATGTGGACACACACTCCAAAGCTCTACATATTTTGTGTAAGGCATTGTGCCATTAAGCAGTTGAAGAAACAACAAGAATGAGACCAATCACTCACTTAACAAGAGTTTACACATTAGTAGCAAGACTTGCATACTTGATTGATTGATAGATAGAGTATAGATGGTGATAAATTCTGTACTGGGGTAAGTAAATTATTAAGAGGTTGGAAAGAAGAGTAACTGGCTTGCACCATGTTTGGGGAATCAAATAAAATCACTAAGGAAGTGGTATTTAATGTAGATGCTACAATTGACAAGATTTGAGGAAAGTCTACATATATGGACAAACTATATGAGCAGCCACACAGGGGTATGAAGCCACAGACTACTTTCCTAATAATACTTCTTGACAATATTGTAGTTCCATGTGTAATGAGTTCCCCCTAAAGCATTGAAAATGCACATTATCAGGCCCCGCCCTAGACCTACTGAATATAATACTGAGGAGTAAGGTGCACCAGTCTGTGTTTCTAGCACTGCTGCACATCCAGTTGGAGAGGATGTTCTACCACACCCAGGATTGCAGCCCATGAAAGCACAACTGATTTCCACATGCACAAAAAAATTTGTGGCCCTCCTGCCTGCTCAGCACCACACTTGGATTAAGTCAATAATTGCAATAATTCAATCAATGTGATACACCACATTAACAAACTGCAGAAGAAAAACCATATGATTATCTCAATAATTGCAGAGAAAGCATTTGATAAAATACAACACCCTTTCATGAAGAAAACTCTAAGAAAATTGGGTATAGAAGGAACATTCTTCAATACAATCAAAGCAATTTATAAAAAACCCACATCCAGCATCGTATTGAATGGGAAAAGTTGAAAGCATTTCCACTGAGATCTGGTACCAGACAGGGATGCCCACTCTCACCATTGCTATTCAATATAGTACTGGAAGTTTTAGCCAGAGCCATTAGGCAAGAAAAAGAAATTAAAGGGATACAAATTGGAAAGGAAGAAGTCAAACTATCTCTCTTTGCAGATGATATGATTTTTGATTTAGGGGTTCCAAAGAACTCTACTAAGAGAGTGTCTGCTAATACTAACTGATAGAATTAAAAAGGAGAGAACAATCCAACATGGGAAGTGGAATACACAGCAGACTCATAGAATGGCAGATGTCCTAAACAGCACTCTGGCCTCAGAATCAGCCCTTGAAGCATTTGGATCTGGCTAAAAAGCCCATGAGAGTTCTCAGGCATGGAAAGCCAAGACATTGTGGCAAAAAACAAATGACCTAAATGAAAGATCTCTATGAGTGAGATCCCAGCAGAAAGAGCAGGTCATCAAAGAAGGAGGTACCTTTCTTGAAGGGAGAAGAGAACTTCCACTTTGTCTTGTCTAAATAAGATGGGAATTTGTGAAATCGGGAGGCTTCCATAGCCTTGGCAGCCCATGATAGGAGCCTTGGGTGATTACTGACGTCATAAATAAGAGTCTCGATTGTTAAATTAACAACAGGAGTCAGTGTGCACTTACTCTGCATGAAGGATCTCTGTCCTTAATGAGTTGAACTATGCGAATTAACAGTAAAACTACTACTCAAACAGTACTTTATACTTTGTGTATCTGTGTGGGTGCAAACTGTTGAAATCTTTACTTAGTATATACTAAGTTGATCTTCTGAATGTAAAGATAATTGAAAATGAAAAAAAAAATAAAGCATTAGCAACTTGGAAAAAATAATTGCAATAATTTCAAGGAATGAAAAGAGGGTTGGACAGGATGAAAGGACAGTTGCAGGTGATATAATAATTCCTTGAGGCCTGTTCAGTGATAAGAAACTGCAGAATGGAATTACCTCACTTATTCTAGGGAGAATGCCATACTCATGAGTGGTCTATCCTCTCCTCCATGTCCTGGAATTCCAGAAGTTCTCACTCTTCTTCCTTCTTTGGGAATTGGTCTCAGAAAATGACTAGCCAAATGTTTATGCCAACATAGTAGAAAAGCAGTCAGCACCACCATAACTTGAAATACCAAATATTGACACAAGGTTAGTACAAGATGTTCTCTAAGTTGAAGTAGTTCAAGAAGTATTGGAAAAATACAATTAAAATATAAGCATATTCTAGTGCAAAAACCTTCTGAAATACATGCATACTTTTGTTTGTAAAATGTATTTCACATGAAATTTTTGAAGATCTCTCATATCTCCTAGAGAAAAATGGTTGAGAAGTGACCATATAATACATGATTTATGAAAAAAATCAGAGTTCAGTGGATAAGATACGGATAAAGGAGTCATGAACATATGATTTGAGGATAGGCAGTAAAGTTGGAGATGCGGAAACAATAGGCCTAGGAATAAAATGAACAGAAACTGAACCTTCAGTAAATGATTATGGCAAAATATGCAAAATAGATTAGAAAGGTGAGATCATGAAAGAGGAAAAAATTTGTTAGAAGGCTCAGAAGTAGAACTGAATTTTTTTTTTATAAAATATATGAACAACTCTGAGATAAAATTGACAAGAGTTCAGCTAAGGAAAGACAAGAAAATACTTTTATGCAGACTATAAATATACATAAGTGAAAGACACCTCTTCTGCAAAATTCTGTTTTTTAGCTGAAACACCAAATTAATTCTTACCCTCAACAATAGTCACTAAAATTATCCACACAGTAAAATCTAGTCCAGAGAATCTGCAACCATAGCGATGCTGTTTCACCTTCTTGTTTGCTATCAAAGAGTTCAAAAACATGGGCAAGCTAAATGATTCCAGGTGTCTTTCAGACAAATGCATACAATCACACTTTTAGCTTAAACCTACAAATACACTCATTCCCTTACAAAGTTGGCAGTTTACAAATCAACAAAAATGTTAATCTACTTCCCATTAAACTCTCCAGATCTGTTGCTGGAGTATGTTTAGAGAAACCATCCATCTCAGAGTTAGGCATTGTCCTATTATCAGCTCATCATAAAAAAGTTAACATCTGTATCATTTTTATAACTTAATACTTACACCAAATATTTATTGAGTGCTTACTATGTGCCATACACCATACGCCTAACATGCCTTCTATCATTTATTGCCATGAAGGAGGGAATTAAATGTATTGCCCAAAGCTACACAGCTTTCAAACAGAAAGACCAAAATTGAAATCTGGATCTGCCAACTGAAGATCCAGGGTCAATACATGAAGCAATCCCTCCTCACACATCATCTATTAATTTAATCCTTCTAACAATCCTTTGTGATAGTCATTATGATCACCATGTTATAGATAAGAAACACAAAAGCCAGAGAAGTCCATTATCAGGTTCAACCAGAGTCTACCAGGAGATCTATTCTCAGCTGTCCGAATCCCAGAGCACTGCTACTCCAAAACCTAATATGGAGGATTCTTTAATTGAGGACATCCTCAATGTCTCCAAAACCAACCAATAACTGGGGAGAAAGAAAACAGAATATTTCAAATATGCGTACAGCATAGCTCACATACACAGAATATAGCAGTTCAGTAACACAGGTAGTGTTGTGAGAAGTATTGACATTAGCTTTGCTCTATCAATTAATGATTAACACTTTGTAGAGGGATGGAGGGCAATATAAAAGGGTATTTCAAGAAAATGGAATTAAAAATTAAGTTTATTTTGAGAGAGAGAGAGAGAGAGAGAGAGAGAGAGAGAGAAAGGAAGACAATGAAGGAAAGTGAAATCTTCCATCTGCTGGCTTACTCCCCAAATGGCTACAAAGGGTGGGGCTGGGCCAAGCCAAAGTTCAGGAGCCAGGAATTCCTAGTGCTTGGGCCATCTTTTGCTACCTTTCCAGGCACATTAGCAGGAAGTGGAATTGGAAGCAGAGAAGCCAGGACTTGAACCAATGCTCTGATATGGGATGCCGGCATCGCAGGCAGCAGTTTAACCCACTGTGCCACAATGTCTGCCCTGCCCTTAAATTTTTGAAATCATATATTCAAAGGGATCTTCAAAACGTTCATGGGAAATGCATATTATGAAAAAACAACATGCACTTAAAAATTTTTTGTGCCAAATACACATCTTTTAGTTTCATTTTTTTCTGAAGTTTTCAAAGTAGTTTTATATACAGGAGAGATGGATGGATGGATGCATGGATGAATAAATAGAAATATTGATATCTGTTTTCAGAAAGGAATGAGTGGAATCACATGGACTGGCTGTATTTTCTGGCAATCTATAGAGAGATCCTTAACTATTATAAAAAATGAAAAATCATCTTGATAAAACATTAAGCATTTATAACATTAAACAAGAACTGTATCATTCAACCTCAACTTTCCAGATCTACTGTAAATAAAAGCAGTCTCAGAAGCAACATTAATCTAGAGAACACATAAGTTTTGCTAACTAATGACACTTTGTTATCTGAATATTAATTTTCTAAAGAATTATTCCTTTTGTTAATTTTTGTTATTCTCTAATCACATCTTTTACCTTAATTCATCTTGTTTTTACTTTAATGCATCAAAATTCATTTTGAAGAGGGGAAGTATACAGCACAAAACAATAAAATCAGAAGCACTTTGTGTTTTTAATTTAGAACACAAGCCCAAAAGTAACTATTATCTGCCCAATTACTTCCATAAACTATTGTTGCCACTATGAACATTTTGTCTGCATTTATATCACCTTAAATAAGTGCATTCTGGAAGTACATTATTGTTTGCTCATGATAACAGAAATAATTCTTTCCCATTTTTCAAGAGAATGGCCATAACTATCTCAGACCCTGAATACAGATTTAAAAAATGTGATCCCAGTGAGGTACAAAGGCTGCAATCACAACCACAGCTTCGTATAAACAAAAATCAGGATTTCCCAAATCCTGTGATTAGGTCAGGAAATCTCAAATCCCTGAACCAATTGATTAATACAACTATGATAGGTTCAGGAAACAAAGCAAGGGGGGTGGTTGGAAGTGGCTGTACACGAAAGACTATACTTACGCATAATTGGCCCTTTTCCTTCCGTGCCTTTGGGGATAGCGTGATGGAAGATGTTGCCCAGATTGTCACAGCCTCTGTGTTTGGGCAAAGTTCTAGGTTATCATTTATGTATCATTCTCATACTTTGATCTTAGTCATGCTGACAAAGGAAATGAGTGGAGCAAGGCAGGCAAACCCCAAACGCATGGTAATCGTGACAGATTACCAAGGCTGAGCCATTCCAGCTGCCTCACGGGCCATCACCAGACCCTGTGTGATCTATTAGCAGTGTGAGCCCAGGTGTGGGGACTCGGCTGCAGGCTCTCTGAGTTCAGCCTGGCTATTAACTGATGAAGCATAGGGTAACTTAGGAAAAAAAGCATGCAGCATGAACATCAGTCAGGAAATGGTTACAAATTAGAAAAAGAAAGAGGTATAGAGGGCAGAGGGGCCTCTTATGCCACAGTAATAAAAGCAACTTCCTCTTTTCCTAATTTCAGAACCACAGAGTAGAATTCTCTCCATATGAAATTCCTCCCGAGTCACAGGCTGCACTTAAGCACTGCCTGTCCCTTTCAATGTATTTGCAGTGTAGTCACGCAGAAACAGATGTTACTGCTTTGCTGTCACGCTGTTCAAGGGAAAGTGCTATGCGACATGGGGAAGGGCAGCCTATGACCTCTCAAGAACAACTCCCAAGCACCTCATAGATGCTTTTGTTCTCTAGAAAGTCTGGATTCTTAAAGTTTGACAAAGTGCTCCAAGATGATGTAGCTCAAGTTCAATGATTCTGATAGACTCTATAACTGAGCCTAAAGAGACCTCTCACGGCTTGCAGTGTGACTGACTTGTGAAGCCTCGTATTTCGCTCTTTCTGTCACTCTCAGGCTGGCAAACTGAGCACCACAAAACCGGCTTCTGTGTTGGTCAGAATTACTGTGGGGGCTGGCTCTGTGACGTAGTGTGTTAAGCCTCTGCCTGCAGTGCCAGCTTCCCATATGGGCACCGGTTCCACTCCTGGCTGCCCCTCTTCTGATCCAGTTCCCTGCTGATGGCCTGGGAAAGCGCTAGAAGATGGCCTAAGTGCTTGGGCCCCTGCACCCACATGGGAGACCTAGAAGAAGCTCCTGGCCTCTGGTATTGAATTGGTCCAGCTCTGGCCTTTGAAGCCATTTGGGGAGTGAACCGGTGGATGGAAGATCTCTCTCTCACTCTTTCTCTCTCTCTCTCTGTAGCTCTGCCTCTCAAATAAATAAAGCATAAAAAAATTACTCTTACCTGTTTATTCAATATTATTTTTAAATGTTTTGTTCTGATACTTCCTTGACCACACTGTAATCAGTTATCCATATTGGTTGCTTCTCCTACCAGATGGTAACTTTTTTTAAAAATAAGATTTATTGATTTATTTGAAAGGCAGAGTTACAGAGTGGAAGAGGCAGAGGTAAAGACAGAGAGAGAAAACTCTTCCATCTACTAGTTCACTCCCCTGTGGCTGCAATGACCAGTCTGGGCCAGGACAAAGCCAGAAGCCAGGAGCCAGGAGTTTCTTCCAGGTCTCCCATATGGACAGGAACCCAAGCACATGGGCCATTTTCTGCTGCTTTCCCTGGCACATTGGCAGGGGGCTTGATTGGAGCTGGACCGGAGCAGGTGGGCCTTACACCAGAGACTATATAGGATGCTAGTGTTTCAGGGGGCATATTAAGCTGTGGTGTCGGCCTCAGATGGTCACTTTTTGTGAACAGGTAGTATGCCTTTGACTGCCTCTCAACCAAATACCAAGCCCATGTGCTATCAAAGGGTGTATGTGGAGTAAAAGAATGGAGAGACTTTGACCTAAATTGTCCATGTTTGTTATACTGAGCATAAAACATATTTATCCCTCTTTCTGTTTCAGATTGTATACTTCCTTATGATTTAACTAAATTATTTCTCTGTTTAAAAGCCTTGTGAGATAGCTTAAAGGTGTTTTAAAGTTACATTTCAGTACAAGTTGAATATGTTTATGGAAGTGGTATTATTCCTCGTAATATTCAGTTTAGAAGTCAATTTCTGCCTCCAAAGAGAAAGGATATTTTCCAAAGAAAACAGAAACGTATTCAGCAGAGATTTATTTATGTCTTTTATACCTCAGAAAGAAGTTCTCCAATACAAAGGCCAAAACTCTAAATAAAGCCTTAACCAAAGGTTGAGGTGAGAAATAGAATAACAAGAGCATAATTCATGATTATCCCTGTTTGCAGATGACATTATTCTATATATAGGAGAATCAAAAGACTCCACTAAGGGACTATTAGAATTCATAAGAGATATAAAAGTTATCTGTGCCCCCATGTTTATTGCAACTCAATTCACAATAGCTAAGATAGGGAATTAACCCAGATGTCCATCCACTGATGACTAGATAAAGAAAATGTAGTATATATATATATATACTATGGAATACTACTTAGCCATAAAAAGATTAAAGTTCTATCTTTTGCAGCAATATGAATGCAATTGTAAACCATTACACCTAATTTATTTCACTAAACCAGTTTCAGACAAATGTAATTTCTCTGTTATGTTGCTGTTAATATAGAATACCACAAAATGTATAGGAATGAAATAGTCATTTTGGGGATATGATTGTTGTTTTTAGCCCTTGTTTATACTCTAGTGGAGCTGTGAGCTTCCTACTTTTAACCTTCTTAATATTGTGATCAGTTAAATTAAGCCTATGAATATAGAGTGGATTAAAATTATAGCTTTGCAAAACTTGATGAAGAGAGGGGAGGAAGGGAGGCAAGGAGACGGAGAGTATAAGGGAGTGAGGCAAGTGTGGCTGTCTTCTTGGAACTGTACCTATGGAAAACAAAAAATCTATTTGGTTTATATAAAAAAATTTAAAAAGGAAAGATAAAGTGTTCTACCAGGATAATCAAGAGGCAGTCCTAGAAGAATCTGTTATACAAATGAAGGCCCATTTGAAAGCCAAGGGCCTGGAGAGGTTTGGGTAGGGCCTTGGAGCTAACAGTCATTGCAGAGATACCACACAGTGCAGCCTAATGAAGGCATGGAGCAGGCCACCCCCAGAGCCTGAAAAAAATAACAGACAAGAAAAGGAGACAGGGGAAAGAAGGAGGGGTGGGTGGGTGTTTGGTGTAATAGTTTAAGACACCATTTTGGATGACTGCATCTGGTATCAGTATCTGGGTTCATGTCCTATCTCCACTTAGGTGTCTAGCTTCCTGCTAATTCATACTCTGGGAGGCAGCAGGTGATGGCTCAAGCACTGAGTCCCTGTCACCCATGCAGAAAACCTGGATTGAATTCTGAGCTTCTGGCTTTGGTCCAACCAGTCCTGGCTATTGTGGGCATTTGGGAAGTGAACACATAGATGGAAGACCTCTCTTTCTCTTAAAGACGTATTTATTTAAAAGACAAAGTTACAGAGAGAAGAGGGGGGAGGGTGAGAGAAAAAGTGAGAGCTAGAGAGATTGTCCAACTGCCGGTTCACTCCCTAAATGGCTGCAACAGCTGGGGCTGGGCCGAGCTAAAGCCAGGAGTTATATCCAGGTCTCCCATGTGGGTTGCAGGGATCTAAGCACTTGGGTAATTGTAACATCTCTCTTTGTCTGCCTATCTCTATGCCTTTAAAATAAAGGGAGAATAGAATAGAATTTGTGCCAAAAAGCAAATGGAACTTCATGAAAGACAAGGTATTACACAGAAAAGAAAGTGTGGATTGTTGGAAAGCAGAAATACTTAGTACCACAAGCAACACTGATACAATTCAGATACTCCCTCCACGTAGGGATAGAAACAGCCAATAGTAAACAAGGTACAAGGTATGGATAATCTTTCAACATTCTGAAGGACCCAAAGTCACATTCAAACTCCAGGAGAGTTTAAACTCAACTGAAGTGTTTTTCATAAGATGGAAAAGATAGTAAAATAAATAACAGACTGTAATTTTTGATAGCTATCCTGTACTATTGTTTGGAAAGCTTCCCAACTATTCTCTTGAACTCCAGTGTCTAGTCCTTGCAATCCATTTTCTGTGACAAAGTGTAAATACCCTAGGAAATAAACTCAATCATGCCATCACACGCTTAACATCCTCTTCTTTCCTTCCAATGCCTATAAAATTAATTCTGAATTAATTCTGAATAGCTTTGAATATTCCTTAGAATATGAGATATGAGCCTAACCTACCATTAAAGTGTTATTTTCCTTTCTTGCCACACTATACTCTTCAACATTCCAGAAATAATTACACATGCTCAATGTCTATACTGTATTCTCATGCTATTCCTGTACTTATAATTCATTTTCCATAATACACACACCAAAATCCTATTTATCTTTTAAGGCCTTGGTCAGGTGTCTTTTTTAATTTCTTTGATCTTGTTAATCACAATAATTATTCTTGCCCGTATATGTGACCCACATTATGCTAATGCCAGGTTGCAGCACCACTGAAAATAAGCATACGAGAGTTACAGATGTCCAAATTTCCAACTTGATAATAGATCCTTAAGCTAACATCACTTTGAGGTTTTTCTTCCTAGAAAAGTTTCAAATTCCTGCATGTAATGCTTGCTTGAAATTCATATTCAATATAAATTTGATAATCATTCTAAGACTCATTAGTGTTTATTAATTATTATTTAAAAGTTATATGTTTAATATTATCTACCCATAACTCAATAGTCAAGCCTGTAGAAAGTCTAGATCATTAGACAAACTATCAAGTAAAAAGTCTAATAAGAAAGTGACAGTAAATGTCCTATTCATAAAGGGAGTATAGAAATCATTAAGCAAATAAAGCAATTTCTTCACAGAACATCATTCAAGGTTAAGCATGAGTGTGTCCCACGTAATCATGGTATCCATGATATGTGACTTGTTTTGGTAGCTATAGGTTTACATGTAGAAATAATATCTATTAAATTACTCTCTCAAATGCAACCACTGCAATAATTGACACAGCAAGTACTCCACAATATGAAAGAACTGATGGAAAGACTGGGAAACTTTCTATGCAGACTTACAGCTTTATTCATTTATTTATTTCTTTTTAATAGAGCAGGCACATGTGCACAACTATTCACTAGTTCAGTTCCCAAATGCCTATAATGGCCACAGCTGAGCCAGACTGAAGTCAGGATCCAGAAACTCAATTTGGGCCCTTCACATGGGTGCCAGGGATTCAAGCTGTTGAGCTATAACTTGCTATTTCCCAGGGTGCATGTGAGCAGGAAGGCTGAATCAAGAGCTAAAGCAAGGACTTGAAGCTAGGTACTCTAATATAGAATGTGGGCATCCCAAGTGATACCTTAACTATCACAGCAAATGCCTGCCCTTTACTACTCACATTTAAATTGTCTCTCAGGCATTCCAATTTTCAAAGCTAATATAAACCATTTTCCTAACAACTCAAACTATTTCATATTTGCTTATAAGTAGACCAAAAAATAGAAAATATAATTCTTCCCTTCAGGAAGCAGAGAGAACAGACATGTACTGGGTATTAGAAGGGAGGAAAATATGAATAAGGAGAGCTTAGAGGGTTTTGGGGGAGGACAACTATTTGTTGTAGACTAACATGGTAGATACATATTATAACATATTAGACAAAATTCATAGAATTTACCACACCTAGAGTAGGCCCTAATGTTAGCTATGTACTTTGGATGACAATAATGTATTGATGTAGGTTCATCAGTTGTAACAAACCTACCTACCTCTCTGGTTCAAAACATGGAAAACAGAGGAGGCTATGCATGAGTGAATGCAGGAGAAATATGGGCAATCTCTATACATTGAATTCTCTTTTTATTTCTGTGAACCTAAGACTTGTCTATAAAATAAATTCGAAAAATAAGCAAATAGTTTAGCCAGAGGATTAAAAACTCATACAGAGGAACCCAAGGCCATGGCATAGCTTGTAAAGCCACCACCTGCAGTACCGGCACCCATATAGGTGTCTATTCAAGTACCAGATGCTCCACTTCTGATCTAGCTCTCCGCTGTGGCCTGGGAAAGCAGTGGAAGATGGTGCAAGTTTTTGGGACCCCACACCCATGTGGGAGATGTCGAGGAAGCTTCTAGCTCCTGGTTTCTTCGGCCCAGCGCCAGCCATTGCAGCCATCTGGGGATTAAACCAACAGATGGAAGACCACACTCTCTATCTCTCTCTGCCTCTACCTCTCTGTAACTCTGCCTTTCAAATAAATAAATACATCTTTTAAAAAAAACCCATACAGAAAACTAAAGAATATATAATATAAAAGTCATATCACTAAAGGAAAAGTTTCTGTCAGAAAATTGTTGAAAATACAGCGTGGTTTAAAAGATTAAAATGGGGCAAAATACTTAAGAGTTTATGTAATAAAAGAGTTTTGCCAGTTTGAGTCCCAGCTGCCCCACTTCCAGTCTGGCTTTCTGCTAACATGCCTGGGAAGGCAGTGGAAGACGGCCAAATACAGGGCCTCTGCCACACATATGGGAGACCATAATGCAGTTCCTAGCTCCTGGCTCCTGGCTTTGGCCAGACCCAGCCCAGGTTTTTGTGGCCATTTGGTGAGAGAATCAGAAGATGGAAGATTGATATTTTCTCTCTCTCTCATTCACTCTCTCTCTCTCTTTCTGCTTCTCAAATAAAACTAAAATTTTAAAAAAAGTCATGTATATTCAGTGTTCCATGTACAAAGTTGTGGAAACAATATTGATATTCAGTAAGTGATTACATATAAAATCATTTCAAAGGTATATGTTTGTGTGGACAATGGTCATGATGTATCATAGATTAAGTCTAGTTTTTTACAGCACTACACACCCATAAAAGTTTAAAAAGCTACAAATAGAGGTTACCTCTCATCTTTGAATTAAGGAAAACATTTACTTCCTTCTTTTGCTTCTCACTGTTTTCTGTTTTTTTCTATGATAAACACATATTTCTTTCATAATAAAAAGTAAACACTAAGAGATTAGCAACTCAGAGCAAAGTGGCACTCAAAGTCAGTACCCCCTCCTTCCTCTGTGTCCAGAAGAATAAGTCCACCAAAAATGTTTTGAAATGAATAAAATGTCCTGACAGGAAAAAGGGGGGAGGCACAGACATTACCATTTTGTAAGTAAACTTTGATGATTAATGTTATGTGTCAATTTGACTAGGCCAGAATGTGCCAGATATTTGGTCAAACATTATCCTGGTGTATTTGTGGAGGTTTTAATTAGATTAATACATGAGTCAGTGGGTTAAGTATAACATATATTCTCCCCTAATGTGGGTAGGTCCTCATCCAATCAATCCAAGTTCTGCATGGAACAAAAAGTCTGAATAACAAAAAATTTTGTTTGCTTAATAGCCTGAACCGGAACATTGGTTTTCTTCAGTCTTGACTGGATCTATATCACCAGCTCTCCTTGGTCTCCACCTTGCTGATCACAGAGCTCTGCACATCTCAGGCTCCAAAATCAAATTGTGTGTGTGTGTGTATGTGTTTGTGTGTGTGAGAGAGGGAGAAAAAGAGAGAGAGAGAGAGAGAAAGAGAGAAAGAGAGAGAGAGAGAGAGAGAGAGAGAGAGAGGTAGAAAAAGTGTGGTGTGTATGTGTGATAATATATATTTTTACAAACTTCGTGAGGACCCCTTGTATGCCTGGATTTCAAAAACATTTTGCAAGGACCAACATTGTGGCACAGTGGGTAAAGCCATCGTCTTAAACACCAGCATCCCATTCAGGCACTGGTTCGTGTTTTGGCTGCCGCACCTCGGATCCAGCTCCTTATTAATGGCCTGGGAAAAGTAGTGGAAAATGGCCCAAGTAGCTGCTGCCACCCACCTAAGAGACCTGGATAAAGCTCCTGGTTTCATGCAGCCACCTGGGAAGTGAACCATGGATGGAAGATCTCTCTGTGTCTCCCTCTCATTCTGTAACTCTTTCAAATAAATAAACCTTTATAAAAAATTTGTGCCAATATGCTTATCATTTAATTACATTTTCTAAAAATTTTCTGAAGTACACATATATATCTTTGCTTCTGTTTCTCTTTGAAAACCTTATTCATACATAAAAGCTTCATAATAAAAAAATGTGCTTAATGAAGGTATTCTTATAGAGATATGCAGGGTGGCCTGGAGTTGGGGGGAGGCCAGAGGCTAAGTATCCAGCCAAAAAGATGCTACAGAAAGTGGAAAAAAATAAGATGGCCTAGGGTGGAGCCAATGGGAAAAGGTAGGTTATGGCTTAGGAAATCAAGTGGACTGAGTTCTGACTCAAACTGGGTTATTATACTCTGGGGAAGTTGGTCCCTTCCTCTCTCTAAGTGTCTGATTCCTCATCCATAATAAGAGTTTGTTACACCATAAATCCTCCAGGGTTCTTTTCTGTTCTATAAATCTAAGATTCTTTTATCAATAGTAAATAATATTTAAAGTCATTTATTCAGACTGTGAATAACTTTTTTGTCTTGTACTACAGTGAATATTCAATCAGTGCTCAATAAATAATACATTAAGCAAGCTCTTTTGGACATCATGGTTTAATTGTGAGGCCTGAAAATGCCCTGCCTTTTAACAAAGACTATGCAATATCAATTACTTTATTAACTTTGCAAGCATTTAATGGAAAAATAGGCATATTACTTTGAAATAGGCATGTTTTAATCTAATTTTCTTTCTTAATCATGGAAAAGCTCAATTTCTGAGAATAACACATTTCATATCAAATAATTTATTTATAATGAAACATTAAGTAACTTTAGCACTTGATGCAATATGAAGATATTGTACAAGGGTTAAAGAGAGTTTCCAGTAGTCCAACAAGCTATGCAGTGTGATTTGCGTGCTGATACATATGACCTATATCTGAGTCTGAACTGGCCAAAGAAAAAAAGGCCTTGCTAATTGTATTCTAAATAGGAATCCTTCAACAAAGTTGAAAGACATTTGAGTACTGTACTTGAAGATTAACTTTCCTGAGTATTAAAATTCATGTGATTCACATCAGAAATGATTCCGGTTTCATAGATACACACAGCTGAGCCTATCTGATTCAAATAAGGCAATCTTACAAACATATCACTAGGCCACAGAAGATGCAATAGGCCTACAGTGAGTATATGGCTCAACCACATTCACTAATGCCATAACACAATTCTCTCTTTTTTTTTTAACAGGTAGAGTGGACAGTGAGAGAGAGACAGAGAGAAAGGTCTTCCTTTGCCTTTGGTGCACCCTCCAATGGCAGCCACGGCCGGCGCGCTGCAGCCAGCGCACCACGCTGATCCGAAGCCAGGAGCCAGGTGCTTCTCCCGGTCTCCCATGCGGGTGCAGGGCCCAAGCACTTGGGCCATCCTCCACTGCACTCCCTTGCCACAGCAGAGAGTTCTACTGGAAGAGGGGCAACTGAGACAGAATCTGGCGCTGCGACCAGGACTAGAACCCGGTGTGCCAGCGCCACAGGCAGAGGATTAGCCTATTGAGCCATAGCGTCGGCCTGCCGTAACACAATTCTATTCATATTTCTGAAGTCAAAAGTTTTGGGAAAAAAAAATGTGATTCTCTTATGGCTTATATTCGTATTCTCTGCATTTTCATAAAAATAAAATAGAAAAAAATAAGCACATTAAATCTCTTCCCAGCCTGGTTGATCTCTTCAAACCTGAACACAGGGACCAGATCTTACTTTCATAACATATTTTTTCCTTCTTTTGTCTTGTATTCTTTTCACGACTAAACTGGATCTAACAGCATTTAATGTCCTAAAGCTTTCAGGTAAGGTCACATTTTATATCATACTTTATTTCTTGTCTTGGAAGTAACCTTAGAATCAGCCATTAAGTCGGGATATCTCATCTAGTCAACTTGAGCAAAAAGAAAAATAGAGAAAGGAAAAAAGAACCAGACACCATGACCAACAGAAACTATATTAAGGCAGAAGAAATGGATTCTACTTATGCTTCAATAGGAAAGAAAAAAGAAAGGCTGAACATTTCCATATTACATGAAGACTTTTTCCAGCACAGGGGCTTCATGGTAAACCTTTTACTGTTCTTCACACAGGAATACCAAGTATCTCATGACTCCCTTCAACTCTGCCTCCTCAGTCTATGCTATCAGTTGAGCTTAATGAGATCTAAGTCATTATTTCTAAAAAGGGAGAAAAAAGAAGACTTTTTTTTCCCCAAAAATATCTTGCTCTCCAACTCCATCTCCCTTCATTTATAATACAAGCCCTCTAAATCTCTCAGGCTATTTTTCCATAGGCTTGTTTATAATGTGGTAATGATCATGCTAATACCAGCTGGGAATACATCTCTGTGGACAAGCTGCATGAATGTGTTGGGGGTTGGGGACGTATTGTATAAGTGCATGAGGAGTATTGTTCAATAAAATTATAGTACATGTGTAGCCCTCTTTCCATATTTACTAGTTTTCATAAGTCCTTCTCAAGTGGGAAATAGACCATGTTTCCTATGCAGAGGCATAGTTATTGAATAATGAAGACCATGTGTTCCACTACGTCTTACTCATCTGAGCACTCTGCAGCTATTTTCTACACCAAATTAATAGCAGTATACTAAACTTATTTCCCCAGTGAGAACTTCTGGCTACCAATAGTGTCAGTACACATATCCCATTGTCCCCAAAGGCACAGGGGATCAGTACGTCACCAAAATCTATGGTGGCACCCAAGAGAAGAGAATGCATCTTGCTGGGAAAACAGATATCCTCTAATTAAACAAGTCTGTTTACACAAGAAATGGTGTGTTGTGTCACTCCGGCTGCAAAGAGAAGAGAATGTAGAATTTCAGAAAAGACAGATAGCTATTTAATGTGGGACATGTCACCACAATCAATTTTGGCATAGTAAAATGCATATGGAAAATCCCTTCCAGCAAGCCTGCTGCAGAGAAAATTGAAGTCTGGGTGAGAGGGTGTGGACGTCTGTGAAGGAAACTCTCTCCTTTGCTCACACCCCCACCTGCTTCACAGTGAACTTCAAATAGCATTTCTGTGAGGTGTCCGCTGGATGCTGGGGAATAGAGCCATGAGGCTGGCGGCAATTCTCCTCTGTGGTTGAGGAAAAAGTTTCCCCTCCTTGCAGATCAATAAAATGCACATCCCCATGACAGCTAAACAGGAGAATCTAGTGTGTACAGAAACTGTCTTCCTTTTTATAACCCCCAACCCCACCCAGAGCCAAGCAAACGATATGTAAAGGCAAAGCAATTCTGGTAGCAAACTGGTCTCAAAAGAGATTTCTGGGACATGTGTATAGCCTTGGGGTTAATGTGCTAGTTAGGATGCATAGGCAGGATATCATTGTGCCAGGGTTCAACTCTCAGCTCTGCTCCAGATTCTAGTTTCCAGCTAATGTTTACCCTGGGAGGTAGCAGGTGATGGTTCAAGTAATTGGATCTCTGCCACCCAAATGGAAGATATGGATTGAGTTCCTAACTCCTGGCTTCAGACAGGCCCACCATCAAGCATTGTGAGCATTTGGGTAGGAAAGAATAAAGTTGACTTGTCTCTCTCTCTCTCTCTCTCTCTCTCCCTCCCTCCCTCCCTCCCTCCCTCTCTCTCTCACTCTCACTTGCTTGATCTAAAATAAATAATTTTAAAGGGGATTTTAAAAAATTTTTTCTGTGTTATTCAATACTGGAGCAACCCCTTACCAAATATGATTTTTGCCATATCAATATAAGAGCATTTTGCTCAATAACCATATCTGAAAGCAAATATTTTCCTGTTCACTCAACCAAGTTTCCAACAAATGTTGACAGTGATGAAAGTCTTGTAACACTTTCATATTTCAAATGTGATGCTTTTGATTGCAACTCCACATACAGCAATATTTGCTCATTATATAATACAATCTATACAATCTCTTTGCAGGAGTGGAATTTAGTTCTATTTGAATGTCACAAGTAAACAATTATTCATCCCACAGCATTTTCAGTATCTTCAAATAAAAATTCCTTCTGGAATTTTCTAATATAACCTATAAAGGTTCATTATAATTCACATATGAGAAATATTTTGATAGAATCAAAGGTAGCAAGAGTTAACAGTCTAATCCAGCAGATTAACTTTCACAGGTTTCCATCTGCAAGTCATGACACAACCTTCCATTCTATATGCTGTTGGTGCAGAAGGTGATTTTCAAGGCAGAGTTGTTCAAACTGCAAGATGTTAACCAGATGTACTAAAAAGTATTCCAGGTCTCAACCATGAGGAGTCTGTTTTCAGTCTGTGTGTTGCATTCTGCACTTTTTTATTCTTTTATCAAGATCTTTAGGTTTGAATACTTCTTTGATTAAAATTATTTTGTTGTTATTAATGTTTTCTAAGCTGCATAATTTTTAGAAGAAACAGTTTTTAAGTAACTTTTTAACTACATAAGGAGTATTAATTTAAATTTTGCCATTTAAAAACATTTTCTGCAGGAAAATCTCTGCTTCCTATAGCAGGTGCTAGAAGCCCAATCCCAGATGTTTTGATGTGTCAGTAGAAGGGAAGAATTTGAGAAATGAGTAGAGATGCAAGAAAGAGGAAGATATAAATAAAAAACGGACTTGTTGAAACTTTAGTTCACGTATATCTATCACTAAAAGCCTTTTCTAAACATTTTGGATTTTGTTTTCTATTGGTAGGCTTCTGCACTTCACTGCTTCTCTTGTTGCAAATGTCATTTTCCAAAATATTGGCCTAATGTTCATCTAGCTATCTATTTCCATGGAAAAATTCTATTCAGATCTGACCAAGAATGATGTTTTACCTTCCCATTCAATATGCTGAGACTCAGCGGGACCTTATAGATGTGGCTATTTCCTTGGTTTTTAACTGCATAGGAACAGGGAGTTTAACTGCACCAAGTCAGCATGATAAACGGGGGTTCTCTAAAGCCTTAGCCTCAGTCTTTGTACTTGAAAGGCCAGTTTGGCCCCTTTTGTTCTCCATTTGTTACTTGAAGGGATTTCAGAAATGCTTAGCTCTAACAGGGTTAAAAGAGTGCCTATAAATGTTCTCTCCTTATTTAGCTTGATTTTGGCAGAGCTCCTCCATCATTTCAATGACACATGAGCAGAAAGCCTTTTACAATGTAGGCAGGTCTTTACAATATGGGCAGCTTCCTTCTTGAATATCCTTTTTGCTATCAAACTAATCAGCAGTAGGGGGTAATTAAAGCCATACCCAGTATAGAGCAGAGTTTTGGCTTCTTTAACCACTTCACAACCAGGCTCCTCTGCATCTCCACTGACAGGAATAAACACTGTGGACTGATTTTTCAAAAATCCCAGTGACTTTGGAGAAAGGGAGGGTAGCACAGTAAAGTCGGATATTCCTGAATTTCTATCACAACTCACACTTGCAGGCTGTGTGGCTGCAAAGTTACTTAGCATTATGACACATGGTTTTCCTCATCTGTCAAATGAATGAAAATGACAGTGGTGGTTATTATTAGATTGTCACATGGTCACTGGAGGCCATTAGAGAACTAGAACATTGTGTTGCATACAGAAAGCAACACAATGCCTACTTAACATTTAGTGCTAAATAACCATTTGCTATTACTGCACGGCCTCACTTGCACCATGCACCAACCAAAGTGAACTGTTCTTTCTCTTTTGAATAAAGCATTGACACTGTATTGGCAAACATTTTCAGGTCCAGACCTTCCTCCCTGGAAGACTTTCTTCATATATTCCAGTCTCTACTACCTGTGCCACCACCTCTGCCTCCACTCTAATATCTGTTCAAAATTTCATCTATCATTCAACATACAGCCAAACTGTCACCTCCTCCATCAAGTGTCTCCTGAACTCTTTAAGTTATAACTTCCTACTGCCCTGAATCTCCATGCTTTTTATTCTTAACAGTGCATAGGATTGAATTAAACATACTCATCCTCTAATGGCATGTTCTAACTTCGGTTCCTGGATATCCCTCTGTTATATTTAATTTCCCTTTTACTCCCAGTCTCCTTTCTCCACCTCCTCTTCTCATAGGAAATTTTTCTAATATATCTAACATAAACCTTTTTACTTATAAATGTCATTGCAAAATAAATACTGTTTTATGAATTCATTTTACTATATGTAACTGGATTCTTTGACAGATCTCATTCTACTTCTTTTATTGCTTCATGAAGTTTTTATGACTTCCAAATTGTTACAGGTACTATAACTATTGCATAATGCTCCACAATGCTCACATTTTGTTACTTTTAAAAAAAGATTTATTTATTTGAAAGGTAGAGCGACAGAGAAGGAGAGAGACAAAGAGAAAGTGCTTCCGTCTGCTAGTTCACTATCCAAGTGGTCACAATGGCCAGGGCTGGTCCAGGCTGAAGTTAAAGCCAGAAAGTCCATCTGGGTTTTTGACGTGGTTTGAGGGACCCACTCATTAGGGCCATTACCTGCTGCCTTCCTAGGTGCATTAGAGGAAAACTGGATCAGAAGCAGAGCAGCTGGAACTTGAACTACCACTCTGATTTGCTTGCCAGCATCACAATCAGTGACTTAACTGCTGTGCCACCATGCGGGCCCCTTTCCCACACTTTTGACAATGAACTCCCAAACACCAGAAATGAATATCATCATACATGATCCCTTATGAATCTGTTTGAGAAATTTTTTTTAGGATACATACCAAAGAGCAGAATTGCAGGGTCATAAAAAAAGGCAAGCTTATTGAATAAGTATGCCAAACCATCTTCCAGAATCTTTGCACAGTATGCAACATGAAGAGTAATGCACAGGGGCCAGCACTGTGGTGTAGCAGGTAAAACTGCCACCTGCAGTGCTGGCATCCCATGTGGGCACCAGTTTGAGCCTTGGTTGCTTCACTTCCGATCCAGCTCTCTGTTATGGCCTGGGAAAGCAGTACAGAATGGCCAAAGTGCTTGGGCCCCTGCACCCAAGTGAGAGACCCAGAAGAAGCTCCTGGCTCTTGGCTTCAGATCAGTGCAGCTCCAGCCATTGTGGCCATCTGGGGAGTGAACCTGCAGATGGAAGACCATTCTCTCTCTCTCTCTCCCTCTTTCCCTCTCTTCCTCTTTCCCTCTCTCCCTCTCTCCCTCTCTCCCCCTCCCTCTCTCTCTCTTTGCATTTGCCTCTCTGTAACTCAGCCTTTCAATTAAATAAATCTTTAAAAAAAAAAGCAATGTATGTAGATCCCCACATGTCTGCTAACATTTGGTTCTACCTAACCTTCTAACTCTTGTCACTTTATTCAGTGTCACCTTAATGATCCCTTACTGTTTTCATTTGCATTCCATTGCCTCCTACTAACAGATCTTCATGATTGTATTTTTCTTAAGCATTAGTAAATATAATGGGGAGGGTTTTTTATAATTAAGAAACTCATATTTAATCTTTACCCCCTGAAAAACTATAATTCCTGAAATGTGTGGGTCTCTTATTTTGCTCATTTTTGCCCTCACTGCAGTTCTTAACACAAGAATACACTGAAGACAGGAGAGTAAGGGTGGATAGTAATAATTATAGAGAAAAATGAGTACTTTGAATTCTAAAATACTGATAACAAATTGTATATGGTCATCCTCTCCTTCCTATAAAACCATGATTTCCCCTAGCCAATTAAACCAGAAATGGCAGCACCCATTTACTATCTCAGTGGCTACAGCAAAGAATATGAAGATGGCTTTGATGTGCTAAGTTCTAAGGTGCAGGTTCTGTGATACACAATCAAGCCCTCTTGACATTTGCTTCACTATTCATTTTTAGAGACCTAAAATTGGGGAAGAACTTTACCTTGGTAACTTTCAAAGCTGTGCTCTTAAATATAGGTACAAAGACTAGTATTAAAAAACCTGTTTGCTGATATTAATATGCCCTAGGGTGTTAAATAGATATTTATCCAATGGCCACTACAGTAAGCTATTTCTGTAATTTTCCTGCTAAAGGAAGGGGAAAATATGTTCACACAATTAACCCTACTGTCATAATGCTTTCTTGATGTCTATCATAAAGCTTCCATGCCACACAGTATAGGGGTCACGAAGGAGAGTTTGGAGTTGGACACGCTTGGTTAGGATTTTTGGCTCTGCCACAGAGTAGCTATGATATGTTTTATTTCTGCTAACAACAGTTTCATGATCTGCAAAAGGCAGACAATGAGACTTACCTTACAGAGATATTATAATAACTAAATGAAATAATAGCATAGTACTTGATAAATGATAAATGGCAGTTATTGTTATACTTTTGATTCTTCAATCTATTACATTATCAAAATTATGGCAACACATGAAAGTATATCACTAATATACGAAACAAGTATTGGAAAAATGCCTATTCCTATGACAAATAGTTAAGTGGGAGATTGCTCTTGTGACTAGTTTCTGTAGTGGGACAAACATATTATTTTAAACATTCTACTCTAGTTTGAGTACCAGCTACACCATGTCCTTGCTGGGTTAAGTTAAAGGAAATTTTCTAACCTCAAACTATTAGGCAGAACACTGTAAAAGGGACTATATTACCTTCTCAGTAGAGTCACTGTAAAATTTCATATGATAATAAATGTGAAAGTACTTTGCAAACAGCAAAATGACACTCAATATGTTAATTACTAATGATTTCCATGGATCATTGATTTCCAAAGTTTGATAGCACCATTTAGTTAGTTTTAAAAATAATAACCTACTCTTAGCAGAAAATATTTAAGCCTTTTTTCTAGGAATTAAGTAATAGCTAAAATGTTTTACTTTATCATTGAGAGATACCCACCTTGTATTTAGTAGTCTAGGGAATCAGAAGATTCTGCTTAAGACTCAAGTTAAAATAATTCTAGGGGCACAAACATAAGAAATGTCTCCTTTTAGTGCCAATGAAGGGGTTGCTCTCTAGAACAACTGTTTTAATCTTATGAAAATAATGATGATTGCAACTGAGCTGGTTTCCTTCTTTTTTCTGGCTGCTAGAAATCTCAGAAACAAATCTGAGGTCACTTTTGAAACTACTGGACCACACAGCATACATTTTACTTCTTATCTCATCTCCAGACACAATTTTGTATTCCAACCCCTATTTTCCTTTTATCACCTTGAGTGAGAAAGTTTAAACACATAAATAAAAAGCACAATCTCCATGATGAGTTAGGGAGAAGATGGCTTTGGGTTTCAATTTTGAGCCCTGTAAAGGTCAGTCATCTTTTATCTGTGTGGTTTCCCTCTGCCCTTGGGCACTATCTCAGCATCCCAGTTTCTCTTCATCTGCATATCCACTTTATAGGGCCAGCGGTCTGACATGTTCAGTCTTTACTCAAGAAAATATCTTTGATTAAATAGTAAATCTCTCTGGTTAACATTCTGTTGTATCATAAGCACCCTTATCTTTGTTTTGTGTTCCATGGCATTTCTTGAAAAGGTGCCCCAGACTCTCAACTTTCATATTCTAATCTTTAATACTACCCGTAAAGCTAAACATATTTGCTCTGCATACAGTTCTTATACAACAATGGTGCTTATTTTGTTTCACATAGTTTCAACCTCAGGCCAGAAATGTAGAGATCAGAATGTCTTGCCCTAAATACAACTTGATGACACTATAAACTTATCTGGTTAGAAAATTTTGGGAAGGAGGGGAGTGGATATTTTGACTGTAAAGATCAAGTCATAAGCTTACGTTTTCTAGATTATAAAGGAACATTATATCATATTTTTATATGCTTCATATCTTTCATATCAGGACATTTGTTTGGTAATCAGTAAGAATCCTATTTGCATCTTCCAAATGACTTTCAAACACGGTTTAAAATTCAAGCATTAAATATTATCAGTGCCAAACTGATGAATATTTTCAGTGCCTTGATTGTGGTCATGGTTTCTTATGTCACAAAACATTAATTTTAAGTGATGCAAAATAACAGTTATCATTGTTATTAATCATAGTAATAAAATTAGACTAAGTCACAGTATGGCAATATGCTTCACCCCAGAAATATTATATTACTGGACTTATTGTAAGAGCTACACCAATAATAATGTTAAATCGTTTGCCTACAGATGAGTTTCAATAAAATTGTAAAGGAGTTGAAGTAAATATTCTAACAAAAAAAAAAGGAGTACAGAAATTGAAACACGGGCTCTATGGTGTGGCATAGGCTTAGCCTCCACCTGCAGCACTGACACCCCACATGGGTGCCAGTTCATGTCCCAGCTGCTCCTTTTCCAACCCAACTCTCTGCCTATGGCCTGGGAAAGCAGTGGAAGATGGTCCAAGTACTTAGGCTCCTGCCCTCACATGGGAGACCTGGAGAAGCCTTTGCCTCCTGGCTTTGGACTGGCCCCACCTCTGTCATTGTAGCCATCGGGGAGTGAACCAGCAGATGGAAGACTTTATTCTCTGTCTCTCCCTCTCTCTGTTGCTCTACCTATCATATACATAAATGAAATCTTAAGAAAAAAAGAAATTCAAATACATACAATATGATACATTAAATAATTTACAATGATCAACTACGTAAGACACGGACTATTTTCTAAACTTTGCACAATGCAGTCCCCTTGTTCATGATGTAAATAGTCTAAAATTAGACTCACATATTAGGCTTGAATAGGTCCCTTAAAATATCTTTAGGAATATTAAATTTTCACTACTGAATAATATCCTGATTATATTAAGCAATATGAAGGAAAGTGTCCAATAGTTGTTTGTATTATATTAACTTCAAAACCTTTAAGATCTCTGTTAACAAAATAGAGCTGCATAACCACAAAATTCTTTCTCAAACAAACACATATGATTTAGTCTAAATCTATACCTAAAACTCTAATGTAATTTCTGCTTTCTACAGTTTATATTACTCACTGTAAACACCACAATTGCACATGCATATATTGAGTTATGTCCAAGCAATTAGTGGCTTTTTTGTTAAAGAAAATTAAATTTTCAGAATTAATGAATAAAGAAAGAGTAAAAAAAAATACTCAACCGAATCCAATCCATGGGAAGGATTTATGATAATGTTTGATTTTTTTTTAAAATATTTAGTTGAAAGTCAGAATTTACAGAGAAGGAAAGATAGAGAGATATCTTTCACCTGCTGGTCCATTCTCAAAATGGCCACAACAGCTGAAGTTGGGTCAGGCTGAAGCCAGGACACAGGAGCTTCCCCCAGGTTTACCACATAGGAACAGGGGGCCAAAGGACTTGGGCCATCTTCCACTGCTATCCTAGGCCCATAAGCAGGGAGCTGAATTGGAAGAGGAGCAGCTGACAGTAACCATAATGGATGCAGGTGCTGCAGACAGTAGCTTAACCTGCCACACCACAGAGCCTGCCTCCATTTGATGGTTTTAACAATAACAAAAGTTTGAATTATAGCAATTTTTTGTTTTTGTAATGGCAATGCAAAATGCTTCCAACAGATCCAGTGGGCACACTAAACAGATCATGAAGCTTCCCTAAATCTGGGATGGAGGTACTGCCACACGGATATGGCAGAAAGGAAAATTTTCTTTCTCAAAGTGGAATGAGCAGACTTATAGGTGTCATGTGTGATACCATCACAGTGAATAGGAGACTCCTTTAGCAAAAATATACAAAGACCAAGATCTGATGATTATTTAAACCTCTAATGTAGCCTTCCTAAAACCAGAATGGGAGGGATTCCCAGATTTTGCAATGATGTGAATCAAAATAAACAACTTCTTTTTTTTCCCTCTCCAATCTGCAAAAAAATTGGACTTCAGTCAACAACTCAAAGGGTCTGGCTAATACGCTGGTGGTCATTTTTTATTTTAAGTTTTGTGGTTTGTTCATTTCTTATTGTCCTGTCAAATATCATTTAGTGCCTAACTCTGACCTTTTGAATTTTCTGCTGTGGATTTCCTTGAAAACTAGATAATCTTGTTCAAAATGCATATAAAGTAAAGCTAACAATAAGGAACAGAAAGAGTCTAAGAAGCTCCCCTTCAATGAGAATGTATCTGCTATCTCTTCTCCCTCACCAGTGGGTGACATGTCTGTATACCTCTGATAACGTTGGTCTCCTCTTTCATTGCTGTATCCAAAGAGCCTAACCAAGTACTTAACATGTAGCAAGGATTCAGGAGATGCTTGTTAAATTAATGGCTCCCAGCACCACACAGCTAATGCTTTGCTTTGCCCTCCCTGGCTATCTCACTTCCAATTCTGAAAGCAGCCTTTCTGAAACATGCCATTCTCAAACCTCTCACAACTGAAACAATTTGGCCTTCTACTTAGTTGAGAAAATGAACAAGGTGTGAACTCATTCTACTTCCTGCCCCCTCATTTTCAGATGATAGCTATGTCCTCCTCCACAATTCCTGCCAATCTCAGAGCATAAATCCTTTTCTTCTAGGTTTTGAATTGATCTCTTCCTATTTACTTTAGTTATAAGATCTCATTCCATTTGTTATCTTCTTTCTTTCCTTAAAAACTGCACCTCTTCTTCCTATTGTTAGTGTCTTCGCTGAAGTCTGCAAGTCTCTCCCATTCTTGATCTAACGTCCCTCTGTTATTATACCTTTAACCTTCTTTTCACACCCAAGCTCTGGATAGATCAAACAGGTTTCCTCATGCCTATGAAATCAAATCTATACTGCTAGAGTTCTGCTTCTCCTGTTCTACAGAAATCTCTGCACAAAAAGCACTTGTCAGCATTTATTCAATTTTGCAAATTTAATGCCTCCAGTAAGTCAAAATTTGGTCAATATTTCAGTGCAGGGGCCTGCACTGTGGTGTAGCAGGTTAATGTCCTGGCAGGAAGTGCAGGCATCCTGTATGGGCACCGGTTCAAGACCCTGCTGCTCCACTTCCCATCCAGCTCTCTGCTATGGTCTGGGAAAGCAATGGAGGATGGCCCAAGTCCTTGGGCCCCTGCACCCACACGGGAGACCCGGAGAAGGCTCCTGGCTCCAGATCAGCACAACTCTAGCCGTTGCGGCCAATTGGGGAGTAAACCAAAGGATGGAAGACCTCTCTCTCTCTCTCTCTGCCTCTACTCTCTATGTGTAGCTCTGACTTTCAAACAAATAAGTACATCTTTTAAAAAAATATTTCAGTGCACTTCTTATTAACTTTATTCAATTGAAAGTAATAAAAAATTTTGCACTCTAATGTTTTACAAAAACAGGAAGTCACACCATAGTGCTAATGGTGATAGGGTGAAACAATAGAATATTCTCTTATGGTAGACTGGCATCAATGTATTCACAAGAACAGTGAACAGTGCTGTTTCAAGTAAACAGTCTTCAGACATGTAATGATCATAAAATAAGTGATACTATATATAAAAATTCATTTCCAACTTTAAGACAGTATATTTTAAAGCATCTTAATATTTACATAAATGATATTTGAGGTATTGCAATTTAAATGGATGCAAATTTGGTCTGTAACTGAAAATTTAAACAATAGAGAAGATTCACTCATAAATTATTGAAAACATTTGGAAAACATGCAAATAAATATATTTAAAACCACTGCAGCTTTATATTGAATCCAAAATTGTCACCAATAGATTATAAAAATATGTAAAGAAAAACAGTAGGCAAAACTTGTGATTGAAAAATGTCTTAAAAACATGCTTACCACTAAATGACATAAACAATTTTTCAACTATAACTAAAGATTTTTGGAAATTATTGGAGCCCAAAATGAAAGAAAACAAATATTTTAACTGAAGAAAAATTATTTGATTCTTAGAAATAACCCTCAGTTTAGTATGAAATCCTCAGCGTAATAAGGTTAAATTCTTATTGGACCTATTAATGAGATCAGTGTCCTTTGAATTATTCAGTGGTATCAACATGATAATAGTTTGTCTCACAAACCAAATCTGTGTAAGAGACAGGAACCAGACATTAAAAACCATTTTACAGAGAGATTGAGTTTCACCAGTGTTAAGAGAATAATGGGATCATCCCACATAGGTTGTGTTTTTTTCTTGCATGTTTAAAATTGCACTAATTCAAAATCATTTTCCTAGAATCTAAGCCAATACTAAAGTTTATGCCATTAGCAAAAATATTTAGTTGCAAGATTAAGCGTATATACACACAGTCATATATTTCTTTTGGATCTAGTAGTAAAATTGTTCTCAAAGGAAATGACAATCAGAGAATTTCAAACTGCTCCCAGTATTGTCAATTCTTTCTATGCATCTGCAAAAACATTTTTGAATTTTTAAAACTCCAACGAATAGGAAGTAATGATGTATAAGGAGCTACGTAAGTTTTTAAAAATATGCTTAATTTGTTTCATTGGTGAACTATTATGAAATGTTTCCAAAGGTTATTAAAACACAAGATGGTGCAGAAATTTATTCTTTAGTCAACAAGGCTGGAAAAGCTAGCAATTTTGCGATACTGTTTTCAAATATGAATTTATATTTTGTTTACAAATTTCTTTATCATATCTAAGACATAAGAATTTTTTTCTAAAAAGGTTAAATATAGAACTATAGATATTTCCTTTGCCTTCAAAAGTAGAAGTGGTTCTTTGATCATTTTAAAATATATTTGCAAAGAATGGAAAGCAAATAAAAATTCTTCAAATGCATAAATATCCAAAAAATACTTCTCCTCAGAGAAGAAAATAACAAAAAATTTTGGATTTTAATTGATATATTTCTTCATAGTCACCATAAAACATAAAATTTATTTATCATTCTAAAGTATGCATTGCTTAGATTTGATACAACATTACTAAACCTAAATTTACATTTTGAAACCAATAATTTGGACAAAAGGAAAGAAACATCAGAGGTTCTCTTTAAAATAAACAAACACAAGTAACAATTCAGGACAAATAAAAACATTATAGATTATACAAAAACAATCATCAGATTTTGATCAACAGAAAATTGAATTTTAGTAATTGTTATATCTTCTTACACATTCTGGATCTTTTTAAACAAAGACTTCATAATAAGCCTTGAATTTCATGGCTACTGCATGATATATTACTTTGGCTTGTACAGTTTCTACAGCAATTCATGTTCTATTCATCATCTGAAAATACTTTGGGGTAGAAGGAAGGGATTATAGATAGATTTAGCAGCCTATCACAAATTTTAAAAAGAAATTGGTAGGCCAGATTATTATCAAACTCTTCTGTCAGTTTCTATTTACCTCTCAATTGGAGAACTTATTTGTGGCTTAGACAGCACCTCTCTTAGGTTTTCCAATAATGACTCTGTCTTTTGTTCTAGACCCTATCTAGCCCATCTGGGCCCTCATTCCTTTGTAATCATAGCCTCTACTGCCTCTACTCTTACATCAATGGCTCTACTCCCGACCTGTGTGTATTGATGGTACTCTCCCCCACTTAATGTTGTATGATTGTTCAGAATTTCTCCACAGACAAACCACTCTACCTGCAAAAGTTGAGTGGCCTTTCTCCTGGTCTTGTTTGGGATCAGCTTTAAACTATGTCCATTAAACAGTCTTCACAAGGGTCCAGAGACACCACCCCTCCCTCATTTCCTCTCCTCTATGAAATCCTCTCATTACCTGGTTAATGCTACTCTTAGGATCATTGGTTGCTATTCTCACCCTGTCTTTTACACTACCGTGTCTGTGTAAGTGTTTACAGAAGGTGATAATGGAACGAACCAAGGCCTTCAGCAACCAGGTGGTCATCCAAATGCTGCTACAGGAATATACATGGCTCCTCACCAAGGAGGCAGCGGCTTGAGACATCACCCCATGCCAGTGAAGAGTACCTCATCACCCCATGTCAGCCGGAAGTAGCTCTAAAGACAGATCATCATCCCTCTACCCTTTATGGACTTCTGGGACAAATGTAATCCCATACAACTTCTGCTTTATAAAAAACTAAAGGGGGGAATGTTAGTGAAATGGTACAGTCTTATGTATGGCACGATCTACACCTTGACACCATCCTAGGCTCTAGCCCCTGACGCCATTGCTGGAAGCCAGGTGGCTACTTGGCCCAACCACCAGTGTCAAGCTCCACCCCCGTCCTAATGGGATTCGCTGCTTCTATTTCCCTGTCCATCCCCTGGCAAAGTTTTAAAGGACCTGTTCCTAAACACTTCGCTCTCTCTCCCTCTCTTCTTCTCCACCTCCTGATCTCTCTCTCTCTCTTTCTCTTGATCTCTGTCTCTCTCACGCTCTCCTTCTCCCTCTTTTCTTTCTTTGCCCCTTCCCTCCAGTCTGTCAGGTTTCCCCCAATAAACTCTTTCCCTTAAAAAAAAAAAAAAAAAGGAATTGGTAGGCAATTTAATTGAAATAAAGGCCATAGTTCTATTTATTCACATAAGCTGAGACACTGATGATGTGGTATTATTTTCAACACAATTAAAATGTTATATTTATAAATCACACATAAAACATTTGTTTATAGATCCTAAAGCTTTATTGTCATGGAACATAATGGTGATAGTACTGACTGGTTGACACAGTGGAATCAGTATGTTACCTTATAAAATTATTTTCTTAATATAAAAATAAAAACTTATTTTGCCAAATATGTCCCAAACATTTAGTCAAATAGCAACTGTCTCATTCTAAACTTAGCCTGGTTATTGCTTTGTTTATTTTGTTTTTCCAATTTACCCAATTGAATTATGAGGCCTATGAAGATGGTGGTTTTGTCTATTTTTAGTATATTTTTTAAATTTTTATTATATTTCATAATGAGAGAATTCCCATCCTCTTGGCCATTCCCAATTGCCTATAACTGCCAGGGCTGGACCACGCCAAAACCCAAGTCAGGTCTCCCAAATAAGTGGCAGGGATCCAAATACCTGAGTTTTCACCTTCTGCCTTGATAGTCTGCATTACCTGGAAACTAGAATCAGGAGTCAGAACTGGGTATTTATGCCAGATATTCCAATATGGGGTGCAGGTGTTCTTAACCAACATCCTAACCATTAGACCAAATGTCTGTCACTCTTTTGCCAAATATTAACCTGAAATGTCTTCAAAATTTTTTGATGTCTAACTTAGGATAAATTTTGGACAATCTAAACCTGCACATGTAAAGTATTTGAGGCTTTCTACAAATATATGAGTGATTAAACGAATGCATGGCTTATACAAAAGAACTGAGCTTAGTTGTTTGTGATGGATCAGGGATCCAATTTTGGTTAACTGAATTTGAAATTTAAACTTTTAGTGAAGATGGACCTGCTGCTCACTATATCACTTCATTCGTGTGATTTAAACCTCTAAACAATAACTTCTAGTGGTCCTGAGACACATGTTATAAGGAGAATGAAAAACATTATCAAGTGATTGCTACATGTGGTCAGCACACCCTGCTAAGGATATTTTTTCTTGTTTGTATAAAGCTAGCATCAAGGTCTTTCAGTTACAAATCCCATGAAACAGGCAAACTGACGTGTAAGACTTCAGTATACTACAAAGCTGAACTGTAAGCCTGCTTTTCTCAATTTTCAATGTAGTCATTGAATCCAATTACTTAGCAGCAGTACTTGAAGGGCAATATGCACTTCCTAATACGGTCATTTTGATTCTTTATTAAAATAATTGTATCATCATGGTCAGAAAGTACATGTTATGTTCAGAATAACAGCAAAGACATAGAAAGAAAATTGATTCTAAACTGTCATTTTCTGTAGCTAAAAATCACAGAGCAAACTACAACCAACTTGTTACAAGTTATAATAAGCATTTAAAAAGAACAAAAATAGCAATAAAACAAGAAGCAAAACAAAACAAAAAACCCTATGAATGAATCATAGTACTTCGATTTATAAACAAACGCATCTCTGAGATTCTTGAGTTAGCAAAACGCTTGACAAAAGTAGACTGCAAGCAGATGATTATGTGGGTAGCAGAGTGCAGGATAGAATTTAAAGGAGAGAAATTGGAGTCAGGTGAGCAGTTAGGTTAAAAATCTCCAGACACTGGGTCTCTGGGCTGTGTGGTCAACACCGAAGCTGCATGAGCTATGTTTATTTTGTCACATTTCCAGCCTTAGGAAAAATCAATCTTGAACATACGTTTGAACATAGAATGAGTGCCTTGACTAATACTTTCTGTAGTGATTGTAAATTTTATACTCTATAACTCATTTACTTCACTTTTGCTTTTTATCACTGATAGCATTTTCCTCCAGCATTTTCCAAATCAAAAATAAATCCTTTAACTTCACAAATATCAGGAAAATCTTCTTCATTTTCCTCCTTCCCAAGATGTTGACACTTGAGTGAAGATAAGCATCTGGTTCCTCCATCCTCTGGGTTTACCCTAACTTCTGCAATGCCTTGCAATCTTTCCAGGCCACTGGGAATTCTGTGTCAACGACACTGATTTTTCTGGCCTTTTCTTTAATGTGTGTTTGTTTGTCACACTGTTACTCACTGGTGATGACCACAGAAGTTGGCATTATACCACGGGTGGCAGGATAGGGGGAAGATCTCTATATTCTGAATTCTTGAGAACCTAGATCTTTGGTCCATTGTTCCTTTTAGAACGAAGGAAGTAGAGAAGGTGTGGGAAGGAAGAAGACCTCAGGTACTCTCCCTGGCAAAAATTATAGTCAGTGTGCACTATAGGTTCCCTTGGCCTCTCTGATTAGCCATTGGTCCTCTGCCACTCAAATGTCACATTTTGCTATAAGAAGGGTCTACAACTTCCCCCAAGTTTTTCTATGTTTGACTTTCAATAAGCTGGAGTTTAGACAAATTATTATTATTTTACATCCTACCTTAAAGTGGCAAGATGAGCAAGTAAAATTTTCTGTCATCTTCTTGATTTTCCTCTCATTGAGTGAGTCTCTCCAGGACAGGGGAACTTCCTTTGCATTTTGAACTGTGCTCTTCTCTGTCCCATGTTCTCCATGCAAGCTCCGGTTTACAAGAAAATCATGACATATACCCCCAATTGTCTATCTCAAAAATGCATGGCTTTTGCAAACAAATGTGCTTGCTGTAAGATTTCATCTTGCTAAAGTTCTTTCGAATTCTATTTGAAAACTCAAAGCCAGCTGATGATTCTATTCTTTGTTCTCAGTTTAGTTTGTTCTCCCAAGAAGCAATGGATGCTACTGACCTAATGAGCTGGAAAAATCAAGGAAAACAAGTAGGAACTTGGAGATATTACGAATCTAGATAAATTATTTTAATGTTTCTAATATTACACTTAACATGATTCTCAAGTCTTGTTTAGAATAGTTCATTTTCAGAGGTTGCATTTTATTTGACCCATTCTCAAGAGTTTCAATATGAATAATGAATTATCCTTTCGGGTATAACTTTTTCATTGCTTCAGAGAAATGAGAATAGGAATCAAGATCATAGAGCCTTTCCCACTAAACAATTCAAAATCTACTGAATGAAAATAGACTTTTTCATGCTTAATATATGGAGAAATTACTATACAGAATACATTTTCTTTTTTTTTTTTTTTTTTGACAGGCAGAGTGGACAGTGAGAGAGAGAGAGACAGACAGAAAGGTCTTACTTTGCCGTTGGTTCACCCTCCAATGGCCGCCGCGGACAGCGCGCTGCGGCCCGGCCGGCGCACCGCGCTCGTCCGATGGCAGGAGCCAGGAGCCAGGTGCTTTTCCTGGTCTCCCCATGGGGTGCAGGGCCCAAGCACCTGGGCCATCCTCCACTGCACTCCCGGGCCACAGCAGAGGGCTGGCCTGGAAGAGGGGCAACCGGGACAGAATCCGGCGCCCCGACCAGGACTAGAACCCGGTGTGCCGGCGCCGCAAGGCGGAGGATTAGCCTGTTGAGCCACGGCGCCGGCCCAGAATACATTTTCTAACATGTAAAATTATATCTATCTTTAAACCCATGGCCAAAATATCACATCTTCAATTTTCATAAAGATGACAGTCCAAATTAAAATATTTACATCATTTTAAGTCTGAAAAATTCCCAGGTCATATCCTAAAGAGCAATACATATTGAGGCTGTTATAACCTTCCCTCCTTGGGAGAGACACTAAATCAAAGTAGGAAGTCTAGTTAAAATAAATAATAAAAGCCAAAAAGTACAGAGCACGTATTATAAGTTAGGAGCTTAAAATATATGTAGATACTTCAAAAATTGTGTAAAATGGAATTAGGTATGATTTTATTTTGGCACACACAACTTAAAAAATCTACAATCGACTACATACATTTCCCATGAAATTTTTGAAGACGTCTCATATTATCTGTTATTCTTCACTGCAATTTTTAAGGCAAACATACTATTTTGATTTTACAAATTAGAAAGTAGAGGCACAGAAATTCTAAATGATGAGTTACTCATACTTTGAACCCAGGCAAACTCACCCCATAGTCTTTGCCTCTATCCATTATGCTGGACTGCTGAGTTGGTAAATAAAATGTAAAGGCAGTGAGTTAATATGTAAAAACAGAAGAACAAGGCACAAAGTACTCTGCCCTCCTTATCTTTACAAGGACAAACAGAGGGACTGAGATTCCATATTAGAATTGGCATGCACAATAATCCCCAGAACCATATGTTTCTAATGACCTGATCACTGGGTCTTTCATTTCTGATCATTTGACATTTTAAAGCATGAATCATCTAATGAAAAAATTACAGGGCTTTCTTTTGAACACATTGTTTATTTGTCACCAAGCGATCTCAGATACTCTTTAAACAAATTCCTTCTATAAAGGAAAGACTACATACCCTCATGAATGGCATAATCCAAAAATAGAAATTATTTAAAACAGCTCTAACACCTTTTCTAAATTTCCTACATTGTGAAATGACAGCAGTGTCTCCTTTTCAACACTGCCTTCTAGTCAATGCAAAAAGAAATAAACCATCCCCACATGCTCGTATTTGGTGTTTACTTTTCCATCAGTCATCTGAAATGGGACACAGGAAAAAGGATGTGTCTGTCTCTGTTAGAAAGAGGAGAAAAATGAGGGAAAGAAAATCTAATGCAACAAGAGAGTTGCCAGATTTGGAACTGACTGAAAGAGTTTTGTGTGTCACCAAACATTTTTCAAAGACCTATCAATCTGCAGCTCTTTTTATAAACCAACCTGTAATGAGTGGTGTTTCCACACATTTTCTTCACACAGTTGTTTCTGAATTTGGCAGTGCCTTTGATTTGAAAAAGCATTTCAAACTTTAGATGATCACACAAAACCTTTTTGGCATCATTGAAAAGAATATTTAGATCATAAAGACTTAAAGAAATGTAAGCTAGAGTCCCAAGTAGTTTAAACTTACATTATAGAGATGCTGAAAGCCACATTGATGTGCTTACAAACATGTTTATAAGTGGTGCCATTTGTAACTCCACTTAAATAAGAACTGGAAAGATATAAGAAAGAAACCCCTGGATTAAAAAATTAATGTTAAATGAAAAGTATGAATTCTCAGTATATCAAATACCAAGATAGATGCAGACACCATCATAATGTTCCTAATCACATCTTCTGGCATCAAGAGAAAACCATCTTGGAAACAAACAACAAATCCTTAAAATAACAGAAAGGTGCCAGCACTAACAGTGGCATACTGAGTACTCCCTGGGAAAATTCAAAGAAAGTACAGGAATGAAATTTGTCACCTGCTGACTGGTTTCTGCTGCTTCAGAAAACAAAAAGCTTGGAAGATTAGGGTTCAATGTGTATGGCCAGAAGGGAACAGAATCCCTAACTGCAAAGTAACTGACACCATTATAAACATAGATCTCATCCTCACTCTTCTTAGGCTCCACCCCTTCCCTAAGCTACTGATTCTCAAAGTTTTGTCCTTTAGCAGCAACAACAGCAACATATTGTTAGAGATACATATTCTCAGCCACCAACCCTCCTCAAAGCTAATTTAATCAGAAGCTCAGGTAGTAAAGCCCAGCAATGTGTGTTTTTAAAAATCCTAAAGATGATTTTCATTCACCTTGAAGGTTGAGATGCACAGTCTTAAATAACAGTACATAGTCAGTAACAGCAGACAAGTTCCTGTTCAACCTGAGAATCCTAATAGCAAAATAGGTAATAGTTATGGAAGGCTTACTATGTGAAAAGTCCTCTATACAGCATAATACTTATATTTCCTTATTTATAAATAAATTATATTTATTATACTTGCCATAGCAGAGAGTTGGACTAGAAGAGGAGCAACTGGCACTGCTGGACTGGAAGAGGAGCAACTGGGACTAGAACCAGTGCCCATATGGGATGCCGATGCCGCAGGTGGAGGATTAACCTAGTGCACCACGGCAGCGGCCCCTTTATGACAATCCTATAGCTACCAAATACAGGCAACCCATTAGTTAACAGGCCATTATGAGAACAGTATGTTTCACAAAGGTACATTAACCAGAAAATTCCTGAGAGGCCTTAAAGGAGAATATTTGCAGACCTTTAAAGCTACTTTTACTGGTAAAAAAAAAATCTTTATAAACACAAAATTCTGTATTATGGCTTGGTAGTATGAACTCTTTATTTAGTGGAGGGTTAAGTTTATGATTTCAAAGAAAACAAACTATGTCATTGTAAAAATGAAAAGATAAACAAGAAAAGGAGAAGCAGGGAGGGTGGCGGTGAGGGAGGGTGGGAGAGTAGAATAGGAAGTATCACTATGCTCTTTTCTTTTTTTGGACAGGTAGAGTTATAGACAGAGAGAGACAGAGAGAAAGGTCTTCCTTCCGTTGGTTCACCCTCCGAGATGGCCACTACAACTGGCGCGCTGCGCCAACCTGAAGTCAGGAGCCAGGTGCTCCCCCACCCCCTGGTCCTCCATGCGGGTGCAGGGCCCAAGCACTTGGGCCATCTTCCACGGCCCTACCAGGCCACAGCAGAAAGCTGAACTGGAAGAGGAGCAACCGAGACCTGGTGCCCATAGGGGATGCCGGCACCACTGGTGGAGGATTAACCAAGTGAGCCATCGCGCCGGCCCCATATGCTATTAAAACTATACATGAAATACATGAAATCTGTTCCCTTTAAATAGACAAAATAGTAAACAAAAATTTATAAAATTAATCTTGAAAGACTGACAGGTCAAAGTCTGGTTTTACATGAATCAATTTCCCAAATTTGTTCCATTTTACTATCCTTTATTATGGTTCAGAATGGGAGCTGGACCGACCACAGCTTTGTTGGCAGATGTTACAACCAGATTGTCCAAACTCTAACACATAGCACAAATGCTGTTTTGTCCACTCCTGCTCTCTTATGTAATTAATGGATAGACTTAATTTTAATAGATAGAGACTTTAAAAGAATTCAAGGTATAAAACATGTTCATGGGGATTGGGTGTTTAACCTGACAGTTAAAACACCTACTTCCCATATTAGGATACTCAGATTTAATTCCTGGGTTCAGCTCCTGACTCCAGCTTCCTACTAATGCAGACCCTGAAGGCAGCAGTAATGGTTGAAATGACTGGGTTCCTGCCACCCACATGGGAGACCTGGATTGTATACTTAGCTTCGGGCTCTGGCTCCCAGCACAGCTGGAGCCAATGTGACCATTTGGGAAGAGTGCTGGTGGATGGGAATTTTTTTCTTGCTCTCTCATTAGTTCTGTCTGCCACTCAAATAAATTTTAAAAGTTAAAAATTAACATGTTTTGGGGCCAGCACTGTGGCATAGCAGGTAAAGCCACCATCTGAAGTGCTAGCATCCCATATGGGTGCAAGTTCGAGCCCTGGATGCTCCACTTCCAATCCAGCTCTCTGCCATGGCCTGGGAAAGCAGTAGAAGATGGCCCAAGTCCTTGGGCCCCTGCACCCATGTGGGAGACCCGTAGGAGGCTCCTGGCTTCAGACTGGCACAACTACAGCCATAGCAGCCAATTGGGGAGTGAACCAGTGGATGGAAGACCTCTCTCTCTCTCTGCCTCTCCTTCTCTCTCTGTGTGTAACTCTGTCTTTCAAATAAATAAATAAATCTTTAAAAAAATTAACATGCTTGTATCTAAGTCATTAGATGAAAGATACAATGACATAAATACTTCTTTTTGATCCTCTATTTACTTATGTAATTCTGTCATCTCTTTTTGAGTAATCCATTGTTTTTTGAGGACCATCTTTCCTCACTCTCTCATCCAAGAAATCACCAAATCCTAACATTCTCTATGTTCATCTATGTCACATTCTCCCCATTCTAACTTCTCTCTTTCTCAGACCCTTATCATCTCACCCTAGTTTACAGCAATGGTCTCCTCCTTTTCCCTTATAACTATCATGGACACCATGGTCAAATAAAGTTATTTTCGCCATGCTGTTTTCAAGCAAAGCCATCTCTACTCCATTACTGACAGAGTTCTAATACTTATACATAAATGCAACATGTTCACCACGCAGCTCCAACTTTTTCTTGAACTTTTCCCTTGTGTGAATCCTAAACCTTACCTACAGTTCTTTATTCACTGTCTCTAAAACATTTCTTGAACTGTCCTCTTTCTCATCCCTTTCCACAGTTCTGGACAAATGGTGAAAAGAGGGAATAGACATTAAAGCATATAATAAATGAAAGTTTGCCTGTTTTACAGGATTTACTTATAAATCACTGCTTCTAATTACGTTATTCTGATATATTGAAACTACAACTATTTGAAAAAAAAAAAAAAGTGAGTGTTCCAAAGTATAACACAGGTTTTTGTTTAAGCTAGAGAGCAACATTCGAAATAAGTATTAAGCTAGTGCTATTCCAGAAGCCTAGGATAAACATACATATGTATAAACACACACACACACATTCGTAATAACGTACATAAACATATATAAATGTGTATATAATCATACATATAAAGAATTCTGCTTCAATGCATCAGAGTCCTGAGATAAGTGAGCCCCACCTCCCCAACAAGCCCTCACTTCAACAACTAGAGCAATTGTTCTTGGGACTTAACCAAGTTTACTGCAAAATAACAGGAATTCTTATTGTGCTTAGGAAACAATCTTCCATCTACCAAAACTGTACAGGTGAGTCTTTCAGACATAATTACTATAAAACTTCCAATCATTAGCATTTAAGGGAAGTCAATATTCTGACTTTTAAATATTGCAATAAATATTCTTTCCTAAAAAGTCAGAATTTCTGAGAAAAATAGAAACAAATTTTAAAATAATTTATATTATAAGCAAAGAGACTAGGGTGATTACTGAGACCGTAAACGTGATGTCAATTGTTAAGTAAACAGCAGGAGTCACTGTGCACTTACTTCTCATGTAGGATCTCTGTCCTTAATGTGTTGTACAATGTGAATTAATGCTATAACTAGTACTGAAAGAGTATTTTACACTTTGTGTTTCTGTGTGGGTGCAAACTGTTGAAATCTTTACTTAATATATACTAAATTGATCTTCTGTATATAAAAAGAATTGAAAATGAATCTTGATGCGAATGGAATGGGAGAGGGAGTGGGAAATGGGAGGGGTGCAGGTGGGAGGGAAATTATGGGGCGGGGGGGGAGCCACTGTAATCCATAAGCTGTACTTTGGAAATTTATATTTGTTAAGTAAAAACTAAAAAAATTATTGTTCAGAAAATAAGAGGAAGATAAAGAACACAAAGAGGAAGGGAGAAATAATCATTTTTGGAATGCCACCATTGCTTAACCTGCTAAACCAGAATGCTGGCAATTCCTGTCTTCTAAATTTGATATAATCCTATTTGTTTAGTTTTGCTTCTGTTTTCTGTGTTATGGGGGTCTTATCCAAGAAGTTGTCCCCTACATGTCTTAGAGTGCTTTCCCAACATTTTCTTCCAACAATTTCAGTCTCAAGTCTTAAATTTATGTCTTGGATCCATCTTGAATGACGGATAAAAATGGTGTGAGGTATGGATCCAATTTCATTATTTGATATACATAAATATAGTTTTGCCAGCATCATTTATTGAAGAGATTATGCTTACTCCAATGGCTGTTTGTACGTAGGTTCATTTCTGGATTCTCTATTATATTCCCTTGGTCTATGTGTACCTTGCTGTTTTAACTACTATAGCTTTGTGGCACATTTTGAAGTCAGGAATTGTGATGTATTTGGTTTGAATTCTTTTGCTCAGGATCATTTTGGCTATTCTGGGCCTTTTTCAATTCCATATGAATTTTAGGATTTTTTTTTTTTTATTTGGACAGGTAGAGTTATAGACAGTGAGAGAGAGAGAGAGAGAGAGAGAGAGAGAGAAAGGTCTTCCTTCCATTGGTTCACCCCTCAAATGGCCGCCACAGCCGGCGCTGCGCCGATCTGAAGCCAAGAGCCAGGTGCTTCTTCCTGGTCTCCCATGCAGGTGCAGGGGCCCGAGCACCTGGGCCATCCTCCACTGCCTTCCCGGGCCACAGCAGAGAGCTGGAATGGAAGAGGAGCAACCAGGACTAGAACCTGTGCCCATATGGGATGCCAGCATCACAGGTGGAGGATTAACCCACTGTGCCATGGCACTGGCTCCAGGATTTTTTTCTAATTATGTAAAGAATGCCATTGGCATTTTGATCAGGACTGAATTAAATCTGTATATTGCTTTAGGTATTATAGACATTTCAATGATATTGATTCTTCCAACCCATGAGCAAGGAATAACTTCTCATTTCTTTGTGTCCTTGCTGATTCCTTCCATCAATGTTTTGAAGTTTCATTATAGAGATCTTTCACTCTTTTTAGTTAAATTTATCCCTATATATTTGATTATATCTGTGGCTTCCATGGTATTTCTTAATTTCACTTTTTAGTGAATTCATCATTAGCGTAGAAAAAAGCTTCTTTTTTTTGCATGCTGATTTTTAAGCTGCAACTCTACAAAGTTGGTTTATCAGTTCTAACAGCTTTCTGGTGGAGTGTTTAGGTTTTTCCATGTTCAACATCATGCAATTCGCAAACAACAAACATGGATATTTTGACTTCTTCCATTCCCATTTTGATGCTCTTTATTTCTTTCTCTTCCCTAACTGCTCTGGCTAAATTCTTCCAGCATTATACTGAATAAAAGCGATGAAAGTAGAAATCTTTGTCTTGTTCCAGATCTGACAGAAACTGCTTTCAGTTTACCTCCATTCAGTGTGATATTGGCTGTTGGTCTGTCATAAATAACCTTTATAATTTTAAGGTTTGTTCTTTCTATTCCTAATTTCTGAAGCGTTTTTATCATGAAAAGTGGTAAAATTTATCAAATATTTTCTATGCATCTGTTGATATGACCATATGGTTTTTGTTCTTCATTCTGTTGATGTGGCTTTGATACTTATTTATTTGCAATTGCTGAGCCACCCTTGCATCTCCAGGATAAATCCTACTTGATATCGATGTATGATCTTTTTGATGCAGTCTTGGAATTGGCTTGCTAGAATTGTGTTAAGAATCTTTGCATCGGCCAGCACTATGGCTCAACAGGCTAATCCTCCACCTGTGGTGCCAGCACACCAGGGTCTAGTCCCAGTCGGGGTGCTGGATTCTTTCCCAGGTGCTCCTCTTCCAGTCCAACTCTCTGCTGTGGCAAGGGAGTGCAGTGGAGGATGGCCCAAGTGCTTGGGCTCTGCACCCGCATGGGGGACCAGGAGAAGCACCTGGCTCCTGGCTTTGGATCAGCATGGTGCGCCGGCCGCAGCATACCAGCTGCAGGGGCCATTGGATGGTGAACCAATGGAAAAAGGAAGACCTTTCTCTCTGTCTCTCTCTCACTGTCCACTCTGCCTGTAAAAAAAAAAAAAAAAAAAAAATGTTTTGCAGAATTCAGTAGTAAAGCCTGGACTTTTCCTTGATGGAAGACTTTTAATTACTGCTTCAATCTCATTGCTTGCTATGGTTCTGTTTAGATTGTATCTTCTTGATTTCATTATGGTAGATTATATGTGTCTAGGAATTTATCCATCTCTTTGAGGCTTTTCCATTCATTAGTACATAGTTCTTCATAGTAGTTTCTTATGATCCTTCATACTTCAATGCTGCTGGCTATAATGTCTCCATTTTCATTTCTAATATTATTCACCTGAGTTTTTTCTCTCTTGCTCTTGGTTATTCAGATAAAGTTTTCACTATTTTGCTTATCTTTTTTAAAAATAAGATATTTGTTTTGTTGATTTTTTGTATTATTTTCTTTCAATTTCATTTTTTTCCGCTCTCTTATCATTTCCCATCTTCTGCTGATTTGGGGTTTGGTTTGTTCTTGTTTTTCTAAGTCTAAGTCTCCTCATTGATCATTTATTTGAAACATTTGAAACATTACCTTTTTTTAATGTAAGCACGTAATGCTACAAACTTCCCTCTTAATCTTGTGTTTGATGTAACCCACAGGTTCATTTAAGAAAGTATTTAATTTTCTTTTTAATTTCTTCCATGGCCCATTGATCATTCAGTAGCATGTTAATTTCTATGTATCTATTAGTGTTCTATTCTCCTTGTTGTGGATTACTAGTTTTATTCCCTTATGGTCTGAGAATCTAGATGGTATGATTCCAGTCTTTTTAAATTTACTGAGACTTGATGTGTGGACAAATATATAGATTATCTTAGACAATGCTCCATGTGCTGATGAGAAGAATGTGTATTCTGTAACTGCTGGGTGAAATACCTGTAAATGTGTGAGGTCCATTTGCTCAACAGTATGTTCCAACTCTGATGTATCTTTATTGATTTTCTGTCTGATTGATCTGTCTCTTGATGAGAGTAGGGTATTGAAATCACCTACTATAATTGTATTGGAGTCTATCTCTCTTTTTAGCCCCTCTAGTATTTTCTGTATATATCTGGGTGGTCTTGTGTTCAGTTCATATATATTTATGATTGTTATATCTTCTTGCTAAATTGAATATATTATCAAAATATAATGTCCTACTTCATCTTTGTGGGTCTTTTTTACAGTTTTTGTCTGTTTTATATAATATGAAAATATTGAAACTCCTGCTCATGTTTGGTTTCCATTTGCCTAGGGTATAATTTTCTAGCCCTTCAGTTTCAGTCTATGTGTTTCTTTATTTTTGAAGTTTGTTGTGGGCAGTATATAATAGGGTCTTCATTTTTTATCCATTCTATTAAGTCTTTTGGCTGTTGAATTTAATCTATTTACATTCAATGTTAGTATTGATAAATAAGAATTAACACCCTAACACCTGCCATTTTGCTGACTGTATACTGATTTTACCTACTCAGTGAATTTGATGTTGTCAGGTGTTTTCATGATGTTTACTTCTAAAACGGAACACTATTCACAACTTCTTGTAAAGCTGCTGGTGGTGAATCCTTATCTAAAAAATATTTATTTCTCCAAAGCTAATGAATAGCTTTGCTTAGGACAGTCTATTCAACAAGTGTGCTGGGAAAACTGGATTTCCACATGAAGAAGCATAAAGCAAGAACCCTACCATACACTGCACACAAAAATCCACTCAACATGGATTAAAGATCTAAATCTATGACCCAACACCATCAACTTATTAGAGAACATTGGAGAAACCCTGCAAGATAGGGGCATGGGAAAAGACTTCGTGGAAAAGACCCTGGAGGCACAGGCAGTCAAAGCCAAAATTAACAATTGGGATTACATCCAATTGAGAGGTTTCAGTACTGCAAAAGAACCAGGAAAGTGAAGAGGAAACCGACAAAAAGGGAAAAAATATTTGCAAATTATGCAACCGATAATGATTTAATAACCAGAATCTACAAAGAGATCAAGAAACTCCACAACAAAACAAAACAACCCACTTAAAGAGATGGGCCAGGCACCTAAATAGACATTTTTCAAAAGAGGAAATCCAAATGGCCAACAGACACATGAAAAAATGTTCAAGATCACTAGCCATCAGGGAAATACAAATCAAAACCACAGTGAGGTTTCACTTCACCACACTTAGAATGGCTTACAGACAGAAATCTACCAACAACAGATGCTGGCAAGGATGTGCGGAAAAAGGGACACTAACCTACAGTTGGCGGGAAAGCAAACTGGTAAAGCCACTATGGAAGTCAGTTTGGAGATTTCTCAAAAACCTGAATATAACCTTACCATACAACCCAGCCATCCCAGTCCTTGGAATTTACACAAAGGTAAATAAATTGGCAAATAAAAGAGCTGTCTGCACCTCAATGTTTATTGCAGCTCAATTCACAATAGCTAAGACATGGAATCAACCTAAATGCCTATCAACAGAAGACTGGATAAAGAAATTATAGGATATGTACTCTATAGAATACTATACAGCAGTAAAAAATAATGAAATCCGGTCATTGCAACAAAATGGAGGAATCTGGAAATCATCATGCTGAGTGAAATAAGCCAGTCCCAAAGGGACAAATATCATATATTCCCCCGATCAGTGACAACTAACTGAGCACTTAAAAGGAAACCTGTTGAAGTGAAATGGACACCATGAGAAACAACGTCTTGATCAGCCCTTGTCCTGACTGTCAAGGAATAACTTACTACTTTATTCTTTTTAGTACTTTTTTGTTCTACTTAATACCATTGGTTGAACTCTTCGATTAACACACAATTATTCTTAGGTGTTTAAATTTAACTGAAAAGTAATCTCCATTAAATATAAGAGTAGGAATAAGAGAGGGAGGAGATGTACAGTTCAGCACATGCGCAATTGGACTTACCCTAATGGCAGAGTTAGAAACGTGCCAGGGGATTCCAATTCAATCCCATCAAGGTGGCATGTACCAAGGCCATCTCACTAGTCAAAGTGATCAGTTTCAGTTCATAATTGATCATAATATAGGTCTAAGAGTCAAAGGGATCAAAATAGTGTCTGCTAATACTAACTGATAGAATTAAAAAGGGAGAGAACGATCCAACATGGGAAGCAGGATACACAGTAGACTCATAGAATGGCAGATGTCCTAAACAGCACTCTGGCCTCAGAATCAGCCCTTAAGGCATTCGGATCTGGCTGAAGAGCCATGAGAGTATTTTAGGCACAGAAAGTCAAGACACTCTGGCAAAAAAAAAAAAATGACCTAAATGAAAGATCTCTGAGATCCCAGCAGAAAGTATGGGCCATCAAAGAAGGAGGTACCGTTCTCTGAAGGGAGGGCAGAACTTCCACTTTGACTATGGCCTTGTCTAAATAAGATCAGAGTTTGTGAACACAAAAGGCTTTCATAGCATTGGCAGCTCATGACAAGAGCCTTGAGTCATCACTGATGTCATAAATAAGAGTGTGAATTGTTAAATCAACAACAGCAGTCACTGTGCACTTACTCCCCATGCAGAATCTCTGTCCTTAATGGTTGTACTATGTGAATTAACGCTATAACTAGTACTCAAACAGTATTTTACACTTTGTGTTTATTTGTGGGTGAAAACTGTTGAAACCTTTACTTAATATATACTAAATTGACCTTCTATATATAAAAAGAATTGAAAATGAATCTTGATGCGAATGGAATGGGAGAGGGAGTGGGAGATGGGATGGTTGTCGGTTGAAGAGAGGTTATAGAGGGGAAAAAGCCACTATAATCCAAAAGTTGTACTTTGGACATTTATATTTATTAAATAAAAGTTAAAAATGTAATTAAAAAAGAATAACTTTGCTTGATATAATATTCTTGGTTAAGGTTTTTTCTTTTTCCTTTTAAGACCTTTATTATGTCATCCCACTCTCTCCTGGCCTATAGGGTTTTTGGTGAGAAATCTGATGTTAGTCTAATCCTTTGTATGTAACTTGATGCTTTTCTCTTACTGTCACTAGTCTCTTTTTTTGTCCTTAACTTTCCACAATTTGACTACAATGTGCTTTGGAGAAGATCTTTTCTGATTGAGTCTGCTTGGGTTTCTTTGAGTTATCTGTATCTGAATATACATGTCTCTTTTGAAACCTGGGAAATTGCTAACTATTAATTCACTTAGCAGGTTATTCAATGCCTTTTTCCTCTCTGCTTCTTCAGGAATGCCTGTAATACAAATATTTGGACATTTAATGGTATCCTAAATTTCACTTAGATTTGCTTCATTATTTTTAATTCTTTTCTCTTTTTTGGTCTCATTAGATTGTTTCAAAAGTATTGTCCTCAATCAGCAATTCTTTCCTCCACTTGGTCTATTCAGCTGTTAAAGCTCTCAATCATATTTTTTTACTTCATCGACTGTAAATTTCATCTCCAAACTTTCAATTTTTGGTTCTGCTTAACGATTTCTATCTCTTTTGTAATATTTGCTTTCATTCATTCCATCATTTCTTCAATCCATTTGTATTCTCTTATTTTATATTGATTTTCTTTACAATCATTATTCTGAATATTATTTTGGGCATTTCATAGATTTCCCTCAGATCATGAACTGATTATGGAGAATTACTGTGTTTTTTGGAGGTGTCATGCTACCTTCTTGTTTCTTATGTCCCTGAGTCGACATATCTCTGCATCTGGTATAATAATCCCTTTCTTAAAAATGGAGTGGGTTTCCTTGGAAAAGAGTTTCTGGTTTAGATAGAATGCAGGGTACAACTGCTTGTTGCTTTGGCTTTGATTCTAGGTGAGGCCAGCAGTGTAGCCTCTGAGTGATTTTTTGTTTTCATCAATGACAATAGTATCTAAGTGATACACCAATCTATTCTGCTGTAGTTAATAGGGGTGGAACTATGAATGTGTGTTTCCTAGGATGTGTATCTTCAGTCCACAGAAAGTTCAGCTTCAGTCACACTAGATTGTGGTAGCCAGGGCCTTGGTGCTGAGAAAGATAAAGGGGACTATACCTTTGTCCCACTGGGAACAGACATTTTATAGGCTGCTGGTGCTATCCCCCAGAAGCAAAGAAGAACCTACTCTGGCTCACATGGAATGAGTAAGCATAGCCCCATGACTAAGTCTAAAAACTCCCACGGTTGCAGGATGCAGGGGATCCAACCTCTTCTTCACAACTTGTCCTGATTCTGACTCTCTGATCTACTTCTGGTAGAGCAGTGCAGAGATCAGTTGTGTCCCTTTTCACAGGTGTAGGGCAGAAGAGGGAGACTTCCCATATAAGAGCCAAGCAGTTGAGCAGATCCTTTTGACTTCCCATGTTGAAGTTACAGTCAGTGGGTGACTGGAATTCTCCCTCAGCTAAAGTTGCAGGTGGTGGGTGCACACCAATTTCTTCTTACCTCAATTTGGTAAGATGGCAACTCCCATCCAGCAGCTGGCTGTGCTCTGTGGATAGCCTCACAAATGTTTCTGTCCTCTTTCCTTACTGTTCCATAGTCTTCATTCTTTTTATTACATCTCCACTGAAAATTTCTGTCAGTCAGACCCCTAGAAACATGGTCCCTTTTTTTTTCTTTTTTCATGGAAGAGATTCATATTCTCTCTCTCTCTCTCTCTCTTTCTCTCTCCCTCCCTCCCTCCCTCCCTCCCTTCCTCCCTCCCTCTTTCTGTCCTACTCTCTCTCCCTCCCTCTTTCCCTCCCTCTCCTTCTCTCTCTGCATGTGGATGGGTCTTCCTCCTTCTCCCTCTCTGTCACTATGCCTTCTAAATAAATGAAATTTAAAAATTAAAAATGCTTGCATTTCAAAGGACACTATCAAGCAAATGAAAAGACAATCTGCAGAATGTAAGAAAATAATTATAAGTCATATATTTAAATTGGATACTTGTATCAAGAGGATCTCACTTTAAATAATAGAAAAATGACTCAATTTAAAAGCTGGCAAGAGATTTTAATACTTTTTCAATACTCAATACTTATTCAATACTCAATTTAAAATCTGTCAAAAGATTTCAATAAACACTTATCAAAGTAGACAAACATGGCCAGTAACACTTCAAAAGATGTTTTGCATTATTATCTCTATAAAGTGCTTATCAAAACTACAATGAGATTCTACTCCATACCCACCAATAAAGCTATGCAAAAGAAAAAGAAAGAAGGGGAAGAAGAGAAGGCAGGAAATATGAAAAATAAATAAAAGTACATGTTGGCAATGATGTAGAGAAACTAGAACCCTCAGATATTGCTAATGATATAGTAAAATTGTACAGTCACTTTCAAATACAGTTTATTTCTCAAAAATGTCAGTTATTATATGACAGAGCAATTCTACTCCTAGGTATATACTCAAAGGATTGAAAATGTATGACATACCAAAGACCAAAACCTGTAAATGAATTTACATGGAAGTACTACTAATAATATTCCAAATATGAATACAAGCCTAATTTCCATTAATTGATAAATGGATAAGTAAATACGGTATCAATAGATAACACATTATTTTAACCATATAAAGAAAAGAAATACTGATACCCCAACATGGAAAAACCTTGAAAACATTATTTTAAGCGAAAGAACATACTCACAAAAATAAATGTTTTAGTTATTATACTTATATTAATTGTCTTGAATATCAAATCCATAGAAAATCAATTAGTGGTTACCAGAGGCTATGGAGAGGGAAGAAGGGAGTGTCTACTGATAGGATTTCTCTTAGCAGTTGTAAAAATTTCCAAAATTAGATAGTGAGGATCATTGCACAATTCTGTTACTGCTCTAAAAACTATGGATTCAATACTTTTAAATGGTAATTATATGGTTTATAAATAATATCTCAGTACAGATGTATTTCTTTAAGAAGTTCACATACTGTAGGATTCCATTTATATAGCATTCCTAAAATTAAAAAAAAAACTATAGAGATGGAAGACAAATTAATGGTTACATGTGTGCATGTGGCTATAAAGTTATAGCATCATCTTTGAAGTTATGGAACAGTTCTGTATCATGATTGTGATTGTAGGTACACACATCTACATGCATAATAAAATAACATAACTGATACCAATGTGAGATTCCTTGTTTTGCTATAATACCATGATTACAAAAATACAATAATTAAGGGAAAACAAGTAAGGAGTCCATAGGATCATTCTATATCATCTTGTAATTTCTTGTGAATCTATTTCAAATAAAAAAATTAAAGTTCTTTAAAAAAAACTTTAATTACCCTTAAATCTCATCTTTATTTTATTATTAAAGATACTTAATACCTGAAAAGTATAATCTGGTAAAAAGACATAATGTATTACAGGCTTTGAAAAAAATACATATTTCATGGCAAATATATAATCTCATATTCCTATTTATTATTTATATTTGCTTTGAAAGAGTAAAACAAGTATTTTGATTCTTTCTCTTCCATGCTTAACATACTGCTTTGGATGTTGAGACTGACGAAATATTTGATAATGAATGAACTGTACTCTCAAGTCTTAGATAAAAAAACTCAAGTTCTGGTGGCTCTGTAAAGCCTAGCCTATAGGGAACATCAGCCTCAATTTCAGACATCTTCTTCACCTCGGCATCTCATATAAAGATTCCATGAGTTGAATTTGAGATTCTCCATTTTCATCTCTTACCACCTTTTTTTTTTTTTAATAGAGTGGACAGTGAGAGAGAGAGAGGCCTTCCTTTTGCCGTTGTTTCACCCTCCAATGGCTACCGCGGCCGGCGCGCGGTGGCCGGCACACCGCGCGATCCAAAGTCAGGAGCCAGGTGCTTCTCCTGGTCTCCCATGGGGTGCAGGGCCCAAGCACTTGGGCCATCCTCCACTGCACTCCCGGGCCACAGCAGAGAGCTGGACTGGAAGAGGGACAACCGGGACAGAATCCGGTGCCCCGACTGGGACTAGAAGCCGGTGTGCCGGCAACGCAAGGCGGAGGATTAGCCTATTGAGCCTTACCACCTCTTAACCACACTGTAAGCTCTGACCATACACATGAGTTTCTCAAATTTCCTCAGGTGGTATCTCATCTCTATTTCTTTGACGGTTACTGCTTCTGCCTTAATGACCTTACACTTCATCATCACACTTTCCAGAATACATTAAATCACCTTAAAACCAATAAAAATTTGCCATAATTTTAAAGTTTTTCATATGCATCATCTATTGAAACATTTTTTAAAAACAAGTGAAATATAAGTCGCTAAAATATCCATTTTATAGAAAGGAGGAAATTGAGACATTGGAGGTTAAGTAATGGCCAAGGGCATGCAGTGAGTAAGTGGTAAAGTCCAAACAAAAATCTGGGTGTATCTGACTATAAAGACCATGTTCACTACCACAACACTTTCCTCTACCTAAAGTAGCCCATGGTTCCACAAGAGAATCATTGAGGAATTATCTAAAGATCGAATACATCTCTCACTGTATGTTATAACCATAGTTTCAGAAAACTTGAAGTTCTGGATTCCATGTTTCAAAAATGTTTCCCATGTGACTACTGCTCATCTTATTTGAAAACTACTACCTGATGACAACAGAAGGGCTCAGAACCTTTAATGACACCTCAGTCTATCAATAGAAAATGGACAGTGTTTAAACCAGTGTTAGTGATATACCAGCTTTCAAAAAATTTAAATAAAACCTATCTATTTTGCAAAAATGAGAATCAGTAGAGAAGCACCTCCAGGAGTAACTGCATTATGGTAACATTTTAATTATATTTTGTAAATTAGCAAAAAACTATTTTGTAAAGAAACATGCAGTTAAATTATTTAAATTCTTGACAAAGGATCAACTACAATTATGGAGAATATATGTACATTTGATTCAGTGTAAGGTTGTCTTAGTGTTCCTTAAAACTAAAAGCTCAATTATGATACAAAAATCTCAAAAAAGACCTTGAGATTTCATACTACTCAATGTTTTACATATCAGGAACAGCAAAGTGTTAATTATAATTAATAAATTTGAAATATGACAAAAGAAATCTGGCAAATATATGGAACTGCTTCCCTGGCCTGAACTCAACATACAACAAAGAGCCCTGCAGCAGAGAAAGCTCCTGGACAAGTGTTTCAGTTCTGGCCCAAGGAATGGGAAAAGGAACGTGTAACACTCCAAACGTGGAAACCACCTCCCGACTTTCTTCTCTTTCTGTTATCCATTATCCTAGCCCCTGGAACTCAGGTAATCACTCCCATGGTCACAGTGGTAGTAGCGCAATAACAACAAAGGATGTGAGAGCCAAGAAATGGCAATGCTATGAGAATCTGAGAAACAGGTATGATTAATTGAGGTATGATAGAATTGCAGTTTCTAAAAAGCAGAGCCAAGTCCACTGTTTTTTTCTGTGTGTCCTCCTGCAACCTGGCACCAGAGATAGGGGCAGTGGTGGAAGTGCATAGGAAATTTGAGTAATGAAAACCATAGCATGATGGTCAAAGGAGGCATCCCCCCAAAAAACTGGAAATTACCAGGGAGATCAACAGAGAGAAATCTGGGAATGTAACCACATAAAGTTTTGCTTTATGAAATCTGAGACATGTTGTTTATAACAATAATTTCTGGATTATATATGCCTACATATATCATTATATATGTCTACATATGCCAATTTCTGAATCCCATCCAAAGGCATTAGAAATTGCTGAACTTTGTTAGGCCCATAAATATGAATTTTAACAAGTACCCCAGATGGCTCTTGCCCAGATGTTCTTTGGGAGATTAGTCCAAAAACACTACCATAAAACTTCTGCATTTTTTTTTAAGAATAACATTCAAAAAGTAATGGGATAGATGACCAAACCCTGCAGGCTAAGAACAAGGAGACTAAGTAACCCAGTAGGGCAAAATCAGACCTTAAACGTCGCAAGTGTAATTGCTGAAGGATGAGCACCATGCACGAAATAAAAGAAATTTAGTACTTGCTTGTTCTGATAGGATAAAGATAACTTCAGGTTACCCTGGAAAGAGGCAGGCTGAAGGAGACAGGGAAGAACTTCTGAAATGGTAAAGTAAGGAGCCCAGTGAACACACTTCCTGGCAAAACAAGAATCTGCATAGTACAAATTATTTTTAAAACCACTTAAGATTTGGTAATTATTTTAAGGTAATACAGAAAATGATTAAACACTGATACAAAATTATCTATATTGGCAATAATTACTAACGCAGATTAATAAACATCAATTAAACTAATAATCTATATTAGTAGGAAGAGTAACCATCTATTATGGCATTCCATTAACTACCATCACTAACAACTTCAATAGTTCCATATTTTTCAAAAGTTTTAACCCAGGTACAAAATTCCAGGCAAGTACAGCCCAGATAATAGGAGCTTTCTAATCACCTAGCTTCTATTCTATAACTGTGATTTCATCCCATGGAATGAAGGATTTTGATCAATGCTACAGAAATTATATGCTTGGCAAACATAGCCATTCTCCTATCCCATCTTAATATAAGACAGAATTTGTATCCTAAGCATGGCAGGCCAAGGAAAGAAGATCCTTACAGCACCTGCTATTGCTTGCTTATAGGTAAAACAATCCATTCTGGAAGTAGCAAACAAAAAAAACTTACGGCTGCACTACCATTACCACAGTGGTCACTCTTACAGCAAGAGTTTTAGTCAAGACAAGCAGGTGGGTTCCTTTCCACAGGTCTGGTAAAGAAGCAAAAAAGTCTGGCTTGAAGGAAAGGTAGGCCACAAGGAACAAAAGCTCCCCAGCCATAACTATGGAGACTGATCTTATTTGGATGAGAAAATGAAGAATTCCACGCCTAAAGACATTGTTTACAATAATGAAGATCTTCTTGAAAAGCAGTTAAGATAAATCTGCTAGCTCCAAGATTGCAAACAGCATACAACCAGTTGAATAGGGAAGCACAAAAGACTGTCAATAAGAACCCTCCTTGGAAGACAGAAAATTGCATCAAGGAAAGATATGCATATGTGATAGTCTATACCCAGTAGGGGTAATTACAGCAAAACGTGAGTGCAGACCTAAAGAATTCACTAGATTATATCCTGATCCATTAGGAAAGCAGAAGACTCACTGGAATAAGAGGCTTAATCAAACTGCAACCAAACACTGACTAACAATAAGCTTCTCTGATCAAGGGGTGATTACCTAGGAAGCTAGGCTTAAAAATAAACTCACACTCATTTGTGGGAATATAGGTTGCCATGCACATATTCAAAGCTGTGTCCTACCAGAAGCAATCACAGAAAGGACTTCCAAGTTATTATTAGTCCCTGGATGAATATAAGGGCAAAAATGCATAACAGACTCCAAGTCACACACATACATCTAACTATAAAGGACAAAAGTGTAACTGGATAAGAACAGCCTTTGACCAACAAATTATTTATGAAATGAGGAGTGGCCCATAGGAAACACATTAAAACTATTGGAAAACATCAGATCATATCTACTTGAGGTAAAAACTAATTTCACAGAATTTGTTCAGCCTTTGACCTAGCAAGCAAAAACAAAACAAATCCTGTGGTGGTGGTGGGAATTTCAAACATCCAGTTATCAAAAATTCTCAATATAGGCAAAGACAAAGTAAAGTGTGATTAATATACAGAAGGGGAAAATGTTGGCAATAGAAACTGCCTTTGAAGAGGTCCAGATGGCAGACTTAGTAGAAAAAAACTTCAAAGCACCTATTATAAATATGTTCAAAGAACAAAAGAAAACCATGCTTAAAGAATCAAAGGAAGGTATGATGGCAATGTCTCAACAAAGAGATAATACCAATAAAAAGGTAGAAATAATTCAAATTATTAAAAAAAACCAAATGGAAACTAGGGACCCCAAAAGTATAATAACTGAAATGTAAAATTCACTAGAGGAACTCAACTATTAATATCAACTATCAGAAGAAAGAATCAGCAAAGTTAAAGATAGAACAATGGAGACTGTGTATTTTGCAGGACATATAAAGAAAAAAGTGAAATGTAATACATGGTAAGGCACTGGGATTGTAATGCAGTGGGTTAAGTTTCTGCCTACAATGCTGGCATCTCATATGAGCACACATTCAAGTCTTGGCTGCTCTGCTTCTGATCCAACTCCCTGATAATGTGCATGGAGAGGCAGTGAAGATGGCCTAAGCACTTGGGTCCCTGCACCCACATGGGAGACCTGGACAGAGTTCCTTCCTAGCTCCTGGCTTCAGCTTAGCTCAGCCCTGACAATTGCAGCTACTTGGAGAGTGAATTAATGAATGAAATATAGTTTTTCTCTCTCTCTCTCTCTCCCTCCCTCCCTCCCTCTTTCCCTTCTTCCCTCTCCCTCCCCAAATGCCTTTAAGTAATGAATAAATCTTTAAAAAATTTTTTAATAAAAATAAATATATCACATGATAAAGCACACCAACATGCAGATAATTGGAGTACAAGAAGAAAAACTAAACATAAATATAAAGAAGTGATGACCAGAAACGTTACAGATTTTACAATTTAATAAAAACATTAAATCTACACATCCAAGAACCTCACTGAACTGAGAAAGAGTAATTGTTAAGGAATCACACACACAAACACACACACACACACACAAAGAGAGACAGAGAAAAACAGAGAAAGAGTGAGAGAGATTAAATATTCAAATGTTCAAGACAAAGAGGAAATTCTGAAAGGAAGAAAATTAACACAAATACAGCATATTCAAGAAAACCAAATAAGATTATCGCATAATTTTTCTTGAGATACAATGGAAGATAGAAGGCAATGGAACAAAAAATTTAAATGGCTGAAAGTAAAAACACAAGTTAATATCCAGCAAAAATCTTTCAGAAATGAAGAAAACTAAAGATAATCACAGATAAACAAAAACTGAGATAAATCATTGCTTGTATACTTACATTAAATGAATTTCATATAAACTTAATTGAGGTTGAAAGTTATATATATAGCAGTTTTCATTCATACAAAATAGTAGTTCCAGTAAAGGTAATAATATATGCAATTATGGAACATAGTTTACTTGCACCTTTTGTTTCTAAAGTTTCATCTTGATTTAAAAAGTAATTGAATAGGTAGGCAATTGATGGAGCAGTTAGGACACCACTTAGGACAACCAAATCGCATACCAGCCTGCCTGGGTTTGAGTGTTGGCTCAGCTCCTGATTCCAGCTTTGTAATAATGAACAATCCAGGAGGCAGCAGGTGATAACTCAAGTATATGGGTCCCTACACTTCAAGAAACCTAGATTAAATTTCTAGGTCCTGGCTTTTCTTTTGCCTAGCCCCAGGTGTTTTAGTCATTAACAGTATAAACTAGTGGATGGTATCTCTTTCTTCCTCTCTTTCTCTGCCTTTTAAATAAATAATTTTTAAAATTACGATAAATAATAAGTAAATAATTATAATGTTGGGCCTGTAACAAATAGAAATGAAATATGTTTCACAAGAGTTGAACAGCATTCAGAGCAAGAGCAGAAAATTGTATTCGAATAAGGAAAAGCCATAAGATAAAAAATCAAACAAGAAATTAAGAGAAAAAGCTAGGTAAATATGATTAATATAAAACAAATTCTACAAATACATACATGCTCTCATTTCTTTCATCACTTTCTGTAAAAAACAACATTGTATAACATGTAATATTAAATGAAAAAATATTACAGTATATTACTGAGTTTTAATAAACATGAACTCAATATGTATACACAAATATATGTGTTTTATATATAAGTATGTATGTATGTATATATATATATATATATATATATATATATATAGCTATATAAGAGTAAGTTTCCACAATTTGTTGAAGCTGAATTAGTGGGGGCAGTGCTGTGGCACAGTGGGTTAACACCCTGGCCTGAAGCACCAGCATCCCTATGGGCGCTGGTTTGAGTCCCGGCTGCTCCACTTCCTATCCAGCTTTCTGCTGCGGCATGGGAAAGCAGTAGAAGATGGCCAAAGCCCTTGGGTCCCTGCACCCATTAGGAGACCTGGAAGAAGCTCCTGGCTCCTGACTTCATATTAGCACAGCTTCAGCTGTTGCGGCCAATTGGGGAGTGACCCATCAGATGGAAGATCTCTCTCTCTCTCTCTCTCTCTCTCTCTCTGCTTTTCCTATCTCTATGTAACTCTGACTTTCAAATAAATAAATACATCTTAAAAAAAAAAAAAAAGAAACTCAATTAGTAAAAACTGAAGTCAGTCCTGGTCAATTAAGATACAAGCCTCGGGGCTGGTGCCATGCTGCACTAGGTTAATCCTCTGCTTGCCACTCCGGCATCCCATATGGGTGCCAGTTCTAGTCCCAGCTGCTCCACTTCCAATCCAGCTCTCTGGCGTGGCCTGGGAAAACAGTACAAGATGGCCAAAGTGCTTGGGCCCCTTCCACCCATGTGGGAGACCTGAAAGATGCCCCTGGGGCCACTCAAGCCGTTGCAGCCATTTGGGGAGTGAACCAGCAGAGGAAAGACCTTCCTCTCTGTCTCTTCCTCTCACTGCCTGTGACTCAACCTCTCAACTAAATAAATAAAATCTTAAAAAGAAAAAAAAAAAAAAAGATGCAAGCCTTAAGGGGCCAGCATTGTGACTCAGAGGGTTAAAACACAATCAGCCAGCCAGCACCGCAGCTCACCTATCTAATCCTCCGCCTGCAGCGCCGGCACCCCAGGTTCAAGTTCCGGTTGGGACGCTGGATTCTGTCCCAGTTGCTCCACTTCCAGTCCAGCTCTCTGCTGTAGCCTGGGAAGGCAGTGGAGAATAGCCCAAGTGCTTGGGCCCTGCACCAGCATGGGAGACCAGGAGGAGCACCTGGCTCCTGGCTTCGGATCAGCACAGTGCTCCTGCCATGCTGGCTATTTGGGGGGGGGGGTGTGAACCAATGGAAAGGAAGACCTTCCTCTCTGTATCTCTCTCTCTCACTGTCTAACTCTGCCTGTCCAAAAACAAACAAACAAAATCACTATCAGCCACACTGACATCCCATGTGAGTTTGGTTCAAGTCCTGGCTACTCTACTTCCAATTAATCTCCCTGCTAATGCACCTGAGAAAGCAGAAAAAGATAGCCCAAGTAGTTGCATCTCTGACATCCACATGGGAGATCTGGATGGAGTTCCATACCCCTGGTTTGGGCATGGCAAAGCCCCTGCTGTTGCAGCCATTTGGGGAGTGAATCAGAAAATGGAAGACCCATCTCTGATTCTCTCTTTTCCTTTCTCTCTAGATAACTCTGAGTTCTAAATAAATAAATTATTATTTTTTTTTAAAAAAGATGGAAGCCAGAGGCAGGCCCTGTGGCACAGTAGGTTAATCCTTTGCCTGCAGTACCAGCATCCCATATGGATGCCAGTTCTAGTCCCATCTGCTCCACTTCCAATCCAGCTCTTTGCTATGGTCAGAGAAAGCAATAGAAGATGGCCCAAGTCCTGGGGCCTCTGCCACCATGTGGGAGACCAGGAAGAAGTGCCTGGCTCTTGGCTTTGGATAGGCGCAGCTCCAGCCTTTGCAGCCATTTGGGGAGAGAACCAATGGAAGGGAGACCTTTCTCTCTGTCTCTCCCTCTCACTGTCTGTAACTATACCTCTCAAATAAAAAATAAATAAAATCTTTTTTAAAAAAAAGATGTAAGAGAAATGAGTAAGAAAATAACTCAAAAATATCATTTAAAATCATTTTAAAATAAAATGCAATATTAGAAAATATATACTCAATGCAAAAGAAGTCAATGAACAGAAGTCTAAGAGTCAAAGGGATCACACAAACAAGACTAGTGTCTGCTAATACTAACTGAGAGAATCAAAAAGGGAGAGAACGATCCAACATGGGAAGCGGGATACACAGCAGACTCATAGAACGGCAGATGTCCTAAACAGCACTCTGGCCTCAGGATCAGCCCTTAAGGCATTCGGATATGGCTGAAGAGCCCATGAAAGTATTTTAGGTGTGGAAAGCCAAGACACTCTGGGGAAAAAAAAAAAAAAAACACCTAAATGAAAGATCTCTTCGAGTGAGATTCCAGTGGAAAGAATGGGGCCATCAAAGAAGGAGGTATCTTTCTCTGAAGGGAGGAGAGAACTTCCACTTTGACTAGACCCTGTCGGAATAAGATCGGAGTTGGCCAACTCAAAAGGCTTCCATAGCCTTGGCAACTCATGACTAGAACCTAGGGAGATTACTGACGCCATAAACAAGAGTGTCAAATTGTTAAGTCAACAACAGGAGTCACTGTGTACTTACTCCTCATGTAGGATCTGTCCTTAATGTGTTGTCCAATGTGAAGTAATGCTATAAATAATACTGAAACAGTATTTTACACTTTGTGTTTCTGTGTGGGTGCAAACTGATGAAATCTTTACTTAATATATACTAAATTGATCTTCTGTATATAAAGATAATTGAAAATGAATCTTGATGTGAATGGAATGGGAGAGGGAGCGGGAGATGGGAGGGGTGTGAGTGGGAGGGAAATTATGGGGTGGGGGGAGTCATTGTAATCCATAAGCTGTACTTTGGAAATTTATATTTGCTAAATAAAAAAATAAAGAAAAAAATTTTAAAAAAAGAAACAAAAACTAAAATGACAGATGTAAATCCAAAAATACCAATAATGACAATGACTGTGACTGTCTTAAATAATTCAATCAAAGGCCATATGCTTTCAGATTGTATAATTAATGTCTTAACATTCTCTGGTCTTCTCAGCCATGAATGGCTAGGTCTCAACATATATTCAAGCCTTTTTTGGCTATCAACAAATGTTAATTTTCTACCAGTAGGCCTTGGGTTTTTTTCTTTTTCTCAATTTCCTCAAAAACAGTAAGCCTAAAAGCCCTAAAATATTTGTATCAGAAAAAATGTTTGATAATTCACTACATACATTCATGTTGTTATTATAGAAATCACTTGTTTAATTAAAAATTTTCCCTTTGAAGTTAAAAAAGTTGAAATGCATTTATATAAAAGTCAATACTTCTTTAGGCGACTGTAAAAACAAAATGGGATGAAACAGTAATTCATTGTTATTATGTATTTCCCATGAGACATTGAAAAGATGAAATTCTAAGACATTAAGTCTAAAATTAATGTTTGTAGCTAACTAACTGGGTAGAGGACAAGAGTAACTAATAGTTGAAAAGCTTTGACTGGGTAAAAAAGTAGCCCCCAACTGTTATAGACTTTATTTTTTAGAGTAGTTTTAGACTTACGATGCAGTAGAACACGGAAGTCCCATAAAGCCCATTCTTCACTCCTTCCCTACAAGACCTCCCCTACCATGAACATAGTGTGGTATGTTTGTTACAATGGATGAATCCATAAATGTTATTATATTATTGTTGATCCAAATCCATACTTTACATAACGGTTCACTCTTGCTTTCTGTGAGTTTTTCCAAATGTATAACATGTACCATTATGGTAACATATAGAACAGTATGGATATTTTTATCACTGGATAGCTAGATGCTGCTAACACTGCAGGCACTGATTAGTCAATACTTGAAATACAGCCAATCTATACTAAGATGCTTAAAATGAAACACATTTCAAAAGAGTTTAAATTTTAATGTGTCGATTTTCTTTTTAAATATTAATTACACTTGAATAAACACTTTGGCTTTATTATGTTAAATAAAATGTATTATTAAATTTAATTTTGTTATTTCTTAAGTTGGTCATGAAATAATTTAAAATTACATATATTGCTTGCATTAATATTTCCAGTGGGTAGCACTGTACTAAACTGTTCTAAAATTAGCTGATACTGATTATATTTCATTTTCATCTCAAGATGCCTTTCTTGATTTTCACTTTTTCCCTATTTAATATAGATTATGTAATTAACTTGAATGTTCAAATTTTGGTTAAAAGTTAATAAATAAATATACTATGAGTCTCTACTCTGATTTTTTAAATGTTCACAAAATATGTTACAAATGCAACTTGGTGAATAAGCTTCATATATACCTCCTGATACCAAAAAACAAACAAACAAACAAACATACAGAAAAATGGCGACAGAGGAGGAGAGACAGAAGGGAGGGGGAGGAAAATAATTATGAGATACTAAAAGAGTTTTGAATCCTGAGGCCACAAATAATTCAAACCTGACAAAAGTAAACATCAAAATCTTCCATTATCTTCTTAATTGCTGAGAAGTAATATTGAAAATTAATAACAGGAGACTTCCAAATGGACAAAGAATTCTTTGATAAGTTTCATGATTAAGATATAATATGAGAATTGAGAATTGTGTTGGGATTATCATGCAGTTGTTGTGACCCTGAGAATCTATTGTATCAATAAATTTTTTTTTATTTATTTATTTGACAGATAGAGGTAGACAGTGAGAAAGAGAGAGAGAAAAAGGTCTTCCTTCCATTGGTTCACTCCCCCAAATGGCCGCTCCGGCTGGAGCTACGCCGACCTGAAGCCAGGAGCCAGGTGCTCCTCCTGGTCTCTCACATGGGTGCAGGGGCCCAAACAGTTGGGCCATCCTCCACTGCCTTCCCGGGCCACAGCAGAGAGCTGGACTGGAAGAGAAGCAGCCAAGACTAAAACCCGGCGCCCATATGGGATGCTGGTGCTGTGGGTGGAGGATTAGCCAAGTGAGCCATGGCTGTATCAATAAATTTCTTTTGGGCCAGTGCCATGGCTCACTTGGTTAATCCTCCCCCTGTAGCACCGGCATCCCATATGGGCGCCGGGTTCTAATGTCAGTTTCTCCTCTTCCAGTCCAGCTCTCTGCTGTGGCCCGGGAAGGCAGTGGAGGATGGCCCAAGTGCTTGGGACCCTCACCTGCGTGGGAGACCAGGAGGAAGCACCTGGCTCCTGCCTTCGGATCCGTGTAGTTCTGGCTGCAGTGGCCATTTGGGAGGTGAACCAACGGAAGGAAGACCTTTCTCTTAAATTTATAAATAAATAAATTTATTTATTTATTAAAATATCAGAATAAAACATATCAGAAAGAGAGATCTGTAACTCCAAGATTTTTAAGATTTTTAAACTTTAGCTAAATCATTAGATATGAAAATCACAATGCTTTATATCTATTAGGCCTTGCTATTCAAAGGATTCATGCTGGAAGCAAGTACTTAGATTAGTTATTCGGGTGCCTGGGGTTGATTCCTAGCTCCAGCTCCTCACAACTTTTTGCCATTGAAGACACTGAGAGGTAGCAGTGATAGCTCAAATAATTGGGTTCCCGCCACCTACCTGGGAGACCTGGATTGAGTTCCCAGCTCTTGGCCATTGCAGGCATTTGCATAATGAACCAGCAGATGGGTGTTCCCTTTATATCTTTCTGTCTCTCAAATAATTTTTAATTGAAATACTCTGGTCATTTACACATAACTATTCTATATGAACACTTTCTGCCTAAACTAGACTGCAACCTTTTTGGGTGTTAGATAGTTTTGCCTCTTGATTCACCCTCTTCTGTCAGATATCTAACACAAGACTATAGAGAGAGAGAAGGTCATCAGTGACTGTTTACTGAATGAAGTGATTACGATCTCCTTTTCCTCTATTATGCCTTTTACCTTTTAATGAAAATACCAGTTGAGCAATGTCCCATGTATTTTACTGGGATATCTAAGAACATATAAGCATGACCATTCAAAGGAATTGGTGTTAATTCAAACGCATCCCAATATTTTAGATGTTTGAACTGAATATACAATTCCAGTAGTGTTACATGAAGTGCTTACTTTTTACTTAATGTTTCAATAGGTTTCCTCTTACACATTTTTTGCATTAAAATTCTCAAGTCAACAAAATAAAATTGGATATTATTACCTTATACTTCATATTTTAATATAAAATTGAAGCATTGAAGACTTTGATTCATTTAGTCATAAACTCTTAAATCTATTATAACTTCAAAAATTTGAAAATACAGCCACTATCATAAAGCAAACATACATAAATATATCTTAATTTGTTCTTCATCTAAAATGTGTCATACATACTCATGCAAAATATATTTTTATCTCTCTCACCTTATAAAAATTATTTCCAGATATACTATTTTACTTCAGATGTTTAATAATTTTTTCCCTTGCAGAGGCCACCATATTAGAGACAAGAGCATAATTTTGCTAGACCTGCATAACCCTTTGAGGGCATTTCAGAAAAAAGTTAACTAATGTCTTTGAAAAGGTAATTTCTAAAATGCATCAGCAGTACATGTAGTGTGTAGGGGAGTAGGAAATTCTTGAAAGACAGCTTTGCATTTTGGCATGATTCTGCTGCTTACTATATGAATATTGAAGGCTCTTTTCCCCCAGATGCTCAGATATTTTTCCAAAATATGTTAAAACAAAATCACTTAGAGAATATGAGCTTGCCTAGAGATTAATAAAACCTCCAACTTCACAGGCTTCCACAAGTAATGAGATGAAAACAAAAGATAATTGTCAGCTATCAAATATTTCAATACTTCACCCCTTTTCTATGACATATTTATCCCATATGAATGATTTGCAAAAGGAGTTGTAATGGCCTTCTGGGACAGGAAGAATAAAGTTTCTGTAGAAAATGTTAAATTAATTTTGATGGTGATGCAAAGTTAAGGAAGAGTTCTTAAGGGATGGCTTGCCGCCACAGGGTGGGGTTTTGTTTTGGTATCCTTTTAGAGCTTGCAGGTGTTTGGCACCAGTTAAAATCACGGCCAGCTGTGATATTTCAATAATTCTGATATTTCCCTCCCAATAGTTCTGAGAAGTGATGCTTCACAGTGATGCCTTACACCAGATATATTCAACTTGTGTGGTATAAATGTGAAGACTTGGTTAAATAACATGGGTTTTGTGTCACCCTTTGCCTTCTCTTCTGTACCCTCGGGTCATGGCATCATGGACAAAGAAAAACATTAATCAGAGGCTCCAATCATTCGTATTTTTTAAGTGAGCAGTTCAAAGGTGGCGGTACACTAGAATAACTGAATACACAGTCTTAAGTGAAATCTAAAAGCATGATGTTGCATTCTCTTTTGATAGTATAGGAAATGATGCTTTTAAGCTCTCTTGCTGGTGTGATCCATACCTATTTTTGCAGGAATTTGAATAGTTTCTATTAAAAGGTTGCATTTTCTTTTAAGTTTGTTTGAGTTGGAAACCCTCAAACCACAATGTATTTCACGCACATGTTCCCAAGGGTATGTTAAATAGGACCATACTGAGGTCATCTAGTAGGTTTTTGAAACTTTTTAAGAATTCCTTTAATGTATTGCACAATCTTGGTCTGATTAAAAGAAGATATTTTAAGAAAGCACTTGGAAAAATGACTAGCTATTAAAATCTATATGCCCATAACCTATACAATACTTTTGTAATGCACAGTACTTTCCACAGATAATTTGTCACTGAGAAAGAGAGAGAAATAATAAAACTAACACGTTAAGGATTTTGGATCAAAACTTCTCTGAACTATCAGTAAATGCAGACTAAAAGCCCCACAGTATTCTTGATTGACTTAACAGTGGATGCCTGTAAGATCATTTTAACTGTGCAAAGGTCTGTAGCAGATGATCAGAGGATAAAAGGTAGACAGTCTCCCATCTATCCAAAAAATGCATCATCTGTAGTTTCAGTTGAGTAAAAAAAAAAATCAGGTTTCCTTAGAACATGAGACTATGATGAGATTGTTAGGTTACAGTTTCTACCATCAAGTATAGTTTTGTTCCCAACCAAGATTTTCAAACCACAAATGTAAGGTAAATGATCTATTTGGCAAGTAGGCACACAAAATTCTCTCCTGATCCTTGAGGCTGTCAGTCCTTTTTTTTTTTTTTTTTTTTTTTCCAGTTAGACATACCCCTTTTCACTTCATCAAAGCCTTCCTTCCTGCCCCATGTTCCAGGCCTTGTACTTCACCCAAAGCAATTTTCACTTGAATGAGCAGCTGTGCTGGCACAGCACATATGGAGAGAAGAGCCACTGCGCCAGCAGTGCATTCCCATATCTGAACACAAGTGACCAGTTCCTTGCACCCACGGCCAAGTAACTCTGCAGCTCATCAGAAGGAATGCAAGGGAGGACACCTCAAATGGAAATTATAATTACAAAATCTTCTATGGAATATAAAAATTAAAGGATTTTTCACCAATAATAAATGAGGAATATTTTAAGTTAATGATCTCCATCCTCACAGCTACACTGGATTTGTCTCTATCTATTAAGCTACGTAGGTAAAAGAAGAAATGTGGATCAAGACTATAACCATAAGAGGGCACAACGGTAACCAGAGCTATTGCCATACCTTGAGCATTTACTTTACAGCAATGTCAGTGTTGCTCCCTTGATAAACACCTTAGTTCATACTTTCGGTAAAACAGATAAGATTTTTTTGGACCATTTTACAGCTAAGAAAACAAAATCCTAGAACGTTTATAAAACTGCCCACCAATTTAATCCTCAAGCTTCTGATATCACCAGATGCTTTCCAAACAACCCTAGGAATAGAGCCGTCAGCCTGTCAGGGATACACAGAAGCCACGGGATCATTTGGAAAACCTACACTTTCCTGAGTTAAGCAGTTCATTCATTTGCTGATTCACACGTCAATAAATATTTATTTTGTACCTACTATTTAAGCAGGTACAATGTAATTTTGAATGTATTTCCCAGAAAGGCAGAGAATACTACAAGTATACTACATCTGCAGTACTGAGAGCATAGTTGGGGTACTAGTAATGTTTTGTTTTTAATTTGGATGTTGGTATGAGTGTGATCAGAAGACAAAAAACTCACTTATCTGTACACTTACATGCATTTCTTGGTATATATACTATTTCAAAAAATATCTTAAGGTTCATTGAATAAACAAATTTTCTAAGTAGTCATGTTTAGATGTCATCTTACGGTGTTTTGGATAATGTACTTTGCATAATTTTTTTAGATTTTTTTTGCATTCTATCATCCTTCCAAAATTCAAAATTTATAGAATTCTGTCTAAAAGGGACAAACATTCCTAGTATAAGGAAAAGATGGTACCCTTATCTCTTGTGTAGAACAGTCCTACTTAGAATTTCCATAGTCAACTCTGCTTATTATAAAAATGGAAGGGTATTACATTACTCTCTATTCTTTCTAATAATCCAGATAAATTGTGTGTGTATATATATATATATATATAGTATTATTTAGATTTCAAAGAATGCAATCTATATGAAGGTGACTAACACTAACAGTACTGTTGATACTAGAGTACAACTATCAATAACTATCACTGTATGGTTAAGCATTTTTTTTATATTAGAACTGTAACATCTAGAATCTCAATTTTAGAGGATAAGAGGGCAGTATGTAGAAATTTTTATGGTATCTTGGCTTAGGTAACACTGGCCTATTCCATTTGGAAAGTGGACTAAATGTGTGCCCACTAGAAATGTGCCATAGGTAATGAAAATTTTTTGCAGATCCAAAGTAGTTGCAACAATTAAAATAACTAAAATGAACTCCAAGGGAATATTAGGTGTAAAATCTAAACTAGCCTATATGCACTCTTACACATAAAGTGAATGATTTTAAAGTAGTCAGTAGAATGTAAGATCTTTATCAACAGCTAAAAGTAGGTAATGTTAGAATATATCTAATGACATTTAAAAATATTATTTGCTTTGTTGCCCTTATCCCTAATAAAACACAGATGAGCAACAGAAATGCTGATGGAAAAATCCTTATGAAATATCTCTAGCAAAATGTGCCCTCAAATTGAGAAAACATGAAGTACCACAGACAACAGCTTAAAATGGTGTTCGATTTCATTTAAAACTATGAGGAGAGAAATCCAGCTCTTTGGTCTACATTCAGGATGTGTTCACAGCTGCCCCACTGCAAAGAATCAGTGAAGTCCCCTTCGAATGAACTCACACAAGAATACACCAAGTGGGGCCCCCATCTCAGATATTTACTGACCACTGTTTTATTTTAACTAAGCCTTACAATAATTACAATCTTGGCAAAAAAATATCATGAAGAAATTCTGAGTTGTGAACTTTTTTTTTCCAGTATATATTGTAACCATTGAATAAAATGCATTCAACTTTCTTTCAAACAGATATTTATATAAGATAGGTAGCAATGTTAACAAGATAGATCAGTTTTTCCAATAAATCTCTCCCTCAAAAAGAAACATTTCATTTTCAGTAATTTATTTCAAAGAGAAAAAACCTTGCCAGTGAATAAAGAACACAAAGTGGACCAAAAAATTATAATTTGAAATGTTTTAAACTGACAAGATATGTGACTAATCATAGTGAAAGTTTTATAGAAAAATAGGGTTTCTCTACCTTATAAAGTATGAATCTGAGATATGGTAAATTGCTTATAGTTATCCTGACTGAAGTAATACAATTTTATTTTATTTTATTTGACATTATCCAAAATAATCATTTGGACAATGTCACAGATGAAATAGGTTTTCAGGTGGTTCTCTTTCCTAGGTCCCAAGAAGGAGCCTCTTAAGCAAGGTACTGCACAAATCTTTTCATAAGTATACTGTACGCCTCACAAATAACAAATATTAATTAAAGTTTATAAAGTCTCTATCTTGGAGAATTAAATATGACTTCATTTGTATGTTTGAAGACAGTCATATAATCAGAGGTAGGCTGTAACTGTGAATAACTGTAAAAGTTCTTTTATTTCTTTGAACAAGGAATGATTTCTGAGAGCCTGATTCCAACTTCTTAAGTGTCTGAATTTCTGTTTTTCAGGAAAAATAAAATCCTAACCTTGTAAACTTCACGTAGTAACTGATGAAGAAGTATATTAGATTTAACATACACAAAAGTAAGACTATAGACAGCCGGTTCTAAATGCAGATTCATTTCAAATCCACAAGTAATTTGAACATGACAGTGAAAAATCACATTCTGTGACTAAAGCTCCATACTTAACGCACCTTTACAGAAATCAATTTGGATAGAAAAGAAAAGCAAATTCCTATGATGTTAAACTCAGTGGATTAAAAACATCAAAAAACAAACCTGGGGTTCTGCAAATACATCCTTCATGTTGTTGATTGGACCATATGGGACCCCACTGCCTTCAAAGAGCTGTAACCACTTGTTGGTCATTTCTTCTTCAAACCTAGGAAAAGACCAAAAAGGATGCATTCTTTTACACGCTAAAGAATGTAACACAACCTCTTTTCTTGTGTAGCCCTCTTTCAAAGTAACCAAGAGTAACCAATATATTTGTTGGACTTTTCTTACTGGGGAGAGAGAATTTTGTCTCTATGAAATGACTCAAGCAGCCTTGATAAGAATGACCTCTCAAATCACAGGGTTAAAGGAATGCACCACACGATATACAATTCTTCCTATTTCTATCCCCATGTATTCACTGACAGAGAATTCCTTAGGAAAGAGAGACTGGATGGAAAATGGTATTAATAATTTACATAATTAAAATTTGAGCATGAAATCATTGTAGAAAATGTTTTTAGACCTCAGCTATAATGCATCATGTTAGGGTAATCATTGATAGACACAATTATTCCTCAATGCAAAAAACAAACTAACGTGTTTTTTTTTAAAAAGAAAGCTAGGTGTGACGTACCTCCATAATTAACATGCATTATCTTAAACATGATCTTAGCCACTTGTTTATTTTTAAAGACAGTTCATTCAACAAAACTCAAATTTGTTTAATTCCTTTTGCTCTGTTTTGCTCCCACTATCATTTAAAATTTGACTTTACAGACATGAACATATATTTGATTTCCTTTACTTTCTCTATTAGGTCTTAATGAACTAATTCATTAATGAGACTGAATATTTTATATATCTCATCTGTTAAGACAGAGAATACAGAAACAAAATCTTGGATCTTTAGAAACAACAATCATACTTTTTATATTTGAAGAATTTCAGAATTGTTAATTGATAAAGTAGCAAACTACTTTAACTAATAATCTAGGCCACCAAAGTTATTTTTAAAGTATCATCTAAAGATAATTGCCAGAAGATAAAATGCTTCTCTAATACACAAGGACTAGTGGAACTATGGAAATATTTAGTATTCATGGGCTTGTATACAGTTCTCTGGTATACTAAAAAGCTAGAATTAGTCTCATATCTTCAGACTCCATAGGGAACTATTAGAGAAACATGTTTCTTTCACAATTTTTCAAAAAATAAAGCCTACAAACAGTAGAGGGCACTTCTCTAATTTCTGTTTAATAGATAAAAAGGGAAGAAAAAGAGAGAAATGAAAAATAGAATTAATGCATTCTCTAAAAGATAGACTCCTTCAGGAACAAGGATGTCCAATCATATAATGTTTTTCAAGAGTCAGAGACAGAGCTTCCATTCACTGGTTCACTCCCCCAATGCCTGAAATGGTCCCCAGGTAGAGCCAAAGCTGAGAGCCAGGAAATAAATGCAGGTCTCTCACATGGGTAGAAGGAACCTAATTATTTGAGCCATCACATGTCTCAAATAACACCTTAACCACTACGTTAAATGCTGCCCTAAATCATGTAAATTTTTATATAAGATATAATGAAAAATTTTAATGGAGCTAGTATTATATTTCATTAGGAATCAAATCCTATTCATGTATCTATTTTAGTGAGTGGTTAGTATATACCAAGCATTGATTCTTATCTTTAAATACAATGCCTTCTCTTTTGTCTTCAAAATTATGGATAAAAATTTTTCAATATATATTTTTAATTTCAGCCCAGTAGTATTAACTCTCCCTATTTAGTACACAAAAAAAAATTCATTTATAAATACTGGGGGAAATTATTTCATGAGAATACTGTGATACAAAATTAAATAGTTTACTTCTAATCAATTCTTAACATTTATATATTCTTTTTGATGACTGGTAAAATAATCTCCTGGGACAAGACTTGCTAAAGTATATGTATGTATGTATGTATATATATATATATATATATATATATATATATATACATACATATATCATCAGAATGATATATGCTGAAAGAATAGAGAAGATATTTTGAACATAGAGTCTTTTCAATCAGAGTGTCAATTATTTAAGCTTTCATAAACAGAGTGTTATAATGTTTATTTTGATAAAATTTCATGACAAGTGAATTGATCTCTACTAAACTCATCCAAGTGGTCTGAAAGATCTGCACAGAAAATGCATGTCAATAGCCAAACAAACCTATGTCTGCAGTCTAGCCAACAGAAAACTCAAGGGAACAGCTGAAGTTTTAGTATTTATATAAACTTTTCACCACTGGGCAAAGGAGAGGGATTTATTTCATGTTATGGAAAACAATGGATGCACTTTGGAGATGAGACAGGAGGAACCAGTAGTGTCTGGAGCTGCAGTTGTGACCACTGTTTGTATCTTTGTGAGGGTGTGGGTGTGGAAGGTTCCTAAATGCCATAAACTCAATCAGCCAGAGATGGAACATGCTGCATTCCCCTGCTCCCAGAGGACATATCTATCATTTTCATCTGAAAACTCATCTCTTGATCTCAATCTGATGTGGAATCCTTTCCTTTATCTATGCAAAAAAGAGCTGTAAGCACATGTTTTTATTAACCACAAAAATCCTGCTAAAAAAATGGAAAGCGCTAATCTAAATCACTCAGGAAAATAGAATCCTGAAGATAAGACAAAAAGAGTGTCCTTAGATCCAGCTTGGCAAACCTCAAAGCTAAGCCTCTACCAGGAAGTTATCTGGAAACTCAAAAGAAATTCAAACTTAATTGTGAACTTCATAATTCAACCCATATGTTTTATTCTAAATCTTTGTTCAATTCACCTCATGCCAGAAATGGGCATTATTTATCAAGTAGCATCATTTAGGTAGATGATGTACTCCTGCATAAAGATAAGCTGGAGTTTAAATTTTCTAACATCATGGAGTGGAAATCTGGTGAAAAACTTAGGGCACTACTTGGGATCCCAAGTTCCCAGGTTCAAGCCTTATCTCTGCTTCTGATTGCATTCTCCTGCTAATGTACAGCCTAGAATGCAACAGGGGACATCTCAAGTACCTGGGTCCCTGCCACCCATGTGGGAGATCAGGCTTTGGCCTGACCTAGCCCAGGTTGTTGCCGACATTTGGGAAGTGAACTAGGAGATGAAAGATCTTTCTTCTCTCTCCTTCTCTCTCTCTCTCTCTCTCTCTCTCTCTCTCTGTTTACCTTTCAACTGAAAAATAAAGTAAAAATTTAAAAAACTAAGTTTCCAAACCCTTATCTTTAAACAAAGTTAAATTTCAAGAGAGCCAAATACAACATAAGAAACTAATAAGAGATTCTAGCCATGAAGGTGGGGGTTGGAAATAATTCTAAGATTGCTGATAGCTAAATGTTGGTAATTAAGTTATTTAGTATATATTTGTCAATTTTATCCTCACAACCACACAACAAGGCAAGTATTATCCTTCTTCAAAAATTAGAAAAGTCAGGTTTAGAAAAATTAACTTGCTCAAATTCAAACAGCTTTTAAGATCAGGGATTATATTTGAAGCTGAGATTGTAGAATGCCAGAGCCATTTTCCAATACATAATGAGTGTACCAGAACGTATTCAGAATGCACAATTTCACATATTGCATTCATTATATATGGTTACAGACAGCTAACAGAAAAAGAAACTGAAACTTTGTCTTTTGCACTAACATGCTTCTTAATTTCCAACTTATAACCTTGATATATACTTTTACATTAATACTCATTTCTGAGATTTTTCACAAGTTTTTTTTTTCTGTTATCCATGGATGTTAAAACAATAAAAACACAGTCCCTGTGTTCAGAGATGATACAGTCTAATGGAGAACACAGCTATAGGAACAGAGGACTAATGGTACAAGATGAGGTAAAGATATGAAGAAACAACTTAGAATTGAAGCACCACACATGGAGACTTGAAGTGAGACTGTAAAGGCAGGAAAGGGTTCAAAAATTAGAAAACATCTGAGCCAGGTGTTGAAGGATAAGTCAAACTTTCCACATAAAAAATCAGAAGGATTTTCCAAGAAGAGAGAATAACATGTACAAAGATTGACTTGCAAATAACTGGAAATAGCCTATGCCCTGTAGCAAAAAATGAAATGGGAGAAAGAGGTTAGAATCAGATTGCAATGCATCTTGTCTGATAAGTTAAGGACATAGAATTTCTGCCAGGAACAAGGAATTCAAAGAGGTCTTTAAGCAGGGGACTGACATATTCAGAGCTGTAACAGAGAATGGAATGATGTAAATGGGACTAGAATATAAAGGTACCTGACAGGTTGCAACAAACTGTCCTTCTGATACATCACTAATCTGCCTAGCAATGCTTGCCACAGTATTGTTAATTTAAAAAAAAAAAATCCCCATGTGAAAACAAAAAGCGTTTTTTGACATTACGAACCATTAGTTACTATCATATTGATCTGTTTTTAATCCATCATGACTCCTGAGCCTCTAAACCAATGCTTTTTCTTGCCCAATCTCCCATGGTCCCTAGAAACCATTTGTCAAATTCAGTATTCTCTTCATAGTCCTCACCTCTGTGTAGTATTTGATGCTGGTAACCATTCTACCTTGGGAAGTTATAACACTACACTTTCTTTGGTTTTCTTTATAGCTCTTTGGATATTTATGATACTTTAATTTTTTGTCAGTCCCACTAATCTTTGTCTCTTTTGCTCAATAAGTAATTTTTTCTTCTCTAGGCAGATGACACCCAAATTGAAGTTTTCAGCACTGATCTTTCTTCCACCAGTTCCCTATCCTAGGTTACATAGTATAGTTCCACTCAAGTGTACTATCATCCCTATATATGCAACATGTCCATGGATGACCTTATGATCTCCATTTTCCCCCAAAAAAGTCTAATATTCCTCCCTTGCCTGAACTCACAACCTCAGCTAAATCTAGAACTCCTTACTTTTCATAATTTCTTAATAACTTTTATATAATTATCCTGTAGAATCAACTTTTCAAGGGCTAAGCTTTAGCCCTTTATGGCACTGGAAACATCACAATCCTGGCCCTGACTACTCACACTTGGACTATGGAAGTAGTGGATTATAAACTTGTTATCTCCAGTTTCCCTCCTTCCAGTAAATCTGCCACTTCAGGTATGTCTCACATCTCTTTGTCTCCTTTCCCAGGCTCACCATATTCTCTCACACTAAAGAGAGAAATATTGTTCACAGTTGTGTCCTCAGAACTTAAGAAATGGTTGGCACTTCAGGGAGGGCAGAAGCGTGGGAGGGAGAGCAGGGTAGGAAGTGTCACTATGCCCCTAAATCTATAAATGAAATTCATGAAATTTACTCAGCTTGTATAAATATAAAATCATATACAAAATTTTTCTAAGTTAAAGAATTTATGAATATTTGGAAAGAATAACAGGCTCCCAAACATATTAGCTTGAATGAGTGTGATGGATTATTTTCTCTTCTAAATCCTTTGAGGCTGGTTTTAATCATACACTGAGGTTAGAAGGAAAACAATTTAAAGCCCTTAAGTTCAATAGAGTATCACAGGATCTCCTGTTCATTCTTCCTCATCTAGACACTTCTTTAAATTCCGTATAGGAGTATGTCTTGGGAAAATTAAATTTCAAGTTCCCCAAAACTAACTTACAAACAAATTCTTAAATATAATGAGTCAATTTAGGGACAGCCTGTGTTGTCCACAGAAACATAAAATATCAGGAATTCCAAAGACCTTAAAAATCCCTTGTTCTCTATGATACTATAAAATCAGCATTTTATGTATACTGAGTATATTTCTAGTAATAAAATCTTACTGCCAGCTGAGTTACTAAAAATATTCAACAAATACAGGAAGTGTGCTACAGCAGAAAAGACATGAACTGAAGCAGGTGTGTGACACATAGTTAAGTTCCCCCCGGGACACCTGCATCCAGTACCAGAGTTCCTGGGTCAAGTCCAAGCCACTCCACTTCCAATTCAGCCTCCTCCTAATATGCACCCTGGAAGGCAGCAGGTGATGAGTCGAGTACTTGGGTCCCTCCCACACATGTAGGAGACCCAGACTAAACTCCGGGCTGGTGGCTTTGGCCTAACCCAGCACTAGCTGATTGGGGCATTTGGGGAGTGAACCAGCAGATGAGAGATCTCTCTTCATCTGTCACACTGTCTCATTGCCTTTCAAATAAGATGAAAAAAATTTCTATAAAAATAAAAACCACGTTATCTTTGGAAAGATTTATGTTTGAATCACAAGCCCCAACAGTTCCTATCTATATGGCTTTCATAAAAATATCAATAAACAGCATTAATTTTTCAAAGAATTTATTAATCATTTAATAAGTCCAAGATTCTATGTTAAGCAGTTTTTATATTCTTCTGTTTATTTGTCATAGTACCATAAGCACCACGATTATAATTATTTTTACTTATTTATTTATTTTTAGTATTATTTTATTTTATTACAAAATTATTTATAATATTAAATTTAGAATTTTCTAAAGTATAAAATAAATACACTGTTATTATGATACTGTGAGACTAGATACATAGAAAAAGACTATAAAGAAGCACTACTGTAAAGTTATAATGATTGCTGGGTTTATACATTTTTACATTTTATCTCCAAATATTCCATTGTGTAATAACATTATTTTCATAATTAATAAATGAAAAGTATTACTGTTATAAAACTTTTAATAGCAATGTCCTTATTACCTTCAGAATTATTTGATTTAAAATCATTTCTATTTAAAATATATTTTTTGGGCAAACAGCCATGTAATTACATTTGCTGTAACACTTTTTTTAACTTTTATTTAATAAATATAAATTTCCAAACTACAGCTTATGGATTACAATGGCTTTTTCCCCCCATAACTTCCCTCCCACTCACAACCCCCCCATCTCCCGCTCCCTCTCCCATTCCATTTGCATCGATTCATTTTCAATTCTCTTTATATACAGAAGATCAATTTAGTATATATATATATATTAAGTAATGATTTTATCACTTTGCACCCACACAGAAACACAAAGTGTAAAATACTGTTTCAGTACTATTTATAGCATTAATTCATATTGAACAACCCATTAAGGACAGAGATCCTACATGAGGAGTGAGTGCACAGTGACTCCTGCTGTTGACTTAACAAATTGAGACTCTTGTTTATGGTTTCAGCCAAGGCTATGGAAGCCTTTTGAGTTCGCCAACTCCGACATTATTTAGACAAGGTCATAGTCAAAGTGGAAGTTCTCTCCTCCCGTCAGAGAAAGGTACCTCCTTCTTTGATGGCCCCATTCATTCCACTGGGATCTCACTCACAGAGATCTTTCATTTAGGTCTTCTTTTTTTTCCAGAGTGTCTTGGCTTTCCACACCTAAAATACTCTCATGGGATCTTCAGCCAGATCCGAATGCCTGAGGCCAGAGTGCTGTTTAGGACATCTGCCATTCTATGAGTCTGCTGTGTATCCTGCTTCCCATGTTGGATCGTTCTCTCCCTTTTTGATTCTCTCAGTTAGTATTAGCAGACACTAGTCTTCTTTATGTGATCCCTTTGACTCTTAGACCTATCATTATGATCAATTATGAACTGAAATTGATCACTTGGACTAACGAGATGGCATGAGAAACAGTGACTTGATCGGCCCTTGTCCTGACTGTTGACGTACAACTTAATACTTTATCCCTTTTAGTATTTTTTTGTTCTACTTAATACTATTGGTTGAACTCTGTAATTAACACACAATTATTCTTAGGTGTTTAAATTTAACTGAAGAGTAATCTCCATTAAATATGAGTAGGAATAAGAGAGGGAGGAGATGTACAATTTGGGACATGCTCAATCTGACTTGCCCCAAAAAGTAGAGTTAGAAACGAGCCAGGGATTCCAATATTTTTTATTTATTTAAACAGATTAATGTCTTATTTATTTTAAAATTTTAAATTTACCTTTATTTGCAAGGCAGAAAGAAAGAGATAGAGATTCCCTTTGTTGTTCACTCTCCAAATGCCTGCAAAGCCAAACTGGCCAGGCCAAGGCTATCAGCCAGAATCAATCTAGGATTATAAGTGGAGGGGCTGACAGTGTGGTGCAGTGGGTTAACGCCCTGGCCTGAAGCGCTGGCATCCCACATGGATGCCGGTTTGAGTCCCGGCTACTACTCTTCAATGCAGCTCTTTGCTATGGCCTGGGAAAGTAGTAGAAGATAGCACAAAGTCCTTGGGCCCTGCACCCATGTGAGAGACCCGGAAGAAGCTCCTGGCTCCTGGCTTTGGATTGGCTCAGCTCTGGCCATTGAATCCATCTGGGGAGTGAACCAGTGGATGGAAGACCTCTCTCTCTGTCTCTACCTCTCTCTGTAACTCTGTCTTTGAAATAAATAAAATAAATCTTAAAAAAAAAAAAAAAAAAACAAGTGGGTGGCTGGCACCCAGGTACTTGAACCTTCACCAGGGCTTCCTGAAGTGTGCATCTCCAAGAAGCTGGAATCTGAAAGGGAGCTGGAATTTGAACCAGAGCACTCTGATATGGAATGTGGACATTCTATGCAGCATTCTAACTGCTGCACCAAATTCTTGCACCACATTATGTTTATTTGGGTAATTAAGACTATGATTATAAAATAAATTTAAAATTATATCAAAAATATTAAAAGAAAAAAGAGAGGGGGAGGGCGGAAAGTATCATTATATTCTTTTATCTATGAACTACATGAAATCCACTCTCTTTATATTAATAAAAATGTTAAAAAGAATTATAACTATGAACTATATTGAATCTATTAAAAATTAAAAAAACTAAAAACAAATAAATAAAGGGGCTGGTGCCATGGCACAGTAGGTTAATCCTCCGCCTTCAGCATCAGCATTCCATATGGGCACCAGTTCTAGTCCTGGCTGCTCCTCTTCCAATCCAGCTCTCTGCTATGGCCTAGGAAAGCAGTGGAGGATGGCCCAAGTCTTTGGGTCTCTGCACCTGCATGGGAGACCAGGAAGAAGCACCTGGCTCCTGGCTTCAGATTGGCATAGTTCCAGCCGTTACAGCCATTTGGGGAGTGAATCAACGGATGGAGGACTTTTCTCTCTGTCTCTCCCTCTCACTGTTTGTAACTCTACCTCTCAAATAAATAAATAAAATCTTTTAAAAATAAATAAATATAAACTGTATTTTACAGTGCTCCTTAAAACCCAGCAAGGCAAAAAATTTTGATTATCTAAATCTCTTAAAAAAATCAAAAATTAAACTTAATATATGTAAAAGGATTATTTTGAATAAATTTGGAATTCTGCTATGTTTGTGCTTCACTATATCAATATCTCTCTGCCTTGTGAATATAAGAAAAATACAAGTATAAAATAAACATTTTCTAAGACAAAACAAGAGTTATGCAAATCAAGGTTTTATAGGATATAAGTAACCTTTTTAATTTGTATAATATTATGTAGCAATGCAGAAATCCTATCATGTATTAACCATCACTCTCCATTGCTTGACTGTGTTGGCAAGGTGCAGTAAAACAGATCAGACAGAACTCTGGAAGGAACAGTCTCGCAAAGGATGAACAAGGCAGTAAGGTTCAGCATCTTAGTGATCTTTAACTGAGAGCCTTTTATTTGCCAGGCACCACAAGAAAAACTTTACATCTATTCTTTCTATGTCTTATAACCCTGTGTTGTGAATTTTATGATCCTCATAATTTAGAAAACTAAGACACAGAGAAGTAGGAATGTGTATGTTATCAGAAGGTTCAAATATATCAGGTGACGAGGTCTTGAACTGATTTTTCCCTAAGCTCATTCAGTAGGATAGGCATGCTAGCTCTTAACAACCCAATCAAGTCTAGCACATGGTGCCATCCTTAAGCCACTGGCAACTGAGCTATTTTTATCCCCTAGTATAGGGAGTCAGGGTGAAATCCTATGCTAAGTGAGTTGTCTGAGCTTTAATCAATCCTGACTTTACAGGTGACCACTAATCAACCCTACGGTTCCATATTTTTTTTTCATGGAAAACGATATTAAAGATAAGTTTATTTTTGTGCTAAAAATTTGAAATTCATGTCAAGCTTTTTTTTTAAACTTTTATTTAGAATATAAATTTCCATATTATCTCACAATATAGATAACCGTTTCCAAAGGGTTTTTTTCAAGAATTCTCACAAAGGACAAATTATTTCTATTTTTAAAATGAAAAACTGATCGTTTATTGGACTCACATGCGAGTCTTTTGCAACCATTGCTGCCACAGATAAAAGAAAATCAATCAATTAATCGACCAATCAATTGTACTAGGAAATAAGGCTGACCTTTCATCCTAACCTCATTTAGCAAATTTTGTTGTTGTTGTTGTTGTTGTTTTGTGACAGGCAGAGTTAGACAGTGAGAGAGAGACAGAGACAGAGAGAAAGGTCTTCCTTTTTCCATTAGTTCACCCCCCAAGTGACTGCCATAGCTGGTGCGTTGCGCTGATCCGAAGCCAGGAGCCAGGTGCTTCCTCCTGGTCTCCCATGCAGGTGCAGGGCCCAAGCACTGCACTCCTGGGCCACAGCAGAGAGCTGGACTGGAAGAGGAACAACCAGGACAGAATCCGGTGCCCCAATCGGGACTAGAACCCGGGGTGCCAGTGCCACAGGCAGAGGATTAGCCAAGTGAGCCCCGGTGCCGGCCCTCACTTAGCTTTGAGATCAAGGTTAAGTTGTTAAAGTTCCCTGAACTCCAGCTTCATCATGTGTTCTACTGAAATTATAGTAGTTTTGAACTGCTTAGCAAAGCACATAAAAAAGTAGATGGCATATTTTAGTAGCAGAGTCACATAATCCAAATAAACATAATAATGAAGTATTATGTCTCTAATTTCAAATTTAAGATAGGAATTTTAATTTATCTAGCAGATCTGATTATTGCTGACCATCTCTCAAGTATTTTATGGCTACAAAAGTCTAAGCTTTTGAGACTTCTACACTATATATGTATGTGTCTTTGTTGTTTTTGTGCTGCTGTCATTTGTTTGTTTCTTTTTCTAGAAAAACATCTGTGTTGTACTGAAAGCTCTAGGTGTTTGGTGATAACCAGTGTCAGCAATCACACTTGGTTTCATTTATACTCGGAGTTGCCATAGTAGGGAGTGACAATTCAGAGATTTCAAGCTGGGCAGGAAGTAATAAATGAGTCAGATTTTACCAGGCCAACAACCAGGCCAGTTCTGAAATGGTTTAGAGAGATACTGATCTCAACAGAGTTTGTGGGAAGGCCGAAGAGGTTAAAAGTACTTTTTGTCTCACCATAACAATTGATATGAAGTACAAACCTAAATTCCTAGAAGTGACAGGAAAGAGAACCCCAGTTCATGCTTTATCCATAACTAGATGAGGCCTTCTTTTCCTTAGAGGTCTTGAATGTCACTACACAAAATCTGTTGGCTTCAAAAGCAATGACAGCAACTTAGAGCAAATGAAGTATTTCCTTTTCCTTTACTTCCTTCTACAGTTTGTGAGGTGCTCAAAGACATCCTCTTTGATGATTTGCAGAGATCCCCTGAGCACAGAATTGGGAAAATATTGTGGCCCTTTTTCACAATAAAAATATATTTTAATGTTACAAGACAAATATATTTCCATGATTGGACATCAAACAATGTGTACATACAGTGAAACATCACATAGTACTCTATAAACATGTCCAATTTTTATGTCAATTTTTAAAAAAAAAATCATTTTCAAGCTCTACAGAATATGAAGTCCAGAAAACTGTGGCTTTAAGCTCAAAATTATTGTGTGGAAAAATCACAAAAGTAAATAAATACTTTATGAAAACCTACAAAAACAATTAAGAACTGCAAAAGACATTACCCTGTAATCCAGTAAGAACTAAATACGAAACTCTGGAATTGCACACAGTTCACATAACACAAAAGATGTTTGGAAAGTCTATCTCAATATCATGGCAATGTCTCCCAAATATTTCAAAAGAAAATTCAGAAGTAGTATCAATATCTACAGTAAGTTTATAAATTACTAAACTTAATTTTATGATCACGAAATATCAAAAACATGTTAAAAAGTTTAGGAATAGAAAAGAAAATAATTAAAACTCATGTCCTGCCAAACTCATACTGTTAAAATGTTAACATCTTAACTATTTTTAAGAAATAAAATCATAAACAAAATGTTACAGATTTGTAGCAGCTCTCCTAGATTTTACTTTCCTTTTCCTACTAGAAGTAACAATGATCCTAAAATTTGTAGGCATTTTTCTGTTCATGTCACTGTATTTATATTACAAATGTATATATCTATCTAGATGAATTAATAGGCAATAGGTATTATGTGTTTTTTTACATTTCACACTATTTTTCTTACTCAACATTTTAATTTTAATATCTATCTATACTCATACATGTAGTTTGACTCATTCATTTTATCATTGAGCCAGTCTTGCATGAATAGTCTACAATTTATCTTTTACTCCTATTAACAATTTGTCATCTCCAGTTTCTTGCTATTACATACAATGCTTCAATGGATCCCTATACATGTCTCCAGTCCCTGTTAAAAGATACATTCCCTAGAATATAGAGAAGTGGAAGTCCTGCATCATAAAGTAGACACATCTTCAACTGTACTACATTTTTGTAAAATCACTCTCTAAAGTGGTTAGTGCCAGTTGCTACTTCTACAATGATTCATATTCTCACCAACATTTATTATCATCGGAGTTAAGTCTTGTCAATCTGGTAGAGTAGAATGGTATCAAACAGTTATATCAAGTTGAATTTCTCACAACTGGAGAAATTAAGCATCTTTTCATAAATAAGCTCAGGACCAACAGATGTTGAGGAACGTTTTGTTTGCCTGTTTTACTTTCTTCTTCGTATCTTGTTTTTCAGTTGCAGGTTTTTTCCTTTTTGAATTAACATGTAATTTTTATATTAATATATAACTTTTCAACACATGTATGCAGCATAAACTGAGTGAATCAAGTAATTAGCATAATTCCATTGCCATTACCTCTCATTCTCTTCATGTTTGAATGGATCAGCCTTTTTAATTCTTCATAGACTGTATTAGTAAGAATATGGTCACTCCACTGTGCCAGGGGAACTATTTGTCTTTTTTTTTTCATTGATTGTAGAAACTTTTGCAAAATCTAGATACAAAAGTTTTTTTTTGTATATAAATGTTTATGAAGCTTTACTTATAAGTGGAAATATCCCAAATAGCCAACAATGGATAAATAAATCATGGTTTTACATTCAGTAACAAACACAAAACTTTTATCAACTATATTCATTAAAATTTTGCATCCTAGATTAGCTTATCTTTACTTTTCATGTAGAACTTATTCATCTCAATGTGGACAAATTATAATTCTTGACTTTTTTTTAAGAAATAATACCTAGTTCATAAGTTTGTCATGAAAAAATAATATGAGATACAAGTGAGTGCTATAGAAGTGTTGAATAAAACTACACTAATATTTGTGGGCCTGCAAAATGTTGGCAGGGAGGGGGAAGAGACTTGAATAAAAGTTTGGGAAACAGAAATTTGGTACAGGGCTGCTTTCTATAAATACATTACCTACAGGAAATGTCTCTTCAGAAAAATCTAAGTAAACCCAAACCAAACGAATGGGACTCCATAAGAAGTAGGCTGGAGTCTACAATTCAGTAACTATAAACAGGCCTGTGACACTTCTATAACCCACAGAGAAACAGCTGGAATTTGTTGGTCGGCATTTCTACCGTAAACAGAATCACAGATTTAATATTTCCTGTAATTCCCTCAGACCTTATTTCCTCTTGGGAATTTATCTCCACATATTAGTGATAAATTATAAAGTTATCTTTTTCCCACTAGCATTCACTAGCTCTGTCCATTGTCTGTGTGTCAATTTGGAGACCACACAAAAGATGGGATAAGAGTCCATGCAGAGAATCCAGTCACTACCTATTAACTTGAAGTCACTGCTGACTTTCTACACAATATGTTCTTAAATAATTAGAGACAGTGGAGTAAGCAGATAATATGTCTTTTTATCTTTCTTTTAAAATTGAGATGTGTAATTTTTTTTACTTTTACTTTTTACCTCATTTCTTTGATTTTTTTAAGCTTGGATTAACTTAACACTTTTTATTAAGATTTATTTTATTCATTAAAAAGGAGAGTTAGAGAGAGAGAGAAAGAGAGAGAGAGACCTTCCATCTGCTGATTCACTTCCTAAATGGCTGCAATGGCCAGGGCTGGGCCAGACTGAAGCCAGGAGCTTCTTCCAGGTCCCCCCATGGGTGGAAGGGGCCCAAGCACTTGGGCCATCTTCCTCTGCCTTCCCAAGCACACTAACAGGAAGCTGGATCAGAAGTGGAGCAGCTGGGACATGAACTGGTGCCCATATGGGAATCCAGGGTTACAGGCATGGCTTAACCTGCTATACCACAATACCGGCCCTGACTTACGTATTTGTAAGACATATTGTGCAATATTTCAACACATAAAAAAAAGTACAGAGTAATTTAGCAGGCAATTGGCCTTCCTATTTCTTTAGTTCTTTTTGTGTTTGTAGCCATGAAACTCTTCTTTATATAGAATAGAACACGTTATCATGAGCTACAGTCACCACAGTGTACTACAAAACACTGGAAATCATTACGTTCATCCAGCAGTGTTTTGGTACCCATGACCAATCACCCCAAATCGTTTGCAGCCACTTTTGATCCCTATTATACATTCAAATAAAAAATATAGATTTAGGGGACAGGTTATGGCATAATAGGTTAAGCCGAACCTATATGGGTGCTGGTTTGTTTCCAGCTGTTTCACTTTCCATCCATCTCACTGCTAATGGCCAGGGAGAGCAATGAAAGATGGCTTAAGTGGTTGGCCTCCAGCACCCATGTGGGAGACCCAGAAGAAGCTCCTGGTTTCAGCCTGGTCCAGCCCTGGCTGTGGTGGCCATTTGGGGAGTAAACCAGAGGATGGAGAAATAATCACTATCTCTCTCTCTCCCTCCCTCCTTTGCCTCTAACTCTGCCTTTCAAATAAATATGTCTTTTTTAAAAATATGTAGATTTGTTACTTTTAACTTCCACATATGAGAAAGATATGGTATTTGTCTTTTCATACTGGCTATTTTATTAAACATGATGATCTCTGTTTCAAATGTCAGGATTTCTTTCTTTTATGGCTGAAAAATATCTCATGTATATATAACTTTTTAAAATCCATTCATTAGTCCAAGGAAACCTAGGTTGATTCCATATCTTGGCTCTTGTGATTAGTGCTACAATAAAAATGGGAGTACAGTTTATTTGCTGATTTCATTTCCTTTGGATATATAATCAGGAATGGAATAGCTGAATCATATGGAAGATTTAAGTATAGTTGTTAGAGGAATCTCCATACTGTTCTCCCTAATTGCTGTACTAATTTGCATTTCCACATTGTATAACGGTTCCCTTTCTTCAAACCCTGCCACCATTTGCTATTTTTTGTCCTTTTGATAATAAACATTCTAATTGAATGAGATAGTATCTCGTGATTTTATTTGCATTTCCTTGTTACTTAGTGTTGTTAGGTATTTTCTCCTGTGTTTGCTGAACATTTGTATTTCTCTTTTGAGAAATCTCTATTCAAGTCCTTTCTCCATTTTAACATGGATTATAAGTTGTTTTTTGGTTGAGTTTTTTGAATTTTTATATATTCAGAATATTAATACTTTGTCAGATAAATAACAAATATTTTCTCCCATTTTATTGTCTGACTCTTCCTTCGTTGATTGTTGCTTACTATGCAGAAGTTCCTCAGTATTATATAATCCCATTTGTATATTTTTATGTTTCTTGTCTGTGCCTTTAGCATCTTATCAAAAACAAAACAAAACAAAACAAAACAAAACACTGCCTATGCCAGCCACTATCTTTACATGTTTCCTTGATGGCTGCTTGTGATCATTTCATAGTTTTATGTCTTAAATTTAGTTTGTTGATCCATTTTTGAGCTGATTTTATATAGAGTGGTGCAGGGGCTTCTTGTTTCAATCATTTGCATACAAAGATTGTTAACATGGTAACATCACTATTTACTGACAAGAATGTCTTTTCTCTAGGATATATTTTTGATTCCTTTGTCCAAGATAAGTTGGCTATAGACACATGAGCGCATTTCTGGGTTCTCTATCTTATCCACTGGCATACATGTCTGTTTTTACTGACAGTACAATGCAGTTTTGGTTACAATAATTCTTTATTATAGCTTGAAATATGGTATTGTATTAACCCTGTTTGATCTTTTTTTTTCCAAGATTCTCTTGACTATTTGGGTCTTTGGTATTTCCTAGAAATTTTAGGATTGTTTTATCTAGTTCTGTGAAGAATGCCATTGCCTTTTCATGGGCATTGCAGTGATTCTGTAGCATGAATATTTAAATAGCATTACTTGTTCCATGAGAGAGGGAAGTCTTTACACCGTTTTGTATGTCTTGTTATATTTCTTTCATAAGTGTTTTTATAATTTTCATGGTGTACGTCTTTCACATTTTTGGTTAAATTTATTCCAAGATATTTTATTGTAGGGGGCTATTATGAATATGATTGCTATTATAATTTATTTTGCAGTAAATGTTAATGTGTACAAATATGTTACTGATTTTTGCTTTCTCATACTGTATTCTAAAACTTCACTGAATTCATTTATCAATTCTATTTGTCACTTTCTGGGATCATTCAGTTTCCTAAATATTTAATCTATGATTTGCAAATATGGATAATTCCATTTCTCTATTTTTGCTTTGATTGCCTTTGTTTCTGGGGTCTCTTCCAAGAACTCTTTGCTTATGCCAATGTCCTACAGAGTTTCCCCAATGTTCTCCTCTAGTAATTTGATCCATTTTGAGTTGATTTTTGTACAAGGTGTAAGGTAGGGGTCTTATTTCATACTTCTGCATACAGAGATCCAATTTTCATACCACCATTTGTTGAAGAGATTGTCCTTTCTCCAGGGATTGATTTTAGCTCCTTTGTCAAAGGATTGTTGCTTGCAGATGCGTGGACTGATTTCTGGGGATTCTGTTATGTTCCATTTGTCTACATGTCTTTTTCTGCCAGTACCAGCTTCTGAGTTTCAATAGTCTCTTAGTGGAGTCTTTTGGATCTCCTATATATAGAATCATGTCATCTGCAAATAGGGATAGTTTTACTTCCTCCTGTCCAATTTGTATCCCTTTGATTTCTTTTTCTTGCCCAATGGCTCTGGCTGAAACTCCCAGGACAGTACTGAATAGCAATGGTGATAATGGTCATCCTTGTCTGGTTTCAGTTGTAAGTTCTTTCCTATTCACAATAGCTAAAAAAAATTTAAATATCTTGGAATAAATTTAATCAAGGAAGTAAAAGGTCTCTATGATGAAAATTACAAAATAAAAAGGAATAGAAGACATAAAAAATGGAAAAATCTGCCAAGTTTGTGGAATGGAAGAATCAATATCATGAAAATGTCTACACAACTGAAAGCAATTTACAGATTCAATGTGATCCCAATCAAAATACCAAGGATATTCTTCTCAGATTGAGAAAAATGATGCTAAAACTCATATAGAAATACAAGAAGCCCCCCCCCCCCAATAGCTTAAGCAATTTTAATTATTTCTTTCATCCTACTACTTTGGGGTTTCATTTGTTTTTGTTTTACTAGGTCCTTAATATGCACTGATAGCTCATTTATTTGATGTCTTTCCAATTAACTGACACAGGCACCAACTGCTATAAACTTCTCTCTTTACACTGCTTTTGCTTTATACCATAAGATTTGATAGGTTGTATTTTCATCTTCATTCATTTTCAGAAATTTTTTCATTTCTCTTTTGATTTCATCTATGACTCACTGCTCATTCAGGAGCACATTGTTGTTCATTCTCCATGTGTTTGCATATGTCCTAGAGATTCTTGAGTTGTTAATTTCCAGCTTCATTCCATTGTAATCAGAAAAGATACATGGTTTGATTTCAATATTTTTGAATTTGCTGAGACTAGCTCTATGGCTTAGCATATGGTCTGTCCTAGAGAAAGTTCCATGCAGTGATGAAAAGAATGTGTATTCTTCAACTGAAGGATGAAATGTTCTATAGATATCAGTTAGGTCCCCTTGCTCCATAGTAGATTAGCTCTGGTTTTCCTTCATTGATTTTCTGTCTAGTTGATTTTGTCCACTGATGAAAGTGGGGGTTGAAGTCCCCCATTACTACTGTATTGAAGTATATGCCTTCCTTTAGATCCATTAATATTTGTTTTAAATAGCCAGGTGCCCTGGAATTGGGTGCATGTATGCTTAGTATAGTCATATCTTCCTGTTGAATTGATATCTTAATCATTACATAATGTCCTTCTTTGTCTCCTTTAAGAAGTTTTGTGTTAACATTTATTTTGTCTGATTGTGAAATTATTTTTATATATTAGGTTGGCTATACCTGCTTGTTGTTGCTTACCATTAGCACGGGATAGCTTTTCCATGCTTTCGCTTTCAGTCTATGTGTATCTTTGATGGTGAGGTGTGCTTCTTTCAGGCAGCAAATACTTGTTTTTTTAATCTATTAAGCCAGTCTGTATCTTTTAAATGGAAAATTGAGAACTTTTAAACTCAAGGGTACCATTCATAAGAAAGGACTTGGCCCTGTCATTTTTCCATAAATATTCTTGTTGGTTGCCTTGGATTTCCTTTGTATTTTTACCACAAGATTTTCTGCCTTCACATCTTTCATAGTGATGACTATCTTTCTGTGTTTCTGTGTGTAGCACATCCTTAAGCATCATTTGTAAGGCTGGGAGAATGGGGAAAAATTCTTCAACTTCTGTTTGTTTTAGAAGATCTTTATTTCACCTTTATTCATAAATGAAAGCTTTGCAGGGCACTGTATACTGGATTGACAGGTTTTTTATCGTAAGACTTGGACTATGTCTCACCATTCTCTCCTAGCCTGTTGGGATTCTGTTGAGAAAGTAGCTGTCAGACTAATTGGAGATCCTCTGATGGTAATCTGGCATTTCTCTCATGCATATTTTAGAATCTTTTCTTTATGTTTTATTGTGGAAAGTTTGACTATAATGTGTCATGATAAAGATCCTTTCTGGCCATATTTATCAGGAGCTCTATGTGTTTCCTGTACCTAAAAGTCCCTTTCTGTCTCCAAATTAGGAATTTTTCTGTTATTATTTCACTGAATAGGCCTTCTAATATATTCGCTCTTTCTCCACCTTCAGGAACTCCCTACACTGGGTCATTTGATAGTATTCCAGAAATAGACTGTCTTCTAACTCAGATATTCTTGCTTCTGCCTTAGGTCTGTTGTTAAGGCATCCCACTGTATATCTTATTTGACACTGAATTCTTCACTTCTAATCTTTCAGTTTGATATCTCTTCAAAATCTGTATCTCATGGAAAAATTTTTCATCAGTGTCATATGTGGACTTCTTTAACTCATGAATCTGCTTCTCATTGCTTCTGATAATCCTATAATCATATTTTTGAATTCCTTTTCAGACATTTCATCAATCTCTTCATCTCACATTTTCTAATACTGAAGGGTTTTTGTGTTCCTTTGAGGGAATCATGCTGTCTTCCTTTTGTTCTTGTTTCTTGTATTTATTTCTGTGTCTACTTGAAGGCAACTGTGGAGACACTTGGTTTTTTCCACTGATTGGTTTTATCTTTGAACTATTCCTCTGTAGGTTACTGGAGTGTCTGCTCCATTAGTGAATACCCAGGGGCATGTGCTGGGTGGATCCAGAGATCTTTGTTCAGTGCTTAAGGGTGTGGCAAGAACCCAGGGTAACACCCAAGATATTATCATTATAAATGAGGATGCTACCATCACAATTCCCAACCTAAAAGCTATGTATTCTCTATTGAGATATAAGAAAGATAATAATTAAACTAAAGTCACTTAAAGTATTTATTAAGACTATTAGTAACATATCAAACATGAACTAAATTCAAGTATATGGCAGTGGGAAGCAATACACCATAAAATGCAAACCTGCAAGTTCTCTTTGATTTTTGGTTTTAAAATCTTGTTTTTAATATGTCTCTACTGAATTTAATTTAAACTTATTAAAGAAAGGAAATTTTCAAATGAAGTATGAAAGATTGCTTTATAGTTTTAACCATTTTTTCATCGTGTCCCTCTCATGCATAAATAGCTTTAGGGAAGGAAGCATTATTTTGTTTTTGTACACAGTGTGTTAACGGGAAAATGGTATATGATAGAAAATTTATGATTTTGAAGGATCCCAAAGATGGAATAAATTTTACTGGCAATTTCTTCCAACTCTTGGAACCTGGAGGAATGATCATTCAACCAATTATTGTATACATTCTTAGAGGAAGTACTCTGCCAGGGAAAACAGTACTTCCAGAAACAATTTATCTTTCTTTTGTAAATCTCTAAATAAGGACTCCAGTTTTATAATCTTTCTGCTCTTTCTCCATCATCCCCATTCCTACACATACTAGCCTTCTTTCTCTGATGGAGAGTCTAATATTCACACCAGCTGAGAACCAAAGCTTAAATGTTAGAATATAACTGTTCACATGTATTTTGGAAAGTGCTTCCAATTAATCCTTGTTGAGTCCTGAAGAGGCCCATGCAATGTTCTTCTCCATATGGCTGTGCCTTCCCACCAAATCCTCTTCCATGAGATAAATACCCCTTATCAGTTACATATTATTCAATAAAGCAAATATTAAAATGTAAACAATATATACATCAATCATCCCTATATGTCCTTATACCTATACGTGGAGAAAAAATATTTCATTCAATAAAAAAATGATGAAAAACCGTAACAGGGAAACATATTCAGCCCCACTTGCAATTTAAGAAATGCAAAAAAAATTCAATGATTTCAGGTATCTTTATATACACAAATATATACACACACATATATATTAAATATGTGTATATACACACATATGTATATATATTAAATATGTGTATATATACACATATTTAAATATATATATTTTATATACAAAAGTGGCAAAAATGAATGATTACTTATTGTTTAGGTACTATGAAGCAACTCAAATTAATAAGTATAAATATATTCACTTAGTTTCACTGAATGATTACATTTGTATATCCAAATCAAATATATTAAAGTATATTAATGATCTCCTTTGATATTCAAATCAAATGCTTCTAATTTCCAAAAAGAATCCAGCAATATTTCTACAACAGATTAGTATATGATCAAATTAAATATATAGTCCAAAACATACACAAAACACTTTATACCACACAAATATAAACACAAAATAAGAGAAATGCAAAAAGAGAAATCACAACTCCATGTACATATAATTATTTTTAATTTTGCATATATATTAGCAAAAATCTCCCAAAAAATTTATAAAGCTTTAAATAGAAGTAAATGTCCATCATATTTCTAATTTCCTTAACATTTTTAAAAAATATTTAAAAAAGAGTTGAAGATTACAGGACTCTCATTGGCTGACAAAAAATATGGGAGTCTCACTAACTATAAGTATAAAAGGACAAGAAAAGAATCTGACTTGCTCCCTGTAGTTGTCTTACACAGGAGTAGAGCCAGACATTTGATGACTGACATTTTTATGACACAGACCATGTGTTAAGCACTGTTTTAATCATTTTATATAGATCACATATTTAATACTCACAACAACCCTTAACATAGAGGGAACTTCAAAAAGATTTTGGAAAATATAAGTAAACATTACGTTTTGTTTTTACTTCAAAATTTTTGAAATCCATGCATACAAAATATTTTCTTGAAAAATGCATACTATGTTAAAATTATGCACGGATTTCAAAAAAATTGTACCAAAATAAACTCACCTTTTAACGGCATTTTCCAAAACTTTTACAGTACCTTCTTACTATTATCATTTCCATTTCATAGACAAGGAGCCTGATGCATAGCAAGGTTTAAGTTATTTTCCAAGTTACATGGTTAGTAAGAGCCAGGATTTGAACCCAGATAATATGCTCTCCAGAAACCACATTCCTCCCATCCCATCCTACCCTTTTGCTATTCCACCTTGACAAATGAGGAGGTGAGCAATAAAAGGAAGTCAACTGTTTGGATCGATTGAAGGTTGGATGAATGAGTGTTGGAATGGATAGATGGATGGTGAACCAACTGCTGGATTAATCAAATAATTAATTACTTTGTTTATTCACTCTGGAACTTGGGAAAAGAAACTGACATACTGAACACCTCTCTGCTGTGACAATGTTCTGGGTGCTTTAACATTTTATATAACTTTCACACTTTATATAATCATAGTTAGAACCTTGCAAGGATGAATTACTATTGCTCTCTTGTCAGGATGAAGAAACTGTACACTGTGAATTCACTGTTAATTCTCAAAAAAGTAATTCTAGTATTCAAACGATTCTTGGCATAACGGGAGCTCAGCAAAGTATATATTTGTTGAATGAAGGATTCTAAAGTACCCTATTTTGCTAGAAAAAGAGATAGTAAGAATTAGTGGGCAATATGGTTTTCTTAAAGCTAAATAAGATTCAGTCAATCTCATTTTCTTTTCTGATTGTGTTCTAACCAGATTTATGAGGGAAATACAAGGGAGAAAATATTCTTGAGTTTTCAAGCCATTGAAACAGTCATTCAAAATATCATTGTGGATAATATGGAGAAACATGGATTGTATAATGACACAAATGTATAGATGTGAAGGGGATAAAAAAATATAACCAGGACTTTCCATTTCAGTCTTGGTAGTAAGGATGGTTTGTACTATTGAACCCTAGTGAGGATTTGGATGATATTACACTTATCAGGTTTTTTTTTTAATAAAAAGAAACTAGTAGAGAGAGCGAGATTCGTTTAAAAAGAGTTGGCTTTGTTTTAAACAGAATGAATAAAAACATGTTCAAGTCCAAAAGAAATAATAAAAGCATAAGGAGAAAAATAGCTTAGTAGCAACAAGGGTTTTTTAACAGGCATTTTTGTGGTTAGTACTTAATACAAATCAACATGACATATGGATATCAAATAAAATTGAAAACTTAGACTTGATTAACAGAATTCTGTTGCTGAAAACAAATTAAGTACTACCATACTATACTGCTACCCCATGAGAACCCAACCATAAGTAACATTTATTATGCGCTAGCCATATGCCAGGGACTCTACTGTATTCACTCATTTGATTCTCTCAATAATTCTAGGGGTGGAGACTATTATTATTAGCCCCAATTTTTTTGAATTATTTATTTATTTATTTGACAGGTAGAGTTATAGACAGTGAGGGAGAGAGACAGAAAGAAAGATCTTCCTTCCATTGGTTCACCCCGCAAACAGCCGCTACGGCCAGAGCTGTGCCGATCTGAAGCCAGGAGCCAGGTGCCTCCTCCTGGTCTCCCACGCAGGTGCCGAAGCCCAAGCATTTGGGCCATCCTCCACTGCCCTCCCAGGCCACAGCAGAGATCTGGACTGGAAGAGGAGCAGCCGAAACTAGAACCAGCGCCCATATGGGATGTCGACGCTGCAGGCGGAGGATTAACCAATTTATTGATGTAAAGTATCATTTATATAGAAGTGACAGAGCAAATTCCTTAACAAGACAAGTACTGAAAGCTGAGCAGTTTAGAGTTCAATTGATGATGACATATTTACACCTTGTCGATTTCTGATACCAACAGTTGTAGAGGCTGTAAATGCCTCATCCCAAATCCCTTGACACACCTGAGTTCTGCAGTTCCATCCTGCTGACACCTTCCCATCACAAATGCCTACACCACTTATTTACACGTGACTTCTCCCAACACCATGGCAATTTGGTGGCCCTGCATCTTCAGGGGCAAGTCTCAAACACATGGGATAGGAGCTGATAGGTAAATTCGCTGCATTAGTATCATCTGGTGACATGACTCTAAAACATTTTCCGCACATCTCTCATAGTGTTCCCAGCAAGACTGAACCCCATCTATCCACAATGTCAACGGCTCACTAATGAACATTTCTCTGCCCCACCTTTCCCAACCTCATTTATGGTTTTTGGAATCATTTCCTAATAAACTGCCTGTAATCAAGCTCTGAGCTTGGCCTAAAAGCAAACCCAAACTAAGATACAACCCTATTATGTTTCTTAATCATTCATAAGTCTATTACTAACTGTAAGTAATTACTTAAATGATTTTAAAATTTATTTATTTGTGTAAAGGGAACAGATTTCATGTATTTCATATGTACAATTTTAAGAACATAACAATACTCCCACCCTCCTTCCACCTTCCTAATTTTAATTTTTACAAAAACATACCTTCAATTTATTTTATTTAACAAGTAGTAAGTAGAAAGTCTACTGTTCCTTAGGAGTATAGACAAGGGTATAAATAATCAAATATCAAGATATTAATTTAACTCACATACATTATATTTTTGTACTCTATTTTTAGTTACTAAAAATCAGAAAACATGTATTTGTCAAGTAATTGATAATTTTAAGCATATCAGATGTAGCTCTGGCATCAACTAAATATTCTTTGATTGTTTCATATGAGTTAAAGGAGAGTTTGACTTGTGGGCTGGGTAGCTGGAATGATTTTCCTCCAAGGCACCTACCAAAACCCACTAGTACCTGAGAAATAAATACAGGGGCAAAGTGACAAAATAAAGAGAGAATAACATGAGACAGGCATCCTGAATTCACCTACTACTTCTCAAGTCAAATTTGGTCTTGCCCATCTCACAAGCTACCTATGGATTCCCAGCACCAAACTGAAAACTGACTATCAAGAATATTCTGAGAGTGGTGAGTTCCTAAATTCGTTTGGTTCTAGGATATACCCAAAATATGTTATTGGCATTTAGAAATATAAATCTAATAGGACTGGCAACCTGAAAATTTTTTCTTGTGCCTGGTTAAATCATTCCATTTCTTTTACTCCTGTTAGTGCACTTATAAATCATTTTCACAATCTTCTAACCTGAGGGGTACATTCAGGAGGTGGGAAATTGTGCTACTGAGTAATACTGTGGTGCTGCTATCTTATAGCAAACTCTTTGGTAGTGGGGGAAGAGCAACTTAAGAAGGTACACTGAAAAAAATAACATTTAATGAAATGTCACATTCAATTGCTTCATATGATTACCATTAAAATAAATATGTAATTTTTATTGAACCCCATAGTAAACAAGCACAAAAAGCATACATTAATTGTTAGCAGCATCTGCTACTTATGGCAAAACTCTTTGGTGAACTGTATTTCATCAAAACATTCTCTCGACATCAAAAAAAAAAAAAAAACGGTTTGGTTGCATACAAACAAGAATCAAAAATAAAAATAACAGACCTGGTTATTTCCCTCTAACCAAGCTCACTCTTTCCCTTCCATAAAAATTTAATGATTCTCTAAAGGATAAAACTATAATAGAAAATAAATAAATTGTACTAGATATTAGTATAAAAATTTAGTCATTTATCTAGAGTAATATGAAAGTTCAAAAATAGTTAAAGATACCTATGAAGTAGTCATACAAAGTTAAAGTTAGGAACATTAATTAATTATAGGCAGCATTTCTATAAATAACATTAACTTCTTACCTTAATTTTGATCTCTATGTCCTGTGCTATTAAGGGCCCTCAATGACCTTAGAATAAGATTTCTGGTAGGATTCTCAGCAAGATAGAAAAAATAAAACAAGGGCTGGGGCTATGGTGCAGTGGGTTAACACCCTGGCCTGAAGCACCAGCATCCCATATGGGCACCGGTTCTAGACCTAGCTGCTCCATTTCCAGTCCAGCTCTCTGCTATGGAAGACCTGGAAGAAGCTCCTGGCTCCTGGCTTCGGATTAGCGTAGCTCCGGCCACCGCGGACAACTGGGGAGTGAACCATCGGATGGAAGACCTCTTTCTCTCTCTCTGCCTCTCTGTGTGTAACTCTGACTTTCAAATAAATAAATAAACCTTTAAAAAATAAAAATAAACGTTTTCTATTTTTATTTTTGGTACTTTGGCATCATGTTTTTTCCTCTCTTAAAAATGGATTGGGGCAGGGCCAGGGCTGTGGCGTAACTGGTAAAGCTGTTGCCTGCAGTGCCAGCATCCCATATGGGCGCCGGTTCAAGCCCCACCTGCACCACTTCCAATCCAGCTCTCTGCTATGGCCTGGGAAAGCAGTAGAAGATGGCCTAGGTTTTAGGCCCCTGCACCCAGGTGGGAGACCTGGAAGAAGCTCCTGGCTCCTGGCTTTGGATCAGCGCAGCCCCAGCCATTGTGGTCATTTCTGTATGGAGTGAATCAGGGGATGGAAGACCTCTGACTCTGATTCTGTCTCTCTTTCTCTGCCTCTGCCTCTCTGTAACTCTTCCTTTCATATAAATAAATAAAATCTTAAAAGGGGGAGGGGAGGTTGTGTACTTGGCTTAGTACTTAAACTGCCAGTTAGGACACCCATGTCCCATGTTTGAATAGCTGGATTCAATGCTGTTTGGGCTCCTGATTCCAGCTTTCTACTAATGCAGACCACGGGCAGCAGCAATGCCAGCTTGAGTAGTTGAGTTCCTACTACCCACATGAGTTCCAGGCTCCCTGCTTTGTGCCCCAGGCATTTGGGCAGTACACCAGGGGTTGGGGGTTCTTTTACTCTCCTTATTTCTCTGCCTCTTTCCCTCTCTCTCTTTCTCTCAAATATATCTTAAAATCTTTTTAAAAATTGATGTATAATACAATGTTATTTGTTAACTTTATTAATTAATTACTAAGATATTTATATTAAAATTTGGAAAGCAGAAAGAAATAAAGTATTCAGAAACAAATATTCTCTAATTTTATATATAATTCCATATGGAGATGACCAAGAGTAATGTTTAACGACCTCCTTGTATTTATTGGTAACATGGTGTATAATTTTGCCTCTCAATTAATATTATGTTTTATATCATGTTATATTTTAAATGAATAGTACTGTATTCCTCCCACAATGGTAAGCATAATTTTTAATGAATATGTAATATTCCTAAGTATTTATTTATTTCCCTAATGCTGAATATTTATGTGCTCTTTAGTAGCCACCACCTGTTAATGACTTTGTACTTATCCTTCTCTTTATCTTGACTCCTCTAAAAAGATTCACTAGGATATCAATTATAAATATTTTGAAATAGAATTTTGGGTCACCAAAAATAATACATTAAAGCTCTATATACATGTTACTCAATTTCTTTCTCCCCAGTAGGGTATGACTCTATATGTCTTATTGTGCATTAGACAACACGAATTATTATTTACATTTTACAATTATTCAAATGACTAAAAAGAGAAAATATGTATCAGCTACTTTGTTTCATATATTTAATTACTAGTAAAACAATATTCCTATAAGAATTTGACATTAGGATTTCAGCTTCTGTAAATTATTTCTTCAGGTTAATCTACTGACGTTGTTTTCTTTTTTCTGAACTGTTTGAATTGTCCCTTTGTAAAATAATCACCATTAACTATAGTTCCTGCTGAAAATATTTCCCCACTTTGTTATTTTTATAATTTATAGATAGCGCTTTAACACTAGACTTATTCTAATTTATAGTAAGGATTGTCATCTACAACACTCTCAAAAAAATTTTAGTCTACTCTTTTTTCAAAAGATTTATTTATTTATTTGAAAGTCAGAGTTACACAGAGAGAGGAGAGGCAGAGAGAGAAGGAGAGGTCTTCCCTCCGATGGTTTACTCCCCAGATGGCCACAACAGCTGGAGCTGTGCCAATCCAAAACCAGGAGCCAGAAGCTTCTTCCCAGTCTCCCACATGGGTGCAGGGGCCCAAGGACTTGGGCCATCTTTTACTGCCTTCCTGGGCCATAGCAGAGAGCTGGACAGAAGTGGAGCTGGACAGAAATGGAGCAGCCGGGTTTCGAACCGGCGCCCATATGGGATGCCGGCACTTCAGGCCAGGGCATTAACCCATTGCGCCACAACGCCAGCCCCTTAGTCTATTCTTGAAAAGCAACTTTAACAAAATTTCAAACAGCATTTCAACAACGTCACTTTGAGAATTTAATAGTTCTAAACAACCGATACGAGAAAATTGATATCTTTACAAACATTAGTGTCCCTACCTGTTTTATAGCTTTATTTTCATAATTTAAACCCCATATACACCTTATTATTCTGAGATATTTCATATTTGATGTTTCTGAATAGACTCTAAAGAATCTTTTCTTTCATTATATATATATACATATATATATATGTGTGTATATATATATATATGTATGTATATATATTTAGAAAGCACTGCTTTTCGTTCATTGATTTTTGTTTGGTCACATAAGTTGCATGTTTTAAGTTATTGTTTTAATATGTTTCATATTTTTAGTTCCTTCCTTTTGTAAGCTAACAAATGTAACCATTTACATGAGCAACCTGTCCTTGTTTATGTGCATCCAGAGGCCCACTTCATTTTCTCTTCCATCTTCTAATGTAGATGTTAAATTATCCAATAACTAAGTTGCTTGCAATTTCATTCTTCCTTTCTAATAGTTCTAAATGTCTGTATTTTAGGATATATTTCTATATTTTATTGTGTTTAAAAACAGGTTGGAATCATCAGTTACTCTTGTTTTCCAAATATGATATGTCAATGGCCACCAAAAAGGGACAACCCCAGAGCCACAAAGATCCAGGCCAGCAATTTGATATTCCTTTTTGTTTCCATTCATTAAATTGAACAGAGTCCTGAGACTTAAATAAACTCAGACATTCCAATGTCTGGATTTTTCTTTTTCCAAAGTTAGCAAATGGGAAAAGAAAACAATTCACAACAGAAAGAAGAAAAATCATTAAGAAAGGCAAATATAAATGTATGAATTGAAAGATTAAAAGTTGTGTATATATGACTCAGAGAAAGAGAAAGAATATTCACTCATTTTCTTTTCCTATCCAATATTATTCTAAACCTAAACTTTATGGTTAAAGAAAGGGAGAATAAGCAATTATTCTGCGAGTGTTGTGAAAAAAAATGATATCAGGAAATTACAATGTGAGTCTCACCAATGAGCTGTGATACTGGGGAAAATACATTAAACTAGAACTAAGGTGGGTACAGTCCAGCAAAGGAAGCAGTGAGCAACTTGTCCAAACCACTGAAGATTGCCCAGGTGAGGATAGCCCGGAGCGTCCTGGTCAGTAGGGAATGTTCCAAGATGTAGGACAACCGCTGGAAATCAAGACTCAGTAGTCTTGATTTCAGCACTAGAAGAGGGGTGGAGGGATGGAGTCGACTCTCACCAGGAGTTGCTTGATGCATCAACGACTCAAGAAAGACATACGCTGGAATACCTAAGCTAAGAAGAGGTAAGAATAAAACCTAAGTAGGTTTTAATAGTTGCAGAACAAAACTCTTTTTGAGCCAAAGGCAGGCAGGAAATAGTGAAGGGCAAGAATGAACCAGTGTCAAGAGACTGAGTTAAACTACAGATTCTCTATCCAATTCAAAAATAAAGAATGAAACAAGGTCGGCCAGAAAAGTCTGGATAGCTATACCTACACGCTCCCAAAAGGAAGGCATTTAGAGTGAATATGTGGAGTCTCACACAAGTTTTCAAAATGATGTCTATCTGACGATACTGTTAAATTTTCAGATCTCACACTTAGGAAAGGGTAAAATACACTGATATCCAAAGTTCTATCAAGCTTCGCAAGTATTTAGGACTCTAAAATTCTATAAAGCTAAAAACTATACATTAAATTCCAATGCAAAAACAGAAGTATTAAATGTTTTATCCAGGGAAAGAGAGTTTATTGGATTCTGTTCCATCACCATCATCCTCTCCCAACACAAAAAAATAAAAGGCAGCATGGAATGGTTTATCACTCTCCTGGAAAATAAGAGGGTGAAGTGGGGGAGTAGAGTGGGATGACATTCCATTCCATCCTGACTCACTTAAAAGATATCATTTGATTCGCAGTCACAAAGAATTCTGTTGACACGGTGAAAACAGCCCTGGTCACAAGGAGCTTGTTTGGAGTGCAGCGTCTCCCTTTGCATTCTATAAGCCAAGGAGATGCTTTCCAGAGTTGTATTACTTTCTTTTTACCCTCCAGGCTGATTTTGTAGCAACAAAACACAGCCACTTAAATCTATCTCCAAATAACCAACATTTAGAAAATGTACTACAAAAAATATAGACATTTTATAAGGGGCTATCTATTAGCTAATAATGGCAGAGCTGCCAAGGAATGCATAAGAAAACAAATGTGACCCTCACCAAACATCAAATCCATTTATCCAAATTAGCCTTTCTGCAGTGGTTGCCAAATAAACCTACAATGATATGATTCAAAGCATTATTAGGGGTTGGGGGAGGTTACAATAAACTAAATATGTAGGTTTAGGATATATATAAATCACATGAAGTGCAGCCTCATAAGATGGTAATAGAAGTCAGGGGGAAAAAGCTGGCAGGAGAGATTTTAAATTGTGATCATATGGAATATTAGACCAGCAAAAAAGTTTCAGCAGTAAAAAACAATAAGTTTCTCTTTGTATATTAAAAACATATAGATACAGAGTCGATGGTTGCCAGGTTTAGGGAGGGGTGAAATTCATCAGAGTTAAAAGAGACTTGCATGGCCTCTTAGCCCTGGGCGAAAGTGTCAGGAAAGGGAACTTAATCTCTGGGGCTCCTGCCTGCTCTCAGTTTTTCATTCCACTCCATTCCACTCACCTTAGGCAGCCAGGGGCTTTGACAACATCACTACTTTCTCCACATTGAAATCTAGCCTGAGGAAAAAGTCTGGGAAATCTTACACTAAAGAATCAGGGTTCATCCTTTAACTCTCCTTGTACTGTCTGAAATTTAAGAGTGGGCAAACTTTTAAGTAAAAGACAGAAACATGTAATCACACAATGCCTGAAGTTAGCAAACTGTTCACAGTGAGGGGTTCCATGCTACGAAACAGAGGTTCCTCCTGCACCTTCTCAATAGTGTGAAATGGGAAACCACTGATGACGATCCTCTCTGTTCTGTATGAAATCCTCATGCAAGAAAGTGAAGCCCAGCTAGCAAGGTGATGCTCTTTCAAAATACCCACTTGTTGATCAATTTTAGAGTAAATTAAACTGTGAAAGGCAGGATAGGACAGGAGGATGGGGTGTAGAAAGAAGGCAGGAGGGAGGACCGACACAAGGATTTAGGAAAAGGGAGAAGGGACAGGAGCAAGAGATAGTTGTTAGAAATTAATTATGAGATAGTTTTATTTTCTATTAAAAATAAAATATTAAAAAAGCATACATGTTAAATACCAGAAAAGTGAAGTCAATGACTTTCTGGAAGGCCAAATATATCCGTTAAACATCTCTTAACCATAAAAATAACCCAGGAAAACTCATGGATGTATTTTATTTAAGAGTTCAAAGACCCTGGCTGAGATTTTTCATGGAGGCTATTAACACAGCATAGCAACTAAGGAACACACAAAAGTGTTTCATTCTTCACGAAAGTACAGCCACAAATGCAAGAAATAACTCAAGTGGAACGTTCCCAAGTTCCAAATTCATTGCCCTTAGTAAGGAACAAGTGCCTCTTGAAAGAAATAGAATATGGGCTATTAAGATCCACATTTGGCTTAAAAAAAAATTGAGCACTATTAACAGCCCTCATTAGGAAAGTACAAAAAAGTTAACAGTATTCCCGAGTCCTGTGAGCTATTTTTAATTTTTCAAGAAGTTGAACAAAAATCACTTATCTACTATAACAAGGCTACACATACCAACTAAAATGTCATGCTTTAGTTGTGCTGGAATTAAATCAGTATAATAATACCAGCTGCTTATCCTAATCAGGATTTCTGATTAGCATTCTAATAAAACTTTACTAAGTCAAACTGTCCAAGTTGAGTCTATAGTAATTACAGTTTGGTGGGGGAATAATCCTCAAAAACGTGTTATCTTAAAAGTGATAAGAGCTTGAGCGGTAAAAAAAATGAGAAACTGTTATTTATGGTTCTTAACAATAGCGATTCTTCTCAAATGGAATGGGCACTGTCACACACTCAGCACTGCCAGCTGTTTCAGACTTGTTCTGTTTTCTAAGTCCCATTTCATGGGTACTGCTACGTGTATTGATTACACCAGAACCTAAGGCTCAGTGCAGTCAGGGACTTACTCAAGACCACAGAGCAGGTCAGTGGAAATCTAGGTTCTCCTATTAAGGTTCTTTGACATTAGTGCAAAGTCATTTCCGACTGCCACTGCACTCCTCTTTAGGTTTTGTGGACACTGACATCAAGGATCTTGCCTCTCTTACCTTGGGCCAGCTCTGCCATACTTGTGTAGCTTTGTTCACCACTGTTTGATATTTCATCAATAAATTGACTTATCGCTTACTTAATAAATTAATAACATATAATAATAATTATTAATAAATACCAAAAGTACATTTGTCTCTGCCTTATGAGATTTGCTGTGGTATCAATGAAGAAGGAAAGTAAATGACTTCTGCTTTGATGTGGCAGCACAAGAGGAGTCGCTCAGCACAGACCTATGAGGCAGGAAAAGCTCCTGGAACTTGGTTTATTTTAAAGAACTGGTAGAGGCCGGTGAGACAAAGAAGCTTCATTATTTTAGTGTAAACATCAGCATGTGGGAAGACACAGAGAACTGAAAAACTAGGCAAAATTATAAGGACTAGAAAGTGATTCCAGTCACTGGAGTGAGGCTTAAAAGGCAGGAAGTACAATTACACAACTCAAGGTAAATGGTTTATATTTTATACTTAAAGCTGCAGAGTTCCAGAAAGACCTAAGCAGGGAAGTGGAATGATGAAATATATCTAATGCTACTAACATTTTAGTTTCTTTTTAATTAACATTGAATTTAGACACCTCTGAATGTGCACCAGTCCCTCTATCAACAATCAAGAAATGTTTCAGGTCAAACTCTCAAAATTCTTGCTATAAAGTTATATTCAGGTCAAAATTTCTCTGCTTGAACTTCTTTTCTTCAGCTCAGTAATTCTATTTGTCCCTTCCAAAGCCATCTCAGGTGGCACCATCTAAAGAAAGCTTTCCCTGACTCACACAGATAGCCGTAGTTGCCTCTTCTCTGAGTTCTACAGCAATCTGTATGTATGTTTCCCCCTGCATTTCCCACACACTACCTAAAGCATTGCTTTGGTTGTTTTCCTAGTTAGACCATTAACTCCTCAAGTGCCCATGCCTCATCTTTAATCTCTACATCTGCAGGACCAATACAGGACAGTCATTGGCCAATAAATGTTGGTTGAGAAAGAAAGAGGAAGGGAATACAATGAATTTCACTTCTATTTTCTCCTGCTTTTCTTTTTCTTAATCACCTTCCATGTCTATTTTATCTCCCCAAACACTAATACATCATCTTTGTTCTTCCTCTCTTAGTGTCAATACACATCAAAACTTCCATTCTCTCTTGAGTTCCTAACTATGGCAAACATTTAGATTTGGTGCAATGGTAGCACAAGTGAAAGAGTTTGTTACTCCTCACCATTGTAAAGAAGGGGGCTGTTTTATCAGGCCTTGGATTAGTCTCCATTATTTCCAACCTTCTGAGTTTTAACCAGGGATTTTTTTAACAGGCTTTAGCTTCACCTAGTGCTCAATGTTAGCAGCTGAGTAAACAGACTTTTGGTAACAGCTTGGATAGAATGGCAACCTCAAGGGGAAAGTCTTCCATGTTTAAATTAAAATATATATTCACTCACAAGTATGGTCAAGGAATAACAGAAGCTGAGAGAACTTGAGGGGAATTAAGTGTGTAAGCTGTAGAAAACACAGCTGATGCCCAAAACAGGCAGCAGCCATCCTGAACAAGGTTGACACTTTCAGAGCCACAGAAAACTTTACTTACAAAGAATAACAGAGAAATGCTATAAGTAACTGACATCTCTGTTAGGCAGAATCACAAGATTTTTAAAAAATTAAACGAGTGCTTACCTTGAGAAAGATAAAAAATATCTGAGGAAAATACTGTGGAAGATTTTGAAACACAGAGAAAATCCATATTTATGAGAACATACTTTAAAAAAAAAACTTTATAATAAAGATTTACTGATAGAATACAATGGTTGTCACTTTCATGCTGGCCAATACTGAAAGATATAGATCCCTCAATGTGCTTTTACATATCCATTTATGGTGCCTATAACAGTATAAATTCTCAATCAAAACAATATTACACAATTATGGAGTCTGTCATCTATTCATCTCTGTTGGCCGTCTTTAATCTGTATCAACAAAATACAGCTTCTTTCTGGTTTTAATTGGAACTGCTTTATACTGATAAGAGAAAATGATCACAACAAGAAATGCTTAGCCATAGACATACAAATGACATAAAATTATTAAACAAATCAGGGGATTTATCCTGCCAGGCCTTTTAGATAAAATACAAACAACAAAAATAACTTTATCCCAAATTTACATCACTCTTATTAACTGCAGTCAAACAGGTTAACAATGTTTGGAACTGCACAAATTTTCAGGGAGATGAATGTCACTGTGAAATAATGTCCAGTTTTATTATACATCAGTCAGATAACACTTTCTTAACTTTATCACTGTGTTGAAGTAACACACAAATTGCAAATTTCAGTCCCTTAAACAGCACAGGCCATACCACCCTGAATATATCCGATCTCCTCTGATCTTGGAAGCTAAGCATGGTTGGACAGAGTATTTGGATAGGAGAATGTACACTTTAAGATCCATAAATTTCCCTTTTGAATATTAAATTGGGTGTAAGTAGTCAGAGGCTTCATTGTTTCTTTTTATTTTTAAATAAATACAATGAGCCCATCAGTCCTAGAATTTGCTTGTAAAGTTATCTGCAAGGGTAGGCTTTCAGCATGGTGGTCAACACTCCACTTGGGGCACCCACATCCCAGATCACAGTGTATGACTTGGGTCTTGCCTCCACTGCAGATTCCAGCTTCCTACTAATGTGTACCCTTAAAGGCAAAGGTAATGGCTTAAGTATTTGGGTCCCTGCCAGGCATAAGGGAGACCCAGACTAAGTTCCTGGCTCCCAGCTTCAGCCTAGCCCAGCCCTGCAATTGCAGGAAAGCACTTATGATGTAATGCTTCATAGCCAAAGATAGGCAAAAACATGTTATCATGGTAATGTTGCCATATTACTAAAAAAAAATGCTTTCTATAGAAATGACTGGCAAACCAAAAAAATAAATAAATAAACCCCAAATTGTAGCATGTAAATCAAAATGCTGAAAAAAAAACAATAAATGATTAATATAGGCATAGCCTATTGTTACAATACTTCCATAAAGCAAAATATTATCAAAGCTATCTATTTATTTAGAAAGTCAGAGTTACAGAGAGAGAGAGATCTTCCATCTGCTGGTTCACTCCCCAGATGGTCGCAATGACCAGGGCCAAGCCAGGCCAAAACCAGGAGCTTGTTCAAGGTCTCCCAAGTACTTGCTCCATTTTTTGCTGCTTTCCCAGGCCATTAGCAAGGAGCTGGACCAGAAGTACAGCAGCCAGGACATAAACTAGCACCTATCAGCTAAGTGAAGTTTTTAAAACTATATGAAGAGTATGAAGCTAACTTTTAGGCTCATCAAATGTTTTTATGCAAGGATTAACAAAACAACAACTAATGGAAACATATCTTCTGGAAAGTCTGACAGGGGCCAACACTGTAGCATAGCAGCTTGAGCCACAACCTGTGAAGCCAGCCGCAATATGGGCACAATTCAAGTTCTGGCTAGTCTCCTTCCAATCCAGCTCCCTGCTAAGGCACCTGGGAAAGGAAGATGGCCCAAGGACTTGTGCCTCTGCCACCCATGTAGGAGAATAAGATAGAAAACCTAGCTCTTGGCATTGGCCTGACTCAGCCCAGGCCGTTGTAGCCATTTAGGGAATGAACCAGCAGGTGGAAGATCTATTTCTCCCCGCCTCCTCTCTCTTTCCTTCCCTCCCTTCCCTCTCTGTAACTCTTCCTTTCAAATAAATTTTAAAAAATGTTTTTAAAGTCTGCCAAGGCAGGGATTTTATCTAGTTTTTAATGCTGAATCCATATTTTACATTTGATCTTAGCTAAAAGGCTGAGAAGCAATTGAATCCTTATTTTAAAACTAAGTCTTTAGTGTTCAGAGTTGTCTCTGGCACATAAGGAGAGTTGAATACTGTTGAATAAATTAGTACAAGAATGATTGAATGAATGAATGAGAAACAAATACAATTTCAATTGGGTCTCTTTGGTCTCTCTAAAAAGAAAGGGAGGTCTTGTTGGCTCTATGCAGGTAGAATATTTTGAACTCTCTACAAGGTAGAGTATTCTCTTCGAGACATCTCCCCATGGGCCAGGTGTTCAGCATAGTAGTTTAGACTATGCCCTCATCCCATATCAGAGTGCCTGGGTTTGAGTCCTAGCTCTACAACCAATTCCAGCTTCAGGATAATACAGATTCCAATAGGCAGCAGATGATAGATCAAGTAATTGGGTTCCTGTGATCCATGCAGTGCACCTGGAATGAGTTCCTGGTTCCTAACTTCAGCCTGTCCCAGTCTCAATTGTTGCAAGCATTTGAAAGCAAGACAGTAAATGGGAGCGCTCTCTCTCTCTCTCTCCCTCTCTCCCTCTGCCTCTCTAATACTTAAAAAATAAGTCTTCTCCCAAGGTTACATAGAACACAGAAGCTGCTGATAAGCAAGCCCATTTTATGAGCAAAAAGCATTTTTTTTTTAATTTCACAAGTTTAAGATACTACTTTATTATAAAGGCCATTCTAACTCTGACAAGATCTCTCTGAACCCATCTTTCACCACCCTTCCTCTGGCTCACCCAATTTCCAGGTACAGTGTCCTCCATGCTGCTCTTTTAACTCCCTAGCCATGCAACTTCTGACTAGAAGGACTCTCTGATTTCTTCCACCTCCCTCTCTCATTTCCTGCAGGTCTCTGCTTAAGTATCACATTCTCAGAGTTGCCCTCTGTGACTGGCAAAACAGCCAAGTGCATATCCAACTGCTGGCACTCTTCCTTTCCCTTCTCCACATTATTTTTCACCTGTTTATCTTGTTTCATTGACCCCCACATCCTCAGTGCTTATAACAGTGCCTGTTACTCAAGGGCTAAATAAATATTGAGTGAATAAACAAGAATAAAGTAACTTTTCATGTGCCTACTATAGGGAAGCCAATATGATATGTGGAAAAGATGGGCTCTTTTGAATACCATTCTTAACTCGCCATTTACTATGTACCTGACCATTGAGATTAACCTCCCTAACATTCAGAATTTTCATCTGTAAACTGGGAAGAAGAATCATGGTTATCTGGTGCATACTTGGAATCCACTAAATGCTGGTTCCTCTCCTGGTTCTCTCCCTGCCTGTTTGTAGTTGAGAACTAAAAGAGCAATATTTTTAGGAAACAAAGTGATTCACAAGTTCAGAGATGGCTGTGAAATGAAGGAAACAATGTTCTGAGCCAGAAAAGAATGCTGAGAGACCCTTGAACAATGTCATTTCCAACAACTACGACCACTGATTGTGTTTGTGTTTCGTGACCGACAGGGAAGATACAAGGCACAAAAAGGGCACCTTCTTTCTCCATGGTATTGTCATTGACTGAGAACCCAGATAGAGACATTAGGTGCTCTCAGGGAAACGAGGAGCTACCCTTCAATCATGGCTGTTAGAATAATGGGAAGTCTGGGATGCTTTCCAGAGAGGAAACAGAAGAAACCAAAAGGGAGTGTGGCTGCAGTAGGGGTTTTCTACTGAAATGAACTAGGAGAAAATGGGAACAGAAAAAGTGATGTCAGGTTGTGGAAGATCCTGGATGCCATGCTGAAGAGAACAAATTTAAACCTGTAATTCATGGGAAGCCACTCAAGCTTTAGAATATTAGAAAAGAATCAATCCTATACTGGAAATTATAAGCTTGATAGTGTTTTCAGAGACGTCTGAAAGTCAAACACTAAACAGTACTAATGAACCCAGTGACATCTGCTCAGAAAAACAAATGATGAAATTATTAATGGGAATGAACCAGAATCCTAATCTTCCCTGATCGTCACCATTTAGTCCATAATAGAGGGGAGATTTGAGTTGAAAGAGACTTGGAGAATTGCAAACCATAAGAGAGCACCAAAAAATATCAACACACTAGCAGAACAGAGCATGAAACTGGGCCTCCAAGCAAGCAAGGGCTTTATCTGCCAAGTGTCCTTCAACAGAATACCTACGATGCTCTATCAATTCCCTCACTTAAGACTACCTGCTGGTCTCTCCCTTTAAGAGTGATTCCTTATTCCATATCAAGTTGGAATAAAAACATAACAAATGAGTTATGAGTTCCAAAATGCTGAAATTCTCACTTTTGTGTATGTCAGAGTAGAAAGAAAGTGACAGATTATTTAATTCACTACAAAGTGGAAAAATAAAAATTAATCATTACAGATACTGCTAAATGTCTTTCCACAGTAGAATTCTGTAACAGTATTTAGCAAGGAATAAAACTTTTAGGACATAGGAAACTAATGACTTAACTTAATGGTTCATGAAACTATAAAAGTGCTGGCAACTAAATAACAAGATGACACTTGTATCTGCCTAGGTCTTGTATTTTTCTTGGGATCTACTCTTCTCACAGCATGGACATAATTTATTTAGACTATCAAAGAGCTTTTGATAAAGTTTTCACAAGAGGCTATTATTGAAACTGGGTAACTACGGTATGAAAGGGAAAAGTCATATCAATGAATTAAATGAATTGAAAATGCTTGAGAGGCAAAGAGGCAAAAAGCAGAAATAAATGGGCAATTCTAATGTGGAGAAAGGTTAATCACTGAGTGCTCTGGGGCTTTTTGGTAGAACCAGAGTTATATTTAACTAATGACAAGTAAAGGAATACCCAATTCTCATTTCTTCATTCTCTACACACAGAGCCTCATTGATGTGGAGAGCATTTAACACATGGAGGAGATAGAGGAACTGAAGAGAAGAAGGGATTAACAGCTAGGAAATAGCAAATAGGTAAAGTACGGTTGAGTTGAATTTTTGTAGGGATCTACAAATACAAAAGGGAAAAGAAAAATAAAGTAAGCAGCTTTTTTTTTTTTTTTTTGACAGGCAGAGTGGACAGTGAGAGAGAGACAGAGAGAAAGGTCTTCCTTTGCCATTGGTTCACCCTCCAATGGCCACCGCGGCCGGCGCACCGCGCTGATCTGAAGGCAGGAGCCAGGTGCTTCTCTTGGTCTCCCATGGGGTGCAGGGCTCAAGTACTTGGGCCATCCTCCACTGCACTCGATGGCCACAGCAGAGAGCTGCCCTGGAAGAGGGGCAACCAGGACAGAATCTGGTGCCCCAACTGGGACTAGAACCCAGTGTGCCGGCGCCGCAGGGCGGAGGATTAGCCTATTGAGCCATGGCACCGGCAGCAGCATTTTATTTTATAAAAACTTTGATATACACTACATACAAACCTATGGGCCTTTTCAAAAGACTAGATATATTATTTGAACAAAAAGTACATTATTTATTGGTATGATGCAACAGTGGATAACAGCTCGTGTGGACATTTTAATCAACAAAAGCCACAAAATGTATTTCTACAGATTGAGAAAACACTTAGAAGCAAACAAAAGTGCAACTGATAGGAATAGTAACAATTATTACCTTGTTTTAAAACATCTGGAAAGGAACTGCAAAAATTGATCCAGGTTTTTGCAAAAGTGTAACCTGACATGAATGGAATAACCTGGACATCAAATGCTCTGATGAATTGACATTAATCTTCCCTGACCCATACGTAATCTAACACTAGTGATCCAGAATCATCATCATGATTCACAGGGAGGATCAGAAAAGTCAACAAACTCTTTCTTCATTTCCCTTTGCCTTAATTTCTGTTTCTGTAAAATGAAAATGACAGACTATATCCCATATATCCCACAGAACAATTATAAATGAATTAAGATATGTAGAGATTTAACATAGTAAAAGTACAAAATAACGTCAAAGTATTATTAAAACTATTTATGATACACTAAATCCAATTACAGACCACAGAGAAGCAACCATGTTCATGTCATTGTGACTTTCTTATTCACATCATCATTATGACTCAGTAGTTAATAAAACATTTAAATGCTTTCAAATGTTTTTGAACAACAAAAACAAAAAAATTATCCCACATAGCTTTAAAATATCTTTCCACTGACCAATTTTGTGAAGTGGAAGAGAATTAAAAGTTGATCTAAATAAGCCTCCTAAAAGTCACCCCCCCCCCCAAAAAAAAAAAAAAAAACAGAGAAACTTATCACAAGGGGCCGGCGCCCTGGCACACTTGGTTAATCCTCAGCCTGCAGCGCCAGCATCCCATATGGGTGCCGGGTTCTAGTCCTGGTTGCTCCTCTTCCAGTCCAGCTCTCTGCTGTGGCCTGGGAGGACAGTGAAGGATGGCCCAAGTGGTTGGGTCCCTGCACCCGGATGCGAGACCAGGAGGAAACACCTGGCTCCTTCCCGGCTTCAGATCAGCATAGTGCCGGCCGTGGTGGCCATTTGATTTGGGGGGTGAAGCAATGGAAGGAAGACCTTTCTCTCTGTCTCTCTCTCACTGTCTAACTCTTCCTGTCAAATAAAAAAAATTATCACATGTTAATTCTCAAGTGCATAAGTATTAAATCAAAGCTTACCGTGTAGAAAGTGTTTTAATGAGCTCTTTTCTATTCTGTACCCGAAGACGGTTAGTTTTATACTTGGAATCATCAATCAACTCAGGTAAACCCAGGATCTAAAAGAGAAAAATAATTTTGAAGTATAATTCACCAGCTTTTTACCTGCCTATGAGTATTAGCATCCAGGCCTATATCCTCCCTACTCAAAACCATTTATTGCTGCTCTTCATGGCTGTTAGCAAAGGAATATGAAAGGAATTATCATATAATTGGGATGGATCGGGATGATGGATGAGTTTGACATTTACTAGAGTTGTATTATATTTATGCATATATGCATATACATGAGCACACAAAATCAGTTATCAGACCTCCTTAATCTTTTGTACCCACTTACAAGAATTTAGAGAGAGTTATTGAGTCCCCATAAAAAGTCTTTAAGGCTAAGCTAGGGGAGAGATGCAAAATCAGGTAAAATTCAACCAGTTCTGAAAACAATATTGTAAGTGCATGCCTGCATTTATATAAAGTTGCTACATCTTGGTATGTACAACCACTTATTTGTTCCACATGTAAATAAAACTGTATTATCTGTCCCTGAAGCCCTATCCAGGATGTTGTGCAAGGTGCTAAAATAAAGAGAAAGTATGTACATTAGTCCAAAAGCATAACATTAAAACAATGTCAACTTAAAAGATCTTCTTCCCATAGAAGTATCACTATTTTTCTTTAATATGTCCCCCTGAAGGCATGCCGACTAGCAATGCTTTTATACACTTCCTATTTTGCTCCTCCTCAATAAAGGAAAAATCTATCTTGCAAGTCCCTTTGGACATCTTGCAATTTTAACAAGACCATAATGAAAGTACCAAGTGGATTTGGAATGGAAAAGATGTTTCAAAAAGAATGTGTGGAGGCAGTGTTTGGCAGTTGTGTTGGAAAGTCAGAAGGAGCATTTATGGGATGGGGGCAGGCCATGTGGCCTACAGAAAGTTCCTTGCCTTTATTAATGTATTTGCTTTCAATATAAACACTTAATGGTTTCATTTGTTTCCCACAGTTTAAATAAAATCAATCCATTAATCATCTTACAAAGGAGAGAGAAGTGAAGATTCCCTGGAGTAAAGAGGTCATCTCAGTGGTGTAATTTCTCTTTCAAATGCTCCACTTACTCATTTCCTCCAGGAATCATAAAGATAGTATTACTCTCCCAGATTTTAAAAAGTGACACCACCTACAGTGCCCTTTCTAGAAACTTTCCTGTCACCACACCTGAGCCCAGAATTGGCCTCAAGGCATGTCCAGCAGTCAAAAATCCTCTCTCCATGCTAGTAAATAAGTCATCTCAAGAAAAAGCCAATGTCTTCACTAAATCATAAATATGTAAATCATGAACTTATAAATGTATAAATATGGACCAGCCCAGAAAACACCAACAGTCACATAAAAATATTAGTGAGTACTCTTTAGGGGAGAGGGGATGCCCACGTGTTCTCTCTGACTTCTACGACCTGTTTTCTCTTTCAAAGTTGGTGTGTAACAACGGGCAGGTAACATTCAGGATGTCTCTCTGGAGAGACAGAACTGTGATTGTAACTGTTCTTTGGGTACTTCAAAAAGACTACTGCTTGGAACAAATTGAAATAATGATACTTAATATATTAAGCACTAAATAAATATAAAATATTCTAAGTAGGTACTGTTTCAATCAAAAGAAAATTTTTAAAAAGTGTATGTGTGTTCAAATAAGGAGGAAGAAAGTCAGAGAAGTCTCCATAGAAAAGAGAAGAGACATGGTAACAGAAGCTGTAAAATGCTTCAATACTCCTATCGTCAATGCCTGCTTTATAAGCAAAATTTCAACCCTATGAGAGCCTAAAAGCCTTTATACAATATAATACCTCCCTCCACACTCTCCTATTTTGTTCATTGCTGTACCTTGCTGGCTTCTTGCTGGACCATGTATCACACATCATCAGCCTATGGGCTTTGAAACCAGCTATTCCGCTGCCTGGAAACTCTCCCATCAGATATCTACTTAGCCAACTCCTCCTTTCCTTCACTGACTCTTCTCAAAGGGATTATCCTGACTACCCTAAACCCAAAACCAAGGCCCATTCTTCCCACTCAACCCCTACTCCCATTATCTCGCCCTTCCTTTATTCTTTTTTCTTCATACCTCTTATCATCTAAAATATTTATTATATTGATTATTTATTGTCTGTTCTGATAAAATGGGAGCTTTACAGGTCAGAGTTTAAATGTTTTGTTTACCACTATATCTCAAGTGGTGAGAACATATTACACAATTGACTGACTCACAAATAAATAACATGATCACTTTTAAGTATGTGACCTTCCAGAAATCTTTCTATACATTGACCATATACCATCAAATCTAAAACTACTTAGAAATGTAATTGCTGCTGCTTCTTCTTCTTTTTTTTTAAGATTTATTTATTGGGGCAAGCGCTGTGGCACAGCAGGTTAACGCCCTGGCCTGAAGTGCCGGCATCCCATATAGGCAACAGTTCTAGTCCTGGCTGCTCCTCTTCTGATCCAGCTCTCTGTTATAGCCTGGGAAAGCAGTAGAAGATGGCCCAAGTCCTGGGACCTCTGCACCCACGTGGGAGACCTGGAAGGAGCTCCTGATTCCTGGCTTCAAATCGATGCAGCTCCAGCCGTTGCGTCCAATTGGGGAGTGAACCATCGGATGGAAGATCTCTCTCTCTCTCTCTCTCTCTGCCTCTCCTCTCTCTTTGTAACTATGACTTTCAAAAAAGTAAATAAATCTTTATTTTTTTAAAAGATTTACTTGTTTATTTATTTGAAAGTCAGAGTTACACACAGAGAGGAGAGGCAGAGAGAGAGGTCTTACATAAACTGGTTCACTCCTCAGTTGGCTGCAATAGCCGGAGCTGTGCTGATCCAAAGCCAGGAGCCAGAAGCTTCCTCTAGGTCTCCCACCCGGGTGCTGGGGCCCAAGCACTTGGGCCATCTTCTACTGCTTTCCCAGGCCACAGCAGAGAGCTGGATCTGAAGTGGAGCAGCCGGAATCAAACCAGTGACCATATGGGATGCCAGCACTGTAGATGGCTTCTACACTACAGCGCCAGCCCCTGTAATTGCTTCTTATAATCTATGACCCCTTAAAAGATCTGTTTGCCAGGAGAGAATTGTGACAGTTGTCACTGCTTAAAGGTAATAATAGGGTTCAAGGATGCTATCATCACTTCATTAATGTACATTATTAATAAAACTGGTTAAGTTCAATTTAACTTAAATGGTCATATAATATACAGATCAAAGGACTGTAATCCAGCACTGATTATAATTCAGTACTGAATTAAAAGTTCTTTGAATATACACGAAGTCACAGAAACAGAGCATCAGTTTTACTATAATAATTGGAATGTACTTTTTAGATATAGGAAAAAATACGCATTCCTTCTGAAGTCTGACTCATAAAATGAAACCATCCAATCTTCCCTCTACCATAAAAACATTTAAAAAGAACTTGCACAAGGATTTTTTGCAAATAAGTTTTCCAAGATAACAAAAACTGGTCCATGATTAATGGAGCCTCATTCTAGCTTCCTTTTAATTAGTTTGCACCGTCTGTTTGCTTTGTTTTTAATATCAGCAATTTTAAGTGAAACACTTCTTTTATTTAATGAGGTTAGAACATTTATACTTAGGCCGGTGCCGTGGCTCAACAGGCTAATCCTCCGCCTTGCAGAGCCGGCACACCGGGTTCTAGTCCCGGTCGGGGAGCCGGATTCTGTCCCGGTTGCCCCTCTTCCAGGCCAGCCCTCTGCTGTGGCCCGGGAGTGCAGTGGAGGATGGCCCAAGTGCTTGGGCCCTGCACCCCATGGGAGACCAGGAAAAAGCACCTAGCACCTGGCTCCTGCCATCGGATGAGCGCGGTGCGCCGGCCGCAGCGAACCATCCACGGCAGCCATTGGAGGGTGAACCAACGGCAAAGGAAGACCTTTCTCTCTGTTTCTCTCTCTCACTGTCCACTCTGCCTGTCAAAAAATAAATAAATAAATAAAATAAAAAAAGAACATTTATACTTAATGTTATTGATGTTTTTTAATTAGATATATAATTTTATATATTTTTAAATTTTATTTCTGTTTTCTGTTTCCTACCTTATTTGGAGTTGATTGAAATATTTTAATATTAACATTTATCTGTTTTGATTTTGGCTTTTTGGTATAGGTTTATATGACTTGGAGGATTGTGAAATACATACTTAACTTTTCATAATATACTTAAGATCAATGTTTTGCCACTTCTAGTGGAATACAGAAAAATGACAACATGGGTTATTTAACCCTCCGATTTTAGGTAGTTATTATCTGTGTATTACATTTACATTTACTGAGAATTCCATAACATAATATCTTAATGTTTGCTTGCATTCACATATACTGCAAAAAAATCACAAAGAATGGTGCATTATATTCACCCAGACATTTATTATTTCTGTTGCTCTTCATTCTGATTGTTTCCAGTTTCCTCTAATATCATTTACTTCTGTGATGAAAAGCTTCCTTTATTTTTTTGCAGGTATACATATTTATTTATTTATTTTAAACTTTTATTTATTAAATATAGATTTCCAAAGTACAATTTTTTGGATTATAGTGGTTCTTCCCCCAATTACCACCTTCCCACTCGCAAACTATCCCATCTCCTAATCCCTCTCCCATCCCATTCTTAATTATCTTTATATACAGGAGATCAAATCTATAATAAGCAGATTTCAACAGTTTGCACCCACATGGACACACAAAGTATAAAGTACTGTTTGAAGACTAGTTTTACTGTTAATTCTCATAGTACATCACATTAAGGACAGAGATCCTACATGGGGAGCAAGTGTACAGTAACTCCCATTGTTGATTTAACAATTGACACTCTTATTTATGACGTCAGTGATCACCCGAGGCTCTTGTCATGAGCTGCCAAGGCTATGGAAGCCTCTTGAGTTCGTCAACTTCGATCTTATTTAGACAAGGTCATAGTCAAAGTGGAAGTTCTCTCCTCCCTTCAGAGAAAGATACCTCCTTCTTTGATGGCCACCAGGATCTCACTCACAGAGATCTTTAATTTAGGTCATTTTTTGCCACAACGTCTTGGCTTTCCATGCCTGAAATACTCTCATGGGCGAAAAGCTTCCTTTAAGAATTCTTTTAGGGGCCAGCACTTTGGCATAGAAGGTTAAGCCACTGCCTGCATCACCAGCATCCCATTTGGGCACAGGTTCAATTCCTAGCTGCCCTACTTACAAATCCAGCTCCTTTCTAAAGCACTTAGGAGGGCAGAATGGGCTGGTCCATGTTCTTGGGCCCCTGAACCAGAATGGGGCACCCAGAGGGAGCTCCTGGCTCCTGGCTTTGGTGTGGCCCAGCTCCAGACTTTCCAGCCATTTGGGGAGTGAGCCAGTAGATGGGATATCTCTCTTTCTCTCTCTCTGTCTGTCACTCTTCCTTTCAAATTCTCCTTCTATCTCTGTAACTCTGCCTTTCAAATAAAATAAATAAATCTTAAAAAAAAGAATTATTTTACAGAAAATAAGGAAGAAATAAAGGAAAGAAGAACGAAGAAATAAAGGAAAAAAGAAAGAAAAGGGGAGGGAGGAAAATGGGAAGGAAGAGAAGTATCAATTATATTCTTAGAACTGTATACATGACCTACTTGGGACCTGTTCTCTGTGTATTAATAATGAATTAGCATGAAAACTGATGAGAATTCTGTTGTAGTAATGACCAATCATTTACTGTGACCTTGAGAATCTGCTATATAAATAAAGCCCTTAAAATTTAAAAAAGTTAAGAATTTTTTTAAAATGTTGTTATTAAGAACTGATTTTATGCTTTCCATAGGTACAGTTCCAAGAAGACAAGCACACTGCCCTCTAGCTACAGTCTCTTAGTTTCTCTTTATATGAAAAGTTTTTATTTAGCCTTAATTTCTTCAGTATATTTCTAATGGATATTAAAATGTGGTTGGCAGTTCCTTCCTTTCAGCCTTTTATATATGTTGTGCCATTTTTTTGGGTGTGGGGGCAATATTCTAGTTTCTGACAAGAAATTTGTAGTCAACTGAGTCACTGTTCTCCCATAGGCAATACATTATTTTTCTCTGAGTACTTTCAAGATTTTGTTTGTTAATATAGAATATAGAATATATATGTGAAAGCAGAAGATTTTGTTAATAATATATGTTTGTTTGTGTATATATAATATATATGTGAAAGCAGAAGAAAATATAGCACATGGCAGGGGCCCAAGCATATGAGCCATTTTCTTCTGCTTTCACAGGTACTTCAACAGGCAGCTGGATGGAAAGCACTCATATTTGGGATGCCAGCATCACAAGTGGTACCTTAACCCACTGAGCCAAAGCTTTTGTTCTCTCTGTTGTTCAGAAATAAAAATTTCTATTGATCTGTACTAAAGTTCCTTTATTGATTGTGTCCTATTAGCTATATTGTGCTCTTGAGCTCATCCAGGTGGATGTTATTTCTTTTCTTGGTTATTGTATTTTTCAGCTCTAAAACTTACATTTGGTTCTTCTTCATATCTTTTATTTATTTTTTTTTGCTGAACATTTTTACTTTCCGATTTTAGGGTCTGTGGTGCTTGTTAGAGCATTTTTATAGTAGCTGTTTTAAAGTCTTTGTGAGTTAATTTCAACATCTGTGTAATCTTGGCATTTGCATTTACTGATTGTCTTTTCTCATGCAAGTTCCATTTCACTTGCTGAGTAATTTTGTATTGTATCCTGGACATTCTGAATATCATGTTCTGAGCCTCTGGGCTTTGTTAAAATCCTACAGATAATTTTTGTTATTGCTTTTAGTTGCCAGTTGACCTGGTTAGATCCAGGCTTCCAGCTCCAACCCATCTTCTGTGTGCTTTGATTTTAAAGCTGGTTCTGTTTTCAAAGCCTTTCCAGAGCTATTTGGATCTCTTTTGCATGTTCCCCACTTAATGGTCATACAAAAACTTGGAAAGTTAGTCATCTATTTTGTCAGTTCAGTTGTAAATATCTTTGGTATGCTGCTTTTGAATCAGATCAGTACATGTGTAGTCCAGGAGCTCATAAACAACTTTAAAATTCACCTTGCAAAGTTCTTTCCTTCTTCTCTGCAGTCTCTCCAGAACTTTTCAGTTCCCTAAGGCTCTCTACTCACCAACATGCTTCCTAAGCAGAGTCCAACCTGTAGGAGGACAGTGGCAAAAAAAGCAACAAGGATTCAACCCTCTCTTTCTCTCAGATCACAGCTCAGAAATGAAGAAGAAATTTCCTCGGGACCAGTGCCGTGGCTCACTTGGTTGATCCTCCACCTGCGGTGCCGGCATCCCATATGGGCACCGGGTTCTAGTCCGGGTTGCTCCTCTTCCAGTCCAGCTCTCCGCTGTGGCCCAGGAGGGCAGTGGAGGATGGCCCAGGTGCTTGGGTCCCTGCATCTGCATGGGAGACCAGGAAGAAGCGCCTGGCTCCTGGCTTCTGATCGGCGCAGCGCCGGCCAGGCCATAATGGCCATTTGGGGATGAACCAATGGAAGGAAGACCTTTCTCTCTGTCTCTCTCTCTCTCTGTCTATAACTCTACCTGTCAAAAAAAAAAAAAAAAAAAAGACGTTTCCTCTTCCTCAGAGTTTGGCTCCTGCTTGTATTTTGCTGCTACTACAGGATTGCTTGGAGCTGGGGCATAAGAAAATGGAAAAGAATAAAATAAAAGAAGGCTTCCATATTCTGTTTGATGGTACACTTTGCTTTTTCATGCTCCCTTCACCAGAAACAAAGAGCATCTCCCAAGTTCAGCTCTGCTGCCTGACGGCCCCTTCCAGGCTTCAGGATCCACTGTACTCAGGTACTGGATCCACTGTACTCAGGTAAAACTTCAGTATACTTGAGAGAAAAACTGGTAACTTTACTGCCACTTTAGAGGTCCTTCAAATTCCAATGCTCTTCCCCAACTCTCCTACTGCTTAGTTTTTAGAGTCCTTGAGCAAGTGCACCACACACCCTGTCCTGGAGTTATCACTATGCTCAGGGGAAAAGACAGCCAGAAGAGTATTGACATTTCCGCCCCAGACTCTCTACACCTAATTTTCATAGAGATCATGTATTAATGCACATGATAAGCTGGAACTACACAAAGTGTCTACTTATCTAACTCTTAGAAATTCCCACATATTACTTCAAAAAGTTTATGGAAAATAGAAGTAAAAAAGTTCGTTTTTGTCTAAAGCTATTTAAAATTCTATGCATACTTTTTCATAATATGTATTTTCCATGAACTTTTTTGAAGACTTGCTCATGTACATTAGTGTAGTTATGTTTCATAATCTTCATATTATACATATGAAACAGACGCCTAGAAAACATTAAGTACCTTGATAGAGGTCAACTGACTAGTGACAAGATTCAGACTAGGCCTTAAGAATTTTGCTAAACCATCTTCAGACTGTATACTCCCAAATCAACAACAATTCTTATTAAAATTGAAGTTTCCTATGCCCCACAAAGACACATAAATTAAAATCTTTAGGAATGTGGCTCCAGAAGATTCCCATACATCCAAAGGTTGAGAATAATGCTTATTGCCTCCAATAAAAGTAGCTTTCAGTCTAAATAACTTTTAAAAGACTGTCAATATACTTCAAATAGAAATACCCATTAGTGTTGGCATCAATCAGCTTAAAATAGCTTACATATGCTCACTTTCTCTAACTCCACTGTACCATGTTAAAAGACATAAAATAGGATTTGTTATAAGTCAAGGTTCACTTTATACACACTGTATTTTCCGAACCCCAGGCCTAGGAAATAACATTCTTGCTCCCATTACAATCCCTGACAATAAGTGTTCCCTAATAACACCTCTCCCCAAGAATATCAAATCAGAATATCAAATTCTATTTTGGAAAGAGATTAGGTATAAGTAATTTCTACTTGTTCACCAAAAAACAATACGGCTGGGCCAGTATGGTGGCGTAGTAGGTAAAGCCGCCACCTGCAGTGTTAGAATACTAAATGGGCTCTGGTTCAAGTCCCAGCTGCTCCACTTCCCGCCTGGGAGACCCAGAAGAAGCTCCTGGCTCCTGCTTCAGATTGGCCCAGTTCTGGCAATTGAGGCCATTTGTGGAGTGAACCAGTGGATGGAAGATCTCTTTCTGTCTCTGCCTCTCTCTAATTCTGTCTTTCAAATAAATAAAGAAATCTTTTAAAACGAACAAACAAAAAATAATATTACCACATTTCTTCAAGGGAGGTAAAGCTGTCCCATTCTTCCTGAAGGACTTTATTCAGCCAAAGGACAATTTTAATGGACTCCCATTCCAAAACTGGTAATATTGTAGCACAGTGAGTTAAGCTGCCATTTGGGATGCCCACATCCCATATCATAGTGCCTGGTTCTAGAACTGGCTATTCTGCTTCTCATCCAGCTTCCTGATAATGCATCCTGAAAGACAGCAGTTTAATGGCTCAAGTATGAGAGTCCCTGCCACCCACACAGCAGACCCAGAAAGAGTTCTAGACTGCTGGTTTTAGCCTGGCCCAATCCTGCATACTGTGGGCATCTGGGGAGTGAACAGAGGATGAAAGATGTCTTTCTTGCTCTTTCTCTACTTTTCAAGTAGATGAAAATAAAATAAACATTTAAAACAAAAACTGGGAACCTCATCTTCTACCAGTTCTGTTTCAACAATGAGCCCTTCAATGATAGATAAATCTGAATAAAATTACTTGGAAGAAACTCATTCACTATAGTATATATATATATATATATATATATATACATATATACACACACACACACACACACACACACACATATATAAACACACACACACACACACATATATAGGCATACATACATACATACAACTGGGAGCAGAGGAAAATTTGCATCAGATTCAGGAAACCTGACTTTTCTAGGGTGAGAAGGTACTTAGGATAAGTTTGCAAGTAAGGATATAACTATAAAGATTGAAAAAGTCATTCTGTCCTTAATGTGTTGTTCAATGTGAATTAATGCTATAACTAGTATTCAAATAGTATTTTACACTTCATGTTCTGTGTGGGTGCAAACTGATGAAATCTTTATGTAATATATACTAAATTGATCTTCTGTATATAAAGATAATTGAAAATGAATCTTGAAGTGACAGAATGGGAGAGGGAGCGGGAGATGGGAGGGTTGCGGGTGGGAGGGAAGTTATGAGGGGAAAAAAACATTGTAATCCATAAACTGTACTTTGGAAATTTATATTTACTAAATAAAAGTTTAAAAAAGTCAATCAGATTACATTCATTCAGGATGCCTACTATGTAAATAATATTAAAATCCAAGATACACAAAGCTTATCTTTCTGGGCCTCTAAAAGAACTTTATAAATATCCCCTTAATATCTTTTACAAGGAAAATCGATCCTAACTCACAGGAAAATCAAGGTTCACTATGCCATTCTTCAAGGCCCTCAGCTAGTCTTCTTACTGAAAAATGGTTAAAGGCTGGCTCTGTGGCATAGTGGGCTAATCCTCTGCTTGCAGCACCAGAATCTCATATGGACTCCAGTTCATGTCCGGTTGCTCCTCTTCTGATGCAGCTCTCTGCTTTGGCCTGGGAAAGTAGTGGAAGATGGCACCAGTGCTTGGAGACCCTGTATCCATAAGGGAAATCTGAAAGAAGCTCCTGGCTCCTGCCTTTGGATCAGCCCAGATCTGGCCATTGTAGCCATTTAGAGAATGAATCAGTGGATGGAAGACCTTTCTCTTTCTCTCTCTCTCTCTCTCTCTCTCTCTCTCCTAACTCTACCTCTCAAACAATTAAAAAAATGTAAAAACATGTCATACCAATAACTCATATTTTAGTACCAAAACTAACACTCAGTTTTTAAATAAAAATCTTCTTCAAAAGTGTTTGTATGGATATTTATGAGGAAGTTCAAAAGTTTCAAATTGATCAGCAGTAACAAATCAGAAATAAAGGAATTCAGTAGTTTTTTTCAACAGTGAAGAATATGTCAACCAGTAATCTTCCCCCACCACCCTTTTTGGAGAGAGAAAAACTCCAAAACATATGGCCCAGGAAGAAAATCTGTACTCATTTATAGCAATGAACTGGCTTTTACATCTTTGCAGTTAGAGTACGCAAATGACTTCACAGGCAACAGCTTCCGTATGTTTCATATTTTTAACATTGACCATTCATAATAAAGATTCTTTGATCCCAGATCAAATGTTTGAATCAATTTTCTCTACACTTACTGAGTCACCATTATAAAAGCTTCCCGCCTTCCCACCTCAGATGTTCCAGCCCTTCCTGCAATCGGAACTATCTCCATTTGTCACCTTCTCTGTGGCACTTCCCACCACTTTGCTGTGGTTTTTGGCTCTGCTCATTAACCCCTCATACAAAAGAAGCACAGTAATAAATAATTTTTGTACATAATAAGTTAACTATAATAAGTAAGGTTTTCTAAGGAATTCAGAGGTTAATACATAATAAAAGTGAAAGCTCATAATAATATGGCTAGTAAAAAAAAAATAGTTGTTTCCAATCAGAAAAAAAATAAAAGCAAAACACTGAACATCTAAATTAAGGAAAAAACATAACATTAAAAATGTCTAGGCAAGGCTCAAGTTAAGAACATCCCTAACATAAAATTATTTTAAGTGATTCACAGTCCTTTTTATAAGTCTTTGTTGAGGAGAATATTTTTAAGAGAACCTTAATTCTTAAAATGTGAATTTTGCAAAAAGGTATTTATTAAAAAAGATTAATTTTAAAACTGATTAAAATTTCTAGTGGTAATAAAATAAATATAGGCTGGCGCCGCGGCTCAATAGGCTAATCCTCCACCTTGCAGAGCCGGCACACCGGGTTCTAGTCCCAGTCGGGGCGGTGGATTCTGTCCCAGTTGCCCCTCTTCCAGGCCAGTTCTCTGCTGTGGCCAGGGAGTGCAGTGGAGGATGGCCCAAGTGCTTGGGCCTTGCACCCCATGGGAGACCAGGAGAAGCACCTGGCTCCTGGCTTAGGATCAGCAGGGTGCGCCAGCCACAGCGCGCTGGCCGCGACGGCCATTGGAGGGTGAACCAACGGCAAAGGAAGACCTTTCTCTCTGTCTCTCTCACTGTCCACTCTGCCTGTCAAAAAAATAATAAAATAAAAAATAAAATAAATTTAACAGTAATGTAACTATTAAACTAAAAAAAACTTAGGGCAAATTAAACCTGGCATTTTTAAAGAAAGAAAAGGAAAATAATATCACAGTTAAAATCCTTTTAAAATATATTTTTCTATTCTACTTTTGTTTAGAATTTTATATACATCAAAATTTAGTATACTATCTTTCTTTATTTCAAAATATAGTCAGATTCCACAATACTACAAAACAAAAGAGATCTAATTTTGACCCTGCCCTTATCAATTGTAAGTAAATGGTATACTTTCAGGTGCTAACACAGGAAATTGTAAGTTGGTTATGGATTTAGTATTATGTTCTAGACAAAACTGAATTTTGTTAGCATAAAATGAATCGTTGCATATATCATCTGCACACACCAATGATTCCAGATTACCTTGCACACAGTGGTGAACTGTTGGTTATTTCCGGCTCCAACTATAAGATAGCCATCTTTGGTTTTAAAAGCCTAAAATAAATACATACATAAAAAGTACATGTTTATATGTTGACAACTTCACAGAATTTGACTTTAATTATGAAACATCAACATAAAAAGATTTTGCTAAAGTGATGTTACCAATTAATATCGACTAATTATATTTTCTCTTAATATTTGAAAATTGTTTTCATTTAGAATTTTCAAAGTACTTCCTAGCTCTTCCTATATCATATATATTCCTAGCCCTTATAATATCAAAAAATGTCGGCCAGCGCCACGGCTCAATAAGCTAATCCTCTGCCTGCACTGCCAGCACACCCAGTTCTAGCCCGGTCAGGGCACCGGATTCTCCCGGTTGCTCCTCTTCCAGTCCAGCTTTCTGCTGTGGCCCAGGAAGGCAGTGGAGGATGGCCCAAGTGCTTGGGCCCTGCACCCCATGGGAGACCAGGAAAAGCACCTGGCTCCTGGCTTCGGATCAGAGCAGTGCGCCAGCTGCAGCGCGCCGGCCACGGTGGCCATTGGAGGGTGAACTAACGGAAAAGGAAGACCTTTCTCTCTGTCTCTCTTTCTCACTGTTCACTCTGCCTATCAAAAATAATAATAATATCAAAAAATGTCACTCAGAAAAATTAAATGTTTGAATGTGATTATTACTCATAATATGAAATTCTATATTAATTACAGCATGGGTTATTTTTGAATTTTTCAAAAATTTTTGTTTATTTCCATTTATTCATATAAGGCAAAGAATATTATAGGGGAAGTATTATTTTCCACAAAGTATATGAAGAATATATGGAAAACAAGGAAGGAACAAAGGAAAGGAAAGGAGGGACAGAGGTAAAGGAAGAAGAAGAAAGGAAGGGAGGGCAAAGGAGCTGAGGAAACTATATTTCTTCTTTAAATATCTCAGATGGAAACATTTTCTGGACATTTTTCACTTTTTAGTACTGAAAGTTTACACAGCAAGATCTCGCTGGACATCACGTTACTTTATGTTGCTGAAAATGCCTATCTGTCTCTGGAGACCGTAACATCAGGACAACAACAGACTTTTAAGTGCACTCCCACCACACACAGCCTTCTCCATCTAGACAACTGTTCAGCACTCCTTTCTCCACATATGATCTCAATGAACTTGTAGGAAACAAATTTTAGCCTCATTCCTTGTTTCACAAAATAAACGAGGGCTTTCAATTTCCTTTCTACCCATGTAAAAATTACTCTGGATCCTAATCCACTTTTACTTCCCTTACTCCTGCCTCTAAGAAAGATAATGTCTATCTTTCTTGGCAGGACCTAACCATTTACTAATATTCTTCATGCTACATTTTGCCCACAGCTTCCAGAATCTACTCAATCATCCTAATCCCTTAATTTCTATAGAACCCTCTTCCTCTCATCTATAGGCTCATGCATCCACTGAGAATTTCACCAACAGCAACAAAGCAAAATTTACATCAATCCTGAACTACCCTTCACAAGCTAGCTTGGATTTATTTTCCTTCCTTCCCTCTCCTAATAACATAAATGTATCAACTGCCTACAATTCCTCACTATCACCACATTACAACAGGGTAAGAATCCTAATGATAAAGGCTATCAATGCAATGAGGCTACACTTTCTCTTACCTCTCTGTATTATTTGGTAGTTAGCCATTACCTTTTTAAGGATTCTGTCTTATCTCAAACCTCTGTCCAAGTTCATCTCCTATCTCTGATGAATTTTTCACTTGCCCTTTGGGCAGGCTTCCCTTCTTTTTAGCCTCCACCATGCCTTGAGCATCTGCCTTTGGACTTTCACTTCATTTGCTTCTTACTTAGCCATCAATCACATGTGGCTATTAAGTTTAAATGAAATGGGGCTGGCGCTGTAGCACAGCAGGTAAAACCACCACCTGCAGTGCCAGCATCCATATGGACTCTGGTTTGAGTCCCAGCTACTCCACTTCTGATCCAGCTCTCTGCTATGGCCTGGGAAAGCAGTAGAAGATGGCCCAGGTCCTTGGGTACCTTCAGCCACATGGGAGATCTGGAAGAAGCTCCTGGCTCCTGGCTTTGGATCAGCACAGCTCCAGCCATTGCAGCCAACTGGGAAATGAACCAGCATATGGAAGACCTCTCTCTCTCTCTCTCTTTCTCTCTCTCTCTCTCTCTCTCTCTCTCTCTCTCTGCCTTTCCTTCTCTCTGTGTAACTCTTTCAAATAAATAAATAAATCTTTTTAAAAAGTTTAAATGAGCTAAAATTAGCCAGTCACAAAAGACCAAAAGACCACATATTGTGATTCCATTTGTGTCCAAAATAGGCAAATCCACAAAGAAAAAAAAGATAATATTCACCTAGGGATGAGGAACTTGAGGGGAAATGGAGGATAATATCAGATTTCTTATTAAGAAAATGAAAATGTTGTGAAATTGATTGTGGTGTGAATGGAAAACTCTGAATACAGCAAAAATTATTAAACCATAAACTTTAAATGAGTGAATTAAATTGTATATCAATTATATCTCAATAAGCTGCTATTTAAAAATTAAATCAATAATTCAGATCCATAACCACAGTAGCTATATATCAACACATGTGGCTAGTATTACTATATTAGGCAATTAATAAAGGGTTGGTAAATGTTAATGAATCAATCAAATTATTGCTTCCAGATTACATAACATGGATCTCCTGTAAAACACTATAATAATGTTTTATTTTATTCACTTTGTGGCTCTGGCAAGGGACACTATTGAGATTCTGCATGAGCTCATGAACACTTTTGCTTCTCCACAGGAGAAAGCAAAATTACTATCTTAGTTAATGCATTAACATTTCTCAAAATACAGAAAAGGAATGTGCAACAGAGCTGTGCACAAGGTGCCATGAGCGCCAAGGATATTGATCTCAGGTGTTTCAACTAATCATTAATAATTGTGAGGCTACACAAGCTCTTGGTTTGGTTGGTTGCTTTTTTGTGGGGAAGGATGAAGTTGGAAGTGGATAGTAAATGTGAAGTGAAAGTAATGTGAAGTATTTCAAAACAAAATATGAAGATAGGTTATCAGAATTTTGGAGCAGTGATATGTTCATAAGTTCATGTTTCAGGGATGTCATTTCAGTTTCCATCATATCATGAAATAGATCTTTACCAATAAAAAACTGAAAACTTACAAGCAGAAACCAGTCAATAATCATTAGAAAGTAAAGGTTTAATAGCAGCTGAGCTACCACAATATAATCAGACTAAAGATCACCAAAACGATTTTGTAAGAGCTAAGGTAAGATTATGAGTTCTTTTAATAAATATTTGTTTCATGTTACTATTTCCACAGTGCTTATGTAATAAGTACATTTTGCCTAGAAGATTTTTAAATAATGTATTATATAGAAAATTGGGCAAGTATAGAAAAATATAAGGAGGAAAAAATTACCTGTGGTATGTCACCCAGAAGAAGCAACTCTTAATGAAATAGGATACATATTCCACTCCAAGATGGTAGAATAGGGAGGGAGCTCACTATTCCAGGAAGTTAGTTTAATAAAAGTGGAGATAGGGCCGGTGCCACGGCTCACTAGGCTAATCCACCTGTGGCACCAGCACCCTGGGTTCTAGTCCTGGTCGGGGCGCTGGGTTCTGTCCCAGTTGCTCCTCTTCCAGTCCAGCTTTCTGCTGTGGCCCAGGAGTGCAGCAGAGGATGGCCCAAGTGCTTGGGCCCTGCACCCGAATAGGAGACCAGGAGAAGCACCTGGCTCCTGGCTTCGGATCGGCACAGCGCCAGCCATAGCGGCCACTTGGGGGGGTGAACCAATGGAAAGAAGATCTTTCTCTCTGTCTCTCTCTCTCTCTCACTGTCTAACTCTGCCTGTCAAAAAAAATTTTTTTTTAAATAAAAGTGGAGATAGTGAAGTCTCAGGGAAGAGTTAGGGAAAAAACTGCAGAAGAAACTCTTCTGGAATTAGAGGGACACGGTGGATCTACATGGAGGACATGGGCACCCACAGCTCGGAGCCCAGGTGCCAGGAATCTCCTCCTCTGCACCAGTGCTGGAAAGAGAGATGAGGTGAAACCACAGTAGCCCGAGACACTGGTAGAAAAGCGGCAGGAAGAGTCTAGAGGGAATGTAGCTTGAAGCCCTGTGGGGGAAAGTACACTAGCCTAACTAGAGGAGAGAAAAAACAAAAGGGACGGTACAGACACGATTCTCTTTCTCCACACAGCTTACAAAGCTATGTGAGACAATAGAGCAGGCACCATTTTGGACATATGTAACAGCTGCACCAGCTCGGGGCAGCGCCACCCTCAGCCAAACAGAAAAACTTGACTCTTGTTGGGAGTAATAACAGGAGACCAAGACCTAGTGAATGTGTGGAGCTTATGAACCAGGACTGTGAAAAAAAAAATGAGGGTGTGTAGGAGAACTCACAGTGTGGCTGAGATGTGAGTAGTCTCAGAGGGAGATGCCACAAACTCAGTAGCCTTGGCTACACAGTGAGAGACATTGCAGAGGAATCTGAGCTTATACTGAGAACTGCACAGATCCTTTGTGTGGTCCTTGGGACAGAGCAAATACTATACCCACTGGGGCTAATGCTAAGGCACTGATTGCCATCTAGGAGAAGAGCTCAGCTGAGCAGAATTACTTCCCTTCTGAATAAAAAAAAAAGGAGAGAGAGAGAGAGAGAGAGAGAGAGAGAGAGAGAGAGAGAGATTTACCATGCCAAACCTGGAAGTGTCACCTTTGGCACACCATTAACCCTGAAGAACTGAATAGAGCTCTCTGGCCACACCCACCACAAGCCTCTAGAGACTCACCAAGACAGTCCACTTAATCTAGAGTCATAGTATAATGAGAAAAGCCACCACAGCAAGAAAAAAAAAAAAAGAAGAGAAGAAATCAAAGAATATCTCCACAATGCCAAACAACACAGACATCGAGGAAACACGAACAAGGAAGACATCATTATACTCCCAAATGAACATGACACTCCAATACAAGATTACAAAGATGATGAGATAGAAGATTGGAAGATAGATTTCAAAAATTTATGATAAGAACATTTAGAAGTTCTCAAAAACAAATGCATGAACTACAGAAACCCATACAGATCAGGACAGAAAATCTCTCTCATGAAAATGAAATCTTAAGGAGAAATCAAAATGAAATAAAGAATTTAGTAGAACATGAAATTGAGATATTGAGGATAAATCAAAATGAAATAAAAAATTCAATAGAACAAATGAAAAACAAATTTGAGAACCTTAAAAACAGAATCAGTGAGGCAGAAGAGAAAATATCAGACTTAGAAGACAGAGCACAGGAAAGTATACAGTCAAACAAAGAAAAGAAGATGAAATTAAAAAAGAAGATGAAATCTAAAAAATATTGTTGGGAATCTACATGTTACTATTAAAAAACCCAACATGCGGGTTCTAGGAGTTCCTGAAGGCATGGAAAGAGGAAAGGATTAGAAGGCCTTTTTAGTGAGATACTAGCAGAAAACTTCCTGCATTTGGAGAAAGAGATATCCAAGTACAAGAAGTACATAGAACCCCGAATAAACATGACCAAAAGAGATCATCAACATGACACAGTGTAATCAAACTCACCACAGTGAAACATAAAGAAAAGATTCTAAAATGTGCAAGAGAGAAACATCAGATTACTCGCAGAGGATCTCCAATTAGACTCACAGCAGACTTCTCCTCTGAAACCCTACAGGCTAGGAGGGAATGGTGAGATATAGGGCATGTTATAAGAGAAAAAATATGCCAACCCAGAATATTATATCCTACAAAGCTCTCATTTGTGAATGAAGATTAAAATAAAGACAGTAGACTGGATAAAGAAATTATGGGACATGTACTCTATAGAATACTATACAGCAGTAAAAAAAAATGAAATTTGGTCATTGCAACAAAATGGAGGGATCTGCAAAATATCATGCTGAGTGAAATAAGCCAGTCCCAAAGGGACTAATATCATATGTTCTCCCTGATCAGTGACAACTAACTGAGCACCAAAAAGGAAACCTGTTGAAATGAAATGGACACTATGAGAAACAGTGACTTGATCGGCCCTTGTCCTGACTGTTGATGTACAACTTAATATTTTAACCCTTTTAGTATTTTTTTTTGTTCTACTTAATACCATTGGTTGAACTCTGTAATTAACATGCAATTATTCTTAGGTGTTTAAATTTATCTGAATAGTTATCTCTGTTAAATATAAGAGTAAGTATAAGAGAGGGAGGAGATGTACAATTTGGGACATGCTCAAGCTGACTTTACCCAAATGGTAGAGTTAGAAATGTGCAAGGGGAATCTAATTCAATCCCATCAAGGTGGTATGTACCAATCCCATCTCACTAGTCCAAGTGATCAGTTTCAGTTCACAATTGATCATAATGATAGGTCTAAGAGTCAAAGGGATCACACAAACAAGACTAGTGTCTGCTAATACTAACTGATAGAATTAAAAAGGAGAGAATGATCCAACATGGGAAGCGGGATACACAGCAGACTCATAGAATGGCAGATGTCCTAAACAGCACTCTGGCCTCAGAATCAGCCATTAAGGCATTCAAAACCAGCCCTTAAGGCATTCATGACTGAAGAGCCCATGAGAGTATTTTAGGCACAGAAAGTCAAGACACTCTGGCAAAAAAAAAAAAAAAAAGGAACTAAATGAAAGATCTCTGTGAGATCCCAGTGGAAAGAACAGGCCATCAAAGAAGGAGGTACCTTTCTCTGAAAGGAGGAGTGAACCTTCACATTGACTTTGACATTGTCTAAATAAGATCAAAGTTGGCAAACTCAAAAGGCTTCCATAGCCTTGGCAATTCATGACATGAGCCTAGGGAGATTACTGACGCCATAAACAAGAGTGTCAATTGTTAAGTCAACAACAGGAGTCACTGTGCACTTACTCCTCATGTAGGATCTCTGTCCTTAATGTGCTGTACATTGTGAATTAATGCTATAACTAGTACTGAAATAGTATTTTACACTTTGTGTTTCTGTGTGGGTGCAAACTGTTGAAATATTTATTTAATATATACTAAATTGATCTTCTGTATATAAAGAGAATTGAAAATGAATCTTGATGTGAATGGAATGGGAGAGGGAGCAGGAGATGGAAGGGTTGCAGGCAGGAGGGAAGTTATGGGGGGGAGCCATTGTAATCCATAAGCTGTACATTGGAAATTTATATTTGCTAAATAAAAGTAAAAAAAAAGACCCAAATCAATAAAATCATAGATGAAAAAAGGAATATAACAACAGACACCACAGAAATAAAAAGAATCATCAGAATTTACTACAAATAATTGTATGCCAGCAAACAGGGAAATCTATAAGAAATGGATGGATTCCTGGACACACACAACCTACCTAAAATGAACCATGAAGACATAGAAAACCTAAACAGACACTTAACTGAGAACGAAATTGAATCAGTAATAAAGGCTCTCCCACAAAGAAAAGCCCAGAACCGGATGGATTCACTGCTGAACTCTACCAGACATTTAAAGAACTAACTCCAATTCTTCTCAAACTACTCAAAACAATGGAAAAAGAGGGAATCCTCCCAAATTCTTTCTATGAAGCCAGCATCACCTTAATTCCTAAACCTAAAAAGATGCAGCAGAGAAAAAGTATTACAGACCAATTTCCCTGATGAACATATACGTAAAAATTCTCTATAAAATTCTGGTCAATAGAATGCAACAACACATCAGAAAGATCATCCACCCAGACAAAGTGGGATTTATCCCTGGTATGCAGGGATGTTTCACTGTTCGCAAATCAATCAATGTGATACACCACATTAACAAACTGCAGAAGACAAACCATATGATTATCTCAATAGATGCAGAGAAAGCATTCAATAAAATACAACACACTTTTATGATGAAAACTCTAAGCAAATTGGGTATAAAAGGAACATTCCTCAATACAATCAAAGCAATTTATGAAAAAAACACATTCAGCATCCTATTGAATGGGGAAAAGTTGGAAGCATTTCCACTGAGATCTGGTACCAGACAGGGATGCCCACTCTCACCACTGCTATTCAATATAGTACTAGCAGTTTTAGCCAGAGCCATTAGGTAAGAAAAAGAAATTAAAGGGATACAAATTGGGAAGGAAGAAGTCAAACTATTCCTCTTTGATGACATGATTCTTTACTTAAAGGATCCAAAGAACTTCACTAAGAGACTATTGGAACTCATAGAAGAGTTTGGCAAAGTAGCAGGATATAAAATCAATGCACAAAAATCAACAGCTTTTGTATACACAGGCAGTTCTTCAGCTGAAAAAGAACTTCTAAGATCAATCCCATTCACAATAGCTACAATCACAAATACCTTGGAATAAACTTAAGCAAGGACATCAAATATCTCTATGATGAGAATAACAAAATCCTAAAGAAAGAAATAGGATACCAAAAATGAAAAAATCTTCCATGCTCATGGATCGTTAGAATCAATATCATCAAAATGTCCATTCTCCCAAATGCAATTTACAGATTCAACGCAATACCAATCAAGATACCGAGGACATTCTTCTCAGATCTGGAAAAAATGATGCTGAAATTCATATGGAGACACAGGAGACCTCGAATAGCTAAAGCAATCTTGTACAACAAAAACAAAGCCGGAGGCATCACAATACCAGATTTCAGGACATACTACAGGGCAGTTATAATCAAAACAGCATGGTACTGGTACAGAAATAGATGGATAGACCAATGGAACAGAACAGAAACACCAGAAATCAATCCAAACATCTACAGCCAAGTAATATTTCATCAAGGATCTAAAACCAATTCCTGGAGTAACGACAGTCTTCAACAAATGCTGCTGGAAAAACTGAATTTTCACATGCAGAAGCATGATGTAAGACCCCTACGTTAAACCTTACACAAAAATCCACTCAACATGGATTAAAGATCTAAATCTATGACCCGGCACCATCAAATTATTAGAGAACATCAGAGAAGCCCTTCAAGATATAGGCACAGGCAAAGACTTCTTGGAAAAGACCCCAGAGGCACAAGCAGTCAAAGCTAGAATTAACAATTGGGATTACATCAAGTTGAGAAGTTTCTGTACTGCAAAAGAAACAGTCAGCAAAATGAAGAGGCAACCGACAGAATGGGAAAAATATTTGCAAACTATGCAACTGATAAAGGATTAATAACCAGAATCTACAAAGAGGTCAAGAAACTCCACAACAACAAAACAAACAACCCACTTAAGAGATGGGTCAAGGACCTCAATAGACATTTTTCAAAAGAGGAAATCCAAATGGACAACAGACACATGAAAATGCTCAGGATCACTAGCCATCAGGGAAATGCAAATCAAAACCACAATGAGATTTCACCTCACTACAGTCAGAATGCATCACATACAGAAATCTACCAACAACAGAAGCTGACGAGGATGTGGCGGAAAAGGGACACTAACCCACTGTTGGTGGGAATGCAAACTGGTAAAGCCACTATGGAAGTCAGTTTGGAGATTCCTCAAAAACCTGAATATAACCCTACCATACAACCCAGCCAACCCACTCCTTGGAATTTACCCAAAGGAAATTAAATTGACAAATAAAAGAGTTGTCTGCACCTCAATGTTTATTGCAGCTCAATTCACAATAGCTAAGACATAGAATCAACCTAAATGCCTATCAACAGAAGACTGGATAAAGAAATTATAGGATATGTACTCTATAGAATACTATACAGTAGTTAAAAAAAATGAAATCCAGTCATTTACAACAAAATGGAGGAATCTGGAAAACATCATGCTGAGTGAAATAAGCTAGTCCCAAAGGGACTAATATCATATGTTCTCCCTGATCGGTGACAACTAACTGAGCACCTAAAAGGAAACCTGTTGAAGTGAAATGGACACTATGAGAAACGACGTCTTGATCAGCCCTTGTCCGGACTGTTGAGGAACAACTTACTATTTCATTCCTTTTAGTATTTTTTGTTGAAAACTGGGATGGAGAGGGAATGGAAAATGGGATGTTTGCAGGTGGGAGGGAAGTTATGGGGGAAAAAAGCCTCTATAATCCAAAAGTTGTACTTTGGAAATTTGTATTTATTAAATAAAAGTTAAAAAAAAGAAAAAATAAATAAAATAAAATAGGATACTATTTTGTGTGATCTTTGTATTAATTTTTTCATGACTATCATCTTTATATAAATTTCTAGTCTTTTTTTTCACTTAATATCCTTTCACAGCATCTTTGAATGACATTGTTTTTAATGACCACAAATATCTATTTCAAATTTTGCTGAAGCATTCTCAATTCATTTAAACTGAAAGAGAGGAGTTGTTTTATTTTGACTTCAAATCAAGTCCTATATCATACAGTTAATATTAGAAACAAAAATTATTTAACTTCGTTGAAACTCTAAAACAAGATGTCTGATCTAATTGAGATTCCTTAAAAGACACTCCTATCCTCCAATAAGATATGTAGGATATAATATAAAGTGAATCCCAGCTCTGCCATTTATTTCACCCACCTGGTACTAAGTGAATTACATAATTGCAGAACCTCAATTTTTAATTTTACAAAATAAGAACATCTTTAGAATTATAATAAGTTCATAAAACTATGTTTATCCATGCCTTTGACAAATTACTTATTGACATAATTTACTCTGAAGACTTTGCATAAAATGGATAGAAAATGGCAAGCCAAATGGTTCTGGCCTTTCACATGAGAAGTACATTCTAACAAAGTAATAGACATTAATCAAGGAACCACACAAATAATTACAGTGATAAAAACTAGAAAGGAAATGTACAGGTCATGGCAAGATCTTCTAGTAGGTAGAGCTACTTATCTTTGTTGCGAGATTCCTCACAAAGTAATCTCTGAGCTGGGATCAGAGCCATTAATCAGGTAAAGAGCTGAGAGAGGAGAAGATTGCTGGCAGAAGGAAATTCATTTGCAGAGGGGCTGTGGTGGGAAGAAGTAAGAATCCATGAGGGAACAAGAGGCAGGGCAGCTGTAGAGCACAGAAAGAGCCAGATGACATCAAAAGCCATAGGAAATAAATGATCATAAAGCCAATGGGAAGTCACTAAAAAGACTTGAGTGAACAATCATGCTTGCATTTTGAAAAGACCTTTCCATTTGTGACAATGAGAACTGATTGGAGGATAAGTTTAGAACTGAGGAGGTCAACTAAGAGACCACTATGATGTCCACAGTAAAATATGGTGTCTTAGATTAGGGTCCTGAAGATAGAAATGGAAGAAAATAGATTCAAATAATATTTAAGTGGTCAAGTCTACTGGAGTTGGTAATGGACTTACTATGATGGTCATGAGTTGAAGACTGAGGGAAAGGAAGGTATTGTGGATGATGTTCATGTTTGAAAGAAGCTTTTGAGATTTTACATCAGAAATTTCACATGAATAAGGCTTGTGAACTAAATGAAAATCTGTAAAATAGGTAAAACATTGCGAGTCATTTTCTTATAATATATAACTGAAGTTAACTACAGAGAAGGAAGAAAAAGGTAATCAAGTAAAGAAAGGTACTCTCATTTGAAGTCAAGGTAAAAAGCCAGACATTAAATTGAGAACTGAGGACATATAAATTGAGAACTCTAAGATGGTCTTCATTGCCTTATCTGGATCAAGGACTAAAAAACATTTAAGAAAATGAACAGAGAATATGTAAACATCTGTTTGAAAAGCTTGGTTGTGAATAGGAGGAATAAACATAGACTGGGAACATGGCTGAGCATGTGCGCAGATGTAAGCTCCTGTGTTGGTTTTGTGGTGAGAAGCTGAAGCATCCCATTGGATGATTCAACTTTCTTATGAAATAAGGGATGATGCCATCAACTGGAGGTAAAACTAGGGAAATATGATACGGGAAAGTGAAAAGTTCTCAAGTATCATTAAAGAGAAGGGAGAGCAAAGTGACAAGATAAACAAAATTGGAATGCAGAGGTGTTGAGAGCCTAGTTCAGTGATTTTCTCCATCATCTCTCAGTTTTCCAAACATAGGATTAATCTATATTCAGATTTTTTCAGGTGGATATGACAAAAATACACAGAAGTAGAAAAATTTTTTAAATATCCAGAATATTTATTCAAAAATAAGCCATAGATTATCTCTCTAAGGAAAAAAGGTGCTGCAAATAGATGGAGGTCATAGATAGGGCAAATGGAGAAGCACTGGTGGATTTGAAGTCCTGATAAAGTCTAAGAATAGACATGTTGGGAATAGTTGAACAAGCAAAGTTGAAGAACAGGAAATAATCCATGAATAGAATGTAAAAGGCTCTATTCAGTGTTTGTAGAAGAGAAGTAGCTTCAGGTTATGATTAGAAAGTCACAGTATAGAATACATAAAAACTACTTGCTGATATGAGACAGAGATTTAACATATCTCATTATTACTACATAATCACTAACACAATGTGTTCCACATAAAAGGAACTTTTCAGTGCATTCTAACCCCTTAGATGTTTTCTCTTGAGCCCTTACCATCTTTGCGAACTCTTTCTTCATTCTTGCTCATTTCCTTGGTAACCTCACTCTCTATACTAGGCAAAGTAAATGACAAGATGCTATGTGCTCACACTAATAGTAGACTTGCCATCACAAGAAAAGCTCATTCCAAATTCTCCTGATCAGGCTACAAACACTCATGGCTAGTCTGTTTCTATTGTAATGAATTCCAGCTCCTAGAGGAAAGAAAACTGAAATGATAGGGGCATAGGTTAGTAGGGTCAAGCAATTAAAAGGATAATGTCAAAATCAAGCCTTTCCTACAAAGAGACCAGATTGTATTCTTCCTGAGGAAAGAAAGCCTCTCACTATGTATTATGCTTAACAGGGAAGACAGGATTCACTGGTAGGAAGATCAAGGAGAAACTGCATGGTTTTCTTCACATTCTATGCATGATAAGCCTCTCCTGGGGAGGAAGATGTTTCTCAAGGCTAGAAGAATATTGATGAATTAAAGAATTGCATGTTTCAACCATTTGCCATGAGCAAATTGGGAATCCTGTAAAAGAAAGGGATACATGGGTTAGGAGTTGATTTCCCCTTGTTACAGCAGTTTTAAATATAAGTTGTGACCACACTTGTGGGACTGCAGGTTAGAGATAATGGATACAAGAGTAAAGGATGTTGGCCATGTAAAGACTGAGAAATAAGAAGGTTAATCTGGAATTTCTGATGCTGTAGGAGTTTTTGGTCCTCCAGCAGAGACTTTGCTTTATGAGTTTCCAGGCGTGCTAGCCTCGTTTAATGATGTCCTAATAATAAAGCTAACTGAAGATGAAAATGCAGAAGTATTTGGAAGCCCTTCATCAACCTAATATATCAGATAATCAAATAGAAAAAGAAAAAATGTGCAACCAAAGTTTTCTGTGTTATTTTTCTTATGCTATACATCAACGTATCTGATGTACTCTCTGGCCTAAATAAAGTACATGCAATTGGAAGTGTGTGTACATCAACAACAAGAGGACAAACTTCAAGCCTTCCAGGGCCACTCACTTTTTAACAAGAATTTCTTCCACAAAAGGTAACCATTGCTAAAGGACTTCATCATCCACTGGAAAAAGACATTCCCTGAAGTTTACCTCACTACTATGAGACTGTTTTCTGGAATGCCAAGCAGTTATTGAGTGCTGGGTCTGTGCTGGTACACAGTGACAAATATAGAGCACTATTTCCTACCACTGGCAGTTCCATTCACCTTATGGTGCTGGAGCTCAGCTGAGCCAGATGGCACCAAGGCACTTACAGCTTACAAATCAAAAACAGCATCATCTATGGGCCACAATACAGTTGGGTGATGTCAAAAGCCATAGGAAATAAATTATCATAAAGCCAATGGGAAGTCACTAAAATGACTTGAGCGAACAATCATGCTTGCATTCTGAGAAGACCTTTCCAGTTGATGTGAACTGACTAGAGGATAAGTTTAGAAATGAGGAGGTCAATTAAGAGACCACTGTGTTGCTCACATTAATAGATGATGTCTTCGATTAGAGTCCTGAAGACAGAAATGGAAGGAAATAGATTCAAGCAATATTTAAGTGGTCAAGTCTACTGGAGTTGGTAATCGACTTAATATGATGGTCAAGAGTAAAAGGCTGGACAACACTGTGGCATAGCAAGTAAAGCTACCGCCTGCTGTGTCAGCATCCCATATGTGCACCAGTTAAAGTCCCAGCTACTCTACTTCTGATCAGTACGCTGCTATAGCCTGGGAAAGCAGTAGAATATGGTCTAAGTATTTGGGCCCCTGCACCCATGTAGGAGACCCAGAAGAAACTCCTGGTTCCTGGCTTCAAATCAGCCCAGCTCCAGCTGGCCCTTGAAGCCATTTAGGAAGTGAACCACTAGATGGAAGACTTCTCTCTCTCTCCCTCCACCTCTGCCTCTCTGTAACTCTGCCTTTTAAATAAGCAAATAAATCTTTAAAAAAAAAAAAGACTTGAAGGCTGAGGGAAAGTAAGATATCATGGATGATATTGAGGTTTATAAAGGAGCACAGGATTCCCCAATTTCACCTGCTACCCATAGGGCTTTATATGCAATCAGTCCCTTGCTTTGAAGTAGCCTCAAAAACAATATTATATACTTATTTCCTGCCCCAAATCCAGATTAGGATCTGCCACTCTCATAGGAAATTTGACTATTAGAGGTATCCTTGAGATTCTCCAAATCAACTAAATTTCACTTCAAATCAAACATATCTAGGATTTTTGATCACCTGGCTTGTGATACTGTTTATGAACATGACAAGGAGGGTAATGAGATATTGTCTTAATTTTTTATATTCTTTACAAGTTGTCAATGGATATTATTTCTCTTATAAAGAGTCCTTTGTGAGAAAAATCTTCTGTTATTCAAGAGGCAATCATCATATATCTTGGACATACTATAAAATGGCACATGGAGTGTGTGGCTATAAGAAGGAAAATCTGGTTCAGACTTATTCAACAGAGGTAGCCATGTTGGACTGCTAGAGGATTAAGGTCTCAAAAGGGTATGTCAACTATTTCTACTCTGTGAAATTGTCATATATAAAAAGCAAGATCAATGGTTACCCAGAATAATTGAACTCACATGGACATACACACCATGACTAAGGTCATGGGAGCATTACACAAGGTTTGCAACAAACTTTAAATCAACCAGGAGGTTATCCCTTCCAAAGTCTCTTAAAAGCAAAATCATTAGAAATATTCTTCCTAACAATGTGAAAAAAATTCCATTAGGTCAGAAAGTGAAAAAAAAAAAAAAAAGCAGTAACTCTTCTCTGGTCTCCATAACCACAAAAGAGAAAATATTTGGAATTGCTATGCTGCCACCATCCCTGAGATGAAGGGACTATATTAGCTAAAAGATTAAGAGCCAACAGACAAATTCTGCTTTAATTTAGAATTATTTATCTGTTTGGCTAATTGTTATAATTTAGTTTCTGTGAAATTATTGCTCTGTAAGTAAAAGTGGGATTTAGGAGTTTGTATGCATAATAGAATGAGATGGAAATAATTTATCATTGCCAGTCCCCCAAACACTATAATTGTTCATCCCAATTACATTAGATATGTTTAATTTCTTTCTTTTTTTTTTTTTTTTGACAGGCAGAGTGGACAGTGAGAGAGAGAAAAAGAGAGAAAGGTCTTCCTTTTTCCGTTGGTTCACCCTCCAGTGGCCACTACGGCCAGTGCGCTGCGGCCAGCGCACCGGACTGATCCGAAGCCAGGAGCCAGGTGCTTCCTCCTAGTCTCCCATGTGGGTGCAGGGCCCAAGGATCTGAGCCATCGTCCACTGCACTCCCGGGCCACAGCAGAGAGCTGGACTGGAAGAGGAGCAACCAGGACAGAATCCAGCGCCCCGACCAGAACTAGAACCTGGTGTGCCGGCGTTGCAGGTGGAGGATTAGCCTATTGAGCCGTGGCACCCGCCTAGATATGTTTAATTTCTACTTCACTCCAAAACCCTTGAAGAAGCAGCACTAGATAACATGTGAGTGACCATCCTCATCCCTGAGTGAATGGAATAACATGGACACCATTCCCAAGCAGCAAATAGATTCACTGGGCAGGAAGAACATCAGATTGGGGATTCAAAGGGTCATGTGAAGGTGGCACTGGGATGGTCATATTAGGTTTATGTAAAAAAAAAAAACTCAGAAAGTCTAAAACTGAGACAAAAAAAATACAATAAACAAAAGAAACAAATATGGACAAAGAAACAGTCTCATTCCTGATTTTTGTAAAAATTATGTTTTTATATGAAATTACTAACTTTGCAATAAATGTCCCTTTACTCACCCTCAGTCATGTTTATCTGAGTTATACTGATTTCTGTTTTTTGTAATCAAAGGAGACTCATAGATTTCCCTAGATTTGTGATATGATACAAAATCAGAATTATTGTATTTCTGGAATTCTCTTGTCAAGTAGAGTTTTGGGAGGAGCAGTGAATGAAAAGGTTGTATCAGAACTTTATAAATTCAATTCATTGCCTATTTGCCCAGTACAGGGCCTGGCACACAGGCACACCTTAAACAGGTTCACATCTATTTGAAAGCAGCTTTTTACAAGAGATTTTCAATGGGCAAATCCCAAGCTAGTTCCATAAAATATTATTCCAAAAGTACTAATTAGAAACTGTTTCCCTCTCTCCACAATCATCCAAACACACACACATACATACATTCATACACACACACACACACACACACACACACATACACCTTTTGTTCACTCAAATAAATTTAAGAAATGTAAGTTTAAGAGATTCTTGGTTTTAATATTCAAAAATCCCAAATGTGCTTGTGAAATTATAAATCTCCAAATGAGGCCTAGAATTTAAAAGGGAGTATCCCACACTAAGTTAATTGTGAAACCCTCTTTTGAAAGCAATACCAACTAACTTCTCCCAGAAGTATGTGCCACCGAACAATTAGAGTTCTAGGTAACCTATTAGACCCATGCAGGAACAAAGACCCTGCTCACAACCAAAGGGATCTATCCGGTGTGATCTCTCATTTTCTCCAATGTAACCTTCACAAATTAATTGATTTATTCTAAGTTCTATTTTGTATCCCTTTAAAAGCATAGATCATGTTTGCAATATTATTCATGTCACTAAAAAAGGTTATACAAAATGCCAAAAGAAAAACTGTGTGACGTATCCATGTAAATAACTTGTTTTTTTTTTCAAATATAGTATAGTAAATTGTTTCGACAGGATGAATTTAAAAAATGACCATGAGGGGCTGGCATTGTGGCACAATAGGTTAAGCCACCACCTCTGATGCTGGCCCACATATGAGCACTTGTTCAAGTTCCAGATTCCCAACTTCTTTAAAAAAAAAAAGTTTTTTTATTTATTTGAAAGGCAAGGTTAAAGAGAGAGAGACGCGAAAGACACAGAGAGATCTTACTCCTCAAACGCTTGCAGGAGCCTGGGCTAGGCCAAAGCCAAACCCAGGAGCTTTATCCAGTCTCCCATGTAGGTAGCAGGGACCCAACTATTTGGTCCATCTTCTACTGATTTTCATAGGCATATTAGCAAGGAGCTGGATTGAAAGTGGAGCACCCAAATTTGAATTGGCATCCATCTGTGATGCCTGCATCACACGTGGCAGCTTAACACACTGCTCTGCAAGGCCAGGCCCAGCTTCTCTACTTCTCATCCAGCACAGGAGATGCCATCAGTGTTTGGGTGCTTATTAGCCAAATGGGAGACCTAGATGGAGTTCTAGGCTCCAGTTATGGCCATTTGGGAAGTGAACCAGAGGGTGGAAGATCTCTTTCTCTCTGTCTTTCCCTCTCTCTTTGTAATTTTGCCTCTCAAATAAATAAATACATCTTTTAAAAAAAAAAAGGTGACCAATAAATCTTCTCAGATATTATGAGCAGAGAATATTTACAAGTACCAAATAGTTCATATCTTCCAAAAACATCTCCCTAAATTGCTAAGTTTAAGAAAAATTATTTTGTTATCTAATCATGTAAAATACATCCTTTTGCTTCCAACATAGAACCTCTCTGCTTCAATTTCTCTACTACTCATTTATGCCTTTCCTCTACATAAACCATGTCCAAATGACATACATCTTCATCACAAATTATTTTTTTTTGAAAAGTCATCACCTTTCTTGATCTCTCAGCCCCAAATCACTAGTACTCTTTTTTATCTGGCAAGAAACTATATAATGTTACTTCCTGGACTTTTTTCCTCAGGCAATGACTCCCTCTTCTTCAGCTCTGTGACCTTCCTCATTCCCAACAGACTCAACCATGACTCTAAATGAGTTCTCTCTATGTAGCACTGACCCATCTCCACATTCTGTACCATATTCCTTAAAGTCAGAAATCAAAATTGAACTAATTAGCTACCAATTAAACCAAGTGGAAAATCGCACATAAGAAAACCCTCATAATGATAAGACATATATAGGGCTATCTTATGAGTGAAAGTATAAATGAGAAAAATCCACTCATGAGGAAATATGGAAGGTGGAAAGATTTCTCTGAATAATCCTAATCATGGCCTCTCCTTATAGAGATTCATATTTACTTGCAGGCTTTGGATATTACAAATCAAAAAGTGACCAAAAATTTGTCCCTTTTACATACTGTCTTAAAATATCATGCAAGAAGCAAATAAAAGTCAAATTTGAAAGATGTCCTCAACCTAGATTAGAAAAGGATTTGCACAATAAAATGTAGGTGACTATGAGATGACAATTAAAAACTATAAAACATACAAGGAAGTAAGTTACTATGAGCAAGAGTAAGCATAAAAAATAAGAGTAGAATTAGAATCACAGAATCTAATGCTATGCAAACATAGCATTTAAAATAAGCATGGATAAAATATTTTTAAATGAGTGATAAATTCAAATATATGATAAAAGTAAAAGTTATTCTCAGAAAAGAAGAACCAGATAGGGGCTGGTGCTGTGACACAGTGGGCTAACGCCCCAGCCTGAAACACCAACATCCCATATGGGCACCAGTGTAAGACATGGCTGCTCCACTTCCGATCCAGCTCTCTGCTATGGCCTGGGAAAGCAGTGGAAGATGGCCCAAGTGCTTGGGCCTTGCATCCATGTGGGAGACCCAGAAGAAGCTCCTGGCTCCCGGTTTCGGATTGGCTCAGCTCTCGCTGTTGAGGCCATCTGGGAAGTGAACCATTGGATGGAAGACCTCTCTCTCTGCCTCTCCTTCTCTTTCTCTGTAACTCTGACTTTCAAGTAAAATAAATAAAATCTTTTTAAAAAAAACCCAGATAGATTTCACAGAATCAGATAAAAAAAATTTAAATAAAACTATTATTCAAATATTAAACTCAGCTGAAAAAGGAAAGGTTGAAAGGGCACAGCTGAAAGAGGAATTACTGCCTGGAGTACAGCTTTAGAAAATTAACCAGAACTGAGAAGAGAGAAGATATCAAAATATGAAAGTTATAATAGAAGACAAAACAGAAAAAGTGAAATATTACATTGGACTTACAATTATAGAGATGGGGGAATGCAATATTTAAAAAGACGAGGTCTGAAAATATACAGAATTGCTTAATTCTGCTAATTCAACAAATATTAAGTGGGATAAGTAAGAAGAAAAGCACAACTAGATAAACTGTAGAGAAAATGAAGAATACCAGAAAAATTTTAACATGCAAAAATCAAATAGAAAGGACAAATCACTTGTAAAGAATGTCAATTAGTCTGGCAACAAGAACCTCACAAGCAATTAGAGAAGTCATGTGAGAATGCTGACATAAAATAAATACCAACATAGAATTTTAGACCTAACTAAAATATTTATAAAGAATGATCTTCAAATAGACATCCTCAGATCAACAAATCTGAGAAAGTTTATTTATCACCTACAGATCTTCATCACAGCAATCTCTAAAGAGCAAGGAAGGAAGGAAGAGAAAGGAAATTGAACATGGAAAGACTGAGATGGAAAAGGGAATGATGATAGCAGGAAGTAATAAACACAGGAGTGAATCTAAGAAAACATCGATGCCTAAAGTAATAGCAACTATGGCAGCAATGAAGACAGACCTCTTCAAGGGATGACCTGATGCAAAGTGAGATCAGCAAGAAAGTAGAAGAGGAAATGCCAGATACTACCTTCCCCAACAGAAATGCTGACTCAACAATAATGTGCAGATGAATTCTCTTCATGGGAAATAATACAAGAGCTAAAAAACCCCTGCATTGTAGACATGCACAAAACAAGCAACATTAAATCCTCTAGAAAATTTGAATTGTTCATTCACCATAGTTCCACGCCTGCCCATCTCTAATTCAACACAGCACAATTGGAAGAAAACTCCCAGCTTCCTTCACTTCCCCTATGCAAGCTTTTCAGAGGTAGACTCAAGGGACTAGTTTCTGCCTAAATCTAAGAGCTGAAAATAAAGGGTACCAAGTTGGGAGCAGCTGAGAAGAAAGGTGAAGAAAGTATGCTCAAGGGCACACTCGCATAACATAGTCCCCCTCCCTGGATCAGTGCAGAGTCAGCAGGGAAGAAAATCCTCAACTCCCAATTCTACCCAGGGAGAGAAAAATTTGGAGAATGCATCCAACATACCAGCTGTATCCTAAGACCCAAGTTTCTGTCCCACCCAACTTGGAGTGTTAGTGAGTCCTTTAATACTGTAGAAACCTGGAGACTGCTGAGAACAAAAGAGCTGAGGAACTTTCAGTCTCACAGAGAAACTGTAGTTCCCCAGGCAAACACCAGAAGAAGTAAGGAAGCATGAAATCCTTAATAAAAGAAACCGGTATTTACATACAGAAGTCCAGAGAAGATGCAGCCATAGGAAACATTTGAAAAGTCCCCACAATCTCCATTTTGGCTGATTGTCATTCCCTCTACAAAGATAATCCATAAAGATGGAGAGGTGGTATCTTTTTCCCAGATGCATGAATCCCAACATGAAATTACAAAGCAAACAAGAAAAAATGGCCTAGTGTTCACTTCAGCAGCATGTATACTAAAATTAGAAAATACGGCCTAATTAAAGGACCAAAGTAAATTTTAAAAGAACAATCTTGATAAAACAGAGGTATATCAAAGACCTGGATAACCATCATAAAGATGCCCAACAGCCTCAGGAAAACAATATATAAACAATATGAGAATATCAACAAAGAAACAGAAAACATACAAAAAGAACAGAACAAATCAGAACACTGAAGTACAACTAACTGAATTACAAAATTCACTTGAGGGATTCAATACCCTCAACCAAGCAGAAGAAACACAGGTCATTACCAAAACAGCTAGTTTCCAAAATGAACAAAAAGAAGAAAGAATGAAAAAAGGACTTTAGAACACCACCAAGTGGACCAATATATGCATTATGGAAGTTTGAGGAGAAGGGAGAGAAAAAGAGTCCAAACTTCCCAAACCCAGGAAAAGAAATGTACATCCAGATACAAGAAACACAAAGGAGTCCAACTATAACACAGAAGTCCACACTGATACATTACAGTCAAATTCTCAAAAGTCAAAAAAAAAAGTCAGACAAAGAGAAATTTGAAAACATTAACGTAAGTAAATCAACTTGCACATTCCTGCAAAACTATCAGTGGGAATTTTTTTTTTTTTTTTTTTGACAGGCAGAGTGGACAGTGAGAGAGAGAGACAGAGAGAAAGGTCTCCCTTTTGCCGCTGGTTCACCCTCCAACGGCCGCCGCGGACGGCGCGCTGCGGCCGGCGCACCGCGCTCATCCCATGGCAGGAGCCAGGAGCCAAGTGCTTTTTCCTGGTCTCCCCATGGGGTGCAGGGCCCAAGCACCTGGGCCATCCTCCACTGCACTCCCGGGCCACAGCAGAGGGCTGGCCTGGAAGAGGGGCAACCGGGACAGAATCCGGTGCCCCGACCGGGACTAGAACCCGGTGTGCCGGCGCCGCGAGGCGGAGGATTAGCCTGTTGAGCCACGGCGCCGGCCGAATTTTTTGACAGAAAATTTGTAAATCAGAAAGAAATGGGATGATGTATATTCAAAGTGCTGAAAGAAAAAAATGTCAAACAATACATGTGGAAAAACTATGCTTCAAAACTGAGAGTTATAGAAGTCCCTCAATGTAACAAAAGCTATTTATGAGAAGCCTACAGTCTAATAAATGGGGGAAAACTTAAAACTTCTTGCCAAGATATGGAAAAGGCTAACATGCCTCCTCTTGACTTGTCCATTCAACATACTACTGGAAATAATAGAAAGAACAATCAGATAAGAAATAAAAGGCATCTAAATTGGAAAGTAAAAAGTAAATTTTCTCTTTAAATAAAACATCCTTTATGTAAAAAAAATTCCATTTAAAAGCTGTTAAAACTAATAAACAAATTCAGCAAAGTTAAATATAAAAATCAACAAATATCAGAATAATTTTATATATAAAATTATCTAAATTAAAAACTTAACCACATTTACAATAGCATCAAAGATAAAATATCCAGAAACAAATTTAAACAAGGAGATGAAAATTCTGAGTACTGAAAACTATAAAACATTGAAGAAAGACACACACAAGAGGATACACACAAAAAAAAAAAAGAAAGAAAAAGAAAAGTTATCCCATGCTTATTGGTTAGAAAGAGAGAATACTATCAAAATATCCATTATAACTAACATAATATACAAATTCAACACAATCCCTATCAAAATCCCAATGGCATTTTTTACACAAATAGTAAAAGCAATTCTTAAGTTCATAAGGAACCATAAAAGATCTCAAATAGTTAAAACAATTTTGGGAAAGAAAAACAGAGCTGGAAGCATCCTAGCTCATGATTTAAAGTTAGTATTACAGGTACGAACATCTGGCCTAGTGGTTAAGATGCCAGCTGACAGGCCAGTGTTGTGGTGTAACAAGTAAAGTCACTGCCTGCAATGCCAGCATCCCATATGGGCACTGGTTCATGTCCCTTTTGCTCCACTTCCCATCCAGCTCCCTAATTATGGCTTGGGAAAGGCAGCAGAAGATGGACCGAGTGCTTAGGCCCCTGCTACCCACATAGGAGACCTGGAAGAAGGTTGTGGCTTTGGCCTGGCCCAGTCCGAGCTGTTGCGGCTCAGATGAAAGATTCTCTCTCTCCGGCTCTCCCTCTAACTCTGACTTTCAAGTAAATAAATAAATCTTAAAAAGAAAAAAAGATGCCAATTGGGATGCTGGCATCCCATATCACAGTGCTTAGGTCAATACCCACTTTCTCTTTAGATTTCAGCTTCCTGCTAGTGTGTACCCTGGGAAGAAGCAGGTAATGGCTCAAGTAGTTGGGTCTGGTCACTCTTGGAAGAATCTGGATGGAGTTACTAGTTCCTGGCTTCCGTTCATCCCAGTTCTGGACATTGTAGGAATTTGGGGAGTGAACCAGTAAATGAGGGTTCTCTCTCTCTCAAATAAATAATCATTTTTTAAAAAAATAAAGTAACTATATTACAAAGCTATAGCAATAAAAGCAGTGTGGTGCTACCATAAACATAGATACAAGCACCAGTGGAACAAAATAGGGAGCCACAAATAAACCCAAACACACACTATCAGTCAATTTTTGACAAGGGCATTAAGAAGACATAATAGGGAAAGGATAGTCTCTTCAGAAATTCTGCTAGGAAATTAGCATATGCAAAGGAATGATATTGAACATTTAGCTCACACTACATACAAAAATCAACTCAAAATGGATAAAAGATCTAAATATAAAACTCCTAGAAGTGTATAAGGGGGAAATGCCTGAAAATTGGCTTTGGCAAAGATTTTTTGGGATATCAAATAAAAAACTGAGGCCATAAATAAGTAAAAAAAAAAAAAAAAACCTAATCAATGATATTAAACAGCACCCTACAGAAATATTTACAAACTATATGTCTGATAACTGGGTTAATATCCAGAAGAATACTACGCAGTAAAAAGAAAAGAAAAGAAAAGAAAAGAAAAGAAAAGAAAAGAAAAGAAAAGAAAAGAAAAGAAAAGAAAAGAAAAGAAAAGAAAAGAAAAGAAAAGAAATCCGGTCATTTACAACAAAATGGAGGGATCTGCAAAACATCACATTGAGTGAAATAAGGCAGGCCCAAAGGGACAAATATCAGATGTTCTCCCTGATTTGTGACAACTAACTGAGAACCTAAAAGGAAACCTGTAGAAGTGAAACTGACACAGTGAGAAACAATGACTTGATCAGACCTTGTCCTGTCGAGGAACAGTTTACTATTTTATTCTTTTTAGTATTTTCTTTTTCTACTTTATACCAATGGTTGAACTCTTTAATTAACACACAATTATTCTTAGGAGTTTAAGTCTAACTGAAGATTGATCCCTGTTAAAAATAAGAGTGGGAATAGAGAGGGAGAAGTTGTATAGTTCTGCACACACTCACTCAGACTTATCTCTAAGGGTAGAGCTAGAAACGTGCCATGGGACTTCAAATTTGATTAAGTTGGCAGGTACCAATGCCACCTTAGTAGTCAAAGTGATCAATTTAAGTTCATAATTGATCATAAAGATAGGATTAAGTGTCAAAGGGATCACATAAACAAAACTAGTGTCTGCTAATACTAACTGATATAATCAAAAAGGAGAGAATAATACAACATGGGAAGCAGGATACACAGCAGACTCATAGAAAGGCAAATGCCTTAAACAGCATTCTGACCTCAGAATCAGCCATTAAGGCATTCAGATCTGGCTAAAAAGCCCATGACAGTTTCTCAGGCATGGGAAGCCAAGACACTCTGGCAAAAAAATGACCTACATGTGAATGAGAACTCAGTGGAAAGAACAGGCCATCAAAAAAAGAGGTAACTTTCTCTGAAGGGAGGACAGAACTTCCACTTTGATTATGGTCTTATCTAAATAAGGCCAAAGTCTGTGAACTCAAGAGGCTTCCTTACCATTGGCAGCTCATGACAATAGCCTTGGGTGATTACTGACGTCATAAATAAGAGTGTCAATTGTTAAGTCAACAAGAGAAGTTGCTGTGCACTTACTCCCCATGTAGGATCTCTGTCCTTAATGTGTTGAAATCTTTACTGTGTATATACTAAATTATATATACTAAATTAATCTTCTGTGTATAAAGATAATTAAAAATGAATCTTAATAAAGAGTGGGATGGGAGAGAGAGAAGGAGATAGGATGGTTTGTGGGTAGGAGGGTGGTTATGGGGGGAAAAATGCTATAATCCAAAAATTATTCTTTTGAAATTTATATTTATTAAATAAAATTTTTTTATAAAAGGAGTCACTCTGTGATGATAATTTGCTTCATTATAGCAACTTTTTTACTATCTAAATGTAGATATAGATATACACGTATCCACTACATCATCTTGTATACCTTATTTATGCACAATAACATTATTGAGAAAAGGAAAGAGAAAACAAATTAGAACAATACAGATAAATAAAATAGAGGGAACAATTCAATACTAGATCTGGCTTACAAGAAATGCTAAAGAGAGTCCTTAAAGGTGAAATGAAAGGACATTAGACCTCAATATGAAAGTATAAGCCTCAATGATAAACAGAAATATATAAACAAATACAGCATACTATAACATTGTAATAGTAGTACATAAATACTCCTTAATTTTGGTATAGAACTTAGAAGGCAAAACTATAAAAATTGTAACTATAAAAAGAGGTTAATAGATACACAGTATAAAATAGATGTAAACTGTGACATTAATAACTATGTGGGGGAAGAAGTTAAAAACATATTTTTAGTAAGCATATTGTTGCTATCAGCTTAAAATAGGTTTTATAACTAAGATTTCTTATGTAAGTCTCAAGGCAACTACAAAGAAAATGCCTATGGAAAACAAGCAAGAGAAGGAAAATATCAAAAAATGTTGCTATAAAAATCAATGAAACACAAAGTCTAAGCAATGAATAGATGGGAGAAACCTATAAGATAGATGAAAATAATCACCACATGGCAACTTTAAGTCTTTCCCTATCAGAAATTACTTTAAATGTCAATGTATTAAACTCCCCAATCAAAAAACACTAGATAAATGGACTTTTTAAAAAGTTCCAAGCTGGTGCTATGGCACAGCAGGTAAAGCCATCACCTGCAGTGCCGGCATCCCATATGGGCACCAGTTCAAGTCCCAGCTGCTCCACTTCCAATCCAGCTCTCTGCTATGGCCTGGGAAGGCAGTGGAAGATGGCCCTGGTCCTTGGGCCCCTGCATCCGGATTGGCGCAGCTCCGGCCATTGTGGCCAACTGGGGAGTGAACCAGTGGATGGAAGACCCCTTCCCCACTGCGCCTCTCCTCTCTCTGTGTAACTCTGATTTTCAAATAAATAAATCTTTTTTTTTTTTGACAGGCAGAGTTAGACAGTGTGAGAGAGACACAGAAAGAAAGGTCTTCCTCCCATTGGTTCACTCCCCAAATGGCCGCTATGGCCGGTGCACTGTGCTGATCTGAAGCCAGGAGCCAGGTGCTTCCTCCAGGTCTCCCATGCAGGTGCAGGGCTCAAGCACTTGGGCCATCCTCCACTGCCTTCCCAGGCCACAGCAGAAAGCTAGACTGGAAGAGGAGCAACCAGGACAGAATCTGGCGCCCCAACAAGGACTAGAACCCGGGGTACCAGCACCGCAGGCAGAGGATTAGCAAAGTGAGCCGTGGCACTGGCCAATAAATAATTCTTTAAAAAAAAAAGTCCAACTATATATAGGCAACAAGAAACTTAGTTTAAAATTGAGGACAAATATAGCCTGAGAGTGAAGGAATGGAACAACACATTTCATGTAAATGGTAACTAAACGAAAGTATATCTGCCAAAATATATTTCAAAGTCAGAAATTTACAGGAGACAACTATATAATAATAAAATGGTCAGTTTACCAGAAAGATCTTACAGTGAAAACTGTGTATGCATCGAACATCAGAACATTCACATATATGAAGCAGGCACTAAGAGACTAAAGGAAGAAACAGACAACAACCACAGTAATTGTAGGAGATTTCAACATCTCATTTTCAATTATGTATAGAACATTCAGGTGAGTGACAAGAAAACAGAACTTAACAACATAGACTAAATGAACCTAACAGACAAATGCAGAACATGCTATTCAACAGCAGAAGAATACATTTTCTCCTCAGGTGCTCTGGAGCATTCATCAAAACAAATTACATGTTAGATTATAAATTAAGCCTTGACAAATTTAAGAAGATAGAAATCATACCAAATACCTTTTCTGATCACAACAGAATGAAATAGTAGAAATCAAGAGCATAAGAAAAATTGGAAAACTCACAAATATAGAGAAATTAAACTATATTATCCTAACTAAACAATGTATCAAAAAATAAACCAAAATGGAAATTTAAAAATATCTTGAAAACATACCATATGACATGCAATATAAGCAGCTTTAAGAATAAAGTTGATAGATTCAGACATCTATGTTAAAAAGATAAGATTACAAATACAAAGCCTTGTTTTACACCTCAAGAAACTAGAAGAATAAACAAACCCCAAGTTATCACAAGCAAAGATATCATAAATTCTAGGGCAGAGATAAATGAAATAGAAAATAGAAAAACAAAATAAAACAAAAAAACCAAGAAAACTAAGAATTGGTTTTTGAAAACAAACAAGATCTTTTACTGAAATAACTATATGCACTTTCCATGAAATTTTGAACAACCTCCTTCTATACTCACATAAATTTACTGCTGAGGAAACAAAGTCCTGAAAGATAAACAAGTGCCCCAAATATTCATTATCAGAGATTCCCAGAACTAAGGGGCCTTGCTTTTGTGACATGGGATTTACCACTCCACTTTATGGAAATCTTTCTAATGCACGTCTTGGAGCCTAACCTGATGCCCTTGGGTGACTATTACCTGAACATACCTGAGATTGCAATATCCTTTATAAATGTTGCATGGCTCCATTCAGATAAATTCACATAGACCAGCTTTTGCTAGCAGGTAAGGGTCCCCAGCACCACTGAACTAACTGTCCTTTCAGCTGTATACTGAGGATCACTTCATAGAACCCCAAGTCCACCTCTTCTATTTAAAAAAATCTTCAATTTGATCTGTGTCCAGTTGTCATTCCTCCTCCCTTAATATTCTGAGCTTGTGGACAAGAGGCCCAGAATCTTCCACTAACTTACTATATAACCTTAGGCAAATCACTTAAAATTCCAGGTCACAATTTCCCCATCTCTAAATTTAGGGTGTTAGACTAGTCACTTCTAGCTATAAAACTCTGAATTTAAGATCAAACATGAAATTCTGATAGGAAGATTATAGTAAAATAGTGAAAAAAAAAAAAGAGCGTAGTCTAGAATAGCTTGCTTCTTTTATTATGAGAGTTTGGGGCTATTTAATACATGTTTACATACACTTAGAGACATTTAAAATGAGGACATTTTATAAGGTAAGAAACAAGGAAGCCCTCACACACATCATATTTAAAATTTGGCTTCACAGTTCACAACACCTTCATCATGTATAAATAGAACATAGCATTTACAAGCACTTACACTGTAATATATTTCTTTTGGCTGAGTGGTAATGTTCAACTACCTAAGTTACTGAAAACACTGAGTTTTTTCTTTATTTTGTTGAGTAAAGAAATGCTATTTTGTTAAGACATAGCGTCCTTGGGCACTCAATCTAATTATTACTGTGTTTTTTTGTAAAGAATTATAATGGTTCCCATTCACTGGGCACCTACCATTGGGTTGGCTCTATGCTTGGTAATTTACATATATAATCTCAATCTTCCAACAAGCCTGCAAAAAATATATATAATTATCTCACTCAGAAGGAAATCAATCTTCAGAGACTATAATAGCTCCACTGAACAACTAAGTAAGAAATCAGAATAAGAATTCAAGTATGTCTTATGCTGCTCTACCCTTCTGCCTTGGAACAAATAAAAATAAACCTCATTATTTGAAATTTATTTAATTCTTACTATGTGATACCACTTTTTAGCCTCCAAGCAAACGTATCAACAAGTCTTTATTACTATGTGTAGAAACTGAAGGAAATGGAAATTAAATAACTTGTCAGACCAATGCTCACAACCCTTACTTGCAAACTACCTAAAATCTAGCAGAAGTTCAAGATCTAAAAGAAAAGTATTCATTTATTCTCATTTCATAAATTATTATTTAAAATGAGTAGATAAGCTGAAGCTTATATAGCTTCAAATAAATCATGTAATTCTTCCACCTCTACTGATTTCCACATGCCTATACATATCTCAAGTCTCAGAGAAAAAAACTGATCTCCCAGGCTTCTGCATTTCCAATTCTGCCATCCTCAACTCAACAGCTTTACTTCTCCACACCTGGTTTCCCTTTCATTATAAAAACCATTTAGGAAAGTTTCTCTGAGCAAACCAAATGAGGCCAGTAATAGTCATAATAATAATAATAATTCCTTCAAATAATTGTTAGAATCAACTGTTTCTACCATTTTACATATGATCCCACCATGGCAGAGCATGCATTAAAATTTAAATATTAAAAAAAGTAATTTAGAAAGGAATGTGTAAAAGGCTGCCCATTTGAGACCCTAAAACTACTTTCTTTTTTCTTACTGAAAATGATTATAAGTTGTCTGCTACTAGTCCAGAGACTCGTAACAAATATTTTGTCAGAGAAATAAGAAAACTTGAAAATAGGCTGCAGAAATAATATATAGCCAGTTGTAAAATATGTTTTAAACATCATAAAATTTATGATAACCCTTAATTCCAAATAAACCCCTTGATGTTGTAAACATACACTATGTTGGAGTGTTTCAAAAATATATACACTGAATCAAATTCTCCATTGCAACATTAATTTTCCATTACCTTTTCCATAGTATCCTATGAAAACACACACATATAGAAGATGGATACTTTATGATAGCAACACATTGGAGCTAGTGTAATGAGGTTTATGTCAAAGTTTCCATTTAAGCTACTTCTTTATTTCAGTAGGTTAATGACTAGACCATAAAAATGCAATTAAGTGAAACCTGGCAAGCGCGTTCTTAGTAAGAAACATTTTTAAAAATGGAAAAGAAAGTAAAAGTAATTGCTGACCACTTTTTAAAATTATTTTTCAAAATTATTTTTTTAATTATTTTGAGTAATAAGTTCTTCAAAGAAATATTATGTACAAAAGCTACTGGCAATTGGATTTACAAATATATTTTGAAAATTTGTTGCCAAATAAATTGTCATATCTTTTTTTATGAAATAGCCTCTGACTTCAAACAATTTGACATGGGCTCCTCTAGACAGAACTCGCATGTTAGTAATTTTCCATAGTCACTAGTTACAGTTCTTGGGAATCCAAATATTCCTACAAGAAAGGTGTACCAAAGAGTAATAATGAAATTAAATACAAAATGAGACTCCTTTTAAAATGATACCTCTGATAAATGTTAACAAAATTGGGAACATGGATCAGAAGTAAAAACATATAAATTAAGGCATAAACTCTTTTGATTGCTGAATTGTATAACCCCAGCAGGATATTTAACCTCTCTGTGGCTTAGGCATGTCAATTTTTAAACTAATGATAAAACAGCATAGCACCTTTTTCATAGGGTCCATTCATTAAAAAAACTGACATTCTACTAAGGCAAATAGCAGTAATATTAACTCAACTTTTTAAAGTTACTCTGTTCAAATTCAATAGAAAGTATTCTTAAACCAGAAATACCTCAAAATAAAGTATTAATGATTCTTAGTGATTATATGTTTTATAGAGAATGTTTTGACAACTGTTTAATTCTCCAAGATGGCAGAAATGAAGAGTAGAAAATCATCTCAAATCATTTTAATTACTTGGCTATTACAAAACATCTGTTTAGTTTTAATGTGTTAAATTAGCAAAGCTACTCATGTTTTCTAACAAACATTCATCTACTTAATTTAAGAAAGATACCAAAGTCACATTGAATACAAATTGATTGGACTATCCTAGAAGGGAAAAGCAGTTATAATTTAGGATTCTGACATGAAGGAAACAAAATGCATTCTTGGTAGAGGGGGGGAAACCTATGAAAATACAGCACACAAAATAGCCAGAAATATGTTTGAAAGAAAATAAAATATGGTTTAAACAAAAGGTTCAAAAGATAGCATAAGATGAAGTTCTACGAGAAAACATAGCACAGGGCTTGGCACTGCAGCATGGTGGGTAAAGCTACCACCTGTGATGCTGGCCATCTCATAACAAGCACCAGTTTGAGTCCGGGCTGCTCCACTTCCAGCCCAGCTCTCTGCAAGTAGCCTGATAAAATCAGTGGAAGATAGCCCAAATACTTGTGCTCCTGCCACCCCAGAAAGAACCAGATGAAGCTCCTGGCTCCTGGCTTCAGCCTGGCCCAACCCCAGCCATTGCAGCCATACGCAGAGTAAAGCAGCAGATGGAAGATCTGTCTCTTCTCTTTCACTCTATTTCAAATAAGTAAATAAATATTTTTTAAGACTTATTTATTTATTTGGAGGTTAGAGTCACACGGAGAGAGGAGAGGCAGAAACAGCGTGCATGTGTGCACACGAGAGAGAAAGAGAGAGTCTTCCATACGATGGTTCACTCTTCAATTGGCTGCAGTGGCCGGAGCTGCGCCAATCCGAAGCCAGGAGCCAGGAGCTTCTTCTGCGTCTTCCACATGGGTGCAGGGGCCCAAGGACTTGGGCCATCTTCCACTGCTTTCCCAGGCCATAGCAGAGAGCAGGATTGGAAGTAGAGCTTCCAGGTCTCAAACCGGCGCCCATATGGGATGCTGGCGCTTCAGGCCAAGGCATCAACCCACTGTACTCCAGTGCCGGCTCATAAATATTTTAAAATAAGAAATTATAGGGCAGAGTGTGCAAAGACCAAGTCAGTTATTTTACATGATCCCACGGAAGATGTGTTGAGAGTTTTTCCAAAGGATTAAATTAAATAGTACACAAGATAAAGGAATCATACCAACTATTCAAAAATGCTAGTCAATAAATTATTAGTTCATGAAACCCTATTCTAAATACTAACAAAATAGTACCAACATAGAAACACAGGGCCATACAACATATTTTTTTTTATTTTTATTTAGAATATAAATTTCCAAGGTACAACTTGTGGATTGCAATGGCTTCCCCATCCATACCTCCCCTCCCCCCCCTATCCTCCCCCCTTACCCACTCCCTCTCCCCTTTCATTCACATCCAGATTCATTTTCAATTTTCTTTGTATACAGGAGCTCAGTTTAGTATGTGTTAAGAAAAGATTTTAAACCATTTGCCCTCCCATAGCATTACAGAGTGAAATATACTCTTTGAGTACTAGTTACAGCATTAAATCACCTTGTACAGCACATTAAGGGCAGAGATCCTACATGATATTTTTTAATTGATTGATTTTTATGTAACTTCCAATTTTTTTAATCATTTCCAATTATCTTTATATACAAAAGATCGATTCAGTATATACTAAGCAGATTTTGTCAGTTTGCACCCACACAGAGACACAAGGTGTAAACATACTGTTTCAGTATTAGTTATTGCATTACTTCACATTGGACAACACATTAAGGACAGATCATACATGGGCCGTAAGTACACAGTGACTACTATTGTTGATTTAACAATTTGCCACTCTTGTTTATGGCGTTAGTAATCTCCCTAGGCTGTAGTCATGAGTTGCTGAGGCTATGGAAGCCTTTAGTGTTCGCTGACTTGGATCTTGTTCTGACAGGGTCATAGTCAAAGTGGAGGTTCTCTCCTCCCTTCAGAGAAAGGTACCTCCTTCTCTGGTGGCCCTCATACAACATATTTTTACTCTACACCCACTTCCATTCCCATTACACTGCACTTAGATTATGTTACAAATTTACGACTTATGTAGAAGCATTTAAACCAGTTTTAATTGTGTTCCATGGGCTTTCAAGCATCCAAAAGCAGAGGGGGCGCTATATAAAGTTCCTAGTTTTCCTAGTTTTGACCTGGGGGCAAAACAACATAAGTGATAGGTGAAAGAATGATGGATGTAAGGAGTCAGCACTGTGGCGCAGCAGGTTAAAGCTGTGGCTTGGACTGCCGGCATCCCATATGGGCACTGGTTCAAGTCCCAGCTGCTCCACTTCTGATCCAGCTCTCTACTATGGCCTGTTAAAGCAGTAGAAGATGGTCCAAGTCCTTGGGGCCCTGTGCCTGTGTGGGAGACCTGGAAGAAGCTCCTGGCTCTTGGCTTTCGATCAGCTCAGGTCTGGCCGTTGTGGTCATTTGGGGAGTGAACCAGCAGATGGAAGACCTCTTTCTTTCTCTCTTTCTCTCTCTCTGTCTGGCTCTGGCTCTACCTCTCTCTCTAACTCTGTCTTTCAAATAAATAAAATAAATCTTTTTTTAAAAAAGAATGATGGATGTAAAATATAAGATACCTGATCCCCAAAACAAGGAAAGTGTTTTGCAACAAGGAAAGTGTTTTGCAGCTAAGGGAGAAAGTTGGGAAAAGACAAAGTGACCAAGGCTGATAATCGTTCAGAAGACCTGCTATTGTCTGAAGATGAGCCACAGCTCAGGATTAATGCACTAAGGAACAGTGACAAGTGCCAGCCAGTGCACAGTCCAAAGGATGGTGACAAGTTTTAGGCAGTTCACAGGTTTCAGTTAGTGCACAGTCATAGAAATGAGAAGACCATTCAAGGAAACATTTTTTGACCACCTTATCTAGGCCCCCACAATGGAAATTTTCCATTGTCATTTCTAGCACTCTTACATTTATTTAGATGATTGCAAGTTGGTCTCTTGCACTAAACAGTAAGTTTGCTAAAATCAGGTGCCATGCCAATCATTTGCTTCTCTAGAATGTCTCCAGTGCCTGTTACAAACTAGGTAGTTAGTAAATATTTGTTGAAGGAATCAATGGCAAAATGAGTCAACAAGTCAGTCATCCTTACAAACTAGAAGAGAAGAGGGACACTGAACTTAGCTTTAGTAAAGTATCTAGGAAACTAGTTGGGACATAGGAATTAGTGTCTGCCCTAGAGCATCTCAAATGCAAATACTGACAATGCAAGGGTAGGCTATCAGGAAAAAGCAAAGCTAAAGCCAGCAACCAATCTCTGATAATTTGACATTAGGAGAATCAAAATAGAAAAATCAAAAATAGAAAGCTACAGGCTATGGGGAAGACACTTCCTAAAGCATTTAAGACACTGCTTGGGATGTCAACAGTCCATATAACAGTACTCGGATTCAAATATCAGCTCCACTCTTGATTCAAGCTTCTAATATTGTACACCTAAGAGGCAATAGGTCATGGCTCAAGTGGCTGGATCCTTGTCAGCCAAGAAGCTTGGGAGATATACCTTCTCTCTCACTCACTCTTTCTCTCTCTCTTCTTCTCCTCAAATAAATTAAATATTTATCTTTGAAGAAAACAAATAGAGGACAGAGGCTAGAAAAATCATCAGACCTGCAAAGAGTAGCAACTGAATATCTCCGAAGGGCACCAGAGGACTAAGGAGGGATTAAGAAATTCTACTGAGGCTGGCACTGTGGTCTAGCAGGTAAAGGCACCACCTGCAATGCCAGCACTCCATATGGACATTGGGTCATGTCCTGATGACTCCTCTTCGAATCCAGCTCCTGCTAATGGTCTGGGAAAAGCAATAGAAGATGGCCCAAGTGCTTGACCCCATGAAACCCATTTGGGAGTCTTGGATGAAACTCTTGAATCCTGGTTTCAGCCTTGCCCAGCCCTGGAAGCAAGCCAGAGATAGAAGATCTCTCTCTTTCTTTCTCTCTCTCTCTCCCACCACCCCCACATGTATGTGTCTCTCTGTAACTCTTGCTAATTAATAAATAAATAATCTTTTCAGAAAAAAAAAGTTCTATTGCAGCTCTGCATGGCTGGACAAGGACTTTACAAATACAGACATGTTGGAAGGCTAAACCAAACAAACAAACAAAAAAACGGGGAGGGAGGGAGGTTTCCATGAGAGAATGCCGCAAATAAAAGCACAGGATGGAAACATCAAGATATGTATTTGATTAAAATATATAGAAAGAGATATAGATAGATAGAAAAGATAAACAGAAATACAGGAAATGCACTTGGGAAATGGGATTAGAGTCTTAATAGCTTCCAGGTTAAAGAAGCTGAATTAGTGGATAACAAGATGGTTGAACAGGGAAAAGACATACTGCTTGGGCCCTGCACCCCATGGGGAGACCAGGAAAAGCACCTGGCTCCTGGCTCCTGCCATCGGACGAGCACGGTGCGCCGGCCGCAGCGCGACGTCAGCGGCGGCCATTGGAGGGTGAACCAACGGCAATGGAAGACCTTTCTCTCTGTCTCTCTCTCTCACTGTCCACTCTGCCTGTCAAAAAAATTAAAAAAAAAAAAGACATACTGCTGTAGACGATGGGAAAATAGCACAAGAAATCAGAGGAAGCACATTTCCATGGGAGAGTTGTAGAGAAATTTATAGGAAATTCTACAGAAGGAAGAGGGACACCATGGAGCACTGTGGAAGGTGTGGACATGCAGCAACAAGGATGGACACCACACATGACCCCCATATCCAAGAGCTGGGGATTATATCAGCTTTGGAAAGCAAGGTGAGAGCAAACTGCAGGAGCTTAAGCCACTGGTGATACTGCCAGAGGGAGAGTCTTGCAAAACACAATGTATGAGTTCAGCCTGGAGCACTAGATGGGGGTGGTGTGTCTGCCCAACACAGGGTAAGAAAAGCATGTTTCTTTCTCTCCATCTCCCAACAAGGATGCCCGGCAACTGGCGGAGAAAAGGAGACATTTTGATGCCAGTAATGGCTGTGGTAACTCTTTTTTTTTTTTTTTTTTTTTTTTTGACAAGCAGAGTTAGACAGTGAGAGAGACAGAGAGAAAGGTCTTCCTTTTTCCGTTGGTTCACCCCCCAAGTTGCGACTGGCACACTGCGCTGATCCGAAGCCAGGAGCCAGGTGCTTCCTCCTGGTCTCCCATACGGGTGCCGGGTCCAAGGACCTGGGCCATCCTCTACCGCACTCCCGGGCCACAGCAGAGAGCTGGACTAGAAGAGAAGCAACTGAGACAGAATCCAGCACCCAACTGGGACTGGAACCTGGGGTGCCAGTACCGCAGGAGGAGGAATAGCCTAGCAAGCTGCGGCACCAGCCCTGTGGCAACTCTTGTGCATGCATGTGATCTGGGAATTTTATTGGGGAAAAATCCACATTCCCCACTGATTTTGTGTCTGGCTGGGCGGGTTGACGTGGGCTGGGCACCCATATAGGACTGTGAGATGCCCCATCCTCTCAACATATCACTCCAGGGCTCAAACTGCCAAGGCAAAGAACCAACAGGCATCTAACTCTAGGAACTTCTTTGCTGTCTCCATTCACATGACAGGCAAGTGCAATGTCTCTGCATTCTGTGACTGTGGGAGCCTTTCATACTGTGACTATGGAAACTCTGTGACTGCACAATGGGGCGCAAGGTGTAGTAAGGGCTCTGAGCAATCACTGTATCCAGTGCCAGAGGTTCAGAGCTCCTTGACTGACTGGGTGGATCATTGCAGAGGGACCCATGCTGACACTGAGGAATACACAGATCTTTTATGTGGTTCAACTGGCATAATAGATGAGTGTTGAACCTACCATGGGCTAACCCCAGGCAATGATCACATCTTAGAAAAGAGGAGGTGAAGGTGTGAATATGCCAGCAGAGGTGCTCATATTCTCCCTTCTACTGAAAATAGAGGGGGTCTACCACGTGCAACTTGGGTGTTACCCTGGATAGACATCCATACTGGAGCACTGACCAGAGCTCCCTGGCCACACAAGCACACACCTCTGGGTGTTTACTGAAAGTGCAGACACTCCTCTACACCACAGAGACATAGTTCAAAGATTAAACCCACTGGAGTAGAAAAATAAGTCTTTCCACAAACACCTAAAAATAAATGCAGGAATTCAAGAAACAGAAATAAGGAAGACAATCTGACACCCCCAAAAGAAATGCAATAACACTTCAATATTAGAATGTAAAGACATAGAGATTGATGAAATGCCTGAAAAGGAATTCAAAAGAATGACCCTAGGATTACTCAAAAGCAATGAGAAGAAAATTCTTGGGTTAAAGAAATCCTTACATGTCATGTAGGAAAAATTTCCTCATGAGATTGAGATTTTGAAGAGAAAACAAACAAATATTAGAAATGAAAAATTCAATATATCAAATAAAAATACAATGGAAAGACCTAACAACAAACTTGGTGAGGAAGAAGAAAGAACATCTGAGCTGGAAGACAAATCTTTGGAAAGATATAAGCCAACCAGAACAATAAAAGAAGAACAAACTAGAAAAAATTAAAGAAAAGGGTTCAAAATTTATGAGATATTATCAAATGACACAATGTATGGGTCTTAGGAGCTCCAGAAGGTGTGGAAAGAGATAGATTAGAAGACCAAAGCAGTGAAATAATTACAGAAAACTTCCCTAATCTGGAAAAAAGAGACGTCCATGTACATGAAGAACACAGAACTCCTAATATATTACAAGAAAAGATCTTCACCATGATACATTGTAGTCAAGCTTTCAACAGTAAACCATAAAGAAAAGACTCTAAAATGTGCATGAAAGAAACACCAGATTATTATCAGAAGGTCTCAATTTAGACTCAGCTGATTTCTCATCAGAACCCCTACAGGCTAGTCAAGAATGCAAGATATATTGCAAGTCTTAAGATAAAAAACCTACCAACCCAGAATGTTGTACTCTACAAAGCTCTCATTTATGAATGAATATGAAATAAAGAACTTCCATAACAAAGAATTTGTCATCTTAAAAATAATGCTTAAGGATGTGCTACACATAGAATCACAGAAAGATGGCCATCGTTATGAAAGAATGTGAAGGCAGAAAAAACTCCCAGTAAAAGAACAAAGGAAATTCAAAACAAACAATAGGAATATTTATGGAAAAATGGCAGGGCTAAGTCATTACTTATCAGTAGTCACCTTGAAAGCAAATGGCCTCAAAATTCCATATAAAGATACTGACTGGTTGAATTGATTAAAAAACAAGACCCACCTATTTGCTGCCTACAAGAAACACATCTACCAACAAAGATACATGAAGACTGAAAGTAAAAGGATAGAAGAAGATATTCCATACTAATGGAAAGCAGAAATGAGAAGGTGTAGCCCTCCTAATATCAGATATAATAAACTTTAACACAAAAACTATTTTAAAAAAAGACAAAAAAGGCATATGTAATGATTAAGAGATCAATTCAACAGAAATATGTGACTACAATAATTATATATGCACCCAATTAGAGGGTGTCTGGCTATTTCAAAGACATGTTAATGGATCTGAAGGGAGACACAGTCTCCAATACAACAGTAATAGAGGACTTCAAGATAGCTCATTTTCATCCATGGACAGATCAACTAGTCAGAAAATCAACAAAGAAGCAACAGAGCAAATCTATACTATGGACCCAATAGACCTAATTGATATCTACAGAACTTTTTGCCCCACAATTGCAGAATAAAAATTTTCTCAACAGTGCATGGAGCTCACTCTAGGATAGACCATATGTTAAGCCATAATGCAAATCTCAGCAACTTCAAAAAAATCAAAATCATACTATGCATCTTTTCTGACCACAATGAAATGAAGCTGGAAATTAACAACTCAAGAATTACAAGAAAATATGCAAATACATGGAGACAGAACAACATGCTCCTGAATGAATAATAAGTCATAGAGAAATCAAAAGGGAAATAAAAAAATTATGGAAATGAAGATGACAATCCAACTCATCAAAACTTATTGGATACAGCAAAAGTAGTGTTAAGAATGAAATTTATGGGCCCAGCGCTATGATTTATTATGCTAAGCCTTTACCTGAGGCACTGGCATCCCATAAGGAAGCTAGTTCATTTCACTGCTGCTCCTCTTATCCAGTTCTCTGCTTATGGCCTGAGGAAGCAATGGTAAACAGCCAAAGTGTTTGGGCCCCTGAACCCACGTGAGAAGGAGCTCTGGGCTCCCAGCTTCAGAACAGTTCAGCTCCAGCTGTCACAGGCATTTGAGGATTGAACCAGTGGACGGAAGACCATTCTCTCTGTCTCTCCCTCTCTCTGTCTGTCACTTTACCTCTTAAATAAATAAATATATCTTTCTAAAAATCTTTTTTAAAAAAGAGGGAAATTTACAGAAATTGGTCCCTACATCAGTAAACCGGAAAGGCATCAAATAAATGAGCTATCAAGCATCTCAAACACCTAGAAAAGCAACAAACCAAGTTAGTAGAAGGAAAGAAATAACTAAAATCAGAGAATAAAAAGTGAAACTAAAAAGGACCATATAAAATATTAGTAAAATGAAGAGTTGGTTTTTAGAAAAAATAAAAATGATACACCATTGACCCAACTAACCAAAAAAGGAGGGAAAAGAACCAAATTAATAAAATCATAGGAGAAAAAGAGATGTAACAATGGATACCACATAAATAAAAAGAATTATCAGAAATTACTAGAAACAGCTATATCCCAACAAATTGGGAAACCTAGAAGAAATGGATAGATGCCTGGAAACATCTACCAAACTGAGTCATGAAGACATAGAAAACCCAAACAGACCAATAACCAAGTCTGAGATTATTTCACTAATAAGGATTCTCTCTAAAATAAAAGACCAGATGGCTTCACTGCTGAATTCTACTAGACATGTAAGGAAGCACTAATTCTAAATTTTCTCAAAGTATTCAAAACTGTTTAAAGGGAGAGAATGCTCCCTTCCATGAGGCCAGCATCACCTTAACTCCAAAACAAGAAAAAGAAACAATAGAAAAGTGAGTGCATAGAATAATATCCCTGATGAATACAGATGCAAAAAATTTCAATGAAAAATCAGCAAACCAAATCCAAAAACAGATCAGAAAGATCATTCACCCAGACCAAGTGGGATTTATTCCTGGTTATATGAATCAATAGATTTGATACCTCACATTAACAAACCGAATAACAAAACCCAAGTCATAACAAAAAACATGTCACTAGATGCAGAGAAAGCATCTGATTAAATACAACATCCTTTCATGATAAATTCCTTACGCAAATTGGGTATAGAAGGAACATTCCTCAACACAATCAAGGCAATTCATGACAAACCCACAACCAGCATCTTTTTGAATGAGGAAAAGTTAGAAGCATTTACTAAGATCCAGAACCAGAGAAAAAAAAAATACCCACTCTCACCATTGCTATTCATTATAGTCCTGGAAGTTTCAGCTAGATCCTTAGTCAAGAAAGAAACAAATCAAAGGGATACAAATTAGAAAGGTAATCAAATTATCACTGTTTGTAGGAGGCATGATTGCATGTATGGGGGAGCCAAAAGACTCCTCCAATAGACTACTGGAACTCATAAAAGAGTTTGGTAAAGTTTCAGATATAAAATTAACACACAAATGTCAATAGCCAGACCAATACACAGAGAGTGCTATGGCTGAGAAAGAATTTTTAAGATCAATCCCATTCATAATAGCTACCAAAAAAATTAAATATCTTGGAATGAATTTAACTGAGGAGGTAAAAGACCTATACAAGAAAATTATGAAATATTAATGAGAAAAGACATAAAAATGAAAAAAATCTTCCATATTCTTGGACTGGAACAATTAATATCATCAAAATGTCCATACTATTGAAAGCAATTTACAGATGCAATGTGATCCCAATCAAAATACCAAAAATATTCTCAGAATTAGAAAAAAAATGCTAAAATTTATAATGAAAAACACAAGGTGCGATAGATAAAGCAATCTTAAACAACAAAAACAAAGCTGGAGGCATCACAATACCAGATTTCAAGACATACTACAGGGCCAGCACCATGGCTCACTTAGTTGATCCTCTGCCTGCGGCACAAGCATCCCATATGGGCACCAGGTTCTAGTCCCAGCTGCTCCTCCTCCAGTCCAGCTCTCTGCTGTGGCCCAGGAGGGCCGTGGAGAATGGCCCAAGTGCTTTGGCTCCTGCACCCACATGGGAGACCAGAAAGAAGCACCTGGCCCCTGGCTTCAGATTGGCAGAGCACCGGCCGTAGCGGCCATTTGGGGAGTGAACCAACAGAAGAAAGACCTTTCTTTCTGTCTCTCTCTCTCACTGTCTGTAATTCTACCTGTTAAAAAAAAGAGACATACTACAAGGCAGTTATGATCAAAAATAGACATGTAGAGCCTGGTACTGACACAAAAAAAGACATGTAGAGCAATATAACAGAATAGAAACTCCAGTAATAAATCCACACATCTACAACCAAATTGTTGGACAAAGGAGCTAAAATCAATCCCTGATGAAAGGATAGTCTTTCAACAAATGGTACTGGGAAAACTGGATCTCTACAAGCAGAAGTATGAAGCAAGACCCCTACCTTACAATTTTTTTTAAGATTTATTTATTTATTTGAAAGGCAGAGTTATAGAGTGACAGAGGCAGAGAGAAAGGGAGGTTTTCCAACTGATGGTTCACTCCCCAGATGGCCACAATGGTCAGAGTTGTGCCAATCCAAAGTCAGGAGCCAGGAGCTTTTTCTGGGTCTTCCCATGCAGGTACAGGGGCCCAAGGACTTGGGCCATCTTCTACTGCTTTCCTAGGCCATAGTAGGGAGCTTAATCAGAAATGGAGTAGCCAGGACTCAAACCATTGCCCATATGGGAAGCTGGCACTGCAGGTGGCAGCTTTACCCACTATGCTGCAGCATTGGCCCTCCCTACCTTACACGTTATACAAATATCCACTCAAAATGGATCCACTCAAAAAGGATATAAATATATGACCTGATAGTACCAAATTACTAGAGGAGAACATTGAGAAACTCTGCAAGACATTGGCATAGGCAGACTTTTTGTAAAAGGCCTCAAAACATGGACAATCAGCCAAAATTGACAAATGGGATTATATCAAGCTGAGAAGCTTCTGCACTGCAAAGTAAACACTTAGCAAAGTGAAGAAGCAACAGACAGAATGGGAGAAAATATTTACAAACTATGCTACTGACAAAAGATTAATATCCAGAATTTATAAAATTCTCAAGAAATTCAACAATAAAAAATACAATTAAGAAATAGGCAAAGTATTTGAGCAAGCATTTTTGAAAGAAGAAATTCAAATAACCAACATGAAAAAATGCTCAGGATCACTAGCCATCAGAGAAGTGTCCATCAAAACCACAATGAGGTTTCACCACACCCTAATCAGAATGGCTCTCATACAGAAACCAACAAACAATAAATGCTGGCAAGTTCTGGGGAAAAAAGTACCCTTATCCATTCCTGGTGGGAATGTAAACTGGTACAGCTACTGGGGAAGACAGCATGGAGATATCTCAGAAAACTGAAAATAGATCTACCATATGACCCAGCTATCCCACTCCTGGGAATTTACTCAAACAAAATGAAACCAGCATATGGAAAAGTGGATCTGTATCCCCATGTTCACTGCAGCTCAATTCATAATACCTAAGATGTGGAAAAAATCCAGATGTCAACTGATGACAGGATAAAGAAATTTTGGTATTTATACAGTATGGAATACAACTCATCTGTAAAAAAAAAGAATGAAGTCCTGTCATTTGCAACAAAATGGAGGCAACTGAAAACCATTATACTTGGTGAAATAAGCCAGTTCCCAAAAGATAATTATCATGTTTTCCCTAATCTGTGGTAATTAATAGAATATCTAAAAGGTAATGTATAGGCGTGAAATTGACATTCTGAGATTTGATTATTGTCTTTACTGTTGGTCCAGTGATTTTTTTTCTGACTATTTACTTAGTGTAAGGTTATTCTTATGAGTATGAAGTAAACTAAAAGTATATCATTGTAAAAATTAAGACAGGGAATAAGAGAAGGAGGAGGCAGAAGGGTGGGAGAATGGGCAGGGGGCTAGGATACAGAGGGAAGTAACACTATGTTCCTAATTCTGTATATATGTCATTCATGAAATTTGTTTACCTTAAAATTTAATTTTAAAAAAAGAAGATAGACTTTAATCAACAAATCTTAAATAGCCTCTTTATTATTGTGAGCAGTAGAGAGATCGGATCAAAGCTTTGTTTTCAGAGTCAAGAGAGTACACATATTAGAAGGAAGAGTAGGATTGTGTCCATGGAAATGGAGACACAAATCTTGCAGCAGGGGAGCCAACAAGAAAATCTCCCCCAGGGCACTCAGAATTTAGGATTAAATGTACACACAAATTCTTCCTTCAGAGTATCTCATAAAATATGATCAGATTCCTTCCCACTTCTTGATCTTCATTTCCCTTTACCACTCTGAAGAGACTTACTGCAGCTAGCAAACAGCAGCACACCACATAGAGCTACTCACTCTCATGCCTTCTCAGAATACCATTCCTTGCCACCAGAACATGCTTTCCCCTACTTTCTTCATTTATCAACTCCTTTTTATTCTTCAAATTCACCCTAGTATCTAATTTTCCAATTATTCTCCTCTGATCTTCCTCCAGTCCACAAACTTCCAAAGCAGACGTTCATATCTTAGCCACAGCTCTTAACTTCACACCAAATGCTGATTTAGATTTTCTATTCTCCCTCCTAAACTCTAGCCAGTCACAGGGAGAGGAAGTGAAATGTAAAAGTTGGAAGCACAGTCTTCTGTGTCTAATTTACCAGCAATAAATCCTCTGTACCATACAGATAATATGAAGCAACTTCAAAAAATTAAAGGAAAAATGCAATAAAAGAAATAAAAGATAAGTGTTTTTGTTGAAAAAGAATTTGAAATCCATGCATACTTTCTTCAAAATATTCATTTCCCATAAACACTTGTGAAGATCCATTGTAAATCCTTCATAAGACTACAACAAGAAGTAAATGAGACTAAATGCAAATTCCTTAGTACAGTGCCTGGCCTGGCCTGGCCTGGCAAGGAAGAAATACTAAATAATACAGCTTTTTAATGAATTATCCTTGTAACGTTACTCACAAAACAAGGAAGCAAGCTAGGCTATCTGCCAGGTAACCAAAGCTGAGGATGAGTATCCACCAAGATCCCTAGCCTCTCAAAGCCTCTTTGTCTAAACAATGACATTTCATTGTGGATCGCCTCCACAGTGAGCCTGGATTGGAAACTCACAAAGAGATGGCCAGACTCTAAAATCAGACTCTGACTTCCTCCAGATATCAAACAAGAAGACACATGAAAAGATAGCTACCCACAGTGCACACTGATCTTAGCATTGTCTTGTGGCCAAAAAAATAAAATTTAAGAAAATAGCTTTCTTATTGACTAAATTATAACTCTCCTTCTTTTCCTTCTAATTCAAGCTAATGTAATTTTTCTCTTTTCAATGATGAATCGAGTTATTCAGGTTGATTGGGTATTCTGTCTAGGCTTACAGTTGGCTAGCAATATGCAGAAGTGGATGTGGTTAATTAAGTGAAAAAAAAAGAAATTTTTACTATCACATCTCTTGTTGCACTAGTTTTGGTAACTCTGTCATCAGCCAAAGAAATTCAATCAGTAAAACTCAGGAAGAACTATCCATTTACAGTATCCATTAGCAATATGTAAACTTGAACTTTTTATTCCATGCAATAGGAACTCACTGCCCATAAATGAACACGTTCCTTCATGATTCTGCAGCATCTCATTACAATAGCACAAAAAATTTACTTAACATAATATACAGAGATGCTCTTCTTTAAAGTTATATTTCATACCATAATAATTTCCAAACATATTTACAGCACTCTACTGTAGATGGAGTGTAAGGAAAAGAAGAAAGCATCATTTCAGGACCCTGGCTAACATTAAAATTCTGATTAGAAATGCATTACAGTTTATGGATTCTAGTGCTTAATGAGGCATTTTTATTTCATTTCACTATATTAGAGCAAAGCTTTCCCAAGCCCAGAGGGTACAGGAAAAATATCATTTCCTCTGCTTTACAAATGAGGAAAACCAAAAAGATGATGCTTTTCATTTGAAAACTCTCTTGGTAACTGATGCAAGTATAGGAAAGAAGCCATCACTGACTGTTGAGACCACAAGAACACCTAATGTAATCTTTCTGCCTTTAACCCCTGAACACAAGTGGCCCAACACTGTACCATGGGACATACCTCTTGCCATACTTGGTAGGAGTAAGTGAGAAAAAGATGCCCAAATACTGGCAACTCTTCCACAAGCCAGCCAGTGGCCTGTGCCTAACCAAAAATTTGAGCTGGTACAAATGAATTTTCCCAAATAGTCACTACTGAGTAAGAGACTAAGCTATTGAAATGTGAAGCTAGTAGTAAACATGCTATGAAGGTAACGCAGAAAAATGGCAAGGTATCAGTATATGTACCCCAAAACAACAAAGGGACAAAAACAACAATACAGTACATCAGGAGATACCAGTTCCTAGAGATATCGTAGACCTCAGATTTCCCATGCGTAGTCTTACAAGAAGCCTCATTCTATTCAGGGACTCTGCTTCCTGAGATCAGACACCTGATAACTTGGACACAGCATTTGGTGGATAATCAGTACAAATAATTCAGAATTAAGAAAGGAAAAAAAAACCCTTTTTCAAAAATCTAAAATTCAAAAATCTAGCATAGAGGATTTATCTTGTTTAAAGAAAAGATATACAAAAATTTAGAACTAACTTCACCAGAAAATAGGCATTCATTGTAAATCATTTGACATCACACCAAGCTTAAGGTTCATATGAGGTATACATATATATAAGACTTATGAGACATCCTTTCTTCTATGTTTTCAAGGGCAGCAGGAGAACATCTCTCACTCCAATCTCACGTGACAGAGATATACGCAACACAACCACAGGAGTGACCACTTTACCATTTTTGCCATATTCTGTGGGCTGGAAGCAAGTCCTAAGTTCTACCTTCATCTAAGAGGAGGGAATTATACAAAGACAAGACCACTGACACTTTATTCTGTCTGCTATATCAGAAAACTAATATCACACTAAGTATATTTCTTTCTTTCCTGTTTGCAGAATAAGTTAATCAAAATTCCTTTTTGTAAATTTCTTCAGAAATATTTATTATCAGAAATATCATTTCAAAATACAAACTGATACACATGCCCTCACTGTCCAAAATTAATACACAGTTATAAGCTGCAAAAACTATTCATATGGAATCAATATTTACAAAGGCAATAAGTTTAAAGGAAATAAATCTCGTTACTCTAAGAAAAAAGCAATTATATTTTCCATTACCTCCTTCACTCATCATCCAGAGAGAAAGATTGAAGGATGGATGAATGGCTTGATTAGATTATATTAGAAAACATAAACAGATAGAAATACAGAAAGACAGATTTACATGTGGTTAACACAGCACAGTGGCACAGAACCAACATAGGAATCTCATAATGTACCTATAGTCATTATAAAATTTCAATGGATACTTAACATTCCATCAACTTGATATAACATAATTTATAATACCATTCTTCCACTAGATATTAAGCTAATTATTATTACTATAAAAATATTGATGAAAATTTTGAAAAAATAAGTACAAGCTACACCAAGTAATCACTTGTTTCTTGAAAGACATCTCATATCTATCAATATAGAATAAGAAAATGATAACATCAGATATTACCTAGGATTTTATGAACTTAATTCAATAAGTTGCAACTTTTTTAATCATAAGAAGGTTGTAATAGCATAAATTTACACATAGATTATATTATTAATAGAAATTGTATGTTCTTTGATTATTTTTCTTTGATTTTTCAGTTTTCAATCTATAGACACTTCTGTATAATAGATCATAATTAAGTACAAATAATTTTACCTAGCACTTCCGTTTTAATGCATAATAAAATATACTATAATTCAAAATCTCAATTTGTTAATACCCCTGTTTCTGATTTCTACTAGTTCTTCAGAGCTTAGTAGGTAACCAAACCTCAAATTATTTTAATTCTATTATTTGGTATATAAAAAAAATTTATTTGATTTTTTGTATGTAGCCATTAATTTACCTTTTAATGTCAAGATTTCATTTTTTATTTATTAATACTAATACATCTGTATTATGAATCTATCACACCTTAATTATTAGTCTACTTCTCACCTCCTATGGGCAGAGACAATGATTCTCTGCCATATTTAGCTCCTAGCAAACATTTTTAGCCTATAATAATCACTCAGAAAATATCCCCTGAATTAAATTAAGAAAAATTTTAACCTTACAAATTTTTCAATGATATCACAATATTTATAACTACAAAATAATGGCCTAAAATATTTCAATGCCCGTTTCCTTTAAAGTTCTATTTGACTAGTGCTACCATGCAAGCTAGATTCTGGTCAACATAGGGCAAGGATTCTAATCCAATGCCATGGTGAAATCTGTTACACACATTGCGATGTTTCATTATAATTTTAATTTGTATTTCCATAGTCATTAATAATACTCAACATCTTTTCATATGTTATTTGTCCCATGTACATTTTCTTTAAAATTTCTCTTCATGGCTTTTGTCCATTTTCTGTTTGGATTGTGTGATTTGTTTTCCCCTATTGCGTTCTGAGAGTTCTTTACAGGTTCAGGATGACCAGTCACAATACCAGATTTCCAGTCATAAAACAGGGCAGTTATGATCAAAATAGTCTTGTACTGGCACAAAAATGTATGTGTGGATCAGGCCAGAGCGTTAACCTGCTATGCCATAGCACCGGCCTCACTAAATAAAATTTATAAGGTAGTTTGATGAGGTGACTAACTATGTCACATGCAAAACTAACATTTTATCTCTAACAAAATCAGAAGTTAATATGTGAGGGGACTGCTATTTATAATAGTGAAATACAATCTATGTATCTGTAAAATGGTATCCTTTTTCCCCCAAAGGTACAGAAACATGGAAAGATGAACCAGCATAGCACCCCTATGCTGGTTCACTACCCTAATACCCACAGTACCTTGGGCTGGGCCAATCTGGGAGCATAGAACTCAACCCAGGCCTCCCCTGTATGTAGCAGAAACTTGAGCCAATTCCTGCTGATTAGAAGGATGCACTTTCTGGAGATAGGATTCAAAGCTAGGTATTCCTGGATGGGATGTAATGGTTAAGACCCTGGAGTAAGACATCTAAGTAAAGTTATTCTTAACACAAAATAAGATTTAAACAAGTACATAGGCAAATAAGATTTAAACAAGAATATAGGAAAGCCATATCTTTAGAAAGGAAGATTTAAAACTAAAATAGTATATAAATGCAAATATTTTTAAAAGCAATCCAGTTGGAATCATAATCATTGGAAATTAGATTAAAATAATGTTAATGTCCATCTGGAAGATTAGAATAAAATAATCTCAAAAGAATGCAAGTGTTCATCCATAATGATATATAACAGAAAGAATATGAAAACAAAAATAAGTTGATACTTTACTACCTATGAAAACTTACTATAATAGCATTTTTGGTGGAAGCACAAATTCCTTTCTTTTTAAGGAATACAAATTTCATAAGTATAACCTTAGGAATATAGTCATTCTTACATCATACCCGCCCTCCCACCCACACTCACATCCCTCCTCCCTCTGCTCTTCCCAGTCCCTTTCTCCATTAAGATTCATTTTCAATTAACTTGTACACAGAAGACCAACTCTATACCAAGTAAAGATTTTAACAATTTGTACACACACACAAACTGTTTGGGAACTAGTCATCTCAATAAAATTTGAACTAAACAAATAATTCAGTGGAATGGAATGGTGTCCAAAAGTAGATTCCTATATATAAAAATATAATTCATGACAGAATTTTCTTTTAGTAAGAAAAATAGCACTTATTCAAAAAATACTCTTGAAACTAAGCTATTCTCCTGTAAAGAAAATGTCATTATTTCCAATCATACAAAGACATTTACTCTGTATGGTGTAAACATACAAACGTAATATTAAATAGAAAGATAACAGGTTTAGGAGAATAAATTTGGGGAGATCTTTTAAATAAGGCCTTATTAATCAAAGGTGAAAAAGAAGAAAAAAGACATATTTGTACTATAGAAAAAAGTGTTAGGATAAAAAACTAAAATATAGTTAAACATGAATAACAGATTAGGAAAATAGTATTATATATAAAGAGTTAACATGTGTTGGCAAGAAAAACATAAAAGCAGGTAAAAAGAATATGAATAGGAAAAACACATGTTTAATAAATTGCAAATAGAAGGAACATTCCTCAGCACAATTTTTGTGTGTGTGTGTGACAAACCCATAATAAAATACGCCAGTAGCTTATTGATTGGGGAAAAGTTGGAAGCATCCCCCTCTAAGACCTGGAACCAAACAAGGATGCCCACTCTCACCACTGCTATTCCATATAGTTCTGGAAGTTTTAGCAAGCACTATTAGGCAAGAAAAGTAAATCAAATGGATACAAATTGGAAAGGAGGAAGTCAGGCTGGCGCTGTGGCTCAACAGGCTAATCCTCCGCCTTGCGGCACCAGCACACCGAGTCCTAGTCCTGGTCAGGGCGCTGGATTCTGTACTGGTTGCCCCTCTTCCAAGTCAGCTCTCTGCTATGGCTCAGGAGTGCAGTGGAGGATGGCCCTAGTCCTTGGGCCCTGCACCCACATGGGAGACCAGGAGAAGCACCTGGCTCCTGCCTTTGGATCAGCGCAATGCGCCAGGCCAGCGGCAGTGTGCCAGCTGCGGCGGCCATTGGAGGGTGAACCAACGGCAAAAGAAGACCTTTCTCTCTGTCTCTCTCTCTCTCACTGTCCACTCTGACAGAAAAAAAAAAAAGAAAAAAGGAAAGGAGGAAGTCAAACTATCTCTATTTGCAGATGATATGATCCTATATATAGGAGAAACAAAAGACTCCACTAAGAGACAATTGGAACTCATAAAAGAGTTTGGTAAAGTTTCTTGCAGGGTATAAAATAAACACATAACAATTAATAGCCTTTGTATACACAGTCAGTACCATGGTTGAGAAAAAACTTCTAAGATCAATTCCATTCTCAATAGTTATAAAAAGTTAAACACAATGAAATAAATTTAACTAAGGATATCAAAGATCTCTAAAATGAAAATTACAAAACATTAAAGAAATAGAGCAAAAACAAAAAGTGTAAAATCTCCCACATTCATGAATTGTAAGAATCAATATTATCAAAATGTCCATCACAAAAAGCAATTACCAATGCAATACAAATCAAAATACAGATCTAGAAAAAACAAGAAACCCTGAATAGCTAAACCAATCTTATACAAACAAAACAAAGCCAGAGGCATCACAATACCAGATTTCAAGACATACTACAGGGCAGTTATGATCAAAATAGTCTGGTACTGGCACAAAATATATATGTGTAGATCAAATGAACAGAATAGAAACTCTAAAAATTAATCCACACATCTAAAACCAACTGATTTTTGACAAGGGAGCTAAAATCATACCTTATGCAAGGGCAGTCTTTCAACAAATGGTTCTGGAAAAATTGGATCTCCCCATGCAGAAGTATTAAACAAGACCCCTACCTTACACCTTATACAAAAATCCACTCAAAATGAATCAAAGACTGCAATATGTGATCAAATTCCATCATATTACTAGAGGAGAACATTGGGGAAACTCTGCAAGACAATAGCATATGCAAAGACTTCTTAGAAAAGGTCCCACATGCTGAGGCAATGAAAGCTGAAACTGACAAATGGGATTATATCAAACTGAGAGGCTTCTGCACTGCAAAAGAAATACTCAGCAAAGAAAGAGGTAACAGACAGAATGGGAGAGAATATTTGTAAACTATGCAACTGATAAAGGATTAATATCCAGAATCTATAAAGAGCTTAAGAAACTCAACAACAACAAAACAAACAATCCAATTAAGAAATGGGCAAAGGATTTGAACAGGCATCTTTCAAGACAGGAAATTCAAATGGCCAACAGATATGTGAAAAAAAAAAAAATCTCAGAGTCACTGGCTAACAGGGAAATGCAAATCAAAACCACCACGAGTTAAAATGGCTCACTCCAGTTAAAATGTCTCCCATATAAAAATCAACAAACAATAAATGCTGCCGAGGTTCTGGGGAAAAAGGTACCCTGATCCACTGCTGGTTGGAATGCAAACTGGTACCACTACTGTAGAAGACACTATGGAGATATCTCAGAAATCTAAATATAGACCTACCATATGATCCAGTCATCACAATCTTGGGAATTCACCCAATCTAAAATAAATATGAAAGTTATCTGTACCCTCATGTTCACTGCAGCTCAATTCACAATAGCTAAGATGGAATAAACCCAAGTGTCCATCAACTGAAGACTGGATAAATAAATTACGGTGTGTGTGGGTATACACACAATGGAATATTACACAGCCATAAAAAATTAAATCCTATCGTTTGGGAAACATTAAACTTAGTGAAATAAGCCAGTCCTAGAAAGAGAAAGCTCAGATGTCCTCCCTGATCTGCAGTAACCAATAGAGTACCCAAAGGGTAATCTACAGAAGTGAAATTGACACTTTGAGATGTAATTATTTTGAACAGCCCTGTTTCCACTGTTAAGGAACATTTTTTTTTTCTTCATACTATTTGTTGAACTCTTTCCTTAGTGTAGAGTTAATCATATGTGTATAAAGATGATTGAAAATAGATCTTAGTAAAATATAAGAATGAGAATAGGAGAGGGAAGAGGAAGAAGGGTAGGAGTGCAGGTGGGAGGGAGGGTAGAGTGGGAAGAAGCATTATGTTCCTAAATTTGTATATATTAAATGCATGAAGTTTGTAAACTTTAAATAAAAGGTTTCTAGGTATTTAAAAAATGAGGTCCTCGAAAGAGAAATCCCATAATGTGCTAGATAAATGTTATTACATTTTACATTTATCAACTATAGAATTTATAGAAAATTTATTAAATTTTTACATTTATTAACTATAGAATTTATAGAAAACTATAATTGCTGTTTGTTTATATTTAGGTGATAACTGAGACTGAAAGCTTTTTTCATGCTCTTATTTATGCTTTGTATTTTCTATGAATTATCTCTTTTTTAAAAAAAAGATTTATTTATTTGAAAGACAGAGTTACACAGAGAGAGGTAGAGACAGAGAGAGGTCTTCCATCCGCTGGTTCACTTCCCAGATGGCCACAACAGCCAGAGCTGCTAATCTGAAGCCAGGAGCCAGGAGCTTCTTCCAGGTCTCCCACATGGGTACAGGGGACCAAATGCTCGGGCCATCTTATACTGCTTTTCAAGACCATAGCAGAGAGCTGGATTGGAATAGGAGCAGCCAGGACTAGAACCGGTGCCCATATGGGATGCCAGTGCATTAGGCCAGGGCTTTAACCTGCTGTGCCACAGTGCTGGCCCCTGAATTATCTCTTAATATTGCTGGTTTTTCTACAGGATGTTCATATTTTTGCCATTAATTTATAAAAATGTGTAATATGCAAGGACTCACTTTTGACTACCAAACCATGATAAAAATATTTTATGGACTATATAGTAATGTATATGGAGTGAGCTTTCTCACATATAGAAGTTGGGCATTTTTAAATAGTTAAATCTATCAGTAATTTAAATTGCCCTTATATTAGACTTAAAATGTACATTTCTGCCCAAAGAGTATATAAATGCTTTCCCTGTTTTCTTTGAGTACTTGTAAAGTTTTATTTTTCTTTCACATGCCAATCTCTAACCCATCTGGAGTTTATTTTGGTGGATGAAGTGAGGGAGGAATCTGACTTCTCCCCATTGAAATAGGGGTTTTGCCTGAAATAGCAAGCAGGAGCTCCAGGCAGGAGGCCAGATGTAGCCAAGCAGTGTTCTTGAAAGGAAGCCAGGAGGAAAAGAAACTAGCTATGGAAAGCTGGCCCAGGGAACAGCGGTTTCTCCACGTACAGAGAATACACCAAGCAGAGCGGAAATTTCCCTGCTTGAATGTCCCATGTCTCCAACTTCTTCCAAATTGTTGAATCGCTAATATATATTTACCCTATCCAGGCATTCAACTTTAGATATGAAGGAATTATCCTAACATTATATAAAAGAAAGTTGACAGGACCCAAAAAGAATTCATCCACGCTATTTTTGTTGCTGTTGTTGCAAACACAAGGTGAGACTAAACCTTTGTCATATGAGAATGAATAAACACTAAAAAATAAAATAGGGGTCTGTATTGCAGTATGGTGGAAAAAGTCAATGCCTGTGATGCTAGCATCCCATATGGGCTCTAGTTCATATCTGGCTGTTCCACTTCTGATTCGGCTCCCTGATAATGGCCTGGAAAAACAGCAGAATATGGCCCTCATGGAGACCATGATGAAGCTCCTGGATCCTGGCCTCAGGCTGGCCCAGCACTTGCAGTTGTGGCCATTTGGGAAGTGAATCAGCAGATGGAAGATATCTCTCTCTATTTCTCCCTCCTTACTCTTTCAAATAAACAAATACTTAAACAGTAGATAAAACAATGCACAAAAAGATATTATGCCTTATAAACAGAAATAAATGTAATATTTAAGAAGATATTTTGAACATAAATATGGTGGAAAAGGTAAGTAACTTAGAAAGCACATATGCTCCCCCAGAAATTAAAGAAAATACACTAGATTCTAAAAAGAAAGCAAAGATAAGATTTTTAAAAAGTTGTATAAAAAGTACATTAACAGATTCACCAAAAGAAAGAATGGAAATGCCTTAATAGAATGTAAAATTGCACAGAAACTTGTAAAGAAAATCTTGTAAGTCATATAGCAAACATATTTATAAACCCAGATAAGATTTTACAGGGTACAGGCAAAAATATTACAATGGCCAAAAAATGATAAAAGCTAAAGAAGACAAAAAAAAAAATATGGAGACTTAAAGGAAGGTATTTGGCACTGCTATTAAAACACCACTTGGGATGCCCTCCCATATGGGACAACCCAGATTCCTTCTCTGCTTCCCAGCCAGCAGAGCACCAAGGGGCACCCCAGGAGGCAGCAGATTATAACTCAGGTACTTGGGTCCCTGCCACACACATAGGACATCCAGATTGAGTTCCAGATTCCCAGCACGGGCTTGGCTAACACCTGGCTGTTACAGGCTTATGGGGAGTGTATAAGTGAATGGATAGACATCTTTCTGTCTTACAAATAAAATGAAAATAAATAAAACTTAAAATGGAGATCTAACATATAAATAACATATTTTACTACAAAAAATATCAGAACAAATGAGACAAACAACTAATATTCCACAAGAAAAATTTTTTTTGAAAGTGTATTTGTTGTCTATGTTATCTTAGAAGGAGGAAGGGAAGTCATTAAAAAAAATAAGCTATAATTACTCTGAGCAGTAACAAGAACTTTGTCTTGGAAAATATATTTTGGCCACAAAGAAAACATTTTTAAAGATTTACTTGGAGCTGGTGCTGTGGTGTAGTGGGTAAACCAGCCGACTGCAGTGCCAGCATCCCATACAGGTGCCAGTTCGAGTCCTGGCTACTCTACTTCAATCGAGCTCTCTATTATGGCCTGGGAAATCAGTAGAAGATGGCCCAAGTCGTTGGGTCCCTGCACCTCCGTGGGAGACAGGGAAGAAGCTCCTGGCTCCTAGCTTTAGATCAGTGCAGTTCCGACCATTGCAGCCAACTGGGGAGTGAACCAACGGATGGAAGACCTCTCTATCTCTCTGCCTCTCCTTCTCTCTGTGTGTAACTCTGACTTTCAAATAAATAAATAAATCTTTTTCAAAGATGTATTTAAAATAGTCACAGAAAGAGATGAAGGGAGGGAATTTGAAGAGCTAAGTAAAAGTGCTAGAATTGCGGAGCAATGGGTTAAGCTGTCACTTGTAATATCAGCATCCTGAATGAATGCCAGTTCAAGTCTCTGCTGCTCCACTTCCAATGTAAGTTCTTGCTAATGTACCTGGGAAAGCAATGGAAAGATGGCCCAAGTATTTAAGAAACCTGGATGTCACAGATGGAGTAAATTATACAGTTTTCTCAAGAATTCTATATTCTGACAAACTGTCAGGCCCTTGTAAAGACAACAAAAAGATACCATCACATATGTAAGGACTTACAAAAGGTACCACCTATGTATCCTGGAGTAAAATAAAGTTTGCAGGCATATTAGAGCCATGGAGAGATTAGACAAGACAAAAATACCCATGAACATGCAAGTGTGTCATGACAGAAATGAGAATGAATAATGTCAACATTTTATCTCTGAATTATATCCAAATAAAATATAAATATAACAATTATTGAAAGAAAAAATATATAAGATTTAAAAATATTAATTGAAGTAGTAACTGACACCATAAATTATCAAACGTGCCAAAGAAAAGTTAGAAGCTATAGTGAAGAAAAAATAAAAGCACGCAAATTCCTTCAATTTACATCAAGGAATATAATCAATGATATTATTCTTTTTGTTGTTGTTGTTTAATTTGAAAAATAAAAGGACAGAGACACAGAGAGTACTTCTGTCCACTGTACTTCCCAAATGCCTGAAACAGCCACAGCTAGATCAAAACTGGAGCTACAATTCATGTCTCCCATGTGGGTGGTAGAAACCCAATTTCTTGAGTGATCACCACTGCCTCCAGAGGTCTACATTAGCAGGAAACTGGATTCAGGAATCACCATCAGAAATCAAACCCAGGTAATCTGATATGGATGCCAATGTCTTAGCCACTAGGCTAAATGCCTGCTCCAATCTAGTTTGATTCTAAATGCAGGTAATTAAAAAAAAAATACATTCTCAAATAAGTTTTTTAACAGACAAAATAATCTTTAGTCAAACAAAGCGTATGTATATTTTTCAAACTACTAGAATGAACAAAAAAGCTACAAAGTACAGTTTTAAAAGATACAAAGGGAATGAAGAATTTTTAAAGTCAATCAAACATTTTTTAAAAAATCCCGAAAAAAATCAAATATCAGAAATAGAACCAAATATATCAGTAACATTCCAATGAATATTCAAAGAAAAACTATATGTGAACAAAAAATATATTTAAATCAAAATGATTCTGAAAATCTTTAAAGAAATATAGGAATGGGGGGGTGGGTATTTGGCCCAGCAGTTAAATCACAACTTCAGATGCCTGCATCCAATGTTGGAGTGCCTGGTTTGAGTACTAACTACTCTGCTTAGCACTGTGCCAAATGGGGGTGGCTTCAGCAGATAGTGGTTCAAGTACTTGGTTCAAGTGGTTCAAGTACCTGCATTCCACATGGTAGATCCAGGTGGTATTCTGCTCCTGGCTTTAGCCTAGGCCAGCCCTGGCTATGGTGGGTATATAGAGAGTGAATTAGTGGATGGACAAGTTATCCTCTCATTTCTATTTATATCTCTCTCTTTAGAATAAAATTTAAATTAATTAATAAGACTACAACAACAGCAAATACTAATATAATGCTTAGTATGCTTTACATCTTATAACTTACTTAAATCCTTAAAAAAAAATCCTCATTTCATAGATGATAAAACTGAGATACAAAAACTATAAGCAACTTGCTTAATGTCATACAGGTATCAAACACAGGCAGTCTTGGCTTGGCTTTAATCACAACACTGTCTCTCAAATATGGATGATAAACTTTTTTTAGTCCCTACAGATCTACAAAGTCCCTCTGTTGCCTTTATTTATAGATAATGCTGTACCAAACAAATAAAAAAAGTCATATAAACAAGTAAATATTATGGGATTCATGAAAAAATATTAATTTTAAAGGAATAATTAAAAATAAATTGGAAAAATTCATAATATAACTCAAGGTATGTGAATTAGAACTAAAAACAATGAAGGATCTTGGTGATGTGGCCAGTTACAAGCCATATGTAATAAGTAATAACCATATTTACATTACATCTTCTATTATACCAAGTGAGAAGATCCTACCCACTAAAACATGTAAAATGTCAAGGAATAGATAACAAGGGAAGTATGTGATTTAAATGAAGAAATCTACAAAGCTCAGCTGAGGCATATTGTAAGAGTTGACTATTCCAATGATTCTGTATTAGAAGACTCAATTACAGCTAACAGGCAACTCTAACCAAATTCATTTTTATATTTAAAGCAATGCCAATCAAAATCTAAAAGGATATTTTAACTTGACATTTTGACAATTTTTTCTAAAAGTATACACAGATAATAATAGGCAAGAAAATACTGAAAAAGAATGCAACAGTTTTTAAAAATAGATGTCCCAACATCTTATAAAGCTAGATTACTCTGAACTGAGGTACTAAGAGACTGTAGAACAGAACATAAAGTCCAAAACCATGTTTGCGTTTGCACAATGAATTCAAATCATTGACAGTTTATAAATAAAGGCTATAAGTTAATGGGATAACCATTAGAAGAACCTATGAAAAGCATCAGCTATTCCTATCTTTGGGCAAATGATGTTTATTTTGTTTTGTTTATGTTGGCTTTGCTTTCCCTAGCATTCTGGTGTTTTCCTGGGCTCTGAACATTTTCAAGCAATGAAATTTGTTTCATTTTGTAATTAGTAAAAACTTATAAGTGCTTTTAAATGAAATGGATTCAATTATAGTTGGAAATGATAAAAAATGTATTGTTTTAACTCTATAAATTTGAGATTACTTATACAGTGATAGGTCACTGAGAGAGAAAAAAACTACTTTGGCAATTTTCAATGTATAAATCTCATAAACTGTGAAAGACAAAAAGGCTGAAAAATATTCACTTTGAGAAACATTCACTTGTAGAACTTGGTGACAGGATATAGTGGAGATGAATTCAGAAAGATGTTTCATGAGGGTCAATCTCAGGATAAAAATAATCAGTCTTTCTCAGTTTGCATAGCTGATTTCAAATGAAAGTGATTTGATTTCCTAAATTGCTACCAACACAAATGAGCATCTCAAAAAAAATCACAAAAGAATATGTTCTCAGTAGCTCAAACACATAATAAATAGAATATACTAGTATACACATTACATATTGACAAACAGCATCTGTCATTTAAAAGAAAGGAGGTAACTGTAGTAATAGCTGACTTCTCATTTATGAAATGCTCTTTATAAAAAAAAAATAGCGAGAAAAAAAAAAGAAGAAGAAGGCTGGAGTGACCATTTGGCTTAGCATTTAGGATGCCCATATCCCATATCATGGGAGTGCCTGAGTTCAATCCTAGCTCCCTGCTAATGCAGACCTTGAAAGCTAGGCAGAGGCTAAGGTGATTGTGTTCTTGTCACCCACATGGGAGACCTCGATGGAATTCCCAGCTCACAGTTTCAGCCCTTACCCAGCTCCAGAAAATGTGGGCTTTGGGGGAATGAACCAGCCAGTGGGTAAGCATGCCATGCTCTCTTTCTGCCTCTCAAGTAAGTAAATAGATTATTTAAATAAATATTTCATTTCAAAGGCCTCACCTTCAATTTTCTTTTAATTTTTCTTTTTACATAATGACCACTAAGATTGCAGAAAGGTATAGTTGGTCTAAATGACTTGGAGAAGTTAGCTGGCATCAAAATCAACAAACCGTTAATATCCTTACAGGGGAAATAGGTAAAAAGCAGTAGCAAAAACATCTGAACTAGGCTCTAGGTTAGTGAGTTGATGGTAACAGAAAACTATCACAGCCTCACAAAAAAATGAACTGCATGTCTCTTGTTTCAGAGAATCTCTCCTGTTTTGAATTTAAGACAATCTCATTTAGAAGAAATATAAATGAAAAAGATCTTTTACTCTATATTGCCAACTCTGTGCACTGAGAAACAAATTGGGGGCTAAGGAGGGAGGTGGTATCTAATTTATTCTTTTAAAAAGCCCCTGAAAGCTCAAATCTGCCAAATCTTTAGCTGACGATTGCCAAAATTGTACAAGGGAAGATCAAAAGCAAAGTCATGTCAAATACTTCCAGACTGAGCCCAACAATATTTTTAATTCTTTTCAGTTTTTATTTTTTTGGCATGATCATCTTAACTCTTGAAACTTACTATTTCTATCTTCTTAAGACTTAAATTGGAACAGTTTTTTTTATATCAGACCTTAAATAGCAACTTACTTGCTCTTTTTTTATTTTTGCTACAGTTTTAGTATATATAATGTTTTCATCAACAAAAAAGAAACATGATTATATTAATACTTAACTTCATATTATTCAGATGATAGTCTGATAATTGCTTTCTGATTTTTTGTTTTTTATTGTTTTAATAAAATAGAATATCTTGAATTATTCTTAAACTTTTAAAGTCATTTAATCTAGCTTTTTAGATATTACATAGCTACAAATTTATAACATTTTTAATGATAAAGCCAACTAAGGAAAAATTTGTCTTGAACCAACAAAGAGATGTCAACAGCAAGATTTTATCTGATGGCAATAAGGTGAATTGCAAGCATTTTTTAATAAGTTTTTTGAGCCTGAGCAAGTGTAAACAGAGGAGCACCACACATTGCTAAAATATGACAGTCCTTTATTGCCAGTGGTGGAGAGTAGGCTCATGCCCAAAGAACTCTTGACCATGAAACTCAAAGCAACAGGGTTTATAAAGTCAAAAACCACAGGAGGGAAGAGGGGAATACATGCTGTTAGGGTCAAGCTGACCGAAGGCCTATGCAAACCATTATCAATTACAATCTCGACAATAGACAAAGTACAATCTTAACATCAATCCAGGTACAGCCTATCTGTTTTAAGCTTCACTGATCATGCTATGGACTTTCTTTGTTCTGCCAAGTAGGATGCAATGCATTGTTAAGATCATAGTTTCAGACCAGAGTCTCATGGTGTGGGTGCTTTCTCAAGAAACTGTTGGAAGAAAATGTAAGAGAAACACCTCAAGACATCAGTACAGGTGATGATTTCTTGGATAAGACAACCAAAGCACAGGAAACAAAAGCAAAACTAGAAAAAAATGGGATTATCTCAAACTCAGAAACTTCTGAATAGCAAATTAAACAATCAATATAGTGAGGAGATACCCCACAAAATGGAAGAAAATATCTGCAAACTATTTATCTGACAAAGGATTGATATTCAGAATATATCAGCAACTCAAAAACTCAACAACAAAATACCAACCAATCCAGTTAAGAAATCAGTAAAGGACCTTAATAGGCAGTTCTCAAAAGAATACAAATGACCAACAAATATTATGAACAAATGCTCAATCACTAGCCATCAGAGAAATACAAATCAAAACCACCCCTGTCAGAACGGCTATTATCCAAAAGAGTATAACAAATGCTGTTGAGGATGTGAAAAAATGGGAACTCTTACACAACATTGGTGGAAATGTAAATCAGCTCCACCACTGTGGAAAACAGCATGAAGATTTAAAGTAAATAAATAAATGAAAACAGACTTGGCTTGTGACCCAGCAATCCCACTACTACTAATCCTACTACATACATATTTACTGGTATAAACATGGAATCAACCAAGGTATACATCAAATTAAAGGATAAATCTTATTCCGACAGGGTCATAGTGAAAGTGGAAGTTCTCTCCTCCCTTCAGAGAAAGGTACCTCCTTCTTTGATGGCCCATTCTTTCCATTGCCGGCAAACCCTAAAGGCTTCCATAGCCTCAGCAACTCATGACTAAAGCCTAGGGAGATTACTGATGCCATAAACAAGAGTGTCAAATTGTTAAGTCAACTTCAGGAGTCACTGTGTACTTACGTCTCATGTGGGATCTATCCTTAATGTGTTGTCCAATGTGAAGTAATGCTATAACTAGTACTGAAACAGTATTTTTACACTTTGTTTTTCTGTGTGGGTGCAAACTGATGAAATCTTTACTTAGTATATACTGAATCGATCTTCTGTATACAAAGATAATTAAAAATGAAAAAAAAACTTGGTGTTAAATTGGAAATTGCATAGAAAATTAATCAATTTAAAAACTATATATCATGTAGGATCTCTGTCCTTAATGTGCTATGCATTGTGAATTAATACTATAACTAGTACTCCGACAGTATTTTTCACTTTGTGTTGCTATGTGAGGGCAAACTGTTGAAATCTTTACGTAATATGTACTAAACTGATCTTCTGTATATAAAGAGAATTGAAAATGAATCTTGATGTGAATACAAGGGGAGAGGAGTGGGAAAGGGGAGGGTTGCGGGTGGGAGGGAAGTAATGGGAGGTGGGAGCCATTGTAATCCATAAGCTATATTTTGGAAATTTATATTCTTTAAATAAAAGCTTTATAAAAAAATTAAAGGATAAAGAAAGAAATGTCTGTGAGTATCAGTTTTACTGCAAATACAGTTCTTTGTCAAACTTTGTTTCACATAACTGTCAAAAAACTGATAGGAATAATAGAATACTATAGTTTCAGTGACTTTTTTATTATTTTAACATTTATTTAAGTAAATTTGAACATCTTTTCCTTTGATTGCTGTATATATTCCATGTCCACTTTCCTGCTGGACTGTGGTTTTTTTACTTTTTATTTGTTGAACTCAATTTAGTGGAGTGCCTTTAACTATAATGTAAATTAAAAATGTTTTCTCAAAATAAAATAAATATTTTTAAATGAGCAACAGATTTAAACATACATTACTCAAATGAAGACAAACCAATGAGCAACAGGCACATGAAAAAATTCTCAGTGCTATTAACCATCAGGGAAATGCGAATAAAAACCACAATGTTATATCACTTCCCTAAGGTTAGATTGGCTATCATCAACAAGATAAATGATGACAAGAGCTAGGGAGGATGTAGAGAAAAGGGAATCCTTGTATACTGCTGGTAGGAATGTAAATTTGTACAATCATTGTAGAAAACACTACAGCAATTACACAAAAAACTAAAAATAGAACTACCTTATTATCCACTCATTCTACTACATGTATCTAAAGGAAATGGAATCACTCTGTTGAAGAGGCATCAGTACTGCATGTTTATTGTAGTATGATTTACAATAGCCTAGAAATGGAAGCAACCTAAGTGTCCATTCACTGATGAATAAAGAAGTTGTATATACACAAGAAATATTATTTAGACATAGAATAGGTTGAAATCTTGTCATTTTGAACAATACTCAAAGAACTGGAGTTCATCATGTTAAATTAAATAAGTCAAACTGGAAAAATCAATACCACATGATCACAGTCATATATGAAATCTGAAAAAATTATCTCTTAAAGGAATACAATGGTGGTTATCTGAGACTGGGGAGAGTAGAAAGAATAGTGAGAGAGAAAGAGATTATAATTAGACAGGAGTAAGAAATTCTAGTGTTCTGTTACACAGTAGGGTGAATATAGCTAATGATAACCTGCTGTTTATCCAACTAGAAGAATTTTTTTTACAACAAGGAAATATTTAACATTTAAGGAGAGAAATACATTACCCTGAATAGATATTATACAGCATATACATGTTGAAACATTACATGATACTCCATGATTAAGTACATTTTTACATGTAAGTTAAAAATAAAAAATCTAAGGGAATTAAAGAGATTAGGACAACCTTAGACAGAAATTAAGTTTCAGCTACTCTGTCCTGTGTTCAGGTCATAGTGACCTGTTTGGGTAATGTAAGCATTCTTCCTGAATTTTATGATGGCTTTTCTCCATTTTATGACTGTCATACTTTTCTCCATCGCCCAACAAAGTGACAGTTAAAAATAAAGTTATTATTCCTCTTTTGCAAATGCTATTCTCCTACCCCTTTAGGCTTTCAGGCCCTCTAGCAAAAGTCAGTGTAACTGAAAATGTTACCACTGATTTTAATACCGAGTGATAAATAAATTACATCTTTATTCAAGTGTGTGGTAGGGAAAACACTACCCAGCTTCATTCAGGATGACAAGTCTTATTTTATCAGTGAAACAAAATTTCATGAGACTCTGTATTTATTGACAGAAGGATTTTAATATTGCTAAGCTTCTCTGCTTCCTTCCTTTTGTGCGAGGTCAGCAGCAACTGCACTTGTGCTTTTGCACAAAACCTAATAAAATTATGGAAAATGACAGTAAGAAGAAAAATATGTATCTAACATATAGTTTATAGTCATATAATCCCCGAAGGCAAAAGAAGGAAAATGGAAAATAATGTGTAAGAATGAACATAAGACATGAGGAATAAGATTACAGTTGAAAAGGTAATAAGTAACACAAATATCAAGACAAGATAATGCCTCCATGCACATAATCATGTCTTTGACTGCCTCTAACCCATTGAAAATTAAGTGAAGTAGAATGTAAAGTTTCCAATAAAAGTCTCTGCTGTTCTCACCTAAACCCATGGAAGACAGTAGTCCTCATCACTAAAGCCACACATAAATCAGAAGGTTGGCAGTGCTTGCTAGACAGAGTTTAAAGCTCAAGCGATTTGAAGATTGAACTTCCTTTCACCCTAAAGAGAGTGGATTCTACCCGATTTGGATGAAGCAATGAGAGAACAATTTGTAAAAGCTAGAGGGAGGAGACAGAAGGGAGAAGGGAGGGAGAGGGAGAGAGTTTTTATTTCCAGAACCATTTCTTATATAAATTTATATATTAATTCCTATCCCAATACATTTAAGCCAAAAAGAGAAAAGCAGGAATATTTTCTTTTTTTTTTTTTTTTTGACAGGCAGAGTTAGACAATGAGAGAGAGAGACAGAGAGAAAGGTCTTCCTTTTTCCATTAGTTCACCCCCAAAATGGTCACTACAGCCAGAGTGCTGCACCAATCTGAAGCCAGGAGCCAGGTGTTTCTCCTGGTCTCCCATGCGGGTGCAGGGCCCAAGCACTTGGGCCATCCTCCACTGCACTCCCGGGCCACAGCAGAGAGCTGGACTGGAAGAGGAGCAACCAGGACAGAACCGGCACCCCAACTGGGACTAGAACCCAGAGTACTGGCGCCGCAGGCAAAGGATTAGCCTAGTGAGCCACGGTGCCAGCCATGGAATATTTTCAAAAGTATCATTTTTTAAAAGAACAAGAGAAAACATACACAAATAGTAAACAGTATCTGGAAGAAAAAGAACAATTTCACTCTCTTTGCATTGGTATATTGTTATGGGAGGGAGAGTATTTTTCGGTTTTATCCTAATAAAGTTTACCGAAAGAAAAAGAAAATGCTTGCTTCTTATAACACAATGCCCTTGTTAATTGAAACAGCTGATTTCCAGGTCATAGGATGTCAGAAAGCACTAGAAGAACACATTGTTTGGTTTTCTATGTCAGCCATAAACTGAACTCCCATTGCCTTCTCTATGAACCCATCTTTAAAATGAAAACAGATTATACCAAATCTTCTCTAACATCTCAAGCAGCTCAAAAGAAAACAAGGCAGAATCACAAATGCTTAATAGCATGGGTTCTGGAACTACTCTTCCTAACATGTGTAATCTTCAATATGATATTTAACTTTTACATGCCTCAGTTTCTTCATTTGAAAAAAAAAGTAGATAATAATATATGTTGCATACAGTGCTTGTGAGGCGTAAAGAATATAATCCAAATAAAGAATTTAGGATAGTACTTGGCACATAAGCAACAAATATTAGCTATTATTGTTATGAAGTGCTTTTCATGAAACAATTCAGATTGCTTAGTGTAAAAAAAAAATATTGAAACCAAAACTATTAAACTGGTGAACTTGGAGCATTTTGAAAGGCTACCAGAAATAAACAAACAGGACTATGATTAAGAAGAGTGAGCCCCGACAGCAAGAGTACCTGATGAGTTGAGATAGGATTTTCCTCTGTGTTCCTTCTTTAACTGCTATGTATTAATCAGGTTGCTTCCCAAGTTGATTTATAGCTCTTGCTATTTCTGGTCTTATGTAAACTCTTCTAGGAAGAGGTAAAACCTATTTTAGGTCATTAAACTAGTTTCTAGCTAAAATCAGAATTTGGACATTGTGAGTCCATTTCTCTAGAGATTAATCATCCTTAGATTAATTGAATGGTCAGCTTCCAAACTATAAAATTGAAGATGCAAATGCAAGTACTCAACCTACTTTTCCTGAACCATCAAATTTAATTGGTCAATCTCTATTTGAGTTCTTACAGTGTCCAATGTAAGTTAAGAAAATTAGTAGCCTTTCACATTCTATTTCACTTCCATGTTTCCTTGTCCAGTCCTCTGTGTCCAACACTTCCACTCTACAGGCTTATAGAGTAGGCAGAGGGCAGAGACCTTGTCTAATCTCAATTCTAGTCCTATGTGCCACAACAGCCAGGGCTGAAATGTGGGTACAGGGGCCCAAGGACTTAGGCAATCCTCTGCTGCTTTCCCAGGTGCATTAACAGGTAGATTGATGGGAAGTGGAGCATCCAGTACTTAAACTGAGACCCATATGGGATTCCAGAACTGCAGACAGTAGCTTGACTCACTATGCCACAGTGCTAGTCCCACAATATAATTTTTTAAAAAATATATATATCCCAGGCTTTGTGAGATATAGACCAGCCCAGAAGAAAGATTCAAACCAGTTATCTTTCTTTAATCTTAATAAAGATAATTAATTAATGACAAAAAAGGAGTAAATCACAGCTAAAGTTAATCATAAAGATGAAAGAATTAAATAAAAATATTTTAGTAACTTCAAACAGAAGAATTGGGCTGCTTTTGATGATTACCTGTATTGAAGGGTTCCATCTGGCTTGGTTCACACCCATCCAAGGACAGGTACAAAGAGCTTTTCCCCTCCCACATCTTCATCACTTCTTCAGGGTATAGATTCATACCCTGTATGTCTGCAAATTGGGTTGAAGTGGGCTAAAATAGTGCCCTAAAATAGGCTGGCAGTAAAGGAAGACGAATGGGAAGCAAAGTGCAAATGCACAAAAATGTATGACTCCAGCTGAAAATCAACAGAATACCTGCTGACAGGTGGTTAGGTCCCCCATCAAATGCCAATTAGAAGAGCAAATCATTTATGTCTTTGCCACAAGCAATGAATTCTGCTCAGATGTAGACAGGAGTTGGCTCCCAAGATGTTCCATGACAGTAGGCACTGGGAAGCACTGGGAAGCTCTGCCTCTGTTCATGACTCCATATTTAAAGTCTGATCACTTCACTACACCACCTCCATCTCTCCTGACCCACCAAGTCAGGCAATCTAATCTAGGCTTGGTGATAAGAAACATTTTTCTGCCTCAAAATGTTTTTTGCCCATTTGTGTACAAAATGCAAAATACCCATTTGTTGTATCTGCCACCAACCTTCTACTCTTTTTTGTGGCAATCAAACCTCAATGTTTTCCAAAATTTTCCCTCTTCCACTGTCAATTCATGAACATGGTTAAAATTGACACTATCCCTTGAGAATCTGAGCAAGATCATGAATTAAAATAATTTAATCTTCCTCCACAAAGTCTTTAAAATAAAGGAAAAAGAAATAGTTCCCCAACTCATGTTATGAGGACATTAACCTAATATGAAAATCGGATAAAGACTAAAGAAAAAAACATATATAGGAAAATAATGCTAAAATAAACCAATATCCCTCAAGAACACAAACATTAAAATTAAATGAACAAATTGAATTCAATGATTTATAGAAAAGATAATACATTATTTGTGAAGTTTATTGCAAAAATCAAGATTACAATTATTAACATAACTCTCCATCCTAACAGAATAAAGAAAATTCATACAATTTCAATTGATTCAGAAAACTCATTACTAAAAAATCCAACAGCAATTCATAATCAGAAAATTAGCAAATTATAAATAGATGGGGACTTCTGCAATCTAACAGATGAAATCTGTGAAAACTACAACTATCACACTTAACAGTGAAATACTAAACTATTGTTTTCTACTATACAGAGTCAAGCAAGGATGCCTCCTTTTGCCTGTTCTGTTCAGCATTGTACTTGAAGTCCTAGCCAGTACAAGAAAGGAAGAGAATAAATTAGTGGCATATATACAGAAAACAAAAAGTAAAATAAACTAATGTGCCCCTTTCATTATTCCAGCCTGTTTGGCAATGAACACATGACCTTATCAGTCCACTGAGGTCCAGTGAGAAATAATTTCTAAATTTGGGTTTGAACTGTCTTCTCTTATGCTTTTATTTACAATGAATAGACTCTCAATCTTCTGGTGTCCCCTGATTAGAGCCTGAGAATAGGACTGTCCCACTAAAAGCAGGGCATTAAAATGAACCTAGAAGCATTAAGCAATGAATCAAGCTGGTGTGAGAATAGTTCTAGGCAGGGACCTTTTAATTATGTAAAATACTGAATTCCTTTTTGATTCAAGCTATTTGGGTTAGGATTTCTGTCACTCACCATCTAATAATCCTAACTACTTCTCCATATCTTCTCTCATACCTCTTTAAGAATTTTTTAATGTATTTCATTTATTTGAAAGGCAGAGAAACATAGAGAGAAGAGCAGACAGACAGACAGACAGAGCTCTTGCATCTGCTAGTTCATTCTCCAAACTCCCAAAATAGGTGGGGTTGGGCCAGGACAGTCTGGTCCCCCACATGTGCAGCAGGGAATAATTAAGCCACCACCTGCTGCCTCTCGAGGATTGCATTAGCAAAATGCTATAACTGGGAGCAGATCTGAGATATGAACCCAGGCCTTCCAATACATGACATACGCATCTCAAGCAGCATCTTAACCACTGTACCAGACACCTGCCCCTTTTTTCGTATCTTAAATAACCTCTAGGCTTAAACTTTTAAATACTTTTTTCCCCTCCAAGATCATTCAAAATCTAGCTTGAATAGATTTTTAAAAATACTATCTTTCAGATGTATGAGAAATAAATGTAATAAAGGAAATGTTTTTAAATCCTGACTGGTAAGTCAACATCAGTCATCAACCTAAAAGGTTGGCAATGCAGATTCATCTATAATATTCAGACTTACTTTTCACATTGCAATGACAATGGAATAAGAATCAGAAGGGACAGATTTATGCAATGTAGAGGTATAACCATTTTCTATTCATTTATATTGATTGTGGCCAAAGTCATGAGGACATTTGAGAAGTATTCATCTGTAATGCACATTGGGTTTTTAAGCATGAAAGCTCAATAAAATCACTTTTATCTACCACCCAAGATCATCCCCTTATAATTCCATCCTTTATTCCTTGCACAAATCCTTCTTAGACCTCTCTAAACAACCTTTTCCAAAATGAGTCTAACCAAACCATATTCTCCCACTCTGATTACCTTATGGTTAAATCTGTAGCTTTGTCACCATAATATCATTAGTATGAAAATTGGAGCTTATAATAAAAGAAATTTATTCTTTACTAAGACTTCAACTCTAACTTATCAGAACATCAAACAAGACTCCACTTGTTTTGTGATCCTGGAAAGTAATTTAGAGTATTTAAAATAGAATATCAGGAAAGGAGAAAAGCTGATTTTAAAATGTGTTAATGATCAAGTTACTGCTCTGGCAACTGAGACTCAGTCCCCAGAGAGGATTTTCTCATGAATTATGTGGACACCTCAGAAATATCTTGCTTAGGAATAGGAAAGATACAATATTGACCCACTTTCTCCCACACTTCATTAGCTAAGGGTTGCCTTTGGAAGCATAAAAATTTCTTGTACTTATGAGCTGCTCTGTGTGAAGTAAGCAAGAAACTGTAATAAGTAAGGAAGCCCCCAGTCAGAGGTTCAGAGATACACAGGCACTTGAGTGATAAACTGTCAGTACAGGAATTGTCTACTACATCCACAGGAGAACTTAAAGTGGATGAAAGAGAAATAGACTGGATATCAACAGCATCAGTTACATTGTACAACTGAGACTTAGGAGTCAACTCCTCCTTGTTATCATAAGAATACCAACATTCTTTCTCCTTATTATTCCATGGATTTCCCAACAGTCTCCACATTTACCCACTTAGCATATTTTACTTCTAACCTAATTACAACTCCTTTATTAAATATGACATATTCTCTTCTGGTCAATATTGTCCAAAAGACAATCTTTGACTTGTCTATCTTTATTCTCCTTAAGAACAACTTCCTTGAGGAAAAGGAGGAAATTTTTAAGAGTTTCAAGAATGAAGAAGACATAGTCTCTGCTCTCCAGCTGCCTAGCAAAGGAAAGAAGTCAAGGTCACAAATAACTAAAACATAAGGCAAAATGAGCTAAGTGCTATGGGAGAGGTACATACAAAGTGCTCTGAGGGCTCAAAGGAGATAAATATCACATTCAGTTGGCAAGATCAGGAATGATATGTATATGAGGAAGCTTGTGAGCTGAGCTTTGAAGGATGGATGGGATTTTGTCAGTAAAAGGTGGTTAGAGGACTTTCTAAATATAGAGAATATTATAAGCAAACTTCCAACCACAGAAAAATATGTGCTCCTCAGAGAAACAGTCTGGTTTGGCTGGAGTATAATGTACACATCATAGAAGTGGATTGGGAGATATGGCTGGAAAGGACCAGTCCACAAGCATTTTTAACCATTTCAGTAATCATCAAAGCTTTCAACCTTTAAAAATGGCATGACACTCATTAATGCCACTGGTAGTAAGATCCATTAACTAATTAACTATATGCTGTTTTTAAATAGAAATTTAGTATTCATATTTTCAAATCTTAAAACACCAAACTTGTTGAAAGGGAATGTAGTAAACCAGAAGAGGGTCATTCCTTTATGCCCATAAGGATAGCATAAAGTTTAAGAGCCTATAGTCATTTTTGTGTTTATTTATACAATTAATACTTAAAGAAAATGATGGTGTATATTTTACAAAAGACGTAGAATGAGGTAAATATAAAATATAAATAAACAAAATAAGTCAACACTTAATACCCTCTTCAGCAGGTGGCTGAATGCACACATATATATATGAATTCAAAGGAAATTAGCCAAAACAAACAACATTGGGAAATCAGTGTTAAATATATTTTTATGCATGTGGTTTTTCTCTGTGTCCTGAGGGATTTAACATTTTAGTCTTCTTGCAGTCCCATTATTAATCTTATTCTTACCAGAGTTGAATGGGAAGTAAATCAGCATAAATATAGTAACTGAAGCTTAAGGAATTTGTTTCTTTCTACAGAATGAATACTTTAGTTCAGCTTGAGACTGTTTTAGACAATAAAAATGGTTGTTTTGTCAACCTACTAATAAATAGTCTCAGTTTAGCTCTAATGATGAGCATAAAATAACATGGTTAAGCTATATCTAAACATCAATTAGCACTTTTCAGAACACATTCTGGAAATATAATTAGAAGACAAATTTATTTGGATGCAAAAAAATTAGAAATACATGCATAGTCTTCCTAATATGCATTTATGAATTTCTGAAGACCCCCACAAATGCATGCAAACTATATCCTCTACCTAAATGGTCTACAAGACAAGAATAGTTTTTATATCTGTAGATGGACAGAAGGAGAATGATATGTAAAGATTATATAACATTCAAACTTCCAAGTCCCTAAAAAAGTTTTGTTGCAGTATTCACAAAAGCCAAGATATGGAATCAGGCTAAGTGCCCATCAAAAATAAAGTACAGGAAAATGTGGTATACCAGTATACACAACAGAATACTATGCAGCCTTTAAAAACAAGGAAATTCTGCCATTTGCAACAAGGTGAACCTGGAAGACATTATCTTCAGTGAAACAAGCCAGACACAGAAAGACAAATGCTGTGTGATCTCACTTATATGTGGAATCTAAAAAAGTCGAAGTGATAGATATAGAGACTAGAATGATGGTTACCAGGGGCTGGTGGGAGAGGGTGGAAAACATTAGGGAAACATTCATCAAAGGATATAAATTGCAGCAAGACAGGATAAATAAATTAAAGAGATCCACTGTACAACATGGTGACTACAGCTAATAAGAATGTATTGTATATGTAGCACTTAAAAATTGCTAAGAGAATAGACTTTAAGTGTACTGACAACAAAAGAAAAATGGCTAAGTATGAGGGATAATATATATGTTAATTGGCTTGACTTAGCATTCCACAATGTGTACATATTTCATAACAATATATGAATGGTATAAATACATATAATTTTCTCAGTTAAAAAATAAATGAAAATTTAAAAGAAGAAAGTTTATTGGAACACAAGCATACTTACTTATTTCATTTTGCCTATGTTCCTTTTGTACTATGACAGCTAAGTAGTTGCAACATAGACTGTACAGACCACAAAGCCTAAAATCTTTACTATCTAACCTTTTACAGAAAACATTTGGTGACCACTGATCTAGAGTAGTGGTTCTCAACCATGTTAAATCACTTGAGAAAGTAAAAAAAAAAAAAAAATTAAAAAACACATACCAGATAAAATAATCCAGAGTTTCTATGATATATACCTAACATTATTATTTTTAAAGTGACTTCTTTTTTTTATAACACTTTTATTTAAAGAATATAAATTTCCAAAATACAGCTTATAGATTACAATGGCTTCCCCCCCCATAACTTCCCCCCCACCCGCAACCCTCCCCTTTCCCACTCCCTCTCCCCTTGCTTCACATCAATATTCATTTTCAATTCTCTTTATATACAGAAGATCAGTTTACTATATATTAAGTAAAGATTTCAACAGTTTGCCCTCACATAGCAACACAAAGTGAAAAATACTGTTGGAGTACTAGTTATAGTATTAATTCACAATGTATAGCACATTAAGGACAGAGATCCTACATGATATATTTTTTTAAAAAATTGATTAATTTTCTAGGCAATTTCCAATTTAACACCAAGATTTTTTTTTTCATTTTTAATTATCTATATACAGAAGATTGATTCAGTATATACTAAGTAAAGATTTCATCAGTTTGCACCCACACAGAAACACAAAGTGTAAAATACTGTTTCAGTGCTAGTTATAGCATTACTTCACATTGGACAACACATTAAGGACAGATCCCACATGAGACGTAAGTACACAGTGACTCCTGAAGTTGATTTAACAATTTGACACTCTTGTTTATGGCATCAGTAATCTCCCTAGGCTCTAGTCATGAGTTGCCAAGGCTATGGAAGCCTTTAGGGTTCTCTGACTTCAATCTTATTCCGACAGGGTCATAGTCAAAGTGGAGGTTCTCTCCTCCCTTCAGAGAAAGGTACCTCCTTCTTTGATGGCCCCATTCATTCCACTGGGATCTCACTCGCAGAGATCTTTCATTTAGGTCTTCTTTTTTTTCCAGAGTGTCTTGGCTTTCCATGCCTAGAATATTCTCATGGGCTCTTGAGCCAGATATGAATGCCTTAAGGGCTGATTCTGAGGCCAGAGTGCTATTTAGGACATCTGCCATTTTATGAGTCTGCTGTGTATCTTGCTTCCCATGTTGGATCATTCTCTCCCTTTTTGATTCTATCAGTTAGCATTAGCAGACACTAGTCTTGTTTGTGTGATCCCTTTGACTCTTAGACCTATCAGTGTGATCAATTGTGAACTGAAATTGATCACTTGGACTAGTGAGATGGCCTTGGTACATGCCACCTTGATGGGATTGTATTGGAATCCCCTGGCACGATTCTAACTCCATCATTTGGGGCACGACTGATTGAGCATGTCCCAGATTGTACATCTCCTCCCTCTCTTATTCCCACTCTTATATAAACTTATATGACTTCTATAAACAGTCATGTTTGAAAAACACTGGTCTAAAAGAAATTTCTCTTCCTGCCTATGTCTTAGCACTTATAGACAAAGGCACCAACACTAGAGTTTAAAGTCAGGGTCTTCAGCTAGTCACAGCTTATCCCTGTACAACTTCTACATTCTTGTCACTACAAACTAAAATATAATCCCCAGAGTAATTCTTTGGTTGCTTTTGTTGTTGTTGTTAACTTCAGCACTTCAAAAACTAGTATAAACCTTCAGTAATCTCCTCACTTCTCATCACAATTCTCAAGAGTTGTCACTGTTTCCTTCTTCTCTAGATAGCTAAAACTACTTTGTTAGCAGTGGACTATCTATTGCACAGATCTATATGTGATCTATAAGTATAGCCATATTCATTCATTTCCTTCAGCGAAGCTATGGCCCTGTAGACTCTTTCAGATCTCACCCTCTATCTGGCTCTTAGCTCCAGCCTAAATGTACTCATCTGGGACCTACACACTGGTCACATTGTTCATACCCTCTCCTGTATAGTCAACTCCTCACTCACAATCTAGAAACCTACGAAAACCTCAAACCTCTCCCCCCAAAAATCCATCTCTAACTACTGTTCCATCTTCTCCCTTTGGTCTTTCAAAATACAATAAAGGGCATTCCTTACTTGATGTCTCAATTTACAATACAATATTCACTTAGGAACCCAATGTGTCAATGTTTCTATTGGCAACATTCTACTAGATCTCTTGCTGTAAAGGTCACCAGTTACCTCCATTGCCCAATTTAGTGGCTGTTTTTCAAGGACTGTCTCACAACACTTTTCTATGGCTTTGTATATTGTTTACCATTTTCCTGAAATTCTGTTTCTCTGACACCCTATGCTGTTTGTTCTCACTATACCTCTGATTATTCCTATTACGTGTCCTTGGTAGGTTCCCCATTCTTCAACTAACACACACACCCCAGTTTTCCATCTACACCCCCTATTCCCACTTGCACCATCATCTCAGACACTCAAATAGTTGTGCCTACTTAAATCCTGATGATTCCTGAACCTGTTTATACCACTCAAATCTCTGCCCAGAATGTCAGACTCCCAAAGTCTGTATATGTTGGCCATCACCACTTGACTGTATCAAATCCAATGTGCCCCAAAGCAAACATTTCAACCCCTGCCTAACCCTGTATTTCCCTATCTTAACTGGTGACTCTATAATCTACCTGTTATGCAGGCTGTAAACGTGGCATTTATTTTTTACTCCTTTCTCCCTCTCATCACCCAGAGCTGAGCATCATAGGTCCTGCAAATTCATCTTAATTATGAGAGTACTTTATAAAGATCATGGAAAATGGAATTAAATGATAGATTTATTTTGGTGCAAAAAGAAAATGTTTAAAACCCAATCACAGATTTCTCATGATACACATTTTCCATGATCATTTTGAGTACCTCTTGTATACCTCAAATGAATCCCTTAATACCATTGACCTATCAAAGTCTTCATTGTCTTTCATATAGAAGACAGAAAATGGTTATCCTATTTGCAACTGTGTCTTCTAAGATCTTACCCATTTATGAATGGTTTATCTAAAAAACAAATATCACTATATCAGTTATGAGCCTGAAACCCAACAGTGTTTCTCTATCATACTTAGTAATGATCAAGCTTTTCAACACAGATTCTCTAAAATATAGGCTTTATCTCTCTGACTTCATCCTCTTGATCACTTAATAGTCTTAGTATACTACAAGTAACAGTAATAGCATCCCCTACTTGCAGAACCTCCTCCCGGAATTCCTCACTTCTCCCTTTTTCCCTCTACATGTCTCAGACCCATCTTTAGCTAATTCATATACTGTAAGACTTACATGTCCACTGCTATATGCCCATAACAGCCCATATATTTCTATAATACTCATATCATAATGTAAGAATTAAGAGAGGGCCGGCACCGTGGCTCAACAGGCTAATCCTCCGCCTTGCAGCACCAGCACACCAGGTTCTAGTCCCAGTCGGGGAGCCAGATCTGTCCCGGATGCCCCTCTTCCAGGCCAGCTCTCTGCTATGGCCCGGGAGTGCAGTGGAGGATGGCCCAAGTGCTTGGGCCCTGCACCCGCATGGGAGACCAGGAGAAGCACCTGGCTCCTGCCATCAGATCAGTGCGGTGTGCCGGCTGCAGAGCACCAGCCATGGCAGCCATTAGAGGGTGAACCAACGGCAAATGAAGACCTTTCTCTCTGTATCTCTCTTTCACTGTCCACTCTGCCTGTCTAAGAAAAAAAAAAAAGAATTAAGAGAGCTGGACAATCATTGATAGCTAGATTCAAATCACTGCTCTACCATTTGTCAACTCTCTTACCTGGAGAAATCATGTAATCTCTTTAACTCCTCAGTTTTTTCATATATATTATGTAAAATGGGGCTAATAATCATCTTTTTGTTTCATCATTAATAATTATGAAATAAAGTGCTTCAGACATAAACTGACATAGAATGAGAACCCAATAAATCAGATTGCAATTATTATCATTCTGATTTCAATGACCAATATTAAATGTAGTTATTATTATTCTGAGTTGCTTCCACTCACTTACACTTAAACGCAGTTAAATTCCAAAGCCAAAATGCCCTCATTACATTATAATCCTGTTATTTAACCTAAGGGAAATAAAAAAGTGCATACTAGTCTACATCATGAAATCCTAATAATTACATATATTCTCCAGCAGTGTATAAAAAGAACTAAAAAGGTGAAAACTCTGTGCTTAAGTGATTCAAAGACTCATTTTTTACAGTATTAACATTATAACATTTTATTCTATTTTTACTTCAATTGAAAGCAATGTTCAAATATATAGGGATGACAAGGCCGGCGTCACGGCTCACTTGGTTAACCCTCCGCCTGTGGCAACGGCATCCCATATGGGCACCGGGTTCTAGTCCCAGTCGTTCCTCTTCCAGTCCAGCTCTCTGTTTTGGCCCAGGAAGTCAGTGAAGGATGGTCAAGTGTTTGGGCCCCTGTACCCACATAGGAGACCAGGAAGAAGCACCTGGCTCCTGGCTTCAGACTGGCATAGCTACAGCCGTAGCGGCCATTTTGGGGGTGAACCAATGGAAGGAAGACCGTTCTGTCTGTCTCTCTCTCTCTCACTGTCTAACTCTATCTGTCAAATAAAAAATTATATAGATAGATAGCTAGATAGATAGCTAGCTAGCCAGCTAGCTAGATAGATGAAACTCAGGGATAAAATCCTAATCTTTTTTTAAAGATTTTTTTTATATATTTATGTATTCAAAAGTCAGAGTTACACAGAGAGGCAAAGAGAGAGAGAGAGGTCTTCCATCCAATGGTTCACTCCCCAATTGGCAACAATGGCCGAAACTGTGCCGATCTGAAGCAGGAGCCAGGAGCTTCTTCTGGGTCTCCCACGTGGGAGCAGGAGCCCAAGGACTTGAGCCATCTTCTGCTGCTTTCCCAGGCCATAGCAGAGAGCTGGAAGAGAAGAAGAGCAGCTAGGACTAGAACTGGTATCCAAATGGGATGCTGGCGCTTCAGGCCAGGGCATTAACCGCTGTACCACAGCGCCAGCCCCAATCCTGAACCTTTCACAATTAAATGAGTCCAAGACCCCTTCTGCCCTATATTTGTAGAGTGAACACATCCTTCCAAACTTGCAACCCAATGCAACTCATTCACTTAGGAGCTCTTTTCCTTTTGGCAAGTAATCCTCCTATCCCTCATCTATAAAGTAGGAAAAATAATATCTAAGAAAGGTTTAGAGGTGAACTAAATGTGAAAACACAAACATGTATAAGACTTAACACAATCTCAGGACCCATGAGCTCCTTACACAGTATTCAATAAAGCACTGCATAGATATTAATTCTTTTGGTCTTTTTTTAAAAGTTATTTATTTATTTAATTACGTAAGGGAAGGATATCAATCGATCCTATCCACTGGTTCATTCCCCAAGTGCCTGAAATTCTGGGGCTAGGCCCTCAAGCTGGGAGCCAGAAACTCAATTCAGGATTCCCACATGGGTGCCAGAAACTCAATTACTTGAAGCTATCACATGCTGCTTCCCAAGGTCGACATTAGCAAGAAGCTGGAACTGAGAATTAGAGCCTGGACTTGATCCCTACGTACTTCAATGTGGTATGCAGGCATCTTCATTGGTGTCTTAACTACTTGGCCAAATACCCACCCTCTTTAATCCCTCAACAACACTATGTAGAGGTACTATTTCCATGCTTTTTTAAAATTTTATTTAAAGTATACAAGTTTCATGTATTTCATATATAAAGATTTAGAAACAATAGTGATACTTCCCACCATATCCTCCCTCCTGCCCACACTTCAACAATTCTTCCTCATCCCCCTCCCATTCCCACTCTTAATTTTTACAAAGATTGACTTACAATATACTTAATGATCATAAGGCTAACCCTACACTAAATAAACAGTTCAACAGAGTATGCAGAAGATAAAAAAAAAAAAGAACACTGTTCTCAACAGAAGAGACAAGGACTATAAACAATCATCAAATCTAGTGCTCTTGGGCCAGCACTGCGGCTCACTTGGCTAATCCTCTGCCTGTGGCACCGGCACCCCGGGGTTCTAGTCCCGATTGGGGCACCAGATTCTGTCCCGTTTGCTCCTCTTCCAGTCCAACTCTCTGCTGTGGCCTGGGAGGGCAGCGGAAGATGGCCCAAGTGCTTGGGCCCTGAACCCGCATGGGAGACCAGGAGGAAGCACCTGGCTCCCGGCTTCGGATTAGCACAGGGTGCCGTTGGCAACGTACTGGCCGTAGCGGCCACTTGGGGGGGGTGAACCAATGGAAAAAGGAAGACCTTTCTCTCTGTCTCTCTATCTCTCACTGATCTCTCACTGTCTAAGTCTGCCTGTCAAAAAAAAAATTAAAAATAAAATTAAAAAATCGAATGCTATTTTAAGAGATGAGAAGCCATCTGTTTACCATAATTCTGATTATCTCACTGGCCAACAGACCACATTAAGAAAGATGAGAACCAATCACTCCAGGAGGTTCAGCAAGGAATACAGACTTTAATGCCAGGATACTCATTGCCATGTAACAAACTAACTTCTCTCCTATTAAGCCAGAAAGTAGCATTGACAAAATTGAGAAAAATTATCAAATAGTCTTCTGTAGTTTTGTGTAGCTCAGGAAGTAACTATATCCCTTAAACATGTCCAATTATCCCTTGGCTTTGCCTTGCCTTCTCCACTGACTGGATGACCTATTTGCCTAAGTCCTGGAGCTCTGATTCCCACAGAAAAGACATCACACCACAGGAGCAGGACAGAACCATTCAGTTCTAAAGGAAATGTGATGCAATCTCTAAAGTTGAATGGCAGGCTAGTTTACTAAGACATTAATTGGGTTTTAATTTTTTATTTATTTTTTTTAATTAATAGTCCAAAAGACTGAAACCATTTTGCAATTGGTATTCGCTATTTTGCCTTCTCATATCAACACTCCCTTCTGAAATGACAAACCAACCTTCTGTACTCCCTCAACACCAAGGTGCCAAGCTTGCACTGTTTTAGCAGACGTGGCCTGAAAAGAGAGAATATCCCTTTGTTTTTTCAAAACTTTGTGCCACGGAGACAGAAAAGAAGCCACTGCATTTGTTGTGAGAGGGAGGGATAAAGTTGAGGATGGATGTGGCATAAGCAGCAAAAGAAGTGGAAAGTTTGCTCAAGTTTAAGAAGGGTTGGTCTGTGAGAGCTACAGATAAAGGCATTCACAAATTTCCTCCTTGAAAAGTAACAGGAAAGAGGTTGTCTCCCTGGGAAGATAAAACAAAGTAGCCACATTGTGTTCTACTCAGAACACCTGATCCTACTGCATGCATCCTTACACTCTGGGTGACATAGTAACCCCACTGCCATCAGATCCCAAGGGATTGGCTAGGGTTGGACGGTTAGAGTGGGTATATTAGGAAGCCCAAGAAAGAGGCTTTGGGGACCAGTGCTGCGGCTCACTAGGCTAATTCTTTGCCTTGTGGCGCCAGCACACCAGGTTCTAGTCCCAGTCGGGGAGCCAGATTCTGTCCCGGTTGCCCTTCTTCCAGGCCAGCTCTCTGCTATGGCCCGGGAGTGCAGTGGAGGATAGCCCAAGTGCTTGGACCCCTGCATCCCATGGGAGACCAGGAGAAGCACCTGGCTCCTGCCATCAGATCAGCACAGTGCGCCGGCTGCAGAGCACCAGCCGTGGCGGCCATTGGAGGGTGAACCAACGGCAAAGGAAGACCTTTCTCTCTGTATCTCTCTCTCACACTGTCCACTCTGCCTGTCAAAAATAAAAAAGAGGCTTTGGAAAGGTAAGGAGGGCTTTTTTGCTAATGAATGAGAATTATGGAGCCTGAAAACATCCTACAGCATATAGGACAGTCCTATACCACGAAAGTTTCCCTCCCAAAATGCCAGTACACATCTGTTAAGAGAAACTGGTAGATAATGAGCATCAACAAGGAAGTTGATTTGGACTAAAAGATCCAGATGAATCCACTGAGTACTTTGTTTAGGGTATCAAATGCAGGATGTAGGTCCTACAACATTTTGAGAGAGGGAGCCCCATTAAAACTGAAGTAATTTAATTATCTTCAAAGCAGTGATATAGGGGCTCAGAACTGGATTTAGGTTGATTTAAAAGAAATATGTAATGAGACACTTCTTATACACTGGAGCTTGCTGAGAAGATGAATACACCCTACAGAAATTTCAGTTTAAGAGTATGGTGCTATGGCACAGTCATTTGGTGCAACAGTTAAGATGCTGCTTGGCATGCCCACATACCATATCAGAGTGCCTGAGTTCAAGTCTTAATTCTAATCCCAATTCCAGATTCCTACAGATGTGCATTCTTGGGGGCAGCAGGTATGGCCAAGCTGCTGGATCCTTGTTACCCACATGGGATACCTGGCTCAAGCTCCTGGCTCCTGGCTTCAGCCTGGTCCAGGTCTGAATGTTGCAGGCATTTAGGAAGTAAGGCAGAAGTGGAGAAATTCTCTCTCTCTCTCTCTCTCTCTCTCTCTCTCTCTCTCTCTCTCTGCTTGTGTGTGTTTGTGTAGCTCTACTTTTCAAATAAATAAATGTATTTTTTTAAATTTAAGTGTATAGTGCCAGGAGCTTTCTGAAAGCATGCTGAGCTCTTGCCCTGTCTCCTATGCACTTGTAAAAATGTACAGGCATTTTGTACAGAAATGGTTATCAAAGATGGATTCCCAGATTCCACCTGTGTCCCAGTGCAATGAAGAGACCACACCATCCTTCTGTCTCCAAAAGAATATGCCATATTTCTTTATTTATAATTTTTATGTGTAAGAATGTCAGTAGTTAATATGTTCTTCAAGTTTATTTTCAAGCTACTTTATTTATAATCAATAAAATCTGCTTAAGCATCTGTATACACATATATCCCACCTAACGATTGTTACATTTCACAAAATTGTCAAGAAAGGACATTTGCAGTGTGACATAAAGTAACATAAATTATTGACTTCCTTGAGAAATGTCCACAAATCAATTCAAAGACTAAGTAAGCAGATACATGTATTTTCTAAATAATAAAATTATGACTTGAAGAATTTTCAATTCTCATATAAAAACAGATTTGAAGGAAAGAATAAAAACATCACCTATTAGCACCTTTCTCTAAAAAAATGAAAAGCCTATCATATGATAAAAATTAATCTTCATAACTCTCTACTAGAAAGAGAAAAGGGGCAACATGATCCTTTTTCTGTATGGGAGAAGCAAGCTTAAAGAGTTCAGATTTCTAGCCTAAGGACAGCAATCAGTGGCATGAGGTCAAAATTCTACATGGAAATTAGAACACTAAGAGCCATACTCAGTAGTATCATACCTTTTGAAAAGATATGTCATTAAACACTTGCATCCAAATCACTATGCTTTACGTATTCATTTCATGTAAACCTGACTACAAGGACAGACATTCAGCTTAGTCGTTAAGATATTCTAATTCCACATTTGAAGTCCTGGGTTCAACTCCCACCTTCAGCTCCTGATTCCAGTTTTGTACTAATGCAGACCCTGGGAGGCAACAAAGTTGACTTAAGTAGTTGGGTTCCTGCCACTGTGTACAGGACCTGGATTAAATTCCAGGATCCTGGCTTTGGCTATAGCCACCCCAGTCATTGTAGGCATTTCATGAGTGAACCATCAGAGGGGAACTCTCTTTGTGTTTCTTTCTCTACTTCAGAAATAAAGTTTTAAATACTACTGATAGAGTCAGTATTACGACACAGTGTGTTAAGCAGCTACCTGTGATACTCACATCCCATCTAAGTACCAGTTAGAGTCCTGGTTGACCCACTTCCTATCCAGCTCAATGCTAATGCTCCTGGAAAATCAGCGGAAAATAGCCCAAGTGCTTGGGCCCCTGCTACCCACATGGGAGACTGAGATGAAATTCAAGTCTCCTAGCTTCAGTGTGGCTCACCTCTGGCCATTGCAGCTACCTGGGGAGTAAACCAGTGGATGGAAGATCAATCTTTTTCTGTCACTTCCTCTCTCTCAGTAACTCCTTTTCCAATAAATGAATAAGCATTTAATAAATAAATAAAAATAAAATACTTCTGAGTTATCTTATGTAACAGCATCTTTTTAAAATCTTACTACAATTCTGAAAGTAGGAGATAATTTCCCCATTTTTTTTTTTATTTTACAGTTGAAGAAACTGAGAGAAGTGACATTAAGTGACTTATGAAAGATCATCCAAGCAATAACTGCTGACAGAATTTCACCCAGTACTGGCTATGAACTCCAATGATAAGCTCCAAGGCTCATGATTCAAGCCCATGAATCCTTCTTCTTTCTTCTCCTCTCATACAGTGGAAAGATTTCATGTACTTTGAAATTAGTATGGATTATTCCTAAAGCCATCAGAGATTCTGGCAGTACCAAATTAAAATATGAACTAATAGGACTATTCTCAGTTTCTCTGAACAGTACAGGTACTGTACCCAGTCATTACCCAGTCATTAACACTGATTATATCTTATTTTAATTACTTGTCTAACATGTCTTCCATGCCAGACTACAAAGTGCTTCAGGACAGTACAAGTATCCATTTTTATTTACTACAGTCTTGGCAATTAGCACAGTGCCAAGTAGGAGGATCTCAATAAATCTTTGTTGAATAGTGACCAAGGCATCTAGAACAGTCATGTGAGCATGGAAGCATGACGCAGTGATGACATATAGTAGTAAGTTCATTATCAACTCATGCTTCATGATTGATTTGTAGAGAACATGTGATCCAAGAAAACAAAATGAGTATAGAGTTTAATAGCAACTAAAACCCCACCTAATTACGAAGCTTTGCAAGACTCTTTACAGAACTAGTAGCTTCTCTTTATTCTTCCATATGGAAATAGTCACTTCTCAAATCCTACGTTTTATTCAGTTTTTCTGCCGACATATTATCACGTTATATATTCATATTTATGTTTTATCTTTCCCAATAGATTATATGTGGCAAAGCAAATGCCACATATTATTCACTTTTTTCATATCAAGTAACATAATTTTTCTACATAGCAGGTATTTTGTAACTATAAGTAAGTGAATAAATGAATGAATAAAAGGTTAAGTGCATTTTTGGTCAGTTGTTGTTCTGTCTTAAACCTGGCCTAATGAAAATGCCATTTAAATACCACCTGAATCCTAATTCAATTTTTCTTCATAAACTAGACTCATCATATGAAAAGGGAGATGAATGACAGCTTATCTTTCATGTCACTACTATTTAATATAGTATAAAAAATTTGGAAAATTTCAAACATGGGAAACACAATTACCCCTATTTTTTATCTAGTACCTTAGACTTCATTCAGAACTCACCTCCCCAACATGTCCACAGGGGAATTTCCCTGAGACCTATCAACAAACCAAATCTCTCCACATAAAAATATTACAGCATCATTAATCTTCATGCTCTGAAAGACATATAATATTCATGATTTCTTTCTGCTATGATTTAATTAATAGCTATCCGCCACTTCTCCCTTATGCATTCAGTGCAAATTAGAGAAGAATTGTAATCTGTCTTATGAGATCTTACAAAACAGAGACATGTTTTCATTACTTTACTATGTAATACTATCACATGGGTTTCAGCAGTGAAATATTTTCCAAAGATGATGGATACAAGGTAGGTGATCTCATAGCTTCAAAAATCTGATGAAGTTTTCAAAGCATTCATTACATCAATGTCTATGCATTCAAAATATTCTTTTTATATATTCTCTTTTATAACAGCTCTTTGCTGTTTAATATAAATACATTTTTCCTTAATGAACTGTTCCATTTTATTCTCCTTTAAGCCATTATTAGACATAAGACATTGTGGCACAGCAGGTTAAACAACCATTTGCACTCACAACACCAGCATCCTGCATCAGAGAGCTATCTGGAGTCCCAGATGCTCCACTTCAGATCCAGCTTCCTGATAATGGACATGGCAAAGCAGCAGATGATTGCCCAGGTACCTCAGGATTGCTACCCACATAGGAAACAGATTTCCTGACTTCTGGCTTTGGCCTGACCCAGCTCTGGCTGTTGCAGCATTTGAGAAGTGACCCAGAGATGGAAGATATTTATCTATCACTATCCCTATCTCTCTCACTCTTGCTCTCTCTCTCTCAACCTGTCATTCTACTTTTTAAATTAATAAATGTGCAAATAAATATTAAAAAAACACTGAAGACATTAGAGTTAGCACTGTAATTATGAGTTAAAGATAAGAGCTTTAACCATACAGCCTTCCATTTGCTCCTTTTTGAACATTTTGGAAGCATTCCCTTTCAAGAAAGTAAGAACCTCTGACTAGTGACCTATGACCTCTTTCTATCCAATAAAATGGGATAGAAGTACCAAAGTCTTGAGACTGCTATTCTTTCAAGGAACCTTGTTAGGTGGAACTAAATTCACTTCCATTTAAAAACAGTTCTTTACCCTTTGACGCACATGCATAAATGTATGAAAAGTAAGCCTTTGAGATAAAATTCTACTCTTGACAATGTAATTCTGAAAGTAAATAGATTATGAAATATTTTGAAAGCTTAGTCTATCAGAAAAGCCACATGTCCATGAAATTCTAGATAGATAAGCTACACATGTATGTATTAAAATAAGTATACTAAAAAGCAGTGACTATATTTCTCAAATATTATAATTTCTTTTTACACTGATGGAGGAAATCAAAGAAGAAAAAATAGAAATACTTTCATATTAATGGATTAGAAAAATTAATATTGATAAAATATCCCCACTACCTAAAGCAATTTACAGATTCAATGTAATCCCTATCAAAATACCAATAATAGCATGCCTCACAGAAAAGGAAAAAATCCTTAAAATTCATATATAAGCACAAAAGAACTCAAACAGCCAAAGCAATCTTGTGCAAAAAGAACAAAGCTATAGGCATCAAGATATCTGATCTGAAGATGTACTACAAAGCTATATTAATCAAGACAGCATGGTACTGGAATAAAACCTGACACAAAGACCAACAGAACAGAAAAGAGAATTCACAAATAAATCCACAAAATTGATTCTCAACAAAAGTAGCAAAAAATGTACATTGAAGAAAATATTGCTTCTTCAAAAAGTGGTGCTGGGAAAACTAAATTCCACATGCAGACGAATGAAACCAGATCACAATCTCTCACTGTATCCAAAAATCAGCTCAAAATGGCTCAAAGCCCAAATGTAGAAACTTTTTCTTCTACTAGAAGAAAACAAGAAAAATACTTCAAGACATCAATATAGGCAATGATTTTTTTGGTTGAAACCCCAAATGCACAGGCATCAAAAAGCAAAATAGGTAAATGGGATAATATCAAACTAAGAAGCTTCTGAAGCAAAAAAATTAATAGTAAAGACAACTAATAGGATTAACTAATGAGATTATAATTACAAATGTTTGTTCAACAAAGAATCAGTATCCATAATATATAAGGAACTAAAAAACTTCAACAAAAAAATCAGTTAATCTTATTAAAATTAACAAATGAAATTTTTCAAAGGAAGATACACAAATGACCAACAAGTATACAAAAATAGGCTCAATGTCACTAGTCATCAGATAAATACAAACTGAAACTACAATGGATATCATTTTACCCCATGCTATCATCAACAAAGCAAAAAACAGCAAATGCTAGCAAGGATGTGATTAAAAAAAGAGAACTTTTATTGTAATTGGGAATGTAATTTAATTCAGCCACTATGGAGAACAATATGGAGGTTCTTCAAAAACTAAAATCATAACTACCACATGATACAGCATTCTACTTCTGGGTACATAGCCAAAGAAAATGAAATCAGTTTATCAAAGAGATACCTGCTCTCTCATATTTATTGAGGAATTATTCACAATAACCAAGATATAGAATCAACTGAGGTGTCCATCAGCAAATGAATGGATAAGCAAAATAAAAATGTGATTTATATACACAATGGAATATTATTCAGTAAAAAAAGGAATGATATATTGTCATATGTGGCAAAATGAATGAGACCAGGGGGCATTATGTTAAATAAACCAGGCACAGAAAGCAAATACAACATGTTGACACTCATATCTTAAAGCTAAAACAGATAATCTCAAAGAGCAGAGATTACTTACTATAGGATAGGAAGGGTAAGAGGTATAGAGAGTTTGAATAATGGGCAACAAAATATAATTAGATGGGAAGAATAAGTTCCAATGGTCTATAGTGCAGGATGCCTATAATCTACAGAAATATATTATATATTTTTTGAAGAACTAGAAGAGAGGAGTTTGAAGGCTCCGAACACTAAGAAATGATAACATAGAAGTACAGGAAGAAGAAAATACTAATGCTCAGATTTCATCATTACCATTATATGCATGTATGGAATTATCATAATGTATTGCATTTCTGAAATAAAGTATCAATTTAAAAAAATTAAGAAGTAAATAGAATTGTAGGTATTTTTGAAAAATAAAAATAGTATTTTAAATAAGAATTCATATATCTTAATTATCACACTCAAGAAATTTCTAGTTAGACATATACATATACATTGTTTGATGAAAGGAATCACCTTTATTCCAGATCTGTGTCTTCAGCACTTGTCACAGTGTATTATATATATATATATATATATATATAATATATATTATATTATATATAATATATATGTATAATATATATGTATTATAATATATATAATATAAATAATAAATAATTATAAATTATAAATAAATAATTATAAATTATAAATAATAATATATAAATGTTAAGGCATTGATTCAAAATCATGGCTAAAAAGAAAAACTAGAAAAGCACTTGGAGGTTTAAGGATGATGAATAATCCATCTTGAAAGATGTATTGTAAATTTTCACATAGCAAATAATTTACTCCCAAAAAAAAGCAAAGAACATAAAACTCTTAAAATATCAGAAAGTTTAATGAGAAAGCTAAGTAAAATTATAAAAGAGTAGGAAGAAATAAAATGAATTGAAAATAATACATTACATAATTAACAGAAAATAATAAACAATGAAGAATATGGTAGAGTCCCAATTGTGGATAATATGAGGCAAACACAAGCCAATATAGAACCTGGATAGAAGTCCCATGCAGTTATTTGATTCTGGCAAGCAAATATTTAGCAGGTGTATAGCGAAAAAACAACACAATATAAAGTTTCTGGCTGGTAGTTGGCAATTTTGTTGGTCTGAACTCGATACAGCTCAAAACCTAAGAATAAGTGATGTGCAGAAAGTGATCCAGGAGTAAACTTCTATTCCAGCTCCAAGAGCAGAAAAGGGAAATCCTAAAAGCTCAAAGACTGAGAAAAATGCTCCCAGGCTTGTTTTAGCTCTTTTTGGTTTGTTTGTTTAGCTAACAGGCAATTCACTGGAGGGGTAGGTGAGGAAGGCAGTAAGATTAGCCAGCAACAGCAAAGTACGAGCCAAAATTCTAAGGAAGAGGAATGTTTCATGTTTGATGAAACTCAATGATGTGGGACCAAACCGCTTGCTTTTATTTTCTCTTTCTTAATTAGCCCCCCTACCACTACTCCCAAAGGCAGGGAAATTGGAGAAGTAGAAAGTTTCTGTCCTGAGGACCATACAGAAAAACTTGATAAACCATAAACAACCACGGAGGTAGTATAAAGGGAAGACGTTTGGAAAGTAACACCATAAGATTATTTGTGAACTCCTGGGTTTACTCTCTACCTATACATGTATGAATCTGACCTTCATTAGCATATCAAAGATTTTCAAAATGCAGCAAATCAAGACCTCAGTCTGGCTCACAGAATGCCCACTGAGTGTCCACATGTAGGACAGATTTAAATTCTTGACAAATACTGAAACTGTACTGACATTTGAGCCAGAGCCAAGAAAGGCAGTGTGAACTTATAGCCTGAACTTACCAGTTACATATCTGCTAAGAAAAAAAAATTTCTGTAGGCTTTAACAAAACCCATATATAGAGTTTAACAAGATCCACATACTCACAACATTATATTCAAAATATCCATGATACAATCCAAAATTAGTTCATGTACAGAGTCACAAAAATCTCAGTGCACACAGACATCCAACATACACCAAAAATGAAATGACACATATGTTAGGATTGTCTTATGAGGTTTCCAAAGTAGCTATTATTTTTAAATGCTCAAATAATAATAAACACCCTCGAAACAAATATTAAAATAGAGGTTATTGGGACCAGTATTGTGGCCCAGAGAGTTGAGTTGCCTCAAGTGACACCAGCATCCTGCATGAGCGCCAGCTCAAATCTCAGCTATTCCACTTTCAATCAGTTCCCTGCTAAAGCACCTGGTAAGCAGTGGAGGATAGGTCAAGAGCTTGAGCCCCTGAATTCCATGTGAGAGACCTGGGTGAAGTTGCAGACTCCCAGCTTCCATCTGGCCCAGTCCCAGCCACTGCAGCCATGTGCAGAGTGAACTAGCAGATGCAAAAACTATCTGTGTCTCTCCCTCTCTCTTTAACTCTGCCTTTCAAATTAACAAATAAATCTTTAATTAAAAAGAGAGGTTATATGCTAGAATGTTTTAAAAATCAAATGGAAATTTTAAAACTGAAAAATATAATAATCAAAAACTCAATGATGGGCTCAGTAGCATTATACAGATACCAGATAAAACAATCAGTGACCTGAATGTAGACCAACAGAAATTATCCAATCTGAACAATCGATTAAAAGAAGAAAAAGAATAACAGGAATCTGCGTGACAATAGTAAAATGTATAATATTTGTAACATATGACACAGAAAATAAAAGGTTTTAATACTGAAAATTCCCCAAGTTTAGTAAAAGACATGAACATAGGTTGAGGAATGTGACTGAACCACAAATAGGATGAATTCAAAGAAATCCACACTCAGATACATCATAATAAAACAGCTGAAAATTGAAGATAAAGGGAAAAAGCATGAAAGCAGTGCTTTACCTTTAAGCAGTTTGCTTTTACCAAACAGTGCATTACCTTTAAGGGAGAAATAATTCAAATGGTTGTGGATTTCTTATTAGAAACCATGGGAACCAAAATGCATTGGCACATTTTTATTGTACAAAAAAATTACATAATCCAGAGTTCTATATCTGGTGAAAATATACTTCTAAAATTAAGATGAAAAAGAAAGACATTGTGAAATGAATGGAAACAGAATTTATGGCCAGTAGACGTGTGTTAAAGGAATAGCTAAAGGAAGTTTTCCAGACAGAAGGAAAATAACAGAAAGAGACTTCAATAGAGTAGGATTCAAATGCTTTTTTAAAGGGATTATGTTGGGGCTGGTGTTGCAGCATAGTAGGTAAAACTGCCACCTGCAATTCCGTACATCCCATAGGGGAACCAGTCTGTATCCCAGATTCTCTAACTCTGATCCCGCTCCCTGCTAATAGCCTGGGAAAACCAGAAGATGGCCCGATTACTTTGGTCCCTGCTACCCACGTGGGAGACCTGGATGAAGCTCCTAGCTCAGGGTTTTGGCCTGGCCAAGCCCCGACCATTGCAGTCATCTAATGTGAACCAGCAGATGGAAAATATTTCTCTTTCTCTCTCTCTCTCTCTCTCTCTCTCTCTCTCTCTCTCTCTCTTTCTCTCTCTCTTTCTGTAACTCTGACTTCCAAATTAAGTGATTATGTCAGTATGTCTTCAAATGAAAAGATGTGTAAGATATATTTATTGAAACTACAAGCAGAATTGTATTAATATTATATTCACAAATGGTTAAATAACCAGTAGGCAATTATGTAAATAGCTAGAAAAATAGGTCAATTATATATATATATATATATATATATATACACACACACATAAAATTTACTGAAAGACATAAAAATGTATTAATAAAGATTCACTGAAAATGAAATTGAAAGGATAATTTTTACTTTCCCTTTACAAAGTTTTTTGTCATTTAAACTTTTTATCTCTAGAATGTATCAACTGTATAATTTTTAAAAGAATTAATATTTTATATTAGCAATTTGAAATTTTCAAGAGATACCCATATATGTGGTTCTCTGTTTCTATTTCATGTTCAATCTGTGTCATAGTACACATTCCCCCATCTGGCCTGGGAACTCTATGACACACTGTATCCTCAACACTCACTGTTTTTCTCTTCAACTATGTTCTACTGATTTAATCATTCAGTCGCAAATATGCACTGATTATCCATTGTCATGGCATTAAATTCTGAATTCATAATTTCTATCCCCATGGAACTAACACTCCCTGAAAGGATTATGAGGTATTATAATGAGCATATCTTACTATAAATATAAGAACAGACCATCATTTTAAGTCAATAACTGTTGAGGTAAAAATTAAAGAATTAAAGACTAAAAGAAAGGTTGAAGAAATTCCTTTTTAGATAAGGTTGCAATAGACAAACTCTCAAAAGAGAAATAGTTGTGTTGATAAGAACATGAAAAACAAAAAATCAGCTCACTAACAGTGAGAGAAGAACATTCCGTGTATGAAAAAAGATCATGCAAATATCCTGAAGTGGAAAAAAAGTCCATAATTCCAAAGTCTTAACATAAATATAAATTGTAATAATCTTATTTCTCTTCATAAAATCAAAAGCCCATGTAAAACTATCCAAGTGAAAGGACTTGCCTAATTTGGCAACCTAGGGAAAAAAAAAATCTATACACATCCAAAAAAAATGACTGTACCTTCCTATTCTTCCTTAGTCCTTAAAAAAACTTACTGATAAAACACCATGCTTCCATTGTCCCATAAAAGTACACCACTAACATCAGCCGGAGTTCCCATCAATACTCATAACCTTTCCTTACCCATGACAGTACCTAATTCCATCTCTAAACTCAGAACACAGCTTTCTAACTGTGTCTTCCTGGTGTGTCACCCACCTCTTTTAAGCTTGAAATTTTAGGACCTCCCTGGAAATGACTTAGCTTTATACATTACAGTATTCATACTCATTTAGATTGTGGCCACCCCAACCAACCCAGATTGGATGAAAAGGGACAGGGAGTTCCAGGTTGAAGGGGATACAGTAGCCACACTCAGATTCCTAACAGTTTTGCACCATGGTCTCCTTCACGAAAACCCAAACTCAGGCCAGATGAAATTGCTCTCTATTCCCCACCATAAACTTGCTCATATGACTCATTCAGCTCAGGATTCCATATGCAAAGATATAAGTGAGTGCAATCAGCTTGGAATAATAGAATGGAAGAATTTAAGAAAACTAGAAAAACTTTTCTACGTAATGAAATCAAATTCATATTAAAAAAAAAAAAAAAGACCCAAGGCTACTGATACGAGACCCATATACAGGTTAAATTCACTTCATAGACCATAGACCAGTTTGTGATATCCGTAAGTCAATATATCTAGATTTTACCTTTTAAATCTTTTAAGAATTCTTCTTCCATAAAATTTGTGCTAGTCCCTTTAATTTGGATTAATATTTTGCCTATGGCTACACTTGGTAGAAAGAAAAAGAAAATAGAGCCAGAAGACTTGGGTTAAATGATGCTCATCTAAGATCTAAGGCCATTAAAATCTGCAAACTTCAATTACCTCATCTGTAAAATGAGAATATCACCTCCCTCATAGGTTGATTTTGAAGAAACACAGAGTTAATGTGCGAATGTTAATTCAAACTGGTGTGTTGATTTTCCTAATATTCATATCTGAAATAGCTCTCACTAAAGAGCTAGATTAATATTCCCTTTTTCCTCAAACTTATGAGAACTTGCCCAGCAAAGCCTGAAAAACTTTGTTAACATTTTGCCTTGCAGGCTTAGGTAACAATATTTCATACTCCTAAGAAAGTGTCATTTAACTTGGTAGCTTCATTAATTACTTTAAGTATTTGTTCAGGAGCCGGCACCATGGTGCAGGTTAATCCTCTGCCTGCAGTGCTGGCATCCCATATGGGCACCGGTTCTAGTCCCCGCTGATCTTCTTCCAATCCTGCTCTCTGCTGTGGCCTGGGAAAGCAGTAGAAGGTAGCCCTGGTACTTGGGCCCCTGCACCAACATGGGAGACCCAGAAGAAGCTCCTGGCTCCTGGCTTCGGATAGGTGCAGCTCCAGCCTTGCAGCCATTTGGGGAGTGAACCAATGGAAGGAAGACCTTTCTCTCCGTCTCTCTCTCTCACTGTCTGTAACTCTACCTCTCAAATGAATAAATAAAATCTTTTTTAAAAAAAAGTATTTGATCAGTGCTCAGAAGAAAAAAAAGATTAAGCAGAATTTTTAAAATAAATATAACAGGGATCCTAGGAATAAATGCCAAGATAAACTGCAGATACAGAAAGAAAAAAATGTTAGGGATTTTGTACCTAACTCTGTGAGGTCCTGATGATATTTAATTCAACTCACATACACGTTTATATGTGGAGAATATTTGAAATATTCTCACAGTTTTCTATTACTCCTATCTTATGCTGCATTCCTTCTTGCAGTGTATACAATCCCTCACTGAAAATTCATGTGTCAAAATTAGTATTCAAATAATGAGAGCATTATATTAATTTAGTGTCATAGTTTAAAATCTCATAATGCCACTCATGAATAAAAGCTAGTTTTTTGATATTTCTAATGCATCTAAATTCTATATAAACCCCATTCTAGTACAGCTAACTGGAAATCAGAGGATTAAATACCTATTATCTCTGGAATCCATTAACCTCTTCACACAAAGAAAAAGAAGAGAAGAAAACCATTTCTTTAAATCACATATTTTAGGAGTTGGTACCATCATAGTATTACTCTTCAAGCTTTACTGGCAATAATTTTCACACATGAATTTCCCAAAATTTATTAGTAATAATTACTATTCTGATATACAATTATACCACATATGATTTTATATACAGTAAGAAATCTTAATTTTTGGAGTTAGTTCTTGCAATCCAATAATCCTCTGTCTATATATATTTGTGCTATCATTGCTTTTATTAATTTCATCAATATGGATCTGAGATAGTAAATTCATTAAAGGCAATATTTCTAGGTTATTTGTATTAAACTATTTGAGCCAGAATGTACATGATCTTCAATTATATTTATTCCTGTGGATTAGATAAATATTACCTTTTCTTGTAAACAAACATTCTTCATGGAATAATATTCTGTTCCTTAAAAAGAATTCTCTGTAATCTTTGGGATTTCTTTTCAAGGTCTATAATGAGAATACTATAAAAAGTTCATGGAGTAGCCAGTTTTGTGGTGTAGAGGGTAAAGCCACTACTGTGATGGCAGCATCCCATATGGGCACTGAATGGAATCCCAGCCACTCCACTTCTAATCCAGTTCCCTACTAATGGCTGGGGGAAAAAACAGCATAAGATGACTCAAGTATTTGGGCCACTGCCAACCACATGGGAGATCCAAAGTTCCTGGATCGTGGTTTTGGACTGGTGCAGCACATACCATTGAGGCCATCTAGGGAAGTGAACCATCTGATAAGAAAGAAGATCTCTTTTTCTCTGTCTCTCCTTCAAATTCTAAATCGCAAATAAATAAGTTTTTTTAAAAATTCATGGAAAAATGGAATTAATTTACTTGGGTAGAAATAATTTAAATTCACATATTTTTTATAATATGTATTTCCCACAAACTTTTTTGAAAGATTCATTTTTATTTATTTGAAAGGTAGAGTGTTAGAGAATGAGAAACAGAAAGAGATCTTCCATCCACCAGTTTATTTCCCAAATGCCTGAAATAATCAAGGTTGGACCAATATGAAGCCAGGAGCCAGGAACTCCACCTGGGTCTCCCATATGAGTATCAGGGACTCAAGTACTTGAGCCATCACCTACTGACTCCCATTAGCAGGAAACAGAGAAGCAGAGCAACCAGGACAAATAATTCCTTTGCAAACATTAAATGATAAGTAAAGTGCCTAAAAGAAAAAGGTGCTTAAGAGTATCTAAGACACAGCTTTTAAATCATTAAAATCAGATTAATGGGGCCAGCGCCACAGATCACTAGGCTAATCCTCTGCCTGCGGTGCCAGTACCCCAGTTCTAGTCCTGGTTGGGGCTCCAGGTTCTGTCCTGGTTGCTCCTCTTCCAGTCCAGCTTTCTGCTGTGGCCCAGGAAGGCAGTGGAGGATGGCCCAAGTGCTTGGGCCCTGCACCCTCATGGGAGACCAGGAGAAAGCACTTAGCTCCTGGCTTCAGATCAGCGCAGCACGCCAAACGTAGCAGCCATTTGAGGGGGTGAACCAATGGAAGGAAGACCTTTGTCTCTCTCTCTCACTAACTCTGCCTATCAAAAAAAATCAGATTAATGGAACACTAATATGGAATGAAAGAATGAAAAATGAAAGGAGAGGATACTTTTGAAGAATAGCTCCCCTTCCATGATTAAGCATTCTGTCTTCCACTTGTTTCTGTTTCTGGCAGAGTAAGGAGACTGACTGGGAGATACTCGAAGAGGCAGACTGAAAAGAGAAGCTGCTCCCTCTGCCCAATGAATATGGGAATGTAAAAAAAGGAGTTCACCCAAACAAACAAAAACAATTTTCCATCAAAATTGACTTTTCAGTAAATATCTTTTGAGTCATCTCTTGAGTCTTTGAACTTGTAATTAAAATGGTTATGGCCCTACAAGAGGTACAATAAATTTGCATCATCCTTTAAAAAAATAATCAATGAGTCAACACACGTTAAGCACTAAGGATCTGGGAGAGGTTCCAAGATGGCAGAGTAGGGACCAAGTTTATTGCTCTAGCCCTGAAGATAGTTTTTAAAAGTGGAGATAGTGTAGTCTCAGGGAAGAAATGGAAGAGGAAACTCTACCAAAATTAGAGGGACAGGGTGGACCTATGTGGAGGGCATGGGCGCCCACGATTTGGGACAACAGCCGAGAGCACTGGAAAGTGAGGTGAGACCAGAACCCGGTAGTCCAAGCCACTGGCAAAAAAAGGGCAGTTATACTCGAAACAGCCTCATACTGGTATAAAACAGATGGATAGACCAATGGAACAGAACAGAAACACCAGAAATCAATCAAAACATCTACAGCCAAGTTATATTTGATCAAGGAACTAAAAGCTATTGCTGGAGCACGGACAGTCTATTCAACAAATGGTGCTCGGAAAACTGGATTTCCTCATGCAAAATATGAATCAAGACCCATACCTTATACCTTAAACAAAAATCCATTCAACATGGACTAAAGATCTAAAATCTATGACCTGACACCATCAAACTATTAGAGAACAGCAGAGAAACCCTTCAATATATATAGGCACAGGCAAAGACTTCTTGGAAAATACCCCAGAGGCACAGGCAGTCAAAGCCAGAATAATAATTAGGATTATATCAAGTTGAGAAGTTTCTGTACTGCAAAAGAAACAGTCAGGGAAGTGATGAAGCAACCAACAGAATGGGAGAAATTATTTGCAAACTATGCAATTGATAAAGGATTAATAACCAAAATCTACAAAGAGGTCAAGAAACTCCACAACAAAACAAACCACCCACTTAAGACATGAGCCAAGGATTTAAATACATTTTTCAAAAGAGGAAATCCAAATGGACAACAGACACATGAAAAAATGTTCAGGATCACTAGTCATCAGGGAAATGCAAATCAAAACCACAAGGAGATTTCACCTCACTACAGTTAAAATGGCTTTCAAACAGAAATCAACAACCAACAAATGCTGGTGAGGATGTGTGAAAAAAGGCACACTAATACACTGTTGGTGGGAATGCAAACTGGTAAAGCAACTATGGAAGACAATTTGGAGATACATCAGAAATCTGAACCCTACCATACAACCCAGCCATCCCATTCCTCAGAACTTATCCAAAGGAAATTAAATTGGAAAATAAAAGAGCTATTTGCTCCTCAATGTGTTTTGCAGCTCAATTCAACCTAAATGCCCATTGACTGAAGACGGGATAAAGAAATTACAAGATATGTACTCTATGGAATACTACACAGCAGTAAAAAAAAAATGAAATCTGGTCATTTGCAACAAAATGGAGGAATCTGGAAAACATCACACTAGGTGAAATAAGCCAGTCCCAAAAGGGACAAATATCATAAGTTCTCCCTGATCTGTGACAACTAACTGAGCACCTAAAAGAATACCTGTAGAAGTGAAACTGACACTATGAGAAGCAATGACTTGATCAGCTCTTGTCCTGGCTGTGGAGGAACAGCTTACTATTTTATTCTTTTTCATATTTTCTTTTTCTACTTTATACCAATGGTTGAACTCTTTACTTAACACAGAGTTACTTAGGTGTTTAAATCCCATTGAACATTGATCCCTGTTTTAAAAAAAAGAGTTAGAATAAGAGAGGGAGGAGATGTACAGTTTGGCACACATTCCCTCAGATTTACCCCAAGGGTAAAGCTAGAAACTTGCCTTGGGACTCCAAATCCCATTAAGTTGGCAGGTACCAAATGCCATCTTACTAGTTATAGTGATCAGTTTAAGTTCATAACTGATCATAAAGATAGGATTAAGTGGCAAAGGGATCTAATAAATAATAGAAGTATCTGCTAAAATAATCGGATTAAATAGGAGAGAATGATCCAACATGGGAAGCATGCCACACGGCAGACTCATAGAATGACAAATGCCTTAAATAGCATTCTGGCCTCAGAATCAGCCCTTAAGGCATTCAGATGTGGCTAAAAAAAACCATGAGAGCATTTCAGGCATGGAAAGCCAAGACACTGTGGGAAAAAAAAGACCTACATGTAAGAGCTCTGTGAATGACATCCCAGTGGAAAGAAGGGGCCATCAAGGAAGGAGTTACCTTTCTCTAAAGGGAGAAGAGAACATCCATTTTGATTACAGCCCTGTCTAAATAATGGTGGAGTTTGTGGAATCAAGAGGCATCTATAAGGTCGGCACCACGGCTCAATAGGCTAATCCTCTGCCTGTGGCGCCGGCACCCCGGGTTCTAGTCCCGGTCGGGGTGCCAGATTCTGTCCCGGTTGCTCCTCTTCCATTCCAGCTCTCTGCTATGGCCCGGGAGTGCAGTGGAGGATGGCCCAAGTGCTTGGGCCCTGCACCCGCAAGGGAGACCAGGAGAAACACCTGGCTCCTGGCTACAGATCAGCACGGTGCGCCGGCCGCAGCGTGCCGGCCGCAGCGTGCCAGCCGCAGCGACCACTGCGGGTTGAACCAACTGAGAAAGGAAGACCTTTCTGTCTCTCTCTCTCTCTCACTGTCCACTCTGCCTGTCAAAAATAAAAATAAAGAAAGAAAATCTTTTGTCAAAAAAAAAAAAAAGAGGCATCTATAGCCTTGGCAGCCATGACAAGAGCCTCAGGTGATTACTGACGTCATAAATAAGAGCGTCAATTGTTAAATCAACAAGAAGAGTCATGGTGCACTTGCACCCCATGTAGGACCTCTGTCCTTAATGAGTTGTACTATGAGAATTAACAGTAAGACTAGTCTTCAAACAGTACTTCAGGGACTATCCCTGTGGTGTAGCTGGTAAAACCACTACCTGCAGCGCAAACATCCCATATGGGCGACAGTTTGAGTCCCAGCTGTTCTACTTTTGATCCAGCTCTCTGCAATGGCCTGGGAAAGCAGAAGAAGGTGGCCCATGTCCTTGGGCTCCTGCACCTGTGTGGGAGACCCAGAAGTTCCTGGATCCTGGCTTCGGATAGGGGCAGCTCTGGCCATTGTGATCAATTGGAGAGTGAACCAGCAGATGGAAGACCTCTCTCTCTCTCTCTCTCTCTGCCTCTCCTTCTCTCTCTATGTGTAACTCTGACTTTCAAATAAATAAATGTTAAAAAGTGCTTTATATTTTTTGGTTCTGTGTTGATGCAAACTGCTGAAATCTTTACTTAGTACCGAGTTGATCTTCTGTACTTAAGATAATTAAAAATGAATCTTACTGAAGAATGGGATGAGAGAGGGAGTAAGAGGTGAGATGATTCTAGGGTGAGAGGGCATGTATGTGGGGAAAGAACCACTATAACCCAAAAGTTGCACCTGTGAATTTTATATTTATTAAATAAAAACTTTATATAAAAAAATACTAAGTATCTCATCCCTAGGGTTATTCCTGAAGAAAATTCCATAATAAAGACCCTCCCAACAAGAAAAACCCAGGATCAGATGGCTTCACTGTTGAATTCTAGCAGACATTTAAAAGAGAGCTAATTCTAAACTTCTCAAGTTATTCAAAACATTGAAATAAAGGGAATCCTCCCAAACTCCTTCTGTGAAACCAACATTATCCTAATTCCGTAACCAGAAAAAGAAACAACAGAGAAAGAGAACTAGAGACCAATATCCCTTATAAAATAAATGCAAAATCCTCAACAAAATATTACCTAATCAAATCCAACAACACAACAGAAATAACATTCACCCTAACCAAGTGAGATTTATCCCTGGTATGCAGGGATGCTTCAACATTTACAAATCGACCAATGTGATACATCATATTAACAAACTGAAAAACACAAAATCATATGATTATTTCAATTGATGCACAGAAATAATTTGGTAAAATACAGTATTCTTTCATGATAAAATACCTTAAGCAAACTGGGTATAGAAGGAAAATTTCTCAATACAACAAGGCAATTTATGACAAACCCATATCCAGCATTTTACTGAATAGGGAAAAGTTGGAAGCATTCCCACTAAGATCCAGAAAGAGACAAGGATACCCACTTTCACCACTGCTATTCAATACAATCCTGGGAGTTTTAGCCAGAGCCATTAGGCAAGAAAAAGAAATCAAAGGGAAAGAAATTGGAAAGGAGAAAGTCAAACTATCCCTATTCAGAAGACGTGATTCTATAAATAGGAGATTCACAAGATTCCACTAGGACACTATTGGAACTCACAAAAGTTTGGTGAAGTGGCAGGATATACAATCAACACACAAATATTAATAGCTTTTGCATACACAATGACAGGGTTGAGAAAGAACTTCTAAGATCAATCCCATTCATAATAGCTACAAAAAAAATCAAATACCTTGAAATAAATTTAACTGAAGCAAAGATCTCTATCATGAAAAATTACAAAACATTAAAGAAATAGAAGGCTCAAAAATTGGAAAAATCATCCACATTTGTGGATTGGAAGAATTAATATCATAAAATATCTATATTACTGAAAGCCATTTACAGATTCAATGTGATCTCAATCAAAATACCAAGAACATTCTTCTCAGATCTAGAAAAAAAAAGAAAACTCAAATAGAAACAAAAGAGACCATGAATAGTTAAAGCAACAACAAAACAAAGCTGGAGGCATCACAATATCAGATTTCAATACATAATACAGGAAAGTTATAATCAAAATAGTCCGATATCAGCACAAAAATAGATGTGTGGACCAATGGAACTGAATAGGAAATCCAGGAATAGAAACTCTAGGAATCAATCCATGCATATACAACCAACTAATCTTTGACAAAGGTTCTAAAATCAATCCTTGAAGAAAGGACAGTCCATTCAGCTGCTGAGAAAACTGGATCTCCAATGGCACAAGTATGAAACAAGACCCCTATGTTACACCTTACACAAAAATCAACTCAAAATGGATCAAAGACCTAAATCTATGACTGGATACCATCAAATTTCTAGAGAACATTGGGGAAACTCTGCAAGACATTGGCATGGAAAAGACCCCAGAAGAACAGGCAATCAAGTCTGAAACAGACAAATGGGATTGCATCAAGCTAAGAAGTTTCTACAATGCAAAAGATACACTCAGCAAAGTGAAGAGGCAACCAACAGAATGGAAGAAAATACTTGCAAACTGATAAGCTTGAAAATACTTGAAACTGATAAAGGATTAATATCAGAATCCATAAACAGCTCATGAAACTCAACAACAACAAAGTAAACAATCCCATTAAGAAAAGGGCAATGGACTTGAACAGCCATTTTTCAAGAGAGGAAATTCAAAATGAAAAAAATTCTTTGTATTACTAGACATCAGGGAAATGCAAATCAAAACCACAATGAGGTTTCACTTCACCCCAGATAGAATGGCTTTCATACAGAAATCAACAAACAATAAATGCTGGTGAGGATATGGGGGAAAGGTACCCTAATCTACTGTTGGTGGGAATGTAAAATGGTTCAGCCATTGTGGAAGAAACGTGGAGATACCTCAGAAAACTAAAAACAGACCTACCATATGGTCTAGCCATCCCACTGCTGGGAATTTACACAAAGAAAAAGAAATCGGCATATCAAAAGTTATCTGTACCTCCATGTTCATTGCAGTTCAAATCACAATAGGTAAAATATGGAATCAACCCAGTAGTCCACCAAGTAATGAAATGATAAGAAATTATGGTACATAAACACTATGGAATATTATTCATAAGTAAAAAAATCTGCTTTTAAGTGGATATAATTGGAAATACTTAGTGAAATAATCAATTCTCAAAAAGACATATGCCATTTGCTTTCCCTGATCTGTAGTAACTAACTAAATACTTAAAATGTAATGTATTGCAGTGAAATTGAAATTTTGAGATTCAATGATCATTTACAGCCCTTGTTTCCACTGTTGAGGAACAGTATTTTCTTCTTCATATTATTTGTTGAAGTCATTACTTAGTGTAGGGCTAATCTGATGAGCATAAAGTAAACTGAAAATAGATCTTTGTAAAAATAAAGAGTGGGAATAGGAGAGGGAGGAGGAAGAAGGGATGGAGTGCAGAGAGGAGGGAGGGTTAAGGTGGGTGTTCCTAAATCTGTATATATGAAATATATAAAATCTGTATACCTTAAATAAAATTTTACAGAAAAAAATTTCAGAAGCAAGCTAAAGTTATATACTACTATCTATAAGAAATTAAGAGAAACTAACAAAATATCTCTCCTTTTTTTGGATATTAAAAATTTGCAACCACAAGAAATGTATTTCTCCAGCATTTGGTAGGATAATTAGACCTAATAGTAAGTGAAGGAAAGCAGTAGAAATGAACACTATGCATACAACTGATCGCAATCCTGAGTGATGCCTACCTACAGACAGAAACTGGAAGCAAATATATGAAATGAAAATGATGATGCTGATATCCTTGGATCACAGTTCATTATTTTCTCTTCAACTGTTTTTTCAATGTAACATTATGCTAAAAGCATTAGATTAATGCATTTTGTGTGGAAATAGGAGAAAAAATACAAAAAGAGCTAAACATTCAGTATATTTCAGTAGCCAGATATTTCCATCAACTGCAAAGGGCTTTTCAAACATAAATTAATTAAATGCAGGGCCTAAAATATGCAGTACATATTTAACAGCCTCAGTCTTCACAATTCCAGACAACTAGTAAAGAGACAAACACCTGACAAATGACATTACAAAGGTGAATCAGTCAGCTCCTCAACTCTCTTATCCCATTACTGAACTTGCAGAAAAGAGGAAGGGCATCAGAATATGTAATCCAAAAGCAAACCTTAAAGGAAAAAAAAACCTCAAACCAGGAAAATCATGTCAAAAACACAAACACACAATCCTGGCTCTCCTTTGAAACTGTGTTTCATAATCTTGATTTTCTAGAACACATTGTTCTCCTCAACCTATACTATTTTTAACACACACACACACACATATATGCACATCTCAAGTATATAATTATATTTCCTGTTTACTTAAAAGGATGATGAAGAATTCCCTGCGAACATGATTTTTAAATTAGAGAATAGAAAATCAGAAGATTCTCTTATTCCTATACCTCAGGAAATAAAAGGGAAGTTTTTAAATAATCTTTTAAGATATCGGCACAATACTGAATGTTATCTCTGATTGAATAGTGATGCTAAGACACTAAACAGACAATGATTCAAAAATTAAAAGCCAAAAGTGTTTAACCACTGAAAATGTCTTCTTCTAAAAATGTTAAGTTTAATGAATTTCTGGTACATGCTGAGATTTCTTTGTAATTTTTTAAAACAATATGTAATATTTTGGCAAGATCCCAAGCCTGCTCAGTTTGTAGCAGTAGAGAAAACAAAATATAATAAGTTTGTTGTCTGTGTGTTTTTTTTTTTTTTTGACAGGCAGAGTTAGAGAGACAGAGTGAAAGATCTTCCATTGGTTCACCCCCAAAATGGCCGCTATGGCTGGCGTGCCTCGCCGATCCCAATCCGAAGCTAGGAGCCAGTTGCTTCCTCCTGGTCTCCCATGCGGGTGCAGGGCCCAAGCACCTGGGCCATCCTCCACTGCCTTCCCGGGCCACAGCAGTGAGCTGGACTGGAAGAGGAGTAACCGGGACAGAACCGGCGCCCCGACCCAGAGTGCCGACGGGGCAAGTCAGGATTAGCCTAGTGAGCCACGGTGCCGGCCCGTCTCTGTTTTTTATTACTTTCAGGAACTTGACTTGCACAGGAAAGCAAGATTTGCCTTACCCTGAATCCACAGCTGCATGCCAGAAGGTTAGTAATCAATTTCTTTTATGTAGTCAACCTGTCCAACTCTCCCCTCATCTGACATCACTAGTACTACGTTTGTGCTCAGCAGATATAGGAGGAATAAAAATAATAAGTCAAACAAAGCATTTTTAAAAAAATCAATCCTGGCTCATCTTATAGTGTATTTAACTTCTGTATTTAATGAAAGTAACCAATCAACTTCTTAGCAGATATGGGAGAGGGGGGTGGACCTCCTTTCAAGTAACTAAGAAAAACAGAGTAATTTGGATAAGTCACCAATTAGAACCAGTCACAATAGAATCTTCTGGTAATTTTTAAAGCCGCCACCTTCAGTACCGGCATCTGATTTGGGCAACAGTTCGAGTCCAGGCTGCTCTACTTCTGATCCAGCTCTCTGCTATAGCCTTGAAAAGCAGTATAAGAGGGCCCAAGTCCTTGGGCTCCTGCACCCATGTGGGAGACCCAGGGGAAGCTCCTGGCTCCTGGCTTCGGATCAGCACCGCTCTGCCATTGCGGCCAATTGGGGGGTGAACCAGCAGATGGAAGACCTCTCTCTCTCTCTCTCTGCCTCTCCTTCTTTCTCTGTGTAGCTCTGACTTTCAAATAAATAAATAAAAGCTTTTAAAAATGATTATAATAGAGAAAACAATTAGCATAAAAGACACATTCACTGTCTTGGCATCAGTGTTAGGACTAACTCCGTAACATTTTTACCATGTGATTCTGGACAAGTCATATAACTTCTCTGAGCAACAGCTTCTCCATCTGTAAAATAATAATATCCTCAGGGTCTTCAAACAGTTCATGGAAAATGCATATTCTGAGAAAAGTAGGCATTGATTTTAAATTTTTTGCACCAACATAAACTTGTCTTCTAATCCACTTACTATGAACTTTTTAGCAATCCCCTTGTATGTACTTTTTTTTTTTTTTTGACAGGCAGAGTGGACAGTGAGAGAGAGAGAAAGGTCTTTCTTTGCTGCTGGTTCACCCTCCAATGGCCACCATGGCCGGCGCGCTGCAGCTGGCGCACCGCACTGATCCGATGACAGGAGCCAGGTGCTTCTCCTGGTCTCCCATGGGGTGCAGGGCCCCAGCACTTGGGCCATCCTCCACTGCACTCCCTGGCCACAGCAGAGAGCTGGCCTGGAAGGGGGGCAACCGGGACAGAATCCGGCGCCCCGACCGGGACTAAAACCTGGTGTGCCGGCGCCGCAAGGTGGAGGATTAGCCTATTGAGTTGCATTGCCGGCCTTGTATGTACTTTAGTAACAAGCTTAGTGTGCATTTACTGAGCACCAATGGTGTATGTGCTAAACACTCCATTCTAATTAAGTCATCGTAACAGTGCAAAACATATAGAGAGGTGCTTCAAAAAGTTCAAGAGAAAATGGAATTAAAACACAAGTTGATTTTGGTGTGAGAAAATTTTTGAAATCCATGCATAGTTTGTTTAAAGCATGTATTATCCAGGAACTTTTTTTTTAAGATCCCCTCATGGCACTCATATTTTCCCAGTAATGCAAATTATAACAACTGATTTATAAAAATCCTTTTTCTTATTTAAAAAATATATTTTAGAAATCTTTATGAAACAATGAAAAGCAAAATAAAACTGAAAATTATACTGTACTGAGACAACCACAGTTAAGACTTCTCCCCTGCGAACCTACCCCCCCAAAAAAAATAACCACCTTTCTCTCTCTCTCTCTCTTTCCCTCTCCCTCTCCCTCTTCTTTTGTCTTCACATCTATCCATAGCATAATGGGAAGAACCACTGAAAATGAGGATCTACAGATATTTCTTCTGATAGCCTGGGCTACATATAAAGTAACCAACTTCATATGTTGGGGGGGGTTAGCCATATCACTGGAGGGGGACAGGGGCTATACTCCTGGTCCTCAGTAGCAGAGATAGAAGAACACATGTGTAGGGAAAAACACTGTTGCTGAGAGTCCCACAAATCTCCCCTTGAGAACTCATTCTCCCTCTGGAATTTCTCTCTGGCTAACCCTCACCACCATCTCCCTGCATGTAGTTCTGTTACCTACTTTATTTTTTCCATATTGATGTACATTTTAAAGTTAGCACTGAAATGCAAGAAGAATGTGTAGGAATTTACCTAAAATAAGAACATAAGATAAGCAAAGATAACAACACAGTCAAACGAAGAGGCCTGATATGGACGCCATTTTCAGGAAAGCCAGGAATACGTCCTATATTATGGTAACATTGGTGCTCTGCTGCATGCAGAGGGGCTGGGGAGAAAAGAAGCCTAAAGGGAGGCAGACTTGGATAGCAAGTGAGCTTATCTACCATGCCAAGGCTTTTAAGTCACACAGCACAAGAGCATGAACGTTCGTGTCAAAATACCCTGATTCTAATACTAGATACTCTATTCACTTGACTGTAGAGAAATTATTTAAGCTTCAGTTTCCCTATTTGTGAAATAGTAGTCAAGGTACCTGTGTGTAGGAATTAACTGAATCAGTATACAATAGATATATACATGCAAACAGACAGCTAGGTAGATAGAGACAGAGATTTTTTTGCGGCAGCTATAAAATCACAGAAAACAAAAATTAAACACTGCCGCTAGTTGAGATACAAGCTCAGGTTTCTCAGAGCTCCTGGCCAAACCACTTTCTTCAACTCATCAATACATAAACTTATTTTATGTGTGTTTCTGTGTAAAGACACCTTATTTAATAAATACCGTTGATTCATTAACTTGAACTCACAGCCAACAACATACAACTCCTGCTGAATAAGTTTAACTAACACACGTGTTTTCTCCCTAAGCCACATCAAGGCTTCCTTCACTTAGCAACAGTAGACAGCACACTCAGGGTCCACTTTAAACACTGAAATCACCAACGCACAAAAAATGTGAAAAACATGGTACTAAATGGACCACAAAAAGGACATTAATTTACAGCATGAAAGCTGAAACGGGAAGACATATTCCCACAGTTGGGAATATGCAGTGGAGAGATCTGAATTGATCCACACCCTGCACAGTGTTGCAGGAGACCATGAAAGTACCATGAGTGTTGATTTGTAGTGTGGGTGGGGGTACAACCAAATCTTAACAAGTAGGCAAACTCACAATACAGACTGCAAATAAGATAATTGACTGAATATAAAAACACAAATAAATGTTCAACAAATATTTGTCTTGATCATCAGAGGATACCATTGAATTCTTCTGAGCTGGATCATGACCCTTAGACTTTTCAGTATAGAAATAAAACTTCGCAGAGGCATTGCAGCAAGGAAGGCATGGAAAAAGAGAGGCAGCAGAGGAGAAGAGAGATGAAAGTGAAAGAGCAGACCTTTGCGAAGCAGAAGCAATACCAGACAAGGACAGGGTAAGAAGAAGAAAAGGATTCAGAGATGATCATAAAGTTTCTAATGTAGACAACTTAACCAAAATAAATAATTCAGAAAAAGGTACTCAAGGACAGGAAACTGGTTCTTTCTTCACACTGAATTCTCTCAGGATTTTTCCAAACCTATTCTTATTTTCTTTCCTTTCTGCGTACTTCCTCCAGCTGTTCTTTATTTATGAAGTGGAGGGGAAAAGGAGGCAGATGTGATGAGACAGGGTTCTATTCATTGTGAGTTACCAGTGAGAATCTACACTGGAAGTAGATCAAAGCCCCATTCCCATTGGTGGCCACATCAGACATTTATATATCACCTTAAACCCAAATCAAATGTACCCAGGATGCCTCACCTTCCCTTACTCCAAATTTAGCTGCAATGCCATGTGATGCACAAACACAAACATGGTATCTCCTCGAACTTAATCTGTCCCTTGTCCAGTAGCATACTCTCATTCCACACTGGAACTACAATTTAGCTATGATTACCTGAGTGACATGAATGAAACACTGTTGATGGCATGATTCTTTCCTCCTTTTCCTGATGTCCTCTCATACCCAACACAAATACTCATACAACCTGTAGGAATCTGTGTTCTATATGCTAACTGAATAAATTGAATAAGCTTTCCTTATATTCCTAATCCACAGCTTCTGGATTCCATGTTGGTCTCCATCCAACAAGTCTAGTGTCATTTTCTGCCCTTGACATCTAGAATCTGATATTCAAACTAACCCAGAATGGATTCAACTTGTCTATGCCTCTTTAACAGTGTAATTATTGATGCCTGTCTTGCTTTATTTTTTTGAAATCAGAATTGATGCAGAGTTATTTTCTGGCATGCCCCTACCTCAACTCAACCTCCTCCTCCCTTGCAGTGACTGTTTGTACATTCTAAGGGTGGCCAAACATGAATGTATATAGAATTGTTTACGGCCGGCGCCGTGGCTCAACAGGCTAATCCTCCGCCTTGCGGCGCCGGCACACCGGGTTCTAGTCCCGGTCGGGGCACCGGATCCTGTCCCGGTTGCCCCTCTTCCAGGCCAGCCCTCTGCTGTGGCCCAGGAGTGCAGTGGAGGATGGCCCAGGTGCTTGGGCCCTGCACCCCATGGGGAGACCAGGAAAAGCACCTGGCTCCTGGCTCCTGCCATCGGAGGAGCGCGGTGCGCCGGCCGCAGCGCGCCGACCGCGGCGGCCATTGGAGGGTGAACCAACGGCAAAGGAAGACCTTTCTCTCTGTCTCTCTCTCTCACTGTCCACTCTGCCTGTAAAAAAAAAAAAAAAAAAAAAAAAAAAAAAAAAAAAAGAATTGTTTAATAGTTATACAAGAAGAAGCTACAATCATGGACATGAGAATTCAGGGTTGGAATAGGATACTTGAAATGTGAAAAGAGAAGAAATGATAGAATAATTGTGTAGACATGACTGGGAGTCAATTTCTTCAAAAAGACTTCAATTCAAAAGTCATCTTATTCCCATCAAAGCCAGACAAAGTTATAATACTCTACTCTTTCTCCATCATCCACAGCACCTCCAAAACAAAGAAGGAAGATAGTTGAAACATGTCTTTTACTGAGTCTGTTGAAGGATTGGTCCTCAAATGCCACTCTGTAGTCCATTACTGATTTCAATGCATGTGAACCACCTGAAGAGCTCATTAAAAATGCAGGCACTCCAGACCACCCATTCTAGTTCAGGCTAAAGCGCAGGAATTTGAATGTTGAAAACATCTCCAGGGGTCAGCATTGTGGCGCAGTGGGTTAAGCCACCACCTGCATTGTTGACATTCCACATGAGCACTGGTTTGAATCCCACCTACTCAGCTTCTGATCCAGATCCCTGCTAATGTACTTGGAAAAGCAGAAGATGATGGCCCAAGTGCTTGGGCCCCTGACATCCATGTGGGAGACCCAGATGAAGCTCCTGGATCCTGGCTCCTGCCTGGCCTACCCCAGGCTGTTAAGGCCATTTAGGGAATGAACCAGTGAATCAGGGGACAGAAGATCTTTCTTTCTCTCTCTTTCTCTCTGTAACTAAGCCTTTCAAACAAAAAAGATAATAAACATTAAAAAAGAAAGAAAACATTTCTGGATGGCTTTAAACTCAGCCAAATTCAGAAGACAGTATATTATAGGAAAATGGCTTACCTTTAATGTCATTATTCTCTAATGCTGAGAAGTGGTAAATTAGAATCAAGACTAACTTCAGATATAAATATGTGGTCAATGAAGATACTCTGTAAAGTTTAAATCTGAGGCAAATGCAAACAATGGATTCCAAATCTATGCAATAACTATATCAGCTATAGTATAAAATAAGCAGTGCTTACAGAAAAGGTCAAGGAAGAATGGAAACACATAATGGGACCAAGGACTCTGATTCATTCCAATGTGCAGTCAGGAAAGAAAAATACTGTTCTTTCACTCCTCCTGAGGTTATACCCAGTCACCTCAATTATCCTCTTTATGCCAATGACTCTAAAATTTGTCTCTCTACATATCACTAATTTTATCTTTAAACAAAAAAAAAACTAAACTAACCATGCATGTTGAAATTTATATCATTTTTTGTGTTGTTCTCATTTTCTCACTCTTTTTGAGGAGAAGCTTGCGCTTTGTTGTTTCCAATTGGCTGTCAGAAAGCTGAACACGTGCGAGAATGCCTTTCCTAAAGTGCAGCCATGTAAGAAAATCTCCACTTGAAGGTCTCATAAATACTAAAAAAAAATCAATATATCTAAAAGTAAACTCTTCACTTCCGCATTTCTCCAGACAACACTTGCTCTTCCTCCCATGCTTCCTATTTCAGTGAATGGCACTAACAACATCCAGCAGAAGTTGAAGCAAAAATAAACTGAAGAATTATGATTTACTCCTTTCATCATTCACATACTCACTAACAGTTATTAACCAAGTAACAGCAATTCTACCTCCTTAATAGCTCTTGAAATTGTTTGCTTACTCTTCTTTCAACCCATAGTCACCACTTCCCAGCACCTAGAGTACTGCAACAGCCTCCTAACTGGTATCCTTCCTTGCCCAGAGTCTATGCTTGTTCCATACTACTACCCAACATTTTACTTCTACACCCAAATTATTTTGTGTACCTGAAATCTTTCCGGGGCTTCCTCTTGCCCCTAGAATTGTGTTTGCATTTTATAACATAGTTTACAAAGCCTGCAAGAACCTATTCAGTTGTTTTCACTGGCTCCTGTCAACCTAGTCGAAACTTTTCACTACTGCCTCAGCTGCTTTCAACGGAGATTTAACATCTAGGAAATCTCAAGCCTCCCAAGAGCAGATTAGGTGCCCCTTCAATACATGCCAATACAATGGTGCACTTATTCTGGTTCTGCATCAATCACAACCTCTCCTAACCACAAGGGAGTTCCTCAGGAACAGAGACAATGTCTTTTTCTTTACTCTCTACCTAGTGCTTGGCACACTATAAGTGTTCAGTATTTGGCGAAATAAAGTATGAATGAATAAATGAATATCCTTTATAATACTTCTCACGGATCTCAAAAAAAAAAAAAACTGCATTAACCCCCTTCAAGTAAAGTTAGAATACAAGAAAAATGGTAGTTAAAAATCTTGCACACACATGCACAGCAGACCCATGGGCTATCCTACGGATGTTAAAAGGCTATGTAGTTCATCCACCCAACATTTGTAAGTAGTTACTGTTAACTCTATCTATAATGAGCTTGTGTTATGCAGTGACAACAGTCACCTAGTCATCTTAAATTGAGAAACAGTAAAGTATAAAATCTGTCATTTAATGGAAATAATAGCTACCATTACCATTCCACAAGCACTGTGCTAAGCAGTTGACACATGTTATCTCAACTAATCTCTACAATCTTGCTGTGAAGTAGACCATATTATCACTTTTCAGAGGAATAAACCTAGACTGGAAACGGTAAGCACCTTGCCTACAGCAACAGTCAGGATGTGGGAAAAGCAGTAGAAGATGGCCCAAGTCCTTGGGTCTCTGCACCTGAGTAGCAGCCCTGGAAGAAGCTCCTGGCTCCTGGCTTTGGATCGGCACAGCTCAGGCCATTGCAGCCAATTGGAGAGTGAACCAGAGGATGGAAGACCTCTCTCACTCTCTCTGCCTCTCCTTCTCTGTGTAACTCTGACTTTCAAATAAATAAATCTTAAAAAAAAAAAAAAAAAGCACTGTTTGGGACACTCACATCCCAAATCAGGGTGCTTGATTCAAGTTCCAGATCCACCACTTTCAGTCCAGCTTTCTGCTAATGGGCACACAGGAGACCACAGGAAATGGATGAAGAACTTGGGTCCCTGCCACCTATTTGTGGACATGGATCAAAGTTCTGGGTGCCTGGCTTTAGCGTGACCCAGCCATAGCCACTGCAGGCATTTGGGAAGTAAACCAACCAATGAAAGATCTCTCTCTTTCTGTTTCTATCTTTCAAATAAAAATCCAAATAAATAAGTAAAAATTCATGATAAAATGCTATGTTATCCAGTTATTAGCATTTTAATTAGTTGCTCAGCCTAAATAATCGCCAGCCACTAAACAATCCATGCTTCTCAGTAATAGCCTCTCATTTTTAAACTAAGATTAAACAATTTGTTTTTATCCCATCAACTTTAGGCTTTCATATATAGATAAAAATATCAAATCTCCATTCATTTCATTTATCTAAGATTTCAAAGGCTTATAACATGCCAGAAATTGTCTATCATTTACTTATTCCAAAAATACTTCCTGGGGGCAACATGTTAAACCACCACTTGTGATATCAGCATCCGATAAGAGCACTGGTTCTTGTCCCAGTTGCACCACTTCCAATGCAACTCTCAGCTAATGTGCCTGGGAAAGCAGAGGAACATGACCTGAGTGCTTAGGCTCCTGCTACCCATGTGAGATAGAGATAGAGTTCCAGGCTCCTGACTTCTGGCTCTATCAACTCCAGCCTTTGAAGCCATTTGGGAAGTAAACCGACAGATATAAGATATCTCGCTCTCGCTTCTCTCTCTCTCTCTCTCTCTCTTCCCTCTCTCTGAAACTCTGCCTTTCAATAAATAAAATAAATCTTAAAAAAGGGAAGAGAAAAATTTTGATTACCCTGATTTCTTTAGTACCTATTGTGTATATATAATGGAAGGTCACACTATAGTCCACAAATATGTGCAACTATTGTTAATAAATTTTTAAAATATTTCCTGAGAATCTGCAAGAGTACTACAAAAAGTCCGCAAAACAGAATTTAAAAAATAAGTTTACTTTGGTGCCAAAACTTTTGAAATATATGCATAATTTTCAATAATAGATATCTTTCAGGAAGTTTTTGAGAATGCCTCATATTCAAGGGTTCAAAATTTTTCCACCAAAAAAACAAGATTCATCTTTTAGTTCCACTTTCCATGACGTTTTTGAAGTATACTCATATGTACTTGGGATTTCATGGCAATAAATGTAGCCCAGATTTTCTATCGCTATATGCAGAGTCTTTTTATTTAAGTTTTATTCACTTGAAAGGCAGATCCAGAGACTGAGGGAGAGACTGAGAAAGAGAGGTCTTCCATCCATCAGGGCACTCCCCAGGTCTGCCAAGAGGGTACAGGGGCAGAAGTACACTGGCCTTCCTCCACTGCTTTCCTAGGAACATTAGAAGGGAGCTGTATTGGAAGTGGGGCACGCAGGACTTGAACAAGTGCTCACACAGGATGCTGGCGCTGCAGACAACAACTTACCCCACTATGCTACAACATCAGCCTTCAATGCAAAGTCTTAAATCAGTAAACAGATGTCTGTATTTTTTATTTTCACTGATATTCTACTTATCATAAACTATTGATTCTCAGCAGCAGGAGTCAGCAAAAAACATACAAACAAAGAATGATCTCTACATTTTCAAATGAGAAAAAATTCTAAAGTATCTCATGATGCATGAAAAGGATATGAAATTCAAACTTCAGTGTCCCTAAATAAAGTTTTATTCAAACACATCATCTGTTTACATCACTGGCTGCTTCAGCAATACATCAACAAAAGTGCGTAGCAATGACAACCTCACACTCATTGCTTTACACACCTCCTGGTACCTCAAAAATCAAAGCAATACAGTTAGAACTCAAAGGCATTTCCAATGTCATGCAAATTGCTATATCACATTTTTTTATTATTACTAGTCTATATATGTCAAGTTAAAATAAAAAAGAGGAGGGGCTGGCACTGCGGCATAGTAGGCTAAGCCTCCACCTGCAGCACCAGCATCCCATATGGGAACCAGTCTGTGTTCCAGCTGCTCCTCTTCCAATTCAGCTCTCTGTTTATGGCCTGGGAAAGCAGTGGAAGATAGTCCAAGTGCTTAGGCTCCTGTATCTGTGTGGGAGACCCAGAAGAAGCTCCTGGCTTCAAATGGGCCCAGCTCTGGCCATTGTGGCCACAAGGGGTGTTAACCAGCAGATCGAAGACCTTTCTCTCTGTCTCTTCCTCTCTCTCTAACTCTACTTCTCAAATAAATAAATAAAATATTTGTAAATAAAAAAATAAAATAAGAGAGAGAGGGGGAAAACCAGCCTTCAAATTGTCATGCTTTTAGCGTACACTGGAAGAAGGATTCCTTTGTTATTAAAATAGATGACAGGGGCCAGCACTATGACATAGAGGGCAAAGCCATTGCCTGCAGGGTCAGCATTCCATATGGGCACCGATTCAAGTCCCTGCTGCTCCACTTCCTATCAAGCTCTCTGCTGTGGCCTGGGATAGCAGTGGAAGATGGCCCATGTCCTCGGGCCCATGCACCCACGTGGGAGACTCAGAAGACGTTCCTGGCTTTGGCCATCTGAGGAGTGAAACAGCAGATGGAAGATCTCTCTTTCTCTCTCTCTCTCTCTCTCTCTCTCTCTCTCTCTCTCTTTCTCGGCTTCTCAAATAAAATAAACCAATCTTTAAAAAAATAGATGACAAACAATTTTGTTTATTATGCAATGACACTAGAGTTTTACTAAAAAGAGATAAAAAAGGCAGAATAGAACTCATCACAATATTCCTAACCCACATGAAAGCAATGATCAAGAAAATTATAAAATTTAGTATTTAATTCTTTTTTTTTTTTATTTTTGACAGGCAGAGTGGACAGTGAGAGAGAGAGACAGAGAGAAAGGTCTTCCTTTTGCCGTTGGTTCACCCTCCAATGGCCGCCGCGGCCGGCGCACCGCGCTCCTCCGATGGCAGGAGCCAGGAGCCAGGTGCTTTTCCTGGTCTCCCCATGGGGTGCAGGGCCCAAGCACCTGGGCCATCCTCCACTGCACTCCCGGGCCACAGCAGAGGGCTGGCCTGGAAGAGGGGCAACCGGGACAGAATCCGGCGCCCCGACCGGGACTAGAACCCGGTGTGCCGGCGCCGCAAGGCGGAGGATTAGCCTGTTGAGCCACGGCGCCGGCCAGTATTTAATTCTAACATGTGATCACAGCACAATTTCCTTACAAGAATTTTAAAAATGAAAAACAAGATTGCAACCAAAGTGACTTTCTGAGTGGCTCATTTTGTAGCTAAGCAAGAGTTGAGCTAATTAAATCAAGGCTGATTGCAGCAGCTGAAGAAATGAGGCCCAAGAAAATGAACTTATTTAGGACTATTAATCTTTTGGTAAGAAGAGTTATCTAAAGAGCTGAGGACATCGGGAGTGATATCAACAGTCAAGTTAAAAGTAAGGAAAATTACTTCATTTGTTTTTCCTTGGCATTTGATAACTTGATAGATTTTATAGATACTGTTCAGTTCTTTATACAAGTCAGTGAAAATCTGGAAGTGACTGAAGAATTAGACTCTACAAGTAAATAGACTACCTGGGACAACCACAAATAAAAATATTTTTAAAATTTTTGAGAAAATGTTAATTCATTACAATTTGAATAGAACATACTAATATACATTCTTAGTGTGGTAAAAAAAAAATGTGTGTGGAGCAAAAAAAGACTTATCTCCACACATTTACAGAGCTTGTAAAAGGGTAAGCTATTTAAGGTCTAAAGCTGTTCAGTGTACTATTTATTCATAAAGCAGTACTTTTCATAAAATATTCAAATTTATCATACCAAAGGGTTGATACTAATGGATTGACAATGATGATCTTCATTTGTTTTGATAGGCTTAACCACTGTTAGTATCAACAAATTTTCTCAGAAATAGAAGTTTAATATCCTGATTCATACTACCACAAAGCACTTTAATTCCTGAGCAGTCATAAGGTGTAACTCTGATCTTTGATGTCAGGATCAAGAATGAAATTTTTCTGAATAAGAACCACTTTCAATCACTAATATTGAACACTGAAGCAATCAGCTTTTCATGTCAACTTAGTATCTTCCCATCTGAAATTAAAAGACAAAATAGCACCTACATGCAAAACTTCTATGACAGTAAGTCATTTCTATGACAACTAATGTTTAAATCAGAAGTAATGTAAATTAATTTTATATACTTCCTGTTCTATCAAAAGATAAATAAGCGAGATTTCCATTTCCACATGAATTTGAAGCAGATACATTTTCTAATTTTAAAAGACAGCAGAGTTTTTCAGACACTCATTCAAGTGCAAAGGGAATCTTCATATTTCAAAATCAATCTATTTAACTGTGCAATTGAGGAGATTATATCTAAATTTCAATTGGAAATGATTAATCTGAAATGTAATGATATATAAAAGGAAAATATCAAGAGAAAAATGCAATAAATTCTACAAGTGTTTTCCAGATGATAAATATGCTCAATTAAAATCATATGCTTGTGGATTTATATCCCTATGCGGCAGTACCTTTCTGGATGAGAAGATATTCTCAAAGATGAAATACGTAATTTCTTATTAACAGAACAGCATCAAGAGAAAGACATTCACAGTTAATTCTGATGAAGTAAAGAATAATCCTCTCCAAAAACACAAAAACAGAATTCCATCCTTCCCATTAGATAACTCTATATTAGGGTGGGTCTGAGGTACAGTGGTAAAGTCACAGCTTGGGCTGCCTGCACCAAAACAAAGAGTCCCGTTAAAGAATTAGCTACTCTGCTTCAGATCCACCTTCCTGTGAATGCGCTCCCTGGGAGGCAATAGATGATGCATCAAGTACTTGGGTCACTGCCACCCATACGGGAAACCCAGATGGAGTTAGAGTCTCTAGCTTTGGTCTGGTCAGCACTAGCTGAGCATTTCTCTTCCAAATAAAAATGAAAACAAATAAATTTTTGGAGACAGTATTGTGGCATAATGGGTCAAGCCATCTCTACCAACACCTGGGATGCAAGCATCCTAAATGGGTGTCAGTTTGAGTTCCACCTGCTGCACTTCTCATCCAGCTCCCTGTTAATGTGCCTGAGACAGCAGCAGCACATGTTCCAAATGCTTGGACCCTTGCTCTCCCATGAGAGACCTGAATGAAGCTGCTGGCTCCTGGCTTCAGTCTGGCCCAGCCCTGACCATTGTCATCCTCTGGGTAGTGAACCAGTGGACCAAAGATCTGTGTGTGTGTGTGTGTGTGTGTGTGTGTGTGTCAGCATCTGCAACTCTGCATTTGAAATAAATCAATCTTTTTTAAGTGAAAATACATTTTAAAAAGAAAAAATCTGCAATACAAAAGTTGTATTAAAAGTTGTATTAAACTGATAGAATAAAAAAGGGAGAGAATGATCCAACATGGGAAGCAGGATACACAGCAGACTTATAGAATGGCAGATGTCCTAAACAGCACTCTGGCCTCAGAATCAGCCCTTAAGGCATGCGGATCCAAATGAAAAGCCCATGAGAGTATTTCAGGCATGGAAAGCCAAGACACTCTGGCAAAAAATAAAAAACTAAATGAAGGCTTTCCGCAAGTGAGATCCCAGTGGAAAGAACAGGGCCATCAAAGAAGGAGGTACCTTTCTCTGAAGGGAGGAGAGAACGTCAACTCTGACTACGACCTTGTCTAAATATGATCAGAGTTGGTGAACTCAAAAGGCTTCCATAGCCTTGGCAATTCATGACAAGAGCATAGGGTGATTACTGATGCCATAAACAAGAGTGTCAATTTGTTAAGTCAACAACAGGAGTCACTGTGCACTTACTCCTCATGTAGGATCTCTGTCCTTAATGTGCTGTACATTGTGATTTAATGCTATAACTAGTACTAGTACTCAAACAGTATTTTTCACTTTGTGTTTCTATGTGGGTGCAAATTGTTGAAATCTTTACTTAATATATGCTAAACTGATCTTCTCTATATAAAGATAATTGAAAATGAGTATTGGTGTGAATGGAAGGGGAGAGGGAGCGGGAAAGGGGAGGGTTGCGGGTGGGAAGGAAGTTATGCGGGGGGAAGCCATTGTAATCCATAAGCTGTACTTTGGAAATTTATGTTCATTAAATAAAAGTTAAAAAAAGTTGTATTAAATAATTATACTTTAAACTTAACTAAATTTTGTGAAAATCGCCTTCTTATTTTGTAAGTAATTATATAACATCCTCTATATTGACTCTTAGTTAAAAAAAATCCATATTATTTACTATATAGCTCTTTACCAAAAAAGTTTGCCAACTCATGTTCAAAATGGTTGGGGGTACAATACATTATAAGGAACAAGAGTTATTTACATTTACATTAAACAACATAACAATAAAAAGTCACAAATTATTACTGATTTAAATAAAAAGTGTAAATATAATCTTGTCAGGGGTCAGCTTTGTGGCACAATGGGTTAAGCCTCAGCTTGTGATGCCAGAATCCCAAATTGAAGCACCGCTTGGAGTCCAAGGTACACTGCTTCCAATCCAATTCCTTGGATTGGAGGACCTTTCTCTCTGTCTGTCTCTCTCTAACTCTGCCTGTCAAAAAAAAAAAAAAAAAAACTGTGCCTAGTAAAGCAGTAGATGATGGTGCAGGTGCCTGAAACCCTGTCACTCACATGAGACACCTGGATGGAGTTCCAGGTTCCTGGTTTCACCCTGGAATAGTCCCACCTCTTGCAGCCATTTGGAGAGTGAACCAGTAGAAGGAGATCAATCAATCACTTTGCCTTTCAAATAAATCTTTCAATAAACAAATATAATATTCTCTTAAAAATGAACAGTATACAACACACTTCCTAGGACTCTTATAAAAATCTGAACTGTTTATGACATTAAGAATAACAAAGAGAAAACCTACAAAGAGAGTGGATACCACATCAGGGCCCACAGTCTCTACAAAGTCCTAACCAAGGCTTTATAATCCAGAGATTTCAACGGACGACTACTAATAACACAGAGGAGGTAAGCAGAATACACTAATCTAGAGATGGGAGCCCTTTGCTATTTATCTCTCTCCTGGCAAATATCCTGGGATTTTAAGAAACTCTAGGGAGATCCAAGATGGTGGAGTAGGGAGGAGTTTACTGATCTAGTTCAGTAAAAGACAGTTTAAAAAAAAGTGGAGAGAGCACAGTCTCAGGGAACGGTTATGGAGAAAATGGTAGAGGAAACTCTACAGAAATTAGAGGGACATGGTGGACCTACGTGGAGGGCGTGCATGCCCACAAATCAGGACTCCAGCAGAGGAGAGCCTACGCTCTAGTACTGGAAAGTGAGGTGAGACCAGACCGCAGCAGCCCACACCATCAGAGAAAAGCTGCAAGAAGAACCTAGAGGGAACCCATCTTGGAGCCCCACAGGGGATAATGTAACAGCCAAATTGGAGGAGGGAAAAAAAAGAGGGACATGTTTCTCTCTCTCCAATCATTTTACATGGTGTCCAGTTACAAGTCTATACAGTGGGTAGGTGGTGCCATTTTGAATATACATAACAGCTGTGCCAGCTCAGGTCTGGGGACAGTAACCAGCTGAGTAGAGACTTCTGACGCTAGTGGGGAGAACTAACAGGGGGCTAGGAGCTCGTGACTATGGGCGACTTCTGTGCTGCGAATGAAAAAAAACTGAAGCTGTGTGGGAGGACTCACGGTGTGGCTAAGACTTTGCATAGTCAAAGCAGAAGACTCCACATGCTCAGGGATTCCTGGTTACCTGGTGAGGGACATTGCTGGGGAATCTGAACTTACACTAAGGACTGCAAGATCCTTTCTGTGGTTTTTGGGGCAGAGCAGACGAATATTATACCCACCAGGGCTGGCGCTCAGGCACTGGTTTTCTTGAGGAGAGCAGATCAGCTGAGCAGAATAAATTTCCTTTCTGATAAAAAGAGAGAGAGAGAGAGAGAGAGAGAGAGAGAGAGAGAGAGACTTACCATGCCAAACCTGGGTGTGTAACCTCAGACATGCCCTTCAGCCTGGAGAACTGAACAGAGCTCCCTGACAACCTTCACTACAAGCCTCAAGATATTCACTGAAAAGAGACACTCCACTTCTCTAGAGGAATGGTACAAAGATAAAAGCCACCACAGCATAAAAACAAAAAAGAAAATGAGTATCTCTAGAAAGGCCAAAAAACAAATACGCCAATTAAAAGAACAAGAATAAGGAAGACAACATGACACCCCCAAAAAAACACAACACTTCAAAATGAGACTGTTAAAATGATGAGATAGAAGAAATGCAAGAAATGGAATTCAAAAAATTGATCATAAGATTACATAGAAGTACTCAGAAGCAAATGCATGAACTACTGAAATCCATACAGGACATGAAGAAAAAATCCTCCCATGAAATTGAGATCTTAAAGAGAAATCAAAATGAAATGAAGAATTCAATAGAAAAAAAAAAAAAAACAGTGGAAAACCTTAACAACAGAATTGGTAAAGCAGAAAAAAGAATATTGGACTTAGAAGACAAAGCACAGAAAATTATATAGTCAAACCAAAAACAAGAATAGGAAATTAGAAAACTAAAAAACATTGTTGGGAATCTATAGAATTTTATCAAACAACCCAACATGCAGGTTTTAGGTGTTCCTGAAGGCATGGAAAGAGAGAATTGATTAGAAGGCCTTTCTAAGCCAAGGCACTCTGGGGGGGGGGGGGGGGGGGACAAGAAGACCAAAATGAAAGATCTCTGCAAGTTAGATCCCAGTGGAAAGAACAGGGCCACCAGAGAAGGAGGTAACTTTCTCTGAAGGGAGGAGGGAACTTCCACTTTGACTATGACCCTGTCAGAATAAGATCGAAGGCGGCAAACCCCAAAGGCTTCCATAGCCTTGGCAACTCATGACTAGAGCCTAGGGAGATTACTGACACCATAAACAAGAGTGTCAGATTGTTAAATCAACTACAGGAGTCACTGTGTACTTACGTCTCATGTGGGATTTTTCCTTAATGTGTTGTCCAATGTGCCAATGTGCAGTAATGCTATAACTAGTACTGAAACAGTATTTTTACACCTTGTGTTTCTGTGTGGGTGCATACTGATGAAATCTTTACTTAGTATATACTGAATCAATCTTCTGTATATAAAGATAATTGAAAATGAAAAAAAAACTTGGTGTTAAATTGGAAATTGCGTAGAAAATTAATCAATTAAAAAAAAATACATCATGTAGGACCTCTGTCCTTAATGTGCTGTACATTGTAGTTTAATGCTATAACTAGTACTCAAACAGTACTTTCCACTTTGTGTTTCTATGTGGGTGCAAACTGTTGAAATCTTTACTTAACAGATACGAAATCAATCTTCTGTATACAAAGAGAATTGAAAATGAATCTTGATGTGAATGAAAGGGGAGAGGGAGCGGGGAAAGGGGGAGGGTTATGGATGGGAGGGAAGTTATGGGGGGGGGAATCATTGTAATCCATGGGATGTACCTTGGAAATTTATATTCTAAATAAAAGTTAAAAATAAATAAATAAAAAAGAAGGCCTTTCTAGAGAAATAATAACAGAAAAGTTCACTAATTTAAAGAAAGGGGACATGCAAGTAGAGGAAGCACATAGAACTCCTAATAGATATGACCAGAAAAGATCTTCAGCACAACACATTGTAATCAAACTCACCACAGTAAAACATAAAGAAAAGATTCTAAAATGTGCATGAGACAAATGCCACATTACTCTTAGAAGATCTCCAATTAGATTCACAGCAGACTTCTCATCAGAAACCCTACAGGCTAAAAAAGAATGGTGAGATATATTTCAAGTATTAAGAGAAAAAAAAACGGTCAACACATAATACTATACCCTGAAAAGCTCTCATTTATGAATGAAGTTGAAATAAAGACCTGCCAAAACAAAGAGAAATTGAAACAATTTGTCATCACCCATCCAGCCCCACAAAAGATGCTTAAGGATATTCTGTACACAAAAACACAGAAACATGGTCATCACTACAAAAGAAGGTAAAAGAAGAAAATCTCTCAGTAAAAGTTCAAAGGAAATTAAAAGTAAATAACAGGAATATTTTTGGAAAAAAAGGGAGGACAAAAGTCACTACTTATCAACAGACACCTTGAATGTAAAAGGCCTCAATTCTCCAGTTAAAAGACATATATTGGTTGAATGAATTAAAAAACAAAACCCATCTAATTGCAGTCTACAAGAAACACATCTCACCAACAAAGATGCACACAGACTTAAAGTGAAAGGATGGAAAGAGATATTCATGTCAACAGAAACCAAAAAAAGAGCTGTATAGCCCTCCTAATATCAGAAAAAATAGACTTTAAAACAAAAACTGATAAAAGAGACCCAAAAGTGGGCACTATACGATAATTAAAAGATCAATTAAACAGGAAGATATAACTATTACAAACATATATACACCTAATTACAGGGCACCTGGCTACTTAAAAGAAACTGGGATTTAAAGGGATGCTTGGAGTCCAATACAATAGTATTCAGGGAATTCAATACTCCATTTTCAGTAATGGACGGATCAACCAGACATAATATCAGCAAGGAAAACAGCAGATTTAATTGACACTATAGACCAAATGGACCTAACAGATATCTACAGAACTTTTCATCCTACACTTGGAGAATACACATTCAGTGCATAAAACTTTATCTAGCATTGACCACATACTAAGCCATGAAGCAAGTCTCAGCAAATCAAAAAATAGAAAATACACCAGACATCTTCCCAGACCACAAAGGAATGAAGCTGGAAATCAGCAACTCAAGAATCGTTAGAACCTTTGGGAACACATGGAGACTGAACAACATGCTCCTGAATAAACAGTGGGACATAGAAGAAGTTAAAAGAGAAAAAAATAATTCTGAAAACAAATGAAGACAACAATACAACATATCAAAACCTATGGAGTACAGCAAAAGCAGTGTTTAGAGGAAAGTTCATTGCAATTGGTGCCTACATCAAGAAATTGTAAAGGCACCAAATAAATGAGTTATCAATGCATCTCAAGGATCTAGGAGAAAGGGAATTACAGACCAATTTCCCTGATGAACATAGATGCAAAAATCCTCAACAAGGCTATGATTTCACTCCTGGCTGTTGAACTTCTGATCTAGCTCCATTCTAAAGTGCCTGGGAAAGCAGTAGAAGATCGCCTAAGTCTTTGGGCCCCTGTACCTATGTAGGAGACCTGTAGAAAGCTCCTAGCCCCTGGCACTGAATAGGCCTAGCCCCAGTAATTGCAGCCCTTTGGGGAGTGAATCAGCAGATGGAAGACCATTCTGTCTGTCTGTCTCTCTCTCTACATTCACCTCCACCTTTCTAATTCTACCTTTCAATTAAAAAATCTTTAAAAAAAAATAGGTATCACACTGTATGCCAAAAATACGTACAATTACCATGTGTTAAAAACATTTCTAAAAATACTTAAGGAGATGGAAATGCTGATTACCTTGATTGATCCATATATACTGTATCCATGTATCACAATAGCACATTGTACCCTCACAAAAATGTACAATTTAAATAAATACATAATTCTCAAAACTAAAAAGGGTGAAGAAATAGGTGGTACTCAAGCTCCACACTAAACTATACTTTTTGAGGCAGGGCTTGATTAAATATTCAAACAGAACCTCCTATGCCTCTAGATCATATAAAGGGACAGCAATGAAACTTACTGAGGGCAGCTCTTTCTTATTTTTTTTCCTTTTTTCCCTTTTTTCTATTTTTTGTTAATGTTTTGTTAATGTTTATTTTGATTCATCCATTTGAAAGGAAGAGTGACAGAAGAGAATAATAGTAGATGACTTTCATCTGCTGGCTCATTCCCCAAATGCTTATAATAACCAGAGCTGGACCAGGCCAAACCCAGGAGCCAGGAACTCCATCTTGGTCTCCCATATGGGTGGAAAGAGCCCAGGTACCTAGGCCATCATCTGCTACCTCCGAGGAAGCACAAGCAGGAAGCTGCAGAAGCCTTGTATCCAGGACTTGAACTAGCACCTGATAATGGTGTGCAGGCATCCCAAGCAGTGGCTTAAATCACTAAGCCGCAACACCCACCCCAAGGGTACCTATTGAGTTTTCTTGCATTCATTTCCAAGAGTGTACTTTTTCTCTGCATGTAAATGAATTTTGCTTCTCTGTTAACCTTTCTGCGTCATCCTTGAATTTCTTCTTGTGTCAGAGAAAAGAACCTGGACCCAGGCCCATACAACAAATTGAAAGGTATAAATTATGAAAAGTAGAATATTACATATTATAAAGGTAAAAAGCACTTAGCCTAGTGCCTGGTACCAAAAGTACTAGCTATGATTATTATCCATCTAGCCTCATCTGTTACAACATTTAACATTCCCTGCTTCCTAGGCTCCTCATTATCAACTGTGCTTTAGCACAGTATGTCCTCCCCCTTGGAACTGTCATTTCTCCCTTATTTCCTAATTATTTTATTTTGTCCTCCAATCTCCATTCTTCTCAGTCTTCACAGCCTTGCTCAGTATTCCTGACACTGCCCTATGAACTACAATACCCAGTTTCCTTGCCATTAGGCTTCCACTGGGTTCTGCCAATAGGAAGAGAAAGAGACAAGGGATTTCTCCACAGTTCCCTCTAGGTTGAAGCGTAGTATCTTTGGAAGTAACCAGGTCCCAGAACCACAGCTTCAAACAGGCAGTCTTTCCTCTACATTTTCAATTCTCACTGGAATTCAAAAACTTGATTTCCTTCTTGTTTCTTCGGCCCCATGGTAAAGTGATAGCCTCCTGCTTCTCTTGCCTCTCCATTCCTCTGCAACTTGTGCCCACTACTGAATGCAGTTCCTCTATTTGAACTAACAAAGCTGAATTCCATTTTACGCTGCCTTCTCCCCATCCCCAACTGATTGATCCACTTTCTAAATTCTTACTCAGTCTTCCACACTCAACTTGAATGGATGCATCGATATGCAATACTACTTGATAACATGTTTTTTTTAAGCTAAGAACTCCCACCTCATATACTGTGGAAAGAAGAGAGGGAAGATGGAAGAGAACAAGTAATAAATATCCCCATTTATCACTTGTTGGAGATACAGCCAAAAATGAGCTGGAAAGATGGATGAAAATAACAAATCTATTCATAGTGCTACCTTCCAGTTTTGTTTTCCCCAGTGTAGCACTTTTTCTTTAAAATTCTTTCTCAAACTCCATAAAAACAAATATCCTAAAGATGAAAGCCAAAAACAGTGATAGTCATCAAAAGAGCTGTAACAGGAACCTGAGAACAGCCCAATGTCTTCAGTTTTCTTATAAGTAATTGACTGAAGTAGGGAGAGAGGGGGGAGATGTGATAGAAAAATGGTTCAGACATATTTAGGTCAAATGCTGATGAAAGTCCTGATAGTTGTTATATTCCTATAATTAAGAGAGTATAATATAAAGACTAATAGAAAACCTCAAATTTTATATCATTTATGGTTTAAAAATTCAACTCCATGAAAAAATTGCAAAATGAACTCTGAAATGACTAAATTATAATGCAAGTAAACTGATTTTAGTTTTGCTTAAAAATTAAAATTATCATTACTAAATGAGAAGTTCTTTTCACTATCAGAAATATTTATTGTAAAAATAATTATTTGGGTTGGGCATTTATTCTGGTAATTAAGATGCCCACATCCCACACAGGAGTACATGGGTTTGATTCTTGGCTCCAGTTCCTGACTCCATCTTCTAGCTAATAGACTCTGGGAGGCAGCAGTGATCTCTTAAATAATTGTGTTTCTGCTACTCATGTGAGAGACCTAGTTTATTGCATTTCTCGCTCCTGGCTTTAGCCCCAGCCAAAACTCAGCCAGTGTGGGCATTGGGGAAATCAACTTGCAGATGGGAGCTCTCTCTATTTTTGTCTGCCTCTCAAATAAATAAATATTTAAATATATATAGAAGCTGGTGCTGTGGCATAGTAGGTTAAGCCTCCACCTGTGGCACTGACATCAGTTCAAGTCCTGGATATTCCAGTTTCAATCCAGCTCCCTACTAATGGCTTTGGAAAGCCCTGGAAGAGGACCCAAGTGCTGGGGCCCCTCTACACACACGGGAGACCTGGAAGAATCTCCTGGCTCCAGATCAGCCCAGCTCCTGCCATTGCAGCCATTTGGGGAGTGAACCAGGAGATGAAGGACCTGTCTTTGCCTCTCACTCCTTCTACCCGTAACTCTGCCTCTCAAATAAATAAATAAATAATTAATAACTTCTCGGCCTTTTGGCTAAGATTAAGCGTAGTATCTATTCTTATCATTTTAATATAAATAAAAATGTTTTATAAAAAATAAATATATGAACCCAATTTTAAAAATTGATTTGGCTTTTTATTTGACCAATTTCTGGTTTTGTCTTTTATACTTAAGTCAAATTCAAATTCAGTATGCACACAAATTATCTGCAGATCTTGCTTAAAAATGCAGATGCTGATTAGGTCCAAGATATGACCTGAGATTCTGCCCTAATATGGAGCTTCTAGGTGAAACTAGGTTGCTGATCTATTAGCATACTTTGAGCAGTTTAGTCCTTATTTTAATGAACGGCCTGTTCTAGTTTCATTTTGAAAGCAGTTCTCAAACTTTAGTTTTATCAGTCACCTGGAAACAGCAAAACATGAATTGATGCTGGATCCTACACCTTGATGGCAATGATAGCAGACATGGTATAAAACTGTATAAACTAAATACACACACAAACACACAAATGCACATACACCCATGCAAAAGTGCATGTAAAACTGATTAAACTGAATCTGTATTCTATTCAATTTTACACGAATCAAAAATTATCTCAAAACATAAGTTTTTTTTTTTTTTTAAAGGCACACAAATTTAGATGTGGCCTAATAACTTACATTTCTGGTAAGTTCTCAGATGACACAAGTCTGGGGACCATACTTAGAGAATCACACAGCTGCATATTAAAATCTATTCATACTCAACCCCGTTATCAAACAATTAAATAGTAAGTTTTGAAAGTGAAACTTGAGCATTAACATTTTCAAAGCTCCTAAGGTGATTCTAATGTGCTGCTAGATTTGAGAATTGATCTAAAAATTTTAAATCTCTCTTTCTTCTACAGTAATCCACCTTAAATCACTTATAAATATATATATAAGAGGGGCCTATATTGTGGCGAAGCGCATAAAGCTGCTGCCTGCAGTGCGGCATTCCATATGGGCACCGGTTTGGGTCCCGGCTGCCCTACCTCTGATCCAGCTCTCTGCTGTGGCCTGGGAAAGCAGTAAAAGATGGTCCAAATCCTTGGGCCCCTGCACCCACGTGGGAGACCTGAAAGACGCTCCTGGCTTCGGATCAGCACAACTCCGGCCACTGCGGCCAACTGGGGAGTGAACCGGCAGATAGAAGATCTCTCTCTCTTTCTCTCTCTCTCTCTCTCTCTCCCCCCCCCTCTCTCCCTCTCCCTCTCTCTCCCCCTCTCCTTCTCCCTCTCCTTCTCCCTCTTCCTCTCCTTCTCACTCTATGTAACTCTGACTTTCAAGTAAAGAAATAACTCTTTAAAAAAAGATATATATGAGTATCAATTTTTTCACAGATGAGAAAATAGACATAAAATAAAATGTAACTTGGCAAAACTGCCATTAAATATAATTATTTTTATACTAAACTTTAAATGTGATGTCAGCTAGTCATTAAAGACTGCCTACAAAGGTTTTTAACAAAACTAAACCTTATTTATTCCAGAGATTTTCTAAAAGCAGTATGTGGATCTCTGATCATAGTTATTACCTAACCCACAAGGGTGTTCTGTAAATTAATTAATTAATGCTTACAAAGCCTCTGAGAATCTTGAAAGGGTAGTGAAAACAATATAATTACACTATTATTAGTATATTATTCTGAATCACAAAATAAATCTAATAATCCATCCAAGGAACTAGGAACACACTTGTTTATTAAAAGGAGGAATAAAATTTAACGGAGATGAATATCTATACACTGAAAACTATAAAATATTCATGAAAGAAATTGAAGAAAATACAAATAAATGAAGATATCATGTGCTTATGAATATCAAGAATGAATATTAAAATATCCATAGAACTCAAAGCAATCCACAGATTCAAGGCAATTCCTATCAAAATTCTAATAGCATACTTCACAGAACTAGAAAAAAACAGCCCTAAAACTTGTAAAGAACCCAAAAAGAACTGAAACAGCCATGCACTCGAGCAAAAAAAAGATGTCATATCAACAGTTTTCAAAGTATACTACAAAGTGATGGTAACCAAAACAAGATGGTATTGCCATAAAAGCAGGAATATTAATGAATGGAACAGAACACAGAGTATAGAAATAAATGCATGCATATATAGTGAACCGATTTTGGGGAAAGATGCCAAGAACACACACTGATGCAAATACAAAACTTAATATACAGAAAACCATGTGAGAACTGTAAAATCAGTTAAGTGTAGAATGTACGAGGTAAAGTGGAAGTTTTCAAGTGCTGTAGAACTAGCATTTGAGCTAGAACTCAGGTGAAAAGAAAAAAAAAAGCACTCAAGAAGAATTATAGATCAATTAGATCAATAGATCAATGCTGGTTGGTCTTCAGAGACCCTCTAAACTAATGGTCAGCAACTTTCTCTATAAAGAGCTCATGGCAAATATTTTCAGTTTGCAAGTCATACAGTCTTTTGCAACTACACAGCTCTGTTCATATTGCATAAAAGCATCCAGACAACTACAATCAGAAGTGCCTATGATTAAATAAACTTTATCAATGAGCACTGAAATTTGAATTTCATGTAATCTCCGTCTGTTACAAGGTACTAGTCTTCATTTTTTCTCAATCATTTAAAAACATAAAACTATTGTTACCTCATGGGTAAAATAAAATCAGCACAAGTCTATGGACATCAGTTTGCCAACCCTTGTTCTAAAAGACAGCAAGTTGCAATGTAGAAAATGAAATCAATCAGCCTGAGGATGATCAGTGCTAAAAGCTGATAGAAACTCTAAACAATTAATGGTAAAACTGGGTCTGGCTATTAAGTAACTTATGAACACCAAGATAAAAAAATTAATAATCAAACATGGGCCAGCGGTGTGGCATAACAGGTTAACCAACTGCCTAAATGGGTGCTGGTTCATGTTCCAGTTGCTCCAATTCTGATCCAATTTTCTGCTAGTGGCCAGGGAAAAGCAGCAGAAGATGGACCAAGTGCTTGGGCCCTTGCTACCCATTTGGGAGACCTGGAAGAAGCTCCTGGCTTCAGCTTGGCCCAACCCCTACTGTTGCAGCTATCCGGGGAGTGAACCAGCAGATGAAAGATACCTTTCTCTGCGGCTCTAATTTTCCAATAAATAAATACATCTTTGAAAACAAATAGCACAAATATCAATGAAGCAATGTTTCATGAAATCATGCAGTTGGAAACATGTCCCTGACTGGCATTTAAATTTAAAATTTTCCAAATTTTATGGAAGAGAGAATATCATCATTGAATCAAAAGTGTATTTCACCAGCTAAAGCCAGCACAGTTGATTAGGGAACAATACTGGCAGCCTTAACATTTTCATGAAAGGAAAGGAGAAAAAGGAGGTAAAACTTTCAGCTAGTAGAAATATTTATAGGGAAATAATGAGGAGGGGCAGATGACAAGGAAAAATGATCAATTCAAGCTCAGAGATCATCCCAAGATCTTCATATAAATAGGTATTTGTGGTTGCTTTTTCTATAAAAGCTCATGATTAAAATACTAGACAAAATTTCAAAGGGATTTCTGATTCCTTAGACATGAAAAGAGCCAGATTCAAGTTGCAAGTTTATCTAAGATGGTCCATAAATTTGGTCAGCACATTCAATGAAGTGGAATGTTGATGGTTATCATTTTTATAGATGAATATCCTAATGAACATACTAATTAACTTATACAATTATACTAATTGTGAATTAATGAGTTAATGATAATTTCCAATAACTATAACAATAATAGCCTTAGCAAAGAAAAGACAAATTAGATAAAATTTTGAGGTAAACCTAAAAGTTGGAATCTGACAGAGATGTATATATTACATTATAATTATGAAACTCAATCCATAGCTTTACTTCAAATTTATCCCCAAACCACAAGGAAATATGTTTGTCAGTGGTCATTACATCACATAGAAAGCGTCCTGCACGCCATGCTTCTACACCATTTCAAAGCTGAGGGAGAACAGCTGTTAAGATAATAGGATCAGGGCTGACGCTGTGGCGTAGCAGGTAACGTCGCCTCCTGCAGCACCGGCATCCCATATGGTGCTGGTTCAAGTCCTGGCTGCTCCTCTTCCAATCCAGCTCTCTGCTATGGCCTGGGAAAGCAGTAGAAAATGGCCCAAGTCCTTGGGCCTCTGCATCTGCGTGGGAGACACGGAAGAAGTTCCTGGCTCTTGGCTTCAGATCAGCTTAGCTCTGGTTGTTGCTGTCATTTGGAGAGTGAACCAGCAGAATAGAAGACCGACTCTCTGTCTCTGTCTCTCTGTCTCTCTCTCTCTCTCTCTCTCTCTCTGGCTCTATCTCTCTCTGTAACTCTGGCTATAAAATAATAAAAAGTAAAATAAAATAATTCTTTAAACAAAAATATAATAGAATCTATTAATTTCTAACAGCATAATGGAATTGGAAAGTGACAATATTGATATTTTTTAAAAGATCTGAAAAATGTGAAAAAGCCTTCACACTTCCCATGGAGCCCACCATTCTGAGTAAATCAACATCTTGTAACCACGAACTGAACAGGAATGTGTAAGCTTCCGTGTAGAGAACCTTATAATTAATTACTTTATTCAAAGATCAGACTTCACAAATTGGTAGCTTGTTGCATTTGCCTTCCTGAGATTTCACAATAGCCAAGGTCTTCCTTCTGTGTTATTCTGTAACCATATAAACTACAGAAAGGCTTCTTTCAATGAAATCTTCAGTGACAATGAGAGCTATTCAAAAATCAATTTCTTGTAGCTTAGTTACCAAGGAATTGGATCAGCCTCTGACAGCCATTCTCAGGGGTCTGGCACCAGGTGAGAATCTGAACAGCTGCTTTGAACCAGGCAGTCTCACTTCAGCATGTCCTTCCTGAGAGGCTGCCTACAGTGCTTTCCCTACACCACTGTACCAGGCACCTTACATGTATTTAATTGGTTCTTCAACAATCGTTTGAGGACTTAGAATCTGAATATATGTCCTTCTAGTACCCCATCCTCCTCCTTGATACAACTATGAAAATCTCAAGAACGCATGGGCCCAAAGGTTTTGCTTCAAGTAAACCTTCACTTTCAGAACTTTCCAACATTCTGCTGGCTTACTCAGAAGGATGTATCTGCAATGATTCTAATTTCTTTCCCTAATTCCTAAATCAAAACAGGCTTCCAACTAATCCAGAGCCATAATTTTACAAGTATAGTCTGGTTTCCTCCTTCCCAAATGGGTAGCACTTCTCACAGTTCTGAATTTTCCCTACCACTTTCTTATACCGTTATCCCTTTTCAAAACCTTACTTCTGCTGATTTATTATTTAACTAGCCAAAAGAGCTTAGTCCTGCACCCTTAAAAATTTCATTGTGTACTTGCTCTTCCACGTTATCTATAAACATGTTTAATAAAGACAGCCAGCATAAGTCCCTGAAGGGACCTCATTGTTTACACATCTCCATCAACAGTAGACTTCACATTCTACTTTTTGTTTCTTCTATTAATACCTATGTGTGACAAAATATTCCTCCTAATACCATGGTAACACGATTTGAAATAGTTTTGTTAAACTTTTTTAAAAATTTTTTGACAGGCAGAGTGGATAGTGAGAGAGAGAGAAAGGTCTTCCTTTGCCATTGGTTCACCCTCCATGGCCGGCGCACTGCGGCCGGAGCACCGCACTGATCTGATAGCAGGAACCAGGTGCTATCCTGGTCTCCCATGCCAGTGCAGGGCCCAAGCACTTGGGCCATCCTCCACTGCACTCCCTGGCCACAGCAGAGAGCTGGCCTGGAAGAGGGGCAAGAATCCGGCACCCCGACTGGGACTAGAACCCAGTGTGCCAGCGCCGCAAGGCAGAGGATTAGCCTAGTGAGCCGCGGCACCGGCCTTTGTTAAACTTTTAAACTGACCCCTTGAAAAACAAATTATGTTTGTTATATTTTCCTGTTATTTAACCTTTTAAATATTTCAAGTTTATTACAGAATGCTTTTCCCCATTCATTATACAAAGTAGTCAATGATGCTACGTTTTTCAGTCTCTACAAATACAAATGAAGTTCATCAGTCAATAGATCTCCTTAGTATAGGATCTCCTTAGTTTCATTAGAATGTAAACATGAATGGAATTCACTAATAGTAAAGATTGAATGCAATAATTTATTTCATATTTAGGTCCATTTATTTCCCTGAGTTTCTGCTGACACTTAGAATGGAAGCCACAGTTTCAGCAATTTACTTATATCCACCACACCAATCAGGTAGAACATCCTGTTCCCTTACCACTATTTGATCTAATACTATATATCTCATGTCTTTGCTTCAAACGACATGACAGTGGAAATTTCTACATTTCAACAAAGACCAAAGCAAAGAATTCATTGAGTCTCCAGATCGCCTTTCTTCCCTGTGAGCACCCTGATCATCAAGAAATCCCATTGATTCTTCAGTTGACCTCTGCCTTTCATGTATAAAAAAGCTTTTATTTCTGGTTTGCAGTCTTTTTTGTGCTGTTTCTTGGATTCCTTTATAACCTGAGTGGCTTCTTATTTACACCTGACCTGTCACACTTGGAGGTCTTCCTTGCTTTCCAGTAATCTTTTGCCTACTTTTCTCCCTACTTTTTTCGCTTTTACTTTATGAAATGGATGCAAAAGTTTTTATATCAGCTTCTAATCTTTAATATGTGACATATTTTCCTGTTCTTACATTAATGTATTTAAAGCATTTCCAGATTTTCTTCAAGGTACAGACTTTTTAAAATATTACTTTCAATTTTAACTTAATGTACACATTGATTTGATCATAGTCCATTCTAAAATTAAGTAATAATGTGATGGAATTTTTTTTTATTTTTTGGCCTTTGCTCCCTTCAGAAGGTTGAATGTAAACTAAGTTGTGAGCATTACTCCAAAAGTTACAGGTTATTTCCCATCTAGTCCTAGACTCAAATCCAGTATAATTCCATTCCTCCCTTAATTCTAAAACTTCTTGCCCTGTGACGTTGACATTTGCATGAGATCACCTTTCATTCTGAGGGCATGATTTCCTCATACTACGATGTGTGATCTAGTTTTCCAATGTTCTCAATATGCTGTCACTATCTTTCACCTACTCAGTTGGACTTTGACAGGAAATCTAAACCTAGGATCCAGGTACAGGGCCCAGGAGGTGTGAAAAGTTTCTGCAATCACAGGAAATATCATGCAGGTTACATGGGTATGTTTATTTTTCTGAGAAGGGATTTCATAGCTTTTCATCAGTTTATCAAAGGAACTATGAGCCAAAAATAAAAAGGAAAAAGTGTAACTAATCCACATTATCACTACATATATTCTTATACTTAATAAGCATGATTTTCTCATCCACAGAGTATTTAGGGGCCCAGCAATATTTCTGTATATTGCTATTTATCATTGTCATTACATCTATTTTGCTGTCATCATTTCTGTGTATGATTTCATCCACTCCATCCCTGATTTTCCTATAGATAGCTTAACCCTGTAATACCAGTTTTCACCAGTTTCTACAAGTTTTCTATAGAGTCTATAAAAGGAAAATGGAATCAGGATCCTTTCTTGCTACTAATTATTCTGTTCACTCTTTCTTAATGCTTCTGGAGTTTAAATACTCAATATGCATTATGAAAACTTGCTGCTTCCCTTTTCTACAAAACTGTGAGTTTTCTGGGTGGGCAGATTATTTTGCCGTCATCTCCATTCAATATACCACTGAATCCCCTTCTCTCTTTTGCCCTCCCTCAAGAACCCACCACCATAACCCTAGCAAGGTCTGTGTCAAATTGGGTCTCATGATTCCTCTGCACTTATCAACTTTCTCCCATTTTTTAGGTTAAACCCTAAATTGCCACTTAGCAAATTTACTACACACAGAGCTCATTTTCTGGGCCCCATATTAACACAACACCTCAATGCACCATTATATTTGCTGAACAAACCTCAGATTCTTCTGCAATCTACACAGTAACACCATTATAAGTTTTGTTCCCTACCCCCCCCAGCTTCTTTGAACTAAAACTGAACTTACTGATTGACCCCTACAATGGAAAAGAATGACATGGTAGCAAATAAAAAACAATGCATACCCCTATTAAGGTTTTTTGAGATGCATTTTAAACAATTACTAGACATATATTTTAAAATTATGTAAAAACAAAATTCCAATGCAGATTCTAAAGTATAGGAAAAAAGTATATTTTTAAGATACACAATGCCTTCATTGGCTATCTTCTTATACTTTAGACAGTACACTAATACAGTTGATATTCCATGATAATTTCCAGCATTCTGCTCCCACAGGATATTATCCATTGAAACCATAGGGAAGAGCAAAGATTCTTACTAGGATATTTTCATGAATGAAATATCTCTTTGGACTTCCTCACAGTAGCTTTCTGAAGCTACTGCTAACCAGGTAATATTTCAGGGACTGCAATGTGAGTTACAGCTTTTTGAAGCCTAGAGGTTCACTTTGAATCAAAAAGATTATTTCAAAGCAACAACAGCCCTAAAGAGCAGAAATATGGAAATCATGTTGCAAAAGATCTTGCTAGAAATAATCTTTAAATTGTTAATTTAAAATCTTGGACCAGACTGTGACATGGCTACACTGACAAGACTAACAAATGTATTGCACTGGATCACTATTTATCACTGTGGGACATTTTAATTGAGCATTTAAATGTGGGTTGTAAGGATAACTTGCTCCACATTGCTGTTCTAGGATCAACATGCTTCCCTATAATTCTACTATCCCGCCAATCTCTCCCCATTGACCACCTCCTCATTATACACACAGGTGATGGGCAGAGAATCAGGAAGGTTCTTCTATGACTTGGAGCTGTCCTCTGGTAGAGCAAAACTATAGGAACAGGGGCTCCTGGACAATTAACAACAGCTGAGAGATGGGGCTAAGAGACACAACACCCCATGTTCAGTGTCTCTAGGACGTGTGCAGTAATGGCCACAACAGCTTCATAGACTAAACATACACTGACACCATGTACCAGACCCCATGCCACACACTTTATATAATATAAACTATCTTGCTGAATAGCTAAGATATGGAATAAATCCAGATGTCCATCAACTGAAGACTGGATAAAGAAATTATGGGATATGTACACCATGGAATACTACATGGCAGAAAGAAAGGAAGCAAGGAAGCAAGGAAGGATGGATGGAAGGAAGGAAAGAGGGAAGAAAGGAATCTTGTCATTTGCAACAAAATGAATGCAACTGGAAACCATTACATTTAGTGAAATAAGCCAGTCCCAAAAAGATATGTTTTCCCTGATCTGTGGTAACTCATAGAGTACCTAACATGTAATCCATAGCAGTGAAATTTATACTTTGAGATGCAATGACTTTAAACAGCCCTTGTCTCAACTGTTGAGGAAGTTTTTTTTTTATACTATTTGTTGAACTCTTAGTGTAGGGTAAATATTATGTGTATAAAGTTAATTGAAAATAGATTTTTGTAAAAAATAAGAATGAGAATAGAAGAGAGAGGAGGAAAAAGTGTGGGAATGTAGGTGGGAAGGAGGGAAGAGTGTGAAGAATCGCTTTGCTCCTAAATTTGTATATATAAAATGCATGAAGTCTGTATATCTTATAGAAAATGTTTCTTGGTTAAAAAAAAAGAATGAAATAAATCCACCATAACTGCAAAAACAAAACAAAACTATCTTGCTGAATCATCACTACAATCCTTAGCAGTAACTGCCATATTTTGTAAATGAAGAAACTAAAGCTCAGTGAAATGAAACAATGTGCCCAAGGGCTGACTCCAAAACTCTCATTCTTAAACAATACACCTAAATATGCTGCTATCCTTGGTAACTTCTAGAATCTCAAGAGCAATAGTCAAAAAGGAGGGAAGGAAATTCAACACTAAAGGAGATAGTTATGTAAAATCCAATCCTTGTATCAGTGGAAGTTTGAAGATGTCTAAGAACAGGAATGAGCATTTTAGGCTTGTTTTTCATAATTTAAAAGTGATTTTTAAAAAACTGATTTTTGATAAAATGTTTTAAAATTCATTCTAATCCTGTTCATCAGGAATCATACTATAATCAGTCATGTTATAAAAAAAGACATAGGAATACTAAAATCACCTTAATTATTTTGAACAAAAAATTCCACTTAAACTATATTGTTTTCATGTCAATGAAAATATTTGTTAGCTTAAGTCACTCAAAGTAAACATGTTTCATTCATTTAGTGATATGTATTATAAATTAAATGCCCCCCATATCTAGAAGAGGACACACACACCTCTGCTACTTTACAACTTGTTTCCTAACCGTGTTAACTGAAATAGATGAAAAACCACATCAGACTCAGAGGAAGGAGAGTTTTGCAAGAGGTTGATTTATTTCAGGAACTAACTTTTCTTAAGTTGGGCATCCAGAAAAAAAAAAAAAACTGGATGTTCTAAAGCACAGTCCTTAACCTTTCCACCCCTCTTCCCAATATGCAGACCTACCCAGCTGTTAACAGGACCTTTCCTGGGGGCCTCATACATCTCTGAAGGATTATCACCTCCCTTGGGATGTCACTTTACCTGTAAATATCCTTATATTCATCTTCATGGCTAACACTAACTCTCTAGAAGATTACACTTGGGATATTTCTAAGCAGACACGATCTTTATAAAATCACCCTTGAGATATCCCAAGAACTCAGAAAGGTCAGCACTTCCTCCAACAATCATATCCTAGAGGCTGATGCTAATTTCAGGATACAGCCTCGCTTCCTTTCTGCTCTCAGTAATTTCTGCAGAGATCAAACTCGAACGTTCATTCTGTGTTGCTATGCTCAGCAACCTAGGGTGCTCCTGTATGAGTGAGGCAGTCTGAACATCTGCAGCACAATCCACAAAAGGTTATATAATGACAAACTAGCCCTGTAACAGGGAGTCTGACTGAAGAAGGGAAAAACCATAGGCAGGAATGTTCATTCAACAAAATGAAAATCATTCCCAGGAATCTCTCCAGGACTTTGAACCATAGAGAAAGGTAGTTTTACCTTAAATAAGCAACATGTACATCAGTAGCTCTAAGAATAAAGAGGAAATCTTATACAAACATTCTCAGGGATTCTCTGAGTCCCCCATTGAAAAACACCATATCATTACCAGGTTACAAGAGTGACATCTAGTGGAAAACATTGAAATGACAAAAGGTTTCAAGCGTAATTAGAGCAGGACCCTCAAAGCCTAACAATGAAAATAAAGTCACCTAGGGATATCGTTAAAACGCAGATTCTGGTTCAACAAATAAATGAACTTCCAGGTGATGCCAATGCTGGCACTCCATGGACTCCTAGAGAGTACAGGATCTACAGCATCTCACACCTGCTCTTATCCTCAGCAGAGAAAAGGGAGGTGACATTTGACAATAATTTCTAGGTTAAAAATAGGCCAGGGAAGTGTCACTATGTTCCTATAATGGTATAAAGGAAATATATGAATCTTGTATAACTTAAATAAAATATATATTTTTTAAAAAAGGCCAGGGGACGGTGCTGTGGCATAACAGGTAAGGCCACTACTTTCAGTGCTTGCATCCCATATGGGCGGTGGTTCAAGTCCCGGCTGCTCCACTTCCATCCAGCTCTCTGCTATGGCCTGGGAAGGCAGTGGAGGATTGCCCAAATCCAGAAGAAGCTTCAGGCTCTTGGTTTCAGATGGACCCATAGTAGGGAATGAACTAGTGGATGGAAGGCCTCTCTCTCTGCCTCTACCTCTGTAAATAAATAAATACATCTAAAAAATTAGGTCAAATAGGGGTGGGCACTTGGTCTAGAGGTTAAGCCACCAGTTTGGACACACAAGTCCCACATCTGATTGCCTAGCTTCAATACCCAGCGCCAGCCCAGATTCTAGCTTCCTGCTAATGCAGACCCTGGGAAGCAGCATAAAGGCAAAACCAGTTTGGTTCCTGCCACTCATGTGGAAAACCCAGATTGAGTTTCAGGCTTTTGGCCTCAAATCCCAGCTGCTGTGGCCATTTGGAGAGTGAACCAGCAAATGAGTCCTCTCTCAAGCAAGCAGATATTTTTAAAAAGATGAAATGAATGATTGCAATGACATACTTATATGTATCCATGTTCCTATTTCACTAGCCCCCTCAGAGACACACTCACCATCTCCTATCTAAACTGGGACCCTGAAGCTGTACCCCTTTTCTCCAAAAGCAAGTCTAAGAAGGAAAAGACCACACTTCAAGCCAATACACAGTGACTTTAGCACTTAACATGGTTTCTCTGTTATTATGTTATTTTCCTGATATTGAGTTATAATATTAATTTGCACCATATCAGAACTCCTGATTTCCCTTGGTAATCTGCACCTGAACAGGGATCCATCAGGGTATTGCATTAGTGCTAAGCACACCTACTCAGAATTTCAACAAGATTTGCCCTGGACACCCCTATGAAAAGAACAGGATGTATAACTATAACCAAATCCAACTGTTCCCAGAACCAGTCCTGTGTGATTTATTTGAGCCAAAGAGCCTTGACCTCCATACAGAACCACCAGGCTGGATATGAAGCTGGAAGTAACATGTGCTGCTCCACAGCCAATTTCTGCCCAACGTCACATTCCTCCCATTCAGGCCTCTCCTTGGCGAGAACACTTCCTTTAGTTCTAGGTCCACAGACTTACGAGCCACAATACTGATTGCGACACTGAGGGAAAACAGCCTCTCTTCTCCAATGCATAGACATGCAAACAAGTACAAAGCCCATTTTCTAGTCCAGTAGAGTTCTTCAATACAAGTTGTTTGATCTAGGATAACTAATATTTTTTAAACAGTTGAACTCCCATTTTAAAGAAACCAACAACAGAGTTGAAACTGTGCTGAATAAATAAAAATCTTAAAAAAAAAAAAAAAACCAGGGCCAGTGCTGTGGCATAGCAGGTAAAGCCACCGCCTGCAGTGCCAGTATTCCATATGGGTGCCGGTTCAAGTCCTAGCTGCTCCACTTCCGATCCAGCTCTATACTGTGGCCTAGGAAGGCAGTGGAAGATGGCCCAAGTCCTTGGGCCCCTGCACCCACGTGGGAGACCCAGAAGAAGCTCCTGGCTGCTGGCTTCGGATCGGCACATCTCCAACTGTTGCAGCAAACTGGGGAATGAACCATCAGATGGAAGACCTCTCTCTCTCTCTCTCTCTGCCTCTCCTTCTCTCTGCATAACTCTGACTTTCAAGTAAATAAATAAAAATCTTTAAAAAGAAAAAAAGAAAGAAAAGAAACTGTGCTGGTTGAAATGGGGTTCTAATAGTTGGAGTACTGCCTAACTGGCTTCTCCCCAGGTTGTCTCCACCCCAAATACTCACCCCAACTCTTACCCCAGCCTACCACCCTCAGAGAAAAACAGTTTGAAAACCAGAAGCAGTAGTCTCACAATAGTTTACACCATCCCATAGTCCTATATTGCTGGAGTTGGTGCTGTGGTGTAGTAAGTAAAGCTACCACCCACACCCAACATGTGCACTGGTACAAGTTTTGGCTGCTCCACTTCCAATCCAGCTCCCCACTAATGGCCTGAAAGAAGCAATGGAAGATAACTCAAGTGCTTGGGCCCCTGCCACCCATGTGGGAGACCTGAAGCTCCTGGCTCCTGATTTCAGCCTGGCCCTCTGCTAGCCATTGTGACCATCTGGAGAGTGCAACAGCAGACAGAAAATCAATCAATCAATCAATCAATCTCTCTCTGACTTTCAAATAAATAAATAAATAAATGTTTTAAAAAGATGCAGCTAGATAGAGCTATTTCACTGTAAGTTGACCTAATTATGAGTCTAATACAATTTTAGCATATGCAATCAAAAGATTTATTCAAAAGATGTGCAACTTGATTTTCTGAAAGAAATTTGCTTTTAAGTCATAATTAAGGATTCCTGTGAGGAGTAAACAACAGAATTGTTTATACCTCTTCAATTGCTCTTGGCAGTCCTAAAGGGGAAATTGTGTAGAGGAAAATGTCACATAATTCTTCCTTAAAAGTAGAAAGAAGAGAGAAGATGAAACTAATCATGAAGCACTGTTCATCTGCCTCTAGAGTACAGGAGGTTCAAGTCATCCTGCCTCTGTTAGAAACCCCGTTACATCACATATGTGTGACCTTGCACGAATCACCTAAATGTTCTCTGCTGTGGGTTCCTCATCTGAAAGTGGGAATAACAGTAAAATCAACCTCAAATATTTAATAAGCACATACAATAATCATTCATGAATTTTATCTCTGATAACGATTGTAATTATTTTTACTATAATATTACGATAATGACAATCAATATTGTTATTTAGCTTAATAATCAAAATGGCACTTGATTAGTTTGGGTAATTTTAGCCAGATTGGATAGGCAGATATACAATTCCATCAACTTTGTGTATATATATATATATATATTTTTTTTTTTTTTTGACAGGCAGAGTGGACAGTGAGAGAGAGAGAGAGACAGAAAGAAAGGTCTTCCTTTGCTGTTGGTTCACTCTCCAATGGCCGCCGCGGCTGGTGCACTGCGGCCTGCTGCTGATCCGAAGGCAGGAGCCAGGTGCTTCTCCTGGTCTCCCATGCCGGTGCAGGGCCCAAGGACCTGGGCCATCCTCCACTGCACTCCCAGGACACAGCAGAGAGCTGGCCTGGAAGAGGGGCAACCAGGACAGAATCCAGTGCCCCAACCGGGACAAGAACCTGGTATGCCAGTGCCACAGGTGGAGGATTAGCCTATTGAACCATGGCGCTGGCCCAATTTTGTATATATATATTGAGAGAGAGAGAGAGAAAGAGAGAGAGAGAGAGAGAGAGAAAGTGCAAATGCAAAGAAAGGCAAAAATCCTAAAGGGATCTGTACATTGCCTTTCCCTGTGCTTCCTTCTATAGGACCTCAGTGAAAAGAATTTAAAAGGTAGCATTTTTTAAACTGGAGATGGTTCTGATTTTTTAATCACAATGGTTTTTATCATATGCATATTTATTCTTTTGTGCAATACACTTCCCTTGAACTTTGTTACATCATTCATCTTAAATTTAGGGATTTCATTTGAAATCAAAGTCAAGCCTTTTTTAAGGAACTCAAAAGATGGTAACTATTGTGCCAACAGCTAGCACATCTGTCCTAATTTTATCTGCCTCTTGACTGCCCAATGACCTATTTTCTTAAGACTGTGGCCAACTCATAGCAAATTGGTTCCAAAGTAACCAGGATCTTCAAACAAGAAAATTTGTTTTTATGTTAACAAGGAATTCAAATTCATAAAGACGAAGGCAAATATTTGAAAACTGTCCAAAACCTTTACAAGGAAAAGGGGTAGGAGAGAATCTAGACTATCCATGATATAATTTACCAGAATATCAACTTTTTAATATACTAACTTGTCACTGCTAATTAATTCAAACTTTTCATAAGTCTCTCAAATGTAGCCAGATAAAATTGCTATTCCCTGCCCTCTATCTCCACTAATACTCCTGGTAGTTTTGTAATGGATGAACATGACCATGGTTTATTGCAATATTAAGGTGCTTCAGAAAAGTTCTTTAAAATATTCTATACTTCTCCCACTTTTTTTAAAGATTTTTTATTTATTTCTTTGAGAGGTAGAGACAGTGAGAGGGAGAGACAGAGAGAGAAAGGTCTTCAATCCGCTGATTCACTCCCTAACCGGCTGCAACGGCCAGACCTGTGCAGATCCGAAGCCAGGAGCCAGGAGTCTTCTCCTGGTCCTCATGTGAGTCCAGAGGCCCAAGGACTTGGGCCATCTTCCATCGCCTTCCCAGGCCATAGCAGAGAGCTGGATTAGAAGAGGAGCAGCCAGGACCAGAACTGGTTTCATATGGCAGGCATGTCGGCGCTACAGGCAGAGGTCCAACCCACTGTGCCAAGATGCCAGCCCGCTTCTCCCACTTTTTTAAAACTGAAGGAGAAACCTCTATAATGTTTTTCTCTCAACAGGGTGGCTATGTATCTTTAATAGAGAAAAACTCCTATCATGTGGGCTTCTCAGAGATTGCTTCTGAAAATCATTTTAGTCATATTTCATTCTGTTAAGTATGGATTTATACAAAATCCCAATTAACTAGGCAATTCAGTAAACTAGAATCCCTATTCCCTTGACAATCGAGTTATGTTGCTATACATGATTCTCTTTAAATTGTATTTCTTTCAGCAATGCTGCATTTGGGCAATGGTTCAATACTGCAATTTCTGAAAAAGATCTAGAAGAATGTTTAAACAGAAAACTATTGTATATATTGCCCTCCTTTTCCTTTTTTAAAAATGATTTAACTAAAAATACCACAAAAGTTAAAAAAATTCAGGTATGTGTCAACTCTGCACCCATGCTTCCATGGATAGCTTTCACTGAGATTATTTCGTACTTTCATAGAAACTATTATCTATAAAGGTATAATTATTAGTTCAACTTCAGCAACAATAGGACTCACCTTTTATTGAATGCATACTAAAGTCCCAAAATACCTAGCACACACTACATTATTTAGTTCCCCCAGATACATCCAACTCCAAGGCTCAAGCTGCCCCAGGTGAGCCTGCTATGTTGCCTCTTCATTCCTGAAGTCAAGTGATCAGCTCATCTTCATCTAGAAGCTTTCAGGACTAAAACAGTGCTCATCCCACTGGGGCTCAAGAAATTGTTGTTTTATTTGATTTGAAAAGAGTAATTTGAAAGTAATGAATTGAAACCATGGTAGAAGGTAAACTATATTTGCTCCATAGCCTAGAATTCAAATATACGTCTGTAGCCAGCCCACTTACTAGATTTGGTACCCTCTAGAATCATAATAAAAAAGTCATTTAACAAAGAGATGATAGAAACAAGTTAGAAAAGTTGTCTCATCTTATAAAGAAATGAAAGTGCATCAATCCATGCTGTACCAAGATCTGAAAGAACTGCTAGCTTGGATAGAGTAAGGAAAGTAAACAATCTGAAATCTTAAAACTATGATTCTGATCCAAGCTAGGACACAGGAAAGTTGTTTAACCTCATTAATCAATGTAGGGTGAAAAAGAAAATAATATATATGTCTCCCATTACATAGAATGTATTCAACAGTATCAAGTAAAGGACTATTAACAATGTGTTAATTGAATCAATAGGTAATACACTCAGGTGCCTGTTCAAAGTGTATACTTCTATGAGTACCTTAGTATGACTATTGGAAGGAAAAAGTCACAAGAAGAGACAAATTTAAGATTTGATTTTTAAAAGTGATTTGATAAAAAAAAAACTCTGACTTTTTTTAAAAAAAGAAAAGTTTCCCAATGTTAGTGAATCTGTCATGATTTAACAGCACTTTGACTTTTTCTAAGGAATGATAGCAAAGTGCTGCATCTCCTCAAACTTGGAATTTACTGCCTGTCTGAGTCTCCACTTGTGCCAAATTAAATATACAGCATAATGTCTCTACCAGAAATAACAACGCACAGCTTCCTGCTCTACTCCTTGGTTGAATAAGCTCAAACTGAAGCAAGGAAGGTGATATTTTATTTAATCACCTAAGTAATTGTTTTCTTCAAAATCTGGAATTAGAAGCTACTTTAGAAGAAAAGTTTAGAAGAAATCTCCATGTGAATTATATCACCATGTAAAGGAAAAAGTAAGTCCCTTTGAAGGCACTTCATTTGATAGTCTCAAGAAAGAGCATAAAGAAGGTATATCACTAACGGACCACTCAGAGAAACTCAAGTTCTACAGGCTGTTCCATACAATCCAATTCCTGAATACAGTTAAAGATCTTTGTCTGTGAGGCACAAATGACATCCAGAATAGACAGTACAATGTTTCTGTCTTGCCAACACCACCTAAAACTTTTCAGAAAAGTTTTGTTAAGATAATAGAGAAATAGAATAGTAGATGGGAGAAGACATGCCTTGGACATACAAGGAAGGTTGGTAGGTTCTATCAGGTATGTGATCATGTAGTTGTTCACTGACTGATAAATCAGATAATAAAGGAGATAAAGTACAAAAGCAATAGTCTTAGGTAGGAAAAATGTGGAGAGAGACAATTTATCCATTGTGATGGAAGAAATACAGTGAACTATATGTGAGTGCACATATAGGAATTTTGGGAAATACAGTAAAGAAAAAAATGAAGCAATTCTCTTCTATCTTTTTTAGTGAAGAAGCAAGGCTTTTACTAAGGATAAGAAGAGACAGAGATCACAGGAGAAGACATCTCAGGAAAAAAATAAATCATGTTGGTGAAGGTGGCAGAATTTCTAGGTAAGGCTGAGGGATAGTTTGAAACAGAAAGTTATAGAGTAGGAGGGAGAGAGAGAGCCTAGTATTAGCCTTCTAGCCATGCCCACTGATGGAGTGTAGGCTTGGAGTAGATGGAGTAGTACATTTAATCATCTCTGGGATTTTTACCAGTTGAGTGCACAGGCAATGATGTAGTCATTGATTATAATAAAGTCTAGATCTGGAACCAGTGCTCATAGTACGTCATCAACATCACCTCCAATCAGAATCAGCACTTTAACAAGATCTCTAAACAATTCATATGCAATAGTACCTGAGTGAGAACCAAGTGAGAAGAGGTAAAGATCATTGTGGGGGGGGGGGGGGGGTAAAGAAATTAGAGGCCAAGCTGGTCCACGAAGCCTCTGTGAATGTTACATTCACAAAGACTGATGAGTAGAAATGGCTAGATCAAAGGAAGAGATAAATGCAACCATATGGGCAAAGTGTTCAGGTAATAACAGATGGCCTGGAAGGTACCAGGTTCTGGTGGTAAATGAGACAAATGAATGAGAGGAATGATGGATTCGTTCTGGTCATCTTTTAAGGGAAATAAACAGTTACGGTTGTAGTCTCATTCTCAGGATTTGTTTCTTGGGCAGTTTATCCTAATCTTGGGAACAGCATTTTAATAGAAAGAATTGTGGTTTTATCAGGAGCATGATAAACTCTCTCAGAATCCTCAAGTCCTGCTGCAAGGAAAGTGGACTAGAGAGACATAGTCTTGTTACAAACAGAGAGAGTTTGGTGGACTTCTCATAGAGCCACACATCAGCATGTCTCTTCGGAAGGGAATTTCTGTATATGAAAAGTACATTATTAAGCACTTAGAAGCAGTTACCCAAATATCTGTACCTGCATTAGGAAATATAATAACTCTGTTTAAGACAAGAGGAATCTATTGCTTTTGAAAAGAGACAAAGGATTTCAGAAGCCAGAGGGAAAAGGGAGACAGAAGGAGATAAAACAGGGAGATTATTATGCTATTGAGGACAGTAAGGTTTCCCAATAACAACACATGATTTCCTTAGAAAGGTAAAGAATCAGGGCCAGTGCTGTGGCAGAGCAGGTAAAGTTGCCACCTACAGTTCCAGCATCCCACATGGATGCTAGTTTAAGTCCTATCTGCTACACTTCTGATCCAGCTCCCTGCTAATATGCCTGGGAAAGCAGCAGAAGATGGTCCAAGTCCTCGGGCCCTGCATCCATGTGGAAGAGCCGGAAGAAGCTCCTGGCTCCTGGCTTCAGATTTGCCCAGCCCCAGTCACTATGTCCATATGAGAAAGTAAACCAGTAGATGGAAGAGATTCATATTCATTCATTCATTCTCTCTCTCTCTTTCTCTCTCTCTCTCCCTTTCCTTCTCCCTCTCCCTCTCTCTCTCCCCTTCCATCTCTCTCTCTCTCTCTCTCTCCCCCTCCCTAACTCTGCCTTTAAATAAATAAATCATTTTTTAAAAATAAAAGTAAAGTCTCCTATTCTAAGACTGAAATTTAGTCTATAGAATTTCATCTATAAGTTCCTCTATTTTTCTTCAAACCATTCAGTACAGTTTCCTGTTCTCATGAGTATATTGGTGAATAGGTCTTCTATAACATTAGAGACAGGCAGAAACCAACATTGTTCACATCCCTAGAAAGCAGAATAGGGGAGCTGGCACTGTGTCCAGCAGGTTAATGCCCTGGCCTGAAGTGCTAGCATCACATATGGGCACCGGTTCAAGACCCGGTTGCTCCACTTCTGATCCAACTCTCTGCTGTGGCTTGGGAAAGCAGTGGAAGATGGTCCAAGGCCTTGGGCCCCTTCACCTGCATGGGAGACCCAGAAGAAGCTCCTGGCTCCTGGCTTCAGATCCACGCAGCTCCGGCGGTTGCAGCCAATTGGGGAGTGAACCATCTGATGGAAGACCTCTCTCTCTCTCTCTCTCTCTCTCTTCCTCTCTCTCTTCCTCTCTCCCTCCCTCTCCCTCTCCCTCTCCCTTTTTCTCTCTCCCTCTCCTCTCTGTAACTCTGACTTTCAAATAAATAAATCTTTTTTTTTTTGACAGGCAGAGTTAGACAGTGACAAAGAGAGACAGAGAGAAAGCTCTTCCTTCCATTGGTTCACCCCCAAAATGGCCTCCACAGCTGGCGCTGCGCTGATCCAAAGCCAGGAGCCAGGTGCTTCCTCCTGGTCTCCCATGTGGGTGCAGGGCCCCAGGACTTGTATCATCCTCCACTGCCTTCCCAGGCCACAGTAGAGAGATGGACTGGAAGAGGAGCAACTGGGACAGAATCCGGCACCCCAACTGGGACTTGAACCCGGGGTGCCGGTGACACAGGCAGAGGATTAGCCAAGTGAGCCGTGGCGCCAGCCTAGTTTTCTTTCTTTATAAATAAATTTATTGAGAAATATAACAAGTTATTGAAAATATTATCATGATCATTATGTAATTATTATTCCTTTAATCAGATGCATCTAGTAATGAAATGGCTATCTCACCTCTCCTTTCTTCTGTTTAACTTGCTCACTCTTTAAAAGCCGGCACTCAAAGAATAGGGAGGAAAAAAGCACCAAGGATAATCAACCTAAGAAATGCAAGTTTGTAAAGTAACACACAAATTTAGGGTTAATACTTTTAGAAATGTATGTTCTGTGTACTCACGTCCTATGATCTTAATAGGATTTAACAAGAATTGAGGACACTGAACTGGGCACCTTAACTAACTCTTGAGACCATAAGGGTCTTCCATCATAGACATTCAGTCAAAACTCAGACAATACATATTAGATACAAAGCTGTAATTATCACAGAAAATTGAATTATAATTATCCGAGCACTCACCCATAAAAACTCTCCCCAAATATTTCAAAAATTGAAAACAGACTAAGATCTCTATTTAAGCATATCTAGGATCCACCTTGCCATGCTAATTTCATTCAAGATAAATTTGCGTTTATTCCTTAATCAGAGAGCTGAACTAATTCTTTACCAAGAGGAAATAAATTAATTCTGGGCTCCTGAGGAAAGACCCTCGTATAACTTTTATTTCTTACAGATAATAAAGTTGAAATCAACTAGGATCAAATACCATTTTACGTGATTGGGACAATTCAACCAGGAAAAATGCATTTCTATCTTTGAAGAATAAATATACAACACACAGGGAGGCAGAGAGAGATTTCATATATCTTATCTTTCAAAATAAAGCCAAATATCCTGAAATAATTGAAAGTAGAATCGGGATGCCTTTAGTACAGATGCCTAGAAGCAATAGCTGAGATCTATAGAAAGCTATTTTCAAAAAATCTATTATCAAAATGAGCAAAAGTAAACTATTAACTTTATGGTTTAATAGAGTGAGCATGTACCATGTTATGTGACTTGAAATCTTACTATAAAGTCTTCCATCTCTGAAATGCTTTCTCCATATAAATGAAGGTCTGATTCTGGATTTCCATTTTTTAAGATGAATTCACATAGATCCCATATTGTCTTTGGTTAAAGTACCCTTGAGAGGGATTTCCACTATCAATAATGAGTACAAAGTAGTTGATGAGATCCCTGAGCTAGAAGCAAGGTTGATGGGGAGGGTATGGAAGTGTAGTTGGAGGAAAGAACTGAAATCATAGCACTTTCCTGTCAAAGGCAATAAGATATGAAACAATATTCAACATGGAGGCAAGAGACCAGAGTTGGAGGTCTACTCAATCTGGGCATCAGATTTCTTATCTGAAAATGAATAAGACTAAACCTGATTATCTCTAGCCCATTCAAAAATACAATGATTTCTCTAAAGTTAGATAAGTCTGGGTAAAAGTCTAGGGTCAGTGACACAGGGCTAGAAAATGGAGAAGCCAAACATCACTTATGGAGGTCACAAAACCGCTGACGGAGAAAGAAAGGTAGGAACTAAAGAAAATATCTCCACAATTGTGATTATACCAAACGATTGACTCAAGGTATGAAAAAGCAGTGGGGGCCAGCACCATGGCACAGCAGGTTAAAGCCCCACCCTGAGGTGCTGACATCCCATATGGGCGCCAGTTCAAGTCCCAGCTGCCCCACTTCCAATCCAGCTCTCTGCTATGGCCTGGGAAAGCAGTGGAGGATGGCCCAAGTCCTTGGGCCTCTGCACCCTCGTGGGAAACCTGGAAGAAGTTCCTGGCTCACTCGCTCGCACTCTCTCTGTGTGTGTGTGTGTGTGTGTGTGTGTGTCTCTCTCTACATCTCTCTGTAACTCTGTCAAATTAAAAAAAAAAAAAAAGAAAAAGCAATGGTATCATGGTAATGCCTCAGGTATAAAAGGACCACAAAAAGAAATAGAGAAGAATCCTTGGTTCACTTTGTGTTACTGTTTTCCTCAATTTTGGATTTTTAAAAATGGAAAAAAAATTACTTTTCCCAAAAAAGTTATTTCTTAAAGCTAAAATGATAATTAGCAGTATTGATGGGTTTCCCAGCTGATGAAAAAATGCTGACTTCTATGTTCTCTGTCAGGAGCACTAGAATTAATATGACTACAATAACATTCACTACTTCATTCAACAGATGTTTAAAAGGTGTCTACTTTGTGTTTCTACTGTTGATTAGAAGAGATACTTGATGAAAAAGATCTGCTCTTCAGCTTACAATATAGTACAGAATATATGACAAATGCATTCAATACAATGATATGCTGCAACAAGGCTACACAAAGGTTAGGGGCTTGGAAGAACATGGAGAGTTCATGTTTTTATTTTTGTTTTTGAAAGATCATAGAAATAAGTTTCTTCACATATTCATTCACACTAGCCAAAGTCCAGAATTTCTGAAAACAAGTTAGACACTTAATAAAGAACAGCAGCTCCTGAACCTTCTGCTTTGCTCCAAAAATGAAGAGCCATTGCACGCAAATTTTCATTTAACTCAACTCTGCGAGAATATTATTGTCAGATGGGGTAGGTAATATTTGTTTTATAACTGACATGAGTAACAAATCATGCTTTCTAAAAGGTCTACAGTCAGTGCCGCTTTGGGTAGAAAATAAAGGAAACCTTCATGTGAGCCCAAATGTCATTCACTTTCAGCAATTTTCTTTGATCCATTTAAGTGTCCTGTTACTAATCTTCTGATGAGGAAATATGCAAAACTAAGAATTTAAAGTAAGTGACAGAATCATATTATAGCCAGACACAGATACATTACAGAATACCCAAGACAGTTTAAAAAAAGTTTAAAAGAAGAAGAAAAAGGAAAAGAAACAAAGAATTCATTCCTCCTACTCACATTCTGTAGATCTGCAGATTATAGTGGCCCAGCTCTGGACTCTTGTATTCTTACCTGGTAAGGAACAATACTTCCATGAGCTGTGCCCCAGCGTTTTGCTTCCTTTTGGCTAATAAGGTAATTGGCAGCTACCTGGGTCAAACATGCCACCTACAAGGAAAAAAAAAAAAACAGCTAGTTTATCATTCTCATTAATAGAATGTTATAATATGAGAGTGATTTCATTTCAAAGAAAAAAACTATCCAAACTGGTCAGAAAATAAACAGGCATCTGTACTTTTTTTTTAATATTTATTTCATTTATTTGAAAGACAGAATTACAGAGAGAAGTAGAGACAGAGAGAGAGGTCTTCCATCCACTGGTTCACTCCCCAAATGGCCACAACAGCCGGAGCTGCGCAGATCTGAAGCCAGCAGCCAGGAGATTCCTCCAGGTCTCCCACATGGGTGCAGGGGCCCAAGGACTTGGGCCATCTTCCACTGCTTTCCCAGGCCATAGCAGAGAGCTGGATTGGAAGAGGAGCAGCCCATATGGGATGTCGGCACTTCAGGCCAGGGCTTTAACCCACTGTGCCATAGTGCCGGCCCCTTGCACTTTCAACATACAAATAAAGAGCAATATTACTGGAGGAGACTAAGTAATGACCAATTGAGAAATACAGACACATAAATATTCAGCTCCTGCAAAGATCATCTGAAGGTAGAGGTTGACCAAGCAGATGGAACTTTGATCCAGCCTTTAACATCAAAGACAGAAAATATTCCAGCAACTGGTATATGCCTTTCCCGTTTCCACCTATGCCTTCATAGTTTTCATCAAGATGACACAAAAAGAGTCTCTCATCACTAAGCAGGTGAACCACAGCCAGCCATACATTGTTCTAAATTTCTCATTATACAAAAAACTAATAATTGTAAATCTTCATTTTGTTGAAGTCAATTTATTCATGTTTTCTGTTACTTACTGCCCAAACACTCTGACACAGAGGCTCAAGAACATTTGACTTCTTTTTTCATTAGGGAATTATCCTTACTGAAACAAATGTTAGTGTATCTCTCCAAAAGGGGTCCTCATCCCACACCTCATTATTATACTCACTTCCATTTTTGAGCACCACAAATCTATTAACGGGATCATCCAAAGCCTTAGGGTCAACTTTTGACTCTTTCAGTGTATTATGGACATATTTTGAAAAACCTACAATAGAACTCCATCTGAGAATAATAACTGGAAGATTGTGACTTGAGTCCTGGTGATGTGGGGCACAAAGATCTTAAGTTCTAATGAACACCTTTGTCTCCACGGACCCAAAACACCTGAAAGAATGTAACCAAGTAAATTTCCATAGCATTCAGGAAATAAATGCTTCTGGTCTCATTACATAATCATAATATAGCATGGAAATTTTTCCTTTCTAGATCAGCTGATGTGACTGGGAACCTACCACGCCAACAATTCAAACCTATCCCAAAGTGAAACTGGTTCCAGGAAAAACTCAAGGGTAATTTTTCAGGACTTGGTGCCACGACATTTCCTTGACCTCTCTCTAGCATGGCAGCTGTGCCTCCTACATATAGTGCTCAGTCTGGATGAAGCTCCTTGTGGCTGCATTCTCCTTTACTTTATTCTTGGGACTTGTACTCACTTTTATGTTCATTTACTGCTTTATCGAAATTAGAACTGCCTTGTGGCAGCTGGTTCTGCTGTACTGCCCAGGTGGCAAAACTAATAAACTTTGAGTCATCCACTTCTGGACTTCCATCTGGTCTTGGGCATTTGAACATGTAGCACTCCAGGGCTCCCTGGGGCTGCCTAGTGCTAATCACCATTTCACAGATCACTTCTGTGTCTTTCAAAATGGAAATTCAAATCAACATTTTGTAGCAAAAATGCCCTGGATGGGAAGTCCAAATTCACAGTTTCTAATTTCTGCTTACCTCTAAGTAGTTCCGTAACTATGGATATACAATTTGACATAGTTGGTCTTCAAATAAATTCTCTATAAAGTCTTTGGCATTTGAGTTAAACCAATGATTTTCAAACAAAAAAAAAATAAGAACTTTTGTATCAAATCAAATATTACATGGAATCTGACATATATAAAAATAATATTTCAAGTTCTCTGAATGAATAAAAGGCCTGCAAGACCAACCAGATAGCACAAACAGGGAACACACAATTTGCAAAACAGTAAATGATCTTAAATTTCCTTCCAGAGTATACACTTCTGATTTTATTCTCTCTCCTAAGAGTTTAGCATTTCTCACCCCATTTGTCTTTGCTTTTAAAATAAAATAAAAATCTAAAAACAAAATAAAAGACACAGAGTATGCAATAGTCATTTTCTTATAATATCTTTTCCTGAAATTGGGGAAATTTTTCCAGTTGTGAGGTCTTTCATTTTTTCTAAGTTCCCATTATTTTAATTTTTTAGAAAGCTTTTATTTAATTAATATAAATTTCATAGGTACATATTTTAGATTATATTAGTGCTTTACCCCATAACTGCCCTCCCACCTCCACTCCTGTACCACCTCCTATTCCCTCTCCCATTCCATTCTTCATTAATTCATTTTTAATTATCTTTAAATACAGAATATCAACTCTGTACTAAGTAAAGATTTCAACAGTTTGCACCCACACAGATACACAAAGTATAAATTACTGTTTCAAGACTAGTTTTACTGTTAATTCTCATAGTACAACTCATTAAGGGTAGAGGTCCTACATGGGAAACAAGTACACAGTGATTCCTGTTGTTGATTTAACAACTGTCACTCTTATTTATGGTGTCAGTGATCACTCAAGGCTCTTGTCATGAGCTGCCAAGGCTATGGAAGCCTTTTGAGTTCACAAACTCTGACATTATTTAGACAAGGCCATAATCAAAGTGGAAGTTCTCGCCTCCCTTCAGAGAAAGTAGTGAGGTCTTTTCTATAAAAGAGGAGCTTCTTTGATCTAACAGTGGTTTATTTTATATTTTTCCTTTAAAATAAATCCTGATGAAAGTCACTCTCTAAGAGGCTCTGACGCCAAGAATTCAGATTAACAAAGATAATTATTTACAAATAATTAATCACTTGAAGCTTGGTATTTCTGCTTCTCTGATTTCAAAGTCAATTGATAGCCAATAGACCCAGGCAAGAAAGGTCTACATGAAGTAGTGAGATGGCTGGCAGATCATAGGTTAACCTATGAAACCTAAAATGGTCAAGACAGTGACCAGAAACATGCAAGGGCTGGATTCTATGCTAGGTATCAACCTGGATACCTCAGTTTTTAAATCTTTTTTTTTTTTTTTTACAGGCAGAGTGGACAGTGAGAGAGAGAGACAGAGAGAAAGGTCTTCCTTTGCCATTGGTTCACCCTCCAATGGCCGCCGCGGTCGGCGCGCTGCGGCCGGCGCACCGCGTTCGTCCAATGGCAGGAGCCAGGAGCCAGGTGCTTTTCCTGGTCTCCCCATGGGGTGCAGGGCCCAAGCACCTGGGCCATCCTCCACTGCACTCCTGGGCCACAGCAGAGGGCTGGCCTGGAAGAGGGGCAACCGGGACAGAATCCGGCACCCCGACCGGGACTAGAACCCGGTGTGCCGGCGCCGCAAGGCGGAGGATTAGCCTGTTGAGCCACGGCGCCGGCCGATACCTCAGTTTTTAGACAATACCTTATTCTTTCTTTGTAATTGTTGATTTCTGTGTTTCTGATCCAGCCCCATTTAGTGAATTTGAATGAAAGATCAAAACTCATCTCTCAAATTCTTTCTAAATGGAATACTATGTAGGACTTAGTAGTAATTAATGGGGGAAAAAAAAAACCAGCCTTGCAGAATCAGTAGGTTTCCACTGGGCAGAAGGGTTAAATAACATTTTAAGCCAGTTACCATCAAAAAACAAAGTGTGATTTGTCAGTGACTACTGAAAAGCAAAGTTAGGGGAAAAAATTCTATTTAAAAAAAAAAAAGCAACAGGGCTAAACTTAGCAACTCAGTGTTTAAAGGGGCATTACAAATCTAAAATTAATGTACTATTTACAAGGATGTATTTTAAGGAGAAGGGGGAGAAAGTCAACAGCTATGATGTGATTATATATGAAAAAAATCAGAGGTTTCCTGGGCAATTAATGACAAATTTTCCACAAATTAAAAGAATGCAGGATGTGACTTTTAGGTTAATGACTACATACTGCATATTTATTCTAAATATTGCATTAGATCATTACTTTTATCCCTTAAACGTAGGCTCATTATTTCATCAAGTGCACACTATATAATTTACTCAGAATGTTGCCTTTACATGGTTTCCTCTAAACAAAAAAAGCCAACTTTGGTTTACTAATAATCATTCTGACAGCAAAACTAATATTTTAGATCACATAGTGGGTCCTGATAGCCTTTGTATCTTACCAGAAAACCAGTGGTGTGGTCAAAGTATATCTCAAAGGGAACACCCTCTAAAAGCTTTAGGAAAAATATGCTCAATTATTTCCCAAAGCAGCTCCATGTGTCTGTCACCAAATGATGTGTTTCATGTCCACCAAATGAGGATCAAGCTACAATAACAGACTCTTCCACCTTCAAAAAGACAATCAAGTAAGAGAGCTAAAAACAAGAAAAACAAGACTAAAACTATGGCCCCAGTGCATCAGGACAGGTAATTTTTTCCTCCTGCTCCCCTGGATATATTCTGGCCTCCACTAAGTTAAGCTAAATCCTATCCATTCAACCACGCACCTACTCATATCCACCCATTCTTCAAAATTTATTTCAACATCATTTTTTCATCATTTAAGCCACACTCTCAATTACCCAAGAAAATATTTTCTTGCCCCTTAACAAACACTTCATTTACCTGACTCCTGCTGCACTTTCCTTATCCTATAATTAGAATTATAAGAAGTCAAGACAAGAAGGACATATGTAATTACTTCCTAGATGTATTCATGAATCACAAATACCTAGGGAATTCCTGGATCTCACCCCAGAACAAGTGACTCAGATTCTCCAGGGATGGAACCTGGGAAAAAAAGCATTTAGGCAGTGCACCATTAATTACACAGCAGGTTCAGGAGTCAAAGCCTTATGAGAGCCTAGTCAAATCCCTTAATATTACAGAGAAGAGAAATAACTTATCTGAGGTCACACATTTATTTGGTAGAAGAACTTTAAACTAATCCAACTATGATGCTCCCCCCTATTTTACAATGTTATTTGTATATTCTCCTATCACTCCTTTTAAATTAGGAGCTATTTCAGGGTAGAAATTATTTATTATAAACACTTTATATGTTCTGACAGCATTTAAAACAAAGCCTGAGCACTAGCTCTTTTTAACAAATGAATGGAAACAGTTATTACACTCCAGTTACTCAACAAACACTGAGCGGTGCTACGTGCAAGGCATTACCCTAAGCACCAAGTATATGCCAGTAAATGAAAAATATATGGCCCTATCCCTTTTGGACTTAAGAATAGTGGATAAAATAACTAAAAAAACAATTAGAGATAATTGTCATGGGGAGAAGAAAAGGAAGAGAACTTTGAAAACAAAGACAATAATGTTCAAAGTCTCTACAACAGGAAAGAAATTGCCATACAGAAAAACTCAAGCAATACAACTGAAGTGTAAGAAAGTGAAATGAAATTAAATTAGAGATTGATTGGCAGTGGTCAGAATATGTCAGCTATTTGTATGTCATGGTAAGGAGCCATTCTTTACACATCTTTCAGAATGATCATTTTTAAATCACAAATTATGTCATGACATCCTTCTATTTAAAGCTCATATGGCTTCCCACTGTATTTGCAATTATATTCAAAGAATAAAATAAAAAGAAACAAAGCAGAAAGAGAATATAGATATGATCTAAGCATAAGCTGACGGTAGCTCAAACTAGATTGGTAGTAGTAGACATGGAAAAAAAAACCAGTGGATTTATGATGTATTTTAGAAATAAAATGGACAGAATAGGTGAAATATTATATGGGAAGGAGATGGCAGACAGAAGGGTGATTCCTGGATGAGTATCTTGTTAAAGTCGATTGGGAATAACAGAAATTATAAGGCAAGAAAGAGAACAACTGAAGGAGAAAGAAAATAAGAGTTCATATTCAAATGCATTGAATTTAGATGCCTATAAGACAATCAGTTGGGCTGGAATCATCTGAATATAGAAACTATTTAGAGCTATAACCTGAAGGAAACTTACAAAGATAAAATAAGGAAAGAAATAATATAAAACAAGATAAGTCTTCATGTGAAACACAGCCTTTTCTCTAATCAAAGATGTAGGAACAAACTATCAGGATCTATTTCAATGTCCAAAGTAGGGGGAGATTAAAGCAACTATGATATCTATATATAATAGAAGTTAAAGTAGACACTGTACACTTTTTTATTGTAGGATAGTTTTAGATTTATAGTACAAGAGTTCTCATATATTCCACATTCAGATTTCTTATTGTTAACAGCTTACATTAGTGTGGTAAACTCTTTTTAACCATTAAAGAATCAATAATGATATTTTGTTATTTTTCTTTAAAATAAAACCCATTTACAGATTTTTCTAGCTTTTATGTAATATCATGTTTTTGTTCCAGGATACCACATCATGTCTCTTTGGGTTCCTCATGGTTATGGCAGTTTCTCATACATTCCTTATTTTTTATGACCTTGGCAGTTTTGAAGAGTACTGATCAGGTATTTTGTAGAATTTTGGGGGGGGATTTTTGTGATGTTTTTCTCAAAATTAAACTGGAGTTATGCAGTTTTGGAAGAAATACCACAAAAGCAAAGCATCACTTTCAACATATGATATCAAAGGTATACACTATCAACGTGACAATCTAAAAAAAATTGACCTTGACCATCCAGCTGAAGTAGTGTTTATCACTTTTCTCTCCTGTAAAACTTTTTACTTCTCCTTTCTATATAACAGTCTTTTTTTTTTTTTTTGACAGGCAGAGTGGACAGTGAGAGAGAGAGAGACAGAGAGAAAGGTCTTCCTTTGCCGTTGGTTCACCCTCCAATGGCTGCCACGGACGGCGCACCGCGCTGATCCGATGGCAGGAGCCAGGTGCTAGGTGCTTATCCTGGTCTCCCATGGGGTGCAGGGCCCAAGCACTTGGGCCATCCTCCACTGCACTCCTGGGCCACAGCAGAGGGCTGGCCTGGAAGAGGGGCAACCGGGACAGAATCCGGCACCCCGACTGGGACTAGAACCCGGTGTGCTGGTGCCACAAGGCGGATGATTAGCCTGTTGAGCCACGGCGCCGGCCTATAATAGTCTTTAGAAGGATATTTCTATGTGCAGCCCACTCTCAAGGGATGGGGAGTTGTGTTCCTCCTTTATGAGGGTGGAGTATCTATTATTTGGGATTTTTCTGCAGAGGATATTTGCCACTTTTTCCCCATTTATTTATATAAGCAAGGTATTGTGGATGTTTATATTTTAGGCTGTGATTCAAGACCATTCTTTTTACTCAAATTATTCCTCTTTTGGCCTTTGGGAGCTCTTTAGGTTGGTTCTTGAGTGCCTTTCATGGTGAGTATTTTGTTCGCAGCACTTCCTTACTTCATGGCACTACAAGGTGCCCTAGGTGTGTCTTTATACTCTCTTTTTCAGTCTTCCAGGAAAACATAAAAGGAAAAAGTGTCATAGTGTAAAGAAATAAAATAAATACTTGTGTCGACCAGTACTTCATTCATCCCTCACTTTTTCTAATACAGTGCAATGTGCCAGGAACTGTTCTAGACACTGAACATATAGCAGTCTACAAGATGAACATGGTCCTACTCTCATGAAGCTTCTTTTCTAAAGTAAGCAACATTCAGACATAAACAAATTAACAGGAAAATATAAAGAAGTGTTAAAATGAAGTAGAATCATAGAGCATGCTCTTTTGGGCCAATGGGTTCAGTAAAGACCTCTTTAAAGACATCATTACATTTAAGCTGATACTAAAACAAGACATATTAACAACTAAGAGAAATATTTCTAATGAATGAGATCAACCAGTTAAAGCACTTTAATATGGCTAAAAGCTTAGATGCAGTCAGGGACAGAAAGAAAGCCATGGCAGTTGGAACATAGTAAGTGAAAGAGACAGTAGCACAAGTTGAGGTCAAGGAGGCATGTAAGTGCCACATTAAACATGTCCTTGTGAGCTTGGATAAGACTGTGAAATATTACTCTAAGAGCCATAGGAAGGCACTTATTTCTGTAATTAAATCATCTACTTGTTGTATGGAGTACAAGGATATGTCAAAAAAGCTTATGGAAAAATGGAATTAAACGATGTTTATTTGGGTGCAAAAAATATTGAAGTGCACAGGTTCTTCATAACAAGCATTTTCCAAGAACTTCTGGAAGACTCTTGAATGAAGGGGCAATGAATTAAACCAAATTTTCTTACATGATAGAGACATTACAACTTCCATTTTATAAATGAGAACACTAAAAGGAAGCTAAGTATTCTGTTATATCTCACAGTTGGTAAGTGGAAAAACCATGACTCATATCCAGTCAAACTACTCTCTAAGCCATTCCTACACCACTACCTCTACTCTGTTCAGCTTCGCTGCCTCCAACCCCTTTCACACTGGTAATTCATGGCTTCATGTCTGCGTTCTCAGTTCATCCTCGTGTTTACATTCTAGATCCTCTGTAATTCCCCAAAAGATCACTACAGAGGACTGGAGACCCTCTTATAATAACCCAACTTCCCCTGCATTTTCTAAGAAAGCACGTCATTTTCTGCATTAGTTAATTTTCTTCACATTTTTCTGCTCCACTTGATTCACTTATTAACTATAAAATACCTTCTGAGAAAAATACTATATAGCTAGCACTCACAGAGAATCTACCTTTCAATAAAGAAAATTGGTCTTTAAATCAGAAAGAGCTTTTGAGTTCCTGGCATCTCTTTTTTTCATCCCAATAGCATTACTTTGCAAGCCAAACTCCCTGTGCAATTTAAGTTGCGCTTCACTTTGTCCCTCATACCTTAAGGTGAACAGATTCTTTCAGAACTACCAGGGTTAAAAAGGAAAAAGCATCCAGAAGTAGACAAAGTATCTGGGCCATCTCATGTTGAAAGGAGAATAAGAATTCCACCCATCCACAGCAGATTTATCATTTTAGTTTCTTGTGTATATTACTAATAACAGCTAATACTTACTAAGTACTTACAGCACATTATTAAAGCATTTTTCCATGACTGTCTCTTTTAATCTGCATGAAAATGGTATGAGAAATTCTATGATGGTTCCATTTTTCAGACAAGAAAATTGAGGCAAAGAGCAGCTTAGAAATCTTCCCAAGGTAATATACCTAGTAAGTGGGTAGACCAGAATCTGAACCCAGCTAGTCTGGATTTTGGTACAATATATTAAATTATATACAGAATTATACTTCTGAGTATTTCTGATGGCCTGATCCTTAAAAAGTTTAATAGAATCAGACTATTTGCTAATGTAAAAAAGTGATTGGGCATCTTCTACAGTTAGGTGAACCTCTACAAATAAATGTGACCCTAATTATTACATAATAATTAGTGCAGTACTCATTCAAAGTTTTCTCCTTTACTGCAAATATGGTTTGGCTTCAATTCTAATATAATTAGAAATAGACTTCAAACCATAAACATTTTACCTGTAAATAATGAAAACTAGTACAGTTGTTACATAATTAAAAATCTCAACTTTAATTTACTTAGCAAAGAAAAACCATATTATCAAATTCTTCTCTTCCTAGCAATTTTTTAACTTAATGAAAGGAAAACACATTTCCCGTTCCTCTGAATTATTACTAATGATAGTCAAATAATATTGATGTTTATTTTATAACATGAACTCAAAAAAAAATATGCATTATATTCAACAATTTTTGCCACCCCATCTGAATCAAAGTCAGACATATGAGGAAACTGGATATCAAATTCCAGAACATAAGACCAGACAGCAAAGAAAGAATTTCCAAGAATGTTTAGGACAATATATTAAACATATTTTTTACCATGAACCACTGACCCAGTCAACGATATGACTCAAAAGTGGTTATAAACAACTAAAACAAATATGTGATGAGTAAGTGAAAATGTGGAAAAGCAACATTTAACGACATAGTGTACTTCTTTATCCCCCTGATGGCACGTCCTCAGTTTCGTCTTCTTCAAACATGGTTTCATATTTGAGTTGATTTAGTTCTATGAAATATTTGTTGGTAGAATAAAATAACACATTATTTGCAACACTAGTTTTAAAAAGTTCTAAGAATGAAAGTTACTCTGTTTATTACTTCCTTCCTTCACGCAACAAGTAACAAGCATTTATTATATGCAAGGCAATTTGTCAGTTGTGGTAGGAGATACCAAAAATGAATAAAAGTTTCATCTCTCAAAAAAGTTAAAAGTAATCATTCAAAATAGAAATGATCAAAAAGTGGCATTTGAGATGACCCTTTGTTAAAGGGAATTGAGTCATGAAAAAAATGAGAGGGAACATTCCAAGTGGGGAAAAAAAAAAAAAAAACCACGGATAAAGTCACAGGGATAAGAGGATGGGAAAATACTGAGTTTTTTGAATGGAAGAATGAGAATAAAAACTGAAACATATTTGATGACCAGGAGATCACAGATGATCATTAAGAGGCAATGACAATAGAACATAAGTGCAAAACTCAGATTAGAAGGGGCTAAAGAATAAAAAAAGTGGAATTACAAGAATATTTTGGTGATTTGTACAAATGGAAAAGGACAGAGACTGGACTGTGGCTCAAGCAGGTTAGCAGGAAGAATAAAGGTTTCATTTTTGAGGATGGAAAAAAAAATGAAGTTCATCTAAATACGTAAGAATAAAAGAATAATGGAAAGTGTGGAGTCTTAAGCAAAATGTAAGAGGATGAGAGAGTACAGTGGCGGTGTTAAGGTCTAAAATGTCCTCCCTCAGAGAAGCCTTCCCTGACTCACTCGGATGGGTCATTTCCTCTTCTGGATCTGTCCTCTGGAATGTAACCTTCAGGAGACAAAGAATTTGCCTAAGCTTGCTGCTGTCTCCCCAGCAGCAGGAACACTACACAATAACTATTAATTAAACTATTAACTACATGAAGGAATAACACTTTCACTCTAATTTGAAAAAGAGAGTCTTAATGAAGAAGAAATGTGTCAAGAGAAAAGCTGAGCACAGTCCCTAGGAAATGTAGAGCAGTGAAAAGTATCTTCATAGCATGAGAAGGAGAAGTTGATATTTGTTGCCTTCTACCTTGAAACTACAGCTCTGCCCACTGGGGTCACCCTGAAAAGGTCCACACCTTCTTTTACTATATACCAGATGGATAAACACACGAGGCTGAAGTCAAAATCAATGTCAGGACTTACAGCCCCATATTCAGGGTAGGGAAAGCAGCAAAGGTAGCTTCAGGAATAACAAGGCAATCTTCAGGGGTCAAAATCTCATTGGGTTTAATGATGTTAAAAGCTTATGGATGTCCACTGCCCTCCAGGGCCACAGCAGAGAGCTGGACTGGAAGAGGAGCAGAGGAGCAACTGGGACTAAAACCCAGAGCCCACATGGGATGCCGGCGCTGCAGGCAGAGGATTAACCAAGTGAGCCACGGCGCCAGCCCCATCATTACATTGTTTTAAGATACACTTCAGATCATTTGTCATGCTTTCCTTATGGCTAAATAAATGAATATCTCTTAGTGGAATTGCATGCATTTTCCCAAGTTCATGAAAGAAAGATTTTGTAATCCAGGCATTTTCTAAGAACTGTCAAGTTACTGTGGCCAGAGCTGCGGCACAGCAGGTTAAAGCCCTGGCCTGAAGCGCCGGCATATGGGCACCGGTTCGAGTCCCGGCTGCTCCTCTTCCGATCCAGCTCTCTGCTATGGCCTGGGATATCAGTGGAGGATGGCCCAAGTCCTTGGGCCTTTGCACCGGTGTGGGAGACACAAAAGAAGCTCCTGGCTCCTGGCTCCTGGCTCCTGGCTTCGGATCGGTGCGGCTCCAGCCATTGCAGCCATCTGGAGAGTGAGCCAGTGGATGGAAGACCTCTCTCTTTGTCTCTACCTCTCTCTGTAACTCTTTAAAATAAATAAAATAAATCTTTTAAAAGAAAAAAGAACTGTTAAGTTACAGAACTATACAAAACAATTCAGTATATAACAACAGATTTTAAACCAAGTCCTACCATGAGCTTGGTCTAAAAGCTTGGTCTAAAAGACTCTACCTACATTTGGACATTTCTGATTAACTAAAATCCAAGAATGTAAATGAGAATCTGATGGTAATTTTTATGATCCACCTCACAGTTGACATAGTCTTTGTCTGGACACATCACATTGCATGGCTCTCCTGAATTTCTGTGGAATGTTTCCCAGAAAAACAGGGGAGACTCACTGGGATACATGATCAAGTTCTTTACTGGTGACTCTTCTCAAAGTAACCTCCTGGGAACTCCAGGGAAAGGAGCAGAGCCAGGGATGGATTAGGATAAGAAATCATGATGTCAGTGACCAAATGATTCAGCAAGTAAAATATGTGTTGTGCTATGTTATTTTACTTAAACCAAAAATTAATGCATAGAATACAGATACACAATGCCAAGGATCCCTATGTTAATTAAAAAAAAATCCACTAATGAAAGAAAGAAAATGTTTGATGAACAGCAAGAGAGAAAACACATTTTATATTCTTACATACAAATTTCATTTATCTGGAAGTTCTAAAAATATTGTATTTTCATTTTACTTTTTTCATTCAGCAAATATTAATGGAGTGACCACTCTGCTCAGGCTCTGTGCCAGGTGCTAGTACATAGTGGTGAAAGGAGGTAGTTTCTCTACTTCATGGAACATATAGAGTATAATGAAAAGACTTAAACTCTGAAGTCTACTAACATGAAAAATTCAGGGGCTTAAAATGTGATCGGAAGCAAGCCTAGAGGTCTTACCTCAATATTAAGCTTGCACAACAAGAACATCATTTTACCATCTCCTTGCCTTACTGCTCACTACCTGCCCCAACTCACATGCTTTTGGCAAACACATATAACCCCCATTTTACAGTCATCGCTATGAACTTGGGATTAACCTCACAGGAGCAGGAACAGGAACAATGAAAACATTCCAATATATTTTCAAACACCCGGCCAATCTCTCCTCTTTTCTAATACACCTCACCAGAAAATAAAATTAAAGAACTGATTTCAGAAACTCTCTAACCTGCATCAGTCAGAACTCATTGGCAACAGACCACATGGCAGAAGCTGGATGGCTTTTAAAATCTAAACTGCCAACTGTACACGTTTGGACTTCTCAAGATCACCTCTAAAAGACCTCAAAGGTAGACCAACATAATCAGTCTTTGATGACATACTGTATCACATATCCATGTTCTCATATGTCCCTAATTTGGTGTATTTGCATATGATCTGCATTCTAACATATCCACAAATATGTTTTCATATGCTAGTGAATTGTAATATGATACAACCCTTAAAGAGCCACTCTGCTTTGTTGTGTCATCAGACAATGATCATTCTCTTAACAATATTCTCCGCTGACTCCTCAACCACAATTGGAGGGCTAGACAGTTCCAAAAATGGTGTAGTCTTTAAATCTTTTGACATCTTCAGCAGTTTGGTGGGGAGAAATTTAAATAGTGGGTCAACAGGTCTAAGCTCCACTCTTAGGTTAGCCCCTCACTGCACTTCCTTAAATCTGCAAATTATCACTGACCTCCTCATAGCCTTGTTTGAATGAGTTTCAGAATACCATTTTCAAAAGTGTTTTAAGTGCTTTGGGAATTTTTTTATTATTAAGTGTATCATTGATATTTATTTTAATTTTTATTTATATAAGGTGAACAAATTTCAAGTAATTCATATATATGGATTTTTTTTTAATTTTATATTTAGGTCTATGACTTTTTTTAAAGATTTATTTTATTTATTTGAAAGACAGAGTTACAGAAAGAGGTAGAGCCAGAGAAAGAGAGAGTCTTCCATTCCACTGGTTCACTCCCCAACTGGCCGCTACAGCCAGAGCTGAGCTGATCTGAAGCTGGGAGCTAGGAGCCCTCTCCAGGCCTCCCACATGGGTGCAGGGGCCCAAGGACTTGGGCCATTTTCTACTGCTTTCCCAAGCCATAGCAGAGAGCTGGATCAGAAGAGGAGCAGCTGGGACTCAAACCGGTGCCCACATGGGATGCTGGCGTGCAGGCTGCATCCTTAACCCACTGTGCCACAGCGTCAGCCCCATATATACAGATTTAAGAGCATGATGATGCTTCCCACCCATGCTCTCACCCTCCCTCCTTGCTTATGTTTTCTTTTAATATTTACAATGGTTACTTTCAGTTTATTTTATAATCACAAGCTTGACTCTTCACAAATAAAGAATTCAATCCTAAGTTCTGAAAAGTAAGAATATAGGGAGATCCAAGATGGCTTAATAAAGTATAGCCACTCGCCGGATTCTGTCCCGGTTGCCCCTCTTCCAGGCCAGCCCTCTGCTGTGGCCCGGGAGTGCAGTGGAGGATGGCCCAGGTGCTTGGGCCCTGCACCCCATGGGGAGACCAGGAAAAGCACCTGGCTCCTGGCTCCTGCCATCGGACGAGCGCGGTGCGCTGGCCGCAGCGCGCCAGCCGCGGCGGCCATTGGAGGGTGAACCAACGGCAAAAGGAAGACCTTTCTCTCTGTCTCTCTCTCTCACTGTCCACTCTGCCTGTAAAAAAAAAAAAATAAAAAATAAAGTATAGCCACTAACTTAAGCAGCTCTGGGGGGTCAGCACTGTGGTGTAATGGGTAAAGTCTTCACCTGCAGTGCTGGCATCCTATTAGGGCACCAGTTCAAGTCCCGGCTGCTCCACTTCCGATCCAACTCTCTGCTATGACCTGAGAAAGCAGTGGAAGATGCCCAAATCCTTGGGCCCCTGCACACGCATGGGAGACCCAGAAGAAGCTCCTTTAGATTTGTGTGTGTGTGTGTGTGTGGCTATTGTAAATGGGATGCCCATCTGAAGCTCCCAGCTTCACATGGGCATAACTGCAGCCATGGTGGCCACTTGGGGAGTGAACCATCGGATGGAAGATCGATCTCTCTCTCTCTCTCTCTCTGCCTCTCCTTCTCTCTCTGTGAAACTCTGACTGTCAAATAAATAAATCTTTAAAAAAAAAAAAAGAAGCTCTAGGATATGAAAAGAACAACAAAGATCTCATGGAACTAAAAGAGTAAAGACACAGATACAACTGCAACTAACTACATAGCACTGCCAGTTACAGGCTGGGAGTTGCCATCTTAGCGTGCCAAGGTAGGAAGAAATTGCTGCGAACACATCACTCACATTTTTAGCTGAGGGGGAATTCCACAGTCACCCACTGACTTTTACTTCTGCCTGGGGATCTGACTGGGGTCTGAGCAATTCCAGGCCGTGGAGCAGGGAAGCCAACTTGCTTCTTTCCATTCCCATACTCTGCAGCAGAAAGTCGCACAGCACACATTTGTTCTCCTACCAGCGTCATAGACAGTTAGGGCAATGTGGGGGCAAAAGACAGATCTCCTGCATCCTGGAACTAATGGGCTGCTTCTGGTGTTAGCCCCAGAATCTAAGGTGAATTCCCCTTGCTCACGTTGAGTGCATGAGTGCAGCTCTGGGGCTAACATATGGTCATCTCAATAGAGGTAAAAGCATTTGATAAGACTGAAAAACCCTTCATGATTTAAAAAGAAAAGAAAAGAAAAGAAAACTCTCCACAAATTAGGTATAGAAGGAATATTCCTCAAAATTATTAAGGCTATATATCATGCAACAACAGCCAATATCATACTGAATGGAGAAAAACTGAAAACATTTCCCCTCAGATCTGGAACAAGACAAGGGTGTCCTCTTTTGCCACTCTTATTCAATATAGCATTGGAAGTTCTAGCAAGGGCAATTTGGGAGGAGAAAGAAATAAAGGGCATCAAAGTTGGAAAACAAGAAGTCAAATTATCCATGTTTGCAGATGATATATTGTAATACACAGAAAAACTGAAACACTCCATCAGAAAAACTGTTACAACTCATAAACCAATTCAGTAAAGTTGCAGGTTACAAAATAAACATACAAAACACAGCTTTTTGTATGCTAATGAGGAACTCACAGAGAAATCAAGAAAGAAATCCCATTTACAATAGCCACACACACACACAAATCTAATACTTAGGAATCAATTTAACCAAAGAAATTAAAGAGCTCTACAATTGAAAATTGTCAAACATTGATTAACAATACCAAGGGCACACAAAAATGAAAGATATTTCTTGTTAATGGATTAGAAGAATCAATATCATCAAAATGTCTACACTTCCTAAAGCAATTAACAGATTCAGTGCAATCCCTACAAAATGCCCATGGCATTCTCTACAGAGTTAGAAAAAACAATCCTAAAATTCATATGGAATCACAGAAGACCCTGAATAGTCAAAGTGATCCAGAGCAAGAAAAAATAAGCTGGAGGCACCCCAATACCCGATTTCAAAGCATACTGCAAAGTTGGAGTTATTAAAACAGCTTGGTACTGGCATAAAAATTAATACATAGATCAGCAGACTAGAATAGAAAGCCCAGAAGTTAATCCACACACAAATAGCCATCTAATTTTTAACAAAAGTACCCTACTCAGACCATTCAGTGGAGTAAGGATAATCTCTTGAACAGATGGTGCTGGCAAAACTGAAGGTATATATGCTAAAGAATGAAATTAGATCCATACTTCTCACCATATACAAAAATTAACTTAAGATGGATCAAAGACCTGAATTTAAGAGGTGAACTATGCAGTTCCTGGAGGAAAATGTAAGGGAAACACTCCAAGACTTTGGTGTAGGGGACATCTTCTTGAGCAAGACCCCCAAAGCATAGGCAATAACAGCAAAACTAAACAAATGGGACTATATCAAACTCAGAAGATTCTACCCAGCAAAGGAAATAAACAATGGAGTGAAGAGATATCCAGCAAAATGGGAAAAATATTGGTAAACCACCTATCTGACAAAGGATTAATATCCTGAATATATCAGCAACTTAAAAACTCAACAACAAAAAAATCAAACATTCCATTTGAGAAATGTGCAAAGGACTTTAGTAGAAAGTTCTCAAAAGGCCAACAAATGTATGAAAAAATGCTCAACATCACTAGCCATCAGGGAAATGCAAATCAAAATCACAATGAGATATCACTTCACCCCTGTCAGAATGTCTAAAATCCAAAACACAGCACAAATGCTGGTGAGGACGTAGACAAAGAAGAATACTGTTGGTGGGAATGTAAATTAGCACAGAACTGTGTAAAACAGTGTGAATATTTTTATAAAATCTAGAACTAGACTTGCCATATAATATATAGTAATCCTGCTACTAGATATACACCCTAAACACTTGAACACAATGCTTCAAATACATCTGCACCACGACATTTATAGCAGCACTGTTCATGATAGCCAAAATTTGGAACCAATCAAGGTGTACATCATCAGACAAATGGATAGAAAAAATGTGGTATAAATATACAATGGAATACTATTCAGCTATAAAAAAGAAAACTCTACTATTTCAGGAAAATGAATATATCATGTTGAGTAAAGTAAGCAGGACCCAGAAAGCCAAACACTATATGTTCTCCCTTACATATGGGAGCTAAAATGTAAAAAATAAAATAGAACAAAAAAGCAATGTCTGTGTGTAACAGTATTGCTTCAGCATATAGCTTTGTAAACCTATATTTCAAAACTCTGTCAAATTAATGGTTAACAACAATGCTGTACTACTAAGTTTTATGACCTTTGATTACTTTAAATTATACTATATATGGGTGAAATGGTCACTTTTCCATTCAATTATTGTTTATAGCCACTGTCTATATTCCCACTGAACTGGGGTATTTTAGATTTTTACTTGTTAAACTTCTTATTTGGTGAAGTATTAAGCCTTTTTACTGTGATGCAATTTTAAAATGTTTCCTCAAAAAATAAAAAGAAGACTGAAAGAAAGGAAGAAGAAAAGCAGGTGGGATGGAGGGAGAAAGATATTATCATTAGACTCTTAGAATTGTATCTACAAATAACACTGAATCTGCTAAAAACTAAAATTAAATTAAAATTTTTTTAAAATTTAAAGAATGTAAAATTATCATTAAGAAAAATATCATACTAAGCAATACCAACTAAACAGATTATCTAGAATTTTAGATATAATAATTTAGTAAATTCAATGTATTAGGATAGTATTTTCCACATTTCATTTAAACAATCCATCTATGGAAACAACTCTCACAAATGGCAAACCAAATTAGTCAGCTTTAGAAATCCCAAGTACACTGATTATTTTATTAATTAAAGAATATTGTTTTTATTAAAGAATAATTTCTGAAGTGTTTTTTTACCTTTTACAAACATTAAACACACAATAAAATATTATTAATTTGGAAAAAATATTAGTAGAAACATGGATTAAACATCTTCAGCCTGACTACAAAGTAACAAAATTGATTTTTAATACTATTTTTCAGACAAGTATTATTTCATCCCCAGAGATTTCAAATTGGCAAGTCATAAGTATGATTTGGTTCATTAAAATGCTTTGTTCAAACCTACATAATATTTCAAAGACTTGAAAAATTTTAAATAAAAATTCAACTTTCCTGATTCAAACATCAAAAAATCTGGGCTAGTGGAATAATGGTGGTGGCTTGTACTTGGTCACACCGCTTCTAAACATGCTCAGTGAAATCATCAGTAGAGGCTTGAAATCAGCTATTTGGGAGCACTGATGTGATAAAAATCAGCAAATGCTACTCACTATAGGTTTTTTTCCCTCCAGGGGAGTAGGCAGTTGTTTTTAATAAAAACAGTTTTAAGGGACAGGTATTCCATGCAGTGAATTAGGCTGCCTCTTGCGATACCCACATCCCACACTGCAGTGCCTGGTATTCAGTCCCACCATGGTTTCTCTTCCAGCTTCCTGTTAATGTGCACCCTGGGGAGGCAGAAGGCAATGGTTCAAGAATTTAGATCCCTGCCATCCACATGGGAGATCTGAATTGAGTTCCTGGCTCCTGGTTTCAGCCTGGCCCAGCCCTGATTGTTGTAGGCATTCGGGAAGTGAACCAACAGATGGAAGATAAAATTTCTCAGTATTTCTCCCCCACCCCCACTCCCGTCACTCTTTCAAAATAAATAAATAAACTTTTTTTAAAGACAGTTAAAAAATTTACCAGCACACCATGCACTAGGATCACAATTGCATCTGGCAGCAAATGGCTTGGATTCCTTCCCACAGGATGTGAAGTCTTTGGTCTATACTCACATTTATTCCCTATTTTTTTGTCTAGTTCTGTTCACTCATATTGATTATCTCCCTGGTATATATAAGCATTTGATTTTTCAGCTCTTGGTTTAGTCATTCTCTATATAAAACAAACTCTTAGGCAACAATGTATGAAAACAACCAAGTCACTGTGCTTGCTGAAAAATAAAATACAAAGAAAGACCAGCTTAAATTCAATACTGTTGGACGAAGTGAAATACTATCTTTAGAATCTTTTTATTCCTTTTTTAATCATTATGTGATTTAAGCACAAAGAACACTGAGAAGTCAGTGAACAAAAATTTTAAAAGATGAGAATATTATTGAACTATATAAAACAAGAAAAACTAGATTTTTTTTTCCCTAGGGGAAAAGTCATCCTTGATTCGCAAACTGCAAAGGTTTTTTTGTTTGTCCAAAAACCTTATATGGATATTTGATGGAAACCTTGAAAGTATGGGCAAGAAAATCACTTCACAAAACCTCTGATTAAATGACTCTATCAACAAGAATGTCTGACCATGAAACCAGATATGATGGTGGTCATGAAAATTCCCTTTCATGTTACCTTAAGTGAATTCATAAAAGGATGACTGTTGCTAATCCTTCCCTAATACATAGGTCTGAGTTTCCAAAGACAATAATACTTTCATTTGTCATACCCTTCCCTTGAGCCATGAACATCACAGTCTTCCTAACAGAAGACAAACATTTGCTGTGAAAACATTTCCAAGATCCCACGAACAAATACAAAAGACAAAATTTGGGAAAGAACCAAGACCAGTGGAAGTCCAAAAAACGTTCCCATCAAAGGGTCTGGTATTTCTGAACACTGTGGTAGTAGGAATACCTTCCACCTTAAGAAAGGGTCAATGTGAACATATGTCAGGCATCTCTTTCCTAGTGTAAATGTTTGAAGAATCATATTCTGGGGCCAGCTCTGTGGCATATCAGGTAAAGCCACCAACTGCAGTACCAGAATCACATATTGGCACTGGTTTAAGAAACGGCTGCTCCACTTCCAATGCAGCTGTCTGCTATGACCTGGGAAAGCAGCAAAAGATGGCCCAAGTACTTGGGTCCCTGCATCCATGCGGGAGACCAGGAAGAAGCTTCTGGCTCCTGGCTCCGGCCATTGCAGCCATTTGGGGTGTGAACCAGAGTATGGAAGACCTCTCTCTGCCTCCACCTCTCTGTGACTCTGCCTTTCAAATAAATAAATAAATAAATATTTCAAAAAAAACCCCATATTCTCTCTTCCATGTGCACTAAACTTGTCAGTCTCAGGACTACCTTAGCATGGTGACTGATCTTTTTCATCACAATGCTCAAAACAACAAATATTTAGAATTTGATCCTACTGCAACAATTGTAATAAGCTCAATCTACAGTAGCAAAAAAAAAAAAAAAAAAAAAAAACCAGTAAAGAAAAACAAAAGAGGGAGAAAGGTGGGGTATAAACATGTTTTGAAAGAGGATGAAAGCAACTATCATAGGTCCTTTTAATATAAATTTTGAGCAGGTATAGGACTTAAATACTGATGCTATTAATCATCTTGAAAAAACTGTTCACCTCTTTTTTCCCATGTACATAGATGAATGCTCAAGGTATACAAGAAAGTTCAAAAAAAATCCAACTAAGAGAAGTTTGTTGACTGAGGCAAAAACATAAGAACTAAAAAGCATTTTACCTGTATTCAGAAATGTCCTGGCTGTGCTAACATGTCAAGCTTTGTTGCAGTGCGGTAATTTTCACCAACTTAATGATATGGGCCTGGACCTCACTTAACTCATGATCTTTTTATGAAAGAGATCAAGGTGGACTAAATGAATTTTCCTTAAAATTCTCAGATTTGCCTGTAGCCAACTAACAAAAAGGTATTTCCTGAACTTTCCACTTTTCTCAATTCTCTACCTACAAGCCAGAATCCACAGGCTGTAGATTGATATTTACAATAAGCAATATGTTACCAATATTTTCTATTTAATTTTGGTTGAAGTAGCTTAACATGTACATCCTTGACTTTGAAAATGACAGAGTTAAGACTCTGCCTTGGGGCCAGTGCTGTGGCATAGCAGGTAAAGCTGCTGCCTACATTGCCAGCATCCCATATGGGCGCCTGTTCCAGTCCTAGCTGCTCCTTCTGATCCAGCTCTCTGCTATGGGCTGGGAAAGCAGTAGAAGATGGCCCAAGTCCTTGGGACCCCACACCCACGTGGGAGACCCGGAAGAAGCTCCTGGCTCCTGGCTTCAGATCGGCACAGCTCCAGCCCTTGCAGCCAATCGGGAGTGAACCATCAGATGGAAGACCTCTCTCTCTCTCTCTCTCTCTCTCTCTCTGCCTCTCCTCTCTGTAACTCTGACTTTAAAATAAATAAATAAATCTTTAAAAAAGACTGCCTTTTGACTTTTTATAATGGTTTTATGCTTAATGATTGCAAGATTTTCATCAAAAATAAAGACTTTGTGTAAAAACCTGTCTCTTGCAATCATTAGGGTTAAGGAAGGTAATAATAAGGGGAAGTGGGGACAAGAAGGGTTACAGGAAAAGAAGCAATAATAAAAAGCAGAAAGATAATAGTAATTAATAATAATAATAAAAGCTAACAGTTACATTGGGCTTACTCTGTAATGGGCACTGCCATAAGGATTTTACATATATTAATTCATTTCAGTCCTTGACAATCCTAAAATCAAACACTGATTTATTTTATGAATAAATAAGATAAAGCTTAGAGCCATTCATTACTTGCCCAAGGGCTACAGCTATTTAGAAGGATTTAAATCTAAGAAGTTTGGCTCTGGAGTCTGGGTTCCTACCCACTTCTACCCTAAAGACTCATATCAGTTTACCAACTGGAAAGAAATTAATTCAACAATAAACTTAAAATTAACTAAACACCCACACACATACACACACACACACACACATGCATGCTGGAGGTTTGCCTTATAGAAATAAAAAAATTCACATTCAGATTAAAACATTCTAATAAACAATATAAATTTTTATATATACCGGTAACAGTTAATAAGTGAAATTAATATATAGAAAAAAAATAAAAGCTTTCTCCAGAAATAGGAACCATGGTATTTAACTAGCAGAGCCCATTTCTAGGGAAGCCTCTGAGCCCACAGCTCCATCCAGTGATAATACAGGTGAAACATGTGTGCATCTTCTGTACAAGAGCAAGGGATTACCTTGATCTTTCCTATAACCCATGGGGAATTTTCACATAATAAAAGGAAACCATTTTTTTTTTAATTTTTTTTTTTTTGACAGGCAGAGTGGACAGTGAGAGAGAGGGACAGAGAGAAAGGTCTTCCTTTTGCCGTTGGTTCACCCTCCAGTGGCTGCCGCGGTCGGCGCACTACGGCCGGCGCACTGCGCTCATCTGATGGCAGGAGCCAGGTGCTAGGTGCTTTTTCCTGACCTCCCATGGGGTGCAGGGCCCAAGCACCTGGGCCATCCTCCACTGCACTCCTGGGCCACAGGCAGAGGGCTGGCCTGGAAGAGGGGCAACCGGGACAGAATCCGGCTCCCCGACCGGGACTAGAACCCGGTGTGCCGGCGCCGCAAGGTGGAGGATTAGCCTGTTGAGCCACGGCGCCGGCGGAAACCATTTTTTAATCAGTAAAAAAATTTTATCAGTAAAAAAGTTCTTATTTTATTGTAATTTTTGCCAAATTACCTTACATTTAAATTCCCCAACCACCATTTTTTTTTTAAATATTTGAATTCTGACAAGAACAACTGAAACTATTAACTTGAGTTGGAAGAGGAGTTGTTGATAATTTAGTGGTGTACCATTTCCCTCTAGAAATCATTCAAGGGCTCATTTAAAGCAGCTCCGTTGCCCCACAAAGACATTTTATCACCATATAGATTACTTCAGTGCTTCCTAACACAATCTTTCAGGAGTGTACTTTAGAGAATTCAGGGGTCAGTGACAAAAGCCAAACCCACCTGCTCCAAACAGCAAAATAAATCATGGATACTCCCCTACCCCCACTGCCAAATCAGCAACATCTTCCCCATGAAATCTTCAAAAAGAACCAGATACAGGGGTGGATGTTTGACCCAGCAGTGAAGACAGCTAACACACCCACATCCTATATCAGAGAACCAGGGTTTGAGTCCTGGTTCTGCTCCTAACTCCAGCTTGGTGCTAATGTGCTCGCCAGGAGGTACAGATGATGGCTTAAGTAGTTGGGTTATTGCCAACCACATGAGAAACACGGATTTAGTTAACTCCCAGCTTTGGCCCAGCCCAGCCTGGCCTGTGGGGCTTTCAGGATATAAAGCATAGGATGAGAGTTTCTCAGCTCTCTCTCTCTCCCTTTTCTCTCCCTCCCTTTCCCTCTCTCTCCCTTCTTCCCTCTCCCTCCCTCTTCTCTCTCTCTCAAAAAAAAAAAAAAATTTTGATACAGCAAGTAAGTATATGATGGAGAAGAGTCAAGGAAGTATAAGGAGGGAAACTGAGCAAACAATGCAAAATTTATCACCTAAATATTTTAGAAACTACCATTTAGGGAATATTTATAAAGTTTAGTGTTCATCTAAAGCTAAAATATTATGGCTGATTATACCACTATGAGAAAATTATTACACAGTATCTCCCCTGAAGGAACTTAAGAGATTCATTAGCTAGTTTATTTTAATACCATTTCTCTTCTAAAATATTCGATAAATTTTAATAGCAATTATCATTAAGCAGTGGAATTGCAAAAATATTTAATTAAATTACATATTTCCATAGTTCTGGGATTTTTTCCTAATATGTATTATGTATTCCTTTTGTCAAAAAAAAAAAAACCTGTGATCCTTTCTGCAACAGCCATTATGCAGAAACACTGAAAGAAAATTTGTCTCTATTTTCTACATATTCCTTACACATTTGACTCTTTTAAGTAATTGATATTATCACAAACACTGATAAACACAGCTTTTGCCTAAATTAACAAAATCCCATCATCACATAACTGCCTGAGAACTACTTATTTTGCAGTCTATTTTCTAATTAGTGCTAAGTCACCTTTTAAATTATTTCAATTTTTAAATATCATGATATATATCACACCTACAGAAGTGAATATGTAAGCAGCTCAGTCTTATTTAAGGATCATATTTAGGAATAGCTCTCTCAGTAGATATTTCTCTTTAAGTCAAGGGTTCAAGACAAACAGTTCCAAAAGTGTCTGAAATACAAGTCACACTGGACAGCAAATTATTGATTTTAATTAGTTCATATTCTCATTGCCCACAGTGTATTCAATGTACCATATAGTCATAAAGCCTTGAGGCTCTTTCTAAACCACTCATGTTCTTTGAGTTTCTTGTCCAACAAAAGCATTGGAGTGTAGAGCAGATATGATGCAAAACGAAATCCTAACTACAACCACAGAAAACTGCAACAATTACGACTTCAGTCTGTATTACACAGTATTGGGGATAACTTCAGTTCCATTTAATTTTAACAGTATCAAGTTAATAGTAGTGGAACTGTAGTGGAAGCCTCTATGTGAAAGAGACATCATCCAGATTTACTCTAAGACACACTTTCTTTGTAAATTGTGATTGTCTGCTGCATCAGAGTCAGCTGAGATGCTGCTTTCAAATGCAGATTCCTAAATGCTATGCCAGTCTCACTGGACCTGAATGCTTGAGTGTGAGGCACAGGGATCTCTTTAAAAAGCTCCCTGGTGATTTTCCTACATCATGAGCTTGTGTATCATTCTGTAGAACAACAGTTCTCAAGTTTACTGAACATTAGAATCATCTGGAGAGCATTTAAAAACCTTAAGGACCAGGCCATTCCCTGTATCAACTAGAATCTCTTGAATTGGGCAACAGGCAGCAGTCGATCTGGAAACTTCTCAGGTGATTCCAATGTGCAGCCAAATGTGAGCACTAGGGCTATAAAGGATCAAGGTACAGCTAAGAGACCAAAATCAGTTTTTGTGGGTTTCACACATACTCAATTTGAGACTTTTAATTATAGCAACAACAAAAATGGCTAATATTGGGTTGGGCATTGTAGTGTAGCAGGTTAAGCCACCATTTGAGACGCCCACAACCATATTGGAGTGCATGGTTCTGATCCTAGCTATTCTGACTTAATACTTTATCCCTTTAGTATTTTTTTGTTCTACTTAATACTATTGGTTGAACTCTTTAATTAACACACAATTATTCTTATGTGTTTAAATTTGACTGAAAAGTGATCCCTGTTAAATATAAGAGTGGGAATAAGAGAAGAAGGAGATGTACAGTTCAGCACATGCTCAACTGGACTTGCCCCAAACGATACAGTTAGAAACCTGTCAGGGGATTCCAATTCAATCCCATCAAGGTGGCAGGTACCAATGCCATTTCACTGGTCCAAGTGATCAGTTTCAGTTCATAATTGATCATAATGATAGGATTAAGAGTCAAAGGGATCACATAAAGAAGACTAGTGTCTGCTAATACTAACTGATAGAATTTTAAAAAGGGAGAGAACGATCCATCATGGGAAGCAAGATACACAGCAGACTCATAGAATGGCAGATGTCCTAAATAGCACTCTGGCCTCAGAATCAGCCCTTAAGGCATTCGGTTATGGCTGAAGAGCCAAGAGAGTATTTTAGGCATGGAAAGCCAAGACACTCTGGAAAAAAAAAAAAAAGACCTAAATGAAAGATCTCTGCGAGTGAGATCTCAGCGGAAAGAACAGGGCCATCAAAGAAGGAGGTACCTTTCTCTGAAGGGAGGAGAGAACTTCCACTTTGATTATGGCCTTGTCTAAATAAGATCAGAGTTGGCCAACTCAAAAGGCTTCCAGAGCCTTAGCAACTCATGACTAGAGCCTCGGGAGATTGCTGACGCCATAAACAAGAGTGTCAATTGTTAAATCAACAATGGGAGTCACTGTGCACTTACTCCACATGTAAGATCTCTGTCCTTAATGTGTTGTACAATGTGAATTATTGCTATAACTAGTACTCAAACAGTACTTTATACTTTATGTGTCTGGGTGCAAACTGTTGAAATCTTTACTTAGTATATACTAAATTGATCTTCTGTATATAAAGACAATTGAAAATGAATCGATGTGAATGAGATGAGAGAGGGAGCAGGAGATGGGATGGTTGCGGGTGGGAGGGAGGTCATGGGGGGAAAAAGCCACTGTAATCCAAAAGCTGTACTTTGGAAATTTATATTTATTAAATGAATGTTTAAAAAATATCATCAGTACAGGGGCTGGCCTGTGGTGCAGCAGGTTAAAGCCCTGGCCTGAAGTGCAGGCATCCCATATGGGCGCCGGTTCTAGTCCTGGCTGCTCCTCTTCTGATCCAGCTCTCTGCTATGGCCTGAGATAGCAGTAGAAGATGGCCCAAGACCTTGGGCCCCTGCACCAAGGTGGGAGACCTGTAAGAAGTTCCTAGCTCCTGGCTTTGGATCGGCTCATCTCCGGTCGTTGCGGCCATCTGGGGAGTGAACCAGCGGGTGGAAGACCTCTTTCTCTCTCTCTCTCTCTCTCTCTCTCTCTCTACCCCTCTCAGTAACTCTGTCTTTCAAATAAATAAGTCTATTAAAAATATCATCAGTACAAACATGATAATAATTTTCATTAACAGGGCCAGTGCTTTGGAGTACTAGGCTAAGCCTCCACCTGCAGCACCGGCACCCCATATGGGTCCAGTTTGTGTCCTGACTGCTCCTCTTCTGATCCATCTCTCTGCTATGCCTGAGAAAGCAGTAGAAATGGCCCAAGTTCTTGGACTCCTGCACCCACATGGGAGACCCAGAGGAAGCTCCTGACTCCTGGCTTCGGATAGGCCCAGCTCCAGCCATTGCAATCATTGGAAGTGAACCAGCAGATGGAAGACTTTTCTCTCTGTCTCTCCCCTTTCTCTGTCTATAACTCTACCTCTCAAATAAATAAAATATTTTAAAAAAAAAGAAAGAATTGTCATTATAATATATGTCCACATGAAAAAAAAAATTTTAAAGTTTTACACTATCAGAAAGGAAACTTAGTCTAGCTTCTACTAGCATCACAAATCAAGGTCAACAGTTCAAGGACATGTAGAAGATGCTGAAGTAGAATATCAGAATAAAACCGGCACCGTGGCTCAACAGGCTAATCCTCCGCCTTGCGGTGCCGGTACACCGGATTCTAGTCCCGGTCGGGGCACCGGATTCTGTCCCGGTTGCCCCTCTTCCAGGCCAGCTCTCTGCTATGGCCCGGGAGTGCAGTGGAGGATGGCCCAAGTGCTTGGGCCCTGCACCCCATGGGATTCCAGGATAAGTACCTGGCTCCTGCCATTGGATCATCGCGGTGCGCTGGCCGCAGCACACGCCTGCCATGGCGGCCACTGGAGGGTGAACCAATGGCAAAAGGAAGACCTTTCTCTGTCTCTCTCTCTCACTGTCCACTCTGCCTATCAAAAAAATTAAAAAAAAAAGAATATCAGAATAAACTAAATTTTCTATAAGATGCCAATGTCAGAGAAATTAAGAGATTCCATGAGCTACTTTCTCAAATCAAAGACTTCTGTAGTTAAAAAATTGAAAGATGTACTTGGTTTTCCCTTACTGAATTACAAGACAGTACATTATTAAACTTGAACAACATATCTCAATACACTGGACCAGAAACTACATTCACAGAATTCTAAAAGCAAGTCTTTACTCGATGAAGTACAAATTTCAAACTCAAACTGGGTGTGTAGATTGAGAAGTCAAAGGAGGATATACTCATTTTACCATTTGTGGCCTGGCTTGAGTTCAACGCAATCAAAGATACAAAAGAATTACAGAGCTATTTGGTGGAAAGGAAGTCATCATTTCAGAAAAGTCTAAATTATTTGAATGATTCCAAATCAGACTTTAAGTTTATGCAGCTTCCTTTAAAGAAAACCTCAGAATGTATCTGAATTATCATCTGCCCTATAAGTGTGGTTGAGTTTCAGGAAGAATTGATTGAACTAAAAACAAACTGTCTGTCCAAGAAGATATAGTATTCCTGGAATTTAGAGATAAATATACAGATTCTAGAACTGCCCTGAAATTTCTGGCAGCTGTCTCTCAAAAATATTTTAGTATCCTACACCAATGAAAATATATTTAAAATATAAATTTGCTGAAATTAAAAATGAGTACCTCACTGATAAAAAGTTTGAATCAGAACTTATAGGAACCTTATTTGCACAGAACATGAACCTTTGAACATTCTCTAAAAAATGAAATTGACATGTAGTAGTCTATACTTATCTAGGGGTCAAACATTCCAAAATCCTCAATAGATGTCTGAAACTGAAGACAGTACTGAATCCTATAAATATGTTTTTCCTATACATATATGCTTATGACAAAATTTAATTTATAAATGAAGCACTATAAGAGATTCCCAACAAAAACTAATAACAAAATAGAACAATTAACAATACAGTATAGAATTGTATTTAAGATTTAGGAATTATTTATTTCCAAAATTATACATTTCATATATTCAGGCTGCAATTACTCACGGGTAACTGAAACTACAGAAAGCAAAACTGCAGATAAGGGGTGACTACAATCTAAAACCAAAATTGTTTGTAGCCACTTCTAGCTGCTAAGGTAGCTAGACTCCTGTTGGCTACTGTAACAAAGTATATGCAAATTTAAAGGCTTAAAACAACACAAATGTATTCTCTTACAGTTCTGGAGATCAGAAGTCCAAAATAACTCTTAATCAGCTTTTAAGTCAAGGTTTCAGCGAGGCTGGTTCCTTCTGGAGGCTCTAAAGTGAGAATCAATTCCTTGCCTCATGAAGTTTGTAGAGGATAAATTCACTACCTAGAAGATTCCTAGAATCACTCCAACTTCTCACTACCATTGTCACATCTCAAACTACTCACTACAGTGATGCGTGTTTACTCACCTATGCCCAGCTCTGTTACAGCTTTGAAAACCAACAACCTAAAGGTAGCTATGAATTCCAGCAGCCTAGGGGCCACAGAACACAGAACAAATTTGAGGTTTAGGAAAAGACACCTCCCCAGGGAATTGTCACTAGTTAACCTGTCTAGCCCTGGAAAAGCTTCATTCTCAGGTCTGTTTTATTTCACCTGCCTTGAACCTTACAAATGATAAATAGCCCTATACTGAAAAAAAAATTTGTCAAAAATGACCAACAGCAATTGTTTAACATCACTGCTACCTAAAATGGTGAAACTCACTGGAGCAAGCAAACAGCTGACAAGAAATTAACAAGGAAACACTGGGTCCACATGTCCACAGAGAGAAATGAAAGGTTGTAACATCTCTAAATTACAACTGGCCTTCAGTTTCTGCACAGGAATGAAGTGAAAGAATAAAAATTAAAATAAAGCATGAAGTGAAGGTTAAGGTAGAGTTGTATACTCTGCCCCAACACATACAAAGTGCCTCAAGCAAAGGCTGAGAGACACCTCATTTCATCTCATTTCAAGGCCATGAAGAAGTTCTCTGTCTAATCAATAGCTGGAAGTTAAGCAAACCCAGCAAAGACTTCAGTATCTGACTAAGACAAATAATAAAGACTTTTTAGAATTTATTTAGGAAAGTCACTACATAAGCAGGAAAAAAAACAACAAATAGAAACAACAAACTCTAGAGAGGGGGAGAATTCTGAACCACATAATTACTACATTCTATTATTTAATATATCTATTTTCTGAGAACAAGTTTTAAGCCTAACAATTAACATGTCCACATCCCATAGCAGTGTACCTGAGTTTGAAATCTGATTCTAGCTCCTGACCTGCACCCTGCTAACTGCACACCTGAGAGGCAGCAAGGATGACTCAAGTGACTGGATTCCTACCATGGACCTGGGAGATCTAACTTTGGCTCCTGCTGGGTGCCATCATAAACATTCGGTGGTTGAACTAGCAAATTAATCTTACTCTTGTTTTCAATCTCTTTCTCTTTCACTCTCAAATGAATCTTTAAAAAATAGCCATTTTCATCACTTCTCAGCCTTTGTGCTAAGATCAAGTGTAAAAAATAGCCAGTTTCAACAACAAAAAAAGTATGAAGCATGTAAAGAAATGGGAAAGAATGAACATATATGGGGAGAAAGACAGTAACTAGAAATTGTCTTAGGAAGACCAGATATTCTAAGTACTATACAAGGATTTTAAATGTTACTACAAAAATGTACAAAAAACTAAAAAAAAAAAAAACCATATGCAAAGAATTAAATAAAAGTTAGAAAATGAGATGAGAATGTAATCATAGAAGGAGAGGAGTAAAAAAGGTGTGGTGAGGATTGGGGGAGTCAAAAACTAGTAATTATCAAAAACTCCCCAGATTTGATGGAAAACAATCTATACATCCAAGATGTTCAACAAATTTCAAGCAGAATAAACTCAAAGAGGTCCAAATCTAGACACATCAGAAATTGTCAAAAGACAAATACAAGAGGATCTTCAAAGCAGCAAGGGAGAAGCAAGACACCACATGCAATAGATCCTCAATAGTATTAGCTCTTGATTTCTCATTAAAAATCATACATGCCAGAAGTAAATGGGATAATATCCACAAAGAACTGGGGTAAATGGCATGATAAATCAAGAAATCTACACCTGACAAACAATTCTTTAAAAATAAAGGAGGAATTGAATGCCGCAATCAAAGCACTTCTTTTTTTTACCTTTATTTATTAAATATAAATTTCCAAAGTACAGTTTATGGATTACAATGACTTCCCCCCTCCCATAATTTCCCTCCACTCGCACCCCCCCATCTCCCGCTCCCTCTCCCATTCCATTCACATCAAGAATCATTTTCAATTATCTTTATATACAGAAGATCAATTCAGTATATATTAAGATTTCATCAGTTTGCACCCATACAGAAACACAAAGTGTAAAGTACTGTTTGAGTACTAGTTACATCATTACTTCACATTGAACAACACATTAAGGACAGATCCCACATGAGAAGTAAGTACACAGTGACTCCTGTTGTTGACTTAACAATTTGACACTCTTGTTTATGGCGTCAGCAATCTCCCGAGGCTCTAGTCATGAGTTGCCAAGGCTCTGGAAGCCTTTTGATTTCGCTGAGTTTGATCTTATTTAGACAGGGTCATAATCAAAGTGGAAGTTCTCTCCTCCCTTCAGAGAAAGGTACCTCCTTCTTTGATGGCCCCGTTCTTTCCACTGGGATCTCACTTGCAGAGATCTTTCATTTAGATCTTCTTCTTTTTTTTTTTTTTTTTTTTTTTTTTTTTTTTTTTTGCCATAGTGTCTTGGCTTTCCATGCCTAAAATACTCTGATGGGCTCTTCAGCCATAACCGAATGCCTTAAGGGCTGATTCTGAGGCCAGAGTGCTGTTTAGGACATCTACCATTCTATGAGTCTGCTGTGTATCTTGCTTCCCATGATGGATCGTTCTCTCCCTTTTTGATTCTATCAGTTAGTATTAGCAGACACTAGTCTTCTTTATGTGATTTCTTTGACTCTTAGACCTATCAGTGTGATCAATTGTGAACTGAAATTGATCACTTGGACTAGTGAGATGGCCTTGGTACCTGCCACCTTGATGGGATTGTATTGGAATCCCCTGGCATGATTCTAACTCCACCATTTGGGGTAAGTCCTATTGAGCATGTCCCCAATTGTACATCTCTTCCCTCTCTTATTTCCACTGTTATATTTAATAGGGATCACTTTTCAGTTAAAATTTAAACACCTAAGAATAATTGTGTGTTAATTACAGAGTTCAACCAATGGTACTAGAACAAAACAAAGAAAAAATACAAAAATGGATAAAGTATTACATTGTTCTGAATCCTAAATTGGAGGGCCTTGTTCTAGTCCTGGCTCCTCCTCTTCCAGTCCAGCTCCCCACTAATGTGCACTTGGAGAGGCAGCAGGTGATAACTCAAGTACTTGAGTCCCTGTCACTGTCAGAGATCCAGACTCACTTCCCAGATACTATCGTGGGCCTGGTCTCACCAAAGCTGTTGTGAGCAACTGGAGAATGAAGCAACAGAGAAGATTCTCTCTCTCTTTCTCTCTCTCTCTCGCTCTTGCTCTCTTATTCTCTCTCTACTTTTCAAATGATTAAAATTAATTTAAAATAAGCTTAAATTTTTTTAAGTAAAAGAAAAATTAAGAAATTCTCAGATAAACAGGAAATGAGAATGTTTGCTCCTAACAAACTAAAACACAACAAATACCATAGGGAGTCCTGCAAGCTGACATGAAAAAAAAAATACTAAAAAGTAACACAAAAACAAAAAAAGACACAGAACACCAGTAAAGTTAATGATAAAGCTAAGTAAAAAAGATACCACAGGGGCTGGCAGTTTGGGCAGCAGGTTGACCCTCCACTTGTGATGCCAGCATGCTATATCAGAGTACCTGTTGAAATCTGATGCTCTGTTTTTGATCCTGCTTCCTTCAAATGTGCATAGGAAGGCAGCAGAAGTAGTTGAGCCTCTGTCACCCATGTATGAGACCCAGATGGAATTCTCAGCTCCTGGCTTCAGTTTGGCACAAACCTGTCTGCTGTGGGCTTCTGGGAAGTGAGTCAGCAGATGGAAGATCTCTCTCTGTCTCTCCCCTCTCTCTGTCAGTCTGGCTTTCAAATAAATAAATAAATCTTTTAAAAAGCATAAATTACTTTGTTTATAAATTTTTTCTTCTTCTATGGGATTTAGAAAACTGAATAGAGATACCTGTTTGGAAAACATATAATGCATAACAATACATGTGATAGTAACAGCACAAAGACAGAGGGGAACAAAGATTTATATATTATTCAAATCGACATTTACCTATAAACTAGAGTTTTTTAGATTATATGTTAAATGTTATTTTCAGGGCAAGCACCAAGACAGTAACACTACATATATATACAACTATAGACTATATATATACATAAATGCGTCCCCACCTACCTCTAACAAAATCATAGGTTGACCTCCTAACCCTAGTACATCAAAATGTGACTGTAATTGGAGATAAGGTCTTTAAAGAGGTAATTAAGTTAAAATGAAGAAATTAAGGTATGTCCTAATCCAATATGATTAGTATTCTTATAACAAGAGAGAATTTGGTTACAAACACATACAGGTGTAAGGTGATGTGAAGACACTAGAAGAAGAGAGCTATCTACAAATTCAGAGTAACCTGAAACAGATCTTTTCCTCATAGCCCTAAGAAGAAATCAACCTTGCCTTCACTTCAATTTCAGGTTTCTAGTTCCCAGAACTGTAAGAAAATAAAGCTCTGTTACTTAAGACATCAAAGTCAGTGGGAGTTTGTAATGGTAACCCCAGAAAATTAACATACCATGAAAGCAGTAAACAAAAAGCAAATGAAGTACACACACAAACATCAAACAAAAGAAAAATTCAGAAAAAAAAATGTTACTAAAGCAAAAAAGCACCTTTTATAATGATAAAATAATCTATCAGAAAGACAACAATTATAAACGTACACACTTAACAACAGAGCTACAAAAATCAAAATGGCCCAGATTTGAGTGGAGAAACAGACAATCTAAGAATAATAAATTGAAACATAAATACCTCACTCTTAAACACCTCTTTTCTAATGAGTATCTAATACAAGCATCCCTGTTATCTCTGTCAAACTATTTATTTTCTTCTATATATTTACCATTTATTATTTAATGTCTATACCTGCAATGACAATATAAGTTCCATGGGTAGGAAACTTGCTGATTTATTATTATTCATTGTACATCCATTTTATATTCTAGCATGTAGCAAAGAACAAGAACAAATGGAAGAATGGATGGGTGGATGTATGGATGGACAGAGGGACTCTGTTAATGCAGGTGCAACTTAATTTTTTATTCTCTAGGGGAATATTAATATATAAAATGAAAGGTGGATCAGAATAGCCTTTAACGTAAAAATATATTTAATATAGGGCATTTACAAGAGAAAAGTACACTGAAGCAATTTAGATTTTCCACATCAAGGATTGAAAACAAAGAAGTTTCTTTTTGATTCGGTTATCTCAAAAATGAAAGCAACTGTAAAATTCAGATTTTTAAGCACTCCAGCTAATTTTTTTCCAAGTCTATATAGCTTTATTCAGCTTCATATTTATCTAACACAAACCCAGGTATAAGAGAGGCTTATATTAGCTTGTACACACTATCAGGTATATTAACTTCTGACATGGACTACAAAGAAGGTGATAAGACCATAGGCCAATAGAAGTTAACATAATTAGTAGAATGTCTTGATCATAATTAAATATAATTATCCAGAAACATTTTATTTAAGGTATACAAATTTCATGCATTTCATAAATACTACTTTAGAAACATAGTGATTCTCCCCACCCTACCCTCCTACCTACCCACACTCCCACACATCTGCCTCCTCCCTCTTCTATTCCCATTATAATTTTTTACTAAGATCTATTTTCAATTAACATAAGATTAAGCCTATACTAAGTAAAGAGTTAAACAAATAGGATGAAAAAAAAAACTATAAACTATTCCTCAACAGTCAAGACAAGGGCTGTTCAAAGTCACTACATCTCAAAGTGTCAATTTTACTTTTATAGATTACTTTTCGGTGCTCTATTAGTTATCACAGATCAGGGAGAATATATGGTATTTGTCCTTTGGGGATTGGCTTATTTCACAAAGTATAATGCTTTCCAGTTGCATCCATTTTATTGCAAACAACAGAATTTGATTTTGTTTTACTATTGTATAGTACTCCATTGTGCACATATCCCATAACTTTTTATCCAATCTTTAGTTGATGGATATCTGCATTGATTACATACCTTCTCTATTGTGAACTGGGCTACAATAAACATGGGGTACAGATAACTGTTTCATATACTGATTTCATTTCATTTGGGTAAATTCCCAGGAATGTGATGGCTAGACCATATGCTAGGTCAATATTCAGACTTCTGAGGTATCTCCATACTGTCTTCCACAGTGCCTTATCCATTTACAGTCCCACCAACAGTGGATTAGGTACATTTTTCCCCACATCCTGGCCAAAATTTGTTGCTGTTGATTGCTGTATGAAAGCCATTCTAATAGGGATGAGATGAAATCTTATTATGACTTTGATTTGCATATGTCTGTTGGCAATCTGAATTTCCTCTCTTGAAAAATGGCTATTTGAGTCCTTTGCCCATTTCTTAACTGGGTTATTTGTTTTGTTGTTCTTGACTTTCTTGAACTCTTTATAGATTCTAGATATTAATCTTTTATCAGTTGCACAGTTTGCAAATAATTTATCCCATTCTGTTGGTTGTCTCTTCGCTTTGCTTAGTGTTTCTTTCACAGTGCAACAGCTTCTCAATTTAATGTAATCCCATTTGTCAATTATGGCTTTGATTGCTTGTGCTTCTGGGGTCATTTCCAAGAACTCTTTGCCTATGCCAATGTCGCACAGGGCTATCCCAAACTTTCTAGTAATTTGATAGTATCGGGTTACAGATTTCAGTCTTTAATCCATGTGGAGTGGATTACTGTGTAAAGTGTAAGGTATGGGTCTTGCTTCATACTTCTTCATGCAGAGATCCAGTTTTCCCAGTACCATTTGTTAAACAGACTGTCATTGCTCCAGGGATTGGCTTTAGCTCCTTTGTCATACATAAGTTGATTGAAGATGCATGGATTGGTTTCTGGAGTTGCTATTCTGTTTCACTGGTCTATATTAATCTGTTTTTGCACCAGTACCAGGCTGTTTTGATTATAACGCCCCTACAGTATGCCTTGAAATCTGGTATTGTGATACCTCCAGCTTTGTTTTTGTTATATATGATTGCTTTAGCTATCTGGGGTCTCCTATGATTCCATTAGAAATTCAGCATCATTTTTTCCACATCTGAGAAAAATGTCCTTGGCATTTCAATTGGTAGCACTTAAATATGTAAATTGCTTTCAGTAGTATGGACTTTTTGATGATATGGGGTCTTCCAACCCATGAACACATATTTTTCCATTTTTTTCTATCTTCTTCTATTTTTTTCCTTAATCTTTTGTAACTATCAACATAGAGATCTTTGATGTTCTTGGTTAAATTTAATCCAAGGTATCTAATTTTTTCGTAGCAACTGTGAATGGGATTGATCATAGAAGTTCCTTCTCAGCCATGGCATTGTCCATGTATACAAAGGCTATTGATTTTTGTGTGCTGATTTTGTATCCTGCCACTTTACCTAACTCTTATATGAGTTCCAATAGTCTCTCCGTGGAGTGTTTTGGGTTCCCCAAATGCAGAATCATGTCATCTGCAAATGGATAGTTTAACGTCTTCCTTCCCAATTTGTATCCCTTTGGTTTATTTTTCTTACCTAAAGGCTTTGTCTGAAACCTCCAGGACTACACTGAATAACAATGGTGAGAATGGGCATCCTTGTCTGGTTCTGGATCTTTGTGGGAATGCTTCCACTTTTCCCATTCAATAAGATGGGTTTGTCATAAACTGCCTTGATTGTATTGAACTATGTTTTTTCTAAATTCAGCTTGCTTAAAGTTTTCATCGTGACTATGACCTTGTCTAAATAAGATCAAAGTCAGCGAAATCAAAAGGCTTCCATAGCCTTGGCAACTCATGACTAAAGCCTAGGGAGATTACTGACGCCATAAACAAGAGTGTCAAATTGTTAAGTCAACAACAGGAGTCACTGTGTACTTACTCCTCATGTAGGATTTCTGTCCTTAATGTGTTGTTCAATGTGAAGTAATGCTATAACTAGTACTGAAATAGTATTTTACACTTTATGTTCTGTGTGGGTGCAAACTGATGAAATTTTTACTTAATATATACTGAATTGATCTTCTGTATATAAAGATAATTTAAAATGATGTGAATGGAATGGGAGAGGGAGAAGGAGATGGGAGGGCTGCGGGTAGGAGGGAAGTTATGGGGGAAAAAAGCCATTGTAGTCCATAAACTATACTTTGGTAATTTATATTTTCTAAATAAAAGTTTAAAAAATTATTTTATAAAAGAAAGATATAGAGTAAAACAGAAAAGCAGAAACACAGGTGTACCTAAAGACAGAAAAAGATCATTTTCAGATGACTATATTTTAAAGATTAGATCTCCAAAATTACTCTTTCTGTCTAACTGAAACATTGGAATTTTGATTTTGTATTAAAGTTAACTTGCAGTTAATCCAATCAATAGCATAAAAAAAAACAAAAATTCATCTAAAATTCCTTTCAGTTTATTGGCAAAAAATAAGAATTAAATTGTATCTACCTTAATATTTCATATATGTTAAATATGAACAACATACAAATGTGGAGAAAGGATTGTGGCATCAAAAGTGATAAAACATTCTGTATGTGAAAAAAATTATGATGCTAAAAAAAACTAACTTATTGTAGTAGTAATTAAGGGAGCCTGGATACAATTAAGTACAGGAAGGATATTAAAACTTCCAAAAGATATTTCTGTAAGCCACAACAGAGGAGTAAGAGCAACAGAATAATTGGAACCACATCCAAACCCACTTCCTAGTTATTTACCAATATCATCTAAAGAACACTGTTTAGATGCTGACGTTAGACAATCTTGAGTACACAACTTTAAATTATATTAAGAATAAAAAAAATCAAAAGAATTTTATGACAAGGGTTAAAAGTTTATAGCCTTGAAACTACAAAAAAAAATTTGGTGCCCACTACAAACCACATCCCAGGAATTGTCATGTCTCTACAATGAACTACTTGAAATGGTTTTGTTGTGGTTGAGGCAATCATCTCTGAGTTAATAATTAGCTACTATTCAAATCAAATGTAATTTGTCTATTGTACACTAGATGACTTTTAAAAGAAAGAGCACAAAATTTCATTTTTAGCAACGAACATTAAATGTTATAATCATCCATTTGTCATCCTATGAAATGCATCAAAAAAGTAGAAAAGTATGTTTTTTACCACTGCAGGAAATCATAGTCATTTTCCAGCCAGCTGAAATTAAGTTCAAATGTTATCTGTTTAATACAGGCAGAACATTTATCGTAAAAAAAAAAAAAGAGAGAATGTATAACAGTGAAGTTTCCTTTTTGTTACTTTGAAAAGTATCTAGAAATAGTACTCATTCGCATAAAACAGATTTTAATCAATTTTTTATTTGGTTTTTGCATCTGGAATCTATAAATATTATCTTAAATTGAAAGACAAAGTTTAGTCATGATTTTCCTATTATAAAAAGTTATAATAATTATCACAATAATTGTATCAAAAGCAACTTTATAATGTCAGCACATTTCTAACCCTGTAAATTTTTTCAAGAATATGTTAAAATCTCTAGTCATTGGGCAATGCCACGGCTCACTTGGCTAATCCTCCTCCTGTGACGCTGGCACCCCTGGTTCTAGTCCCAGTTGGGGCACCAGATTCTGTCCCGGTTGCTCCTCTTCCAGTCCAGCTCTCTGCTGTGGCCCAGGAAGGCAATGGAGGATGGCCCAAGTGCTTGGGCCCTGCACCCTCATGGGAGACCAGGAGGAAGCACCTGGCTCCTGGCTTCGGATCGGCGCAGCGCGCCAGCCGTAACAGCCATTTGGGAGGTGAACCAATGGAAAGGAAGACCTTTCTCTCTGGCTCTCTTTCTCACTCTCTAAATCTGCCTGTCAAAAAAAAAAATCCCTAGTCATCAAGAATATTTTCGTATTTACAAAGCATTTTTATTAGATCCTTGAAGCAACCCTCCCTATTAGTATAGTGAACATCTGTAAATTGCTTCCCCAACATCCATTTTCACCTCTTCTCACCAAATTTTAAAAAATTTAAAAAAAACAAAACATTCACAATTCTCTTGGTGAACCATCTCTCTCCCAAGCTCAGCAATATATTTTGTGTGAAGTTAATCCCATCCCCAGGATAGGGATGGTTTAAACCAATCACCATATTCTATCTTTCAGGACCCACTGACCAGTTCTAGAATGGCCACTTAGCCCAATGAAATAAGTGGTCTTGTCTTCTAGGACATCTAGGAAAGAGAACTTCCTTTTTGTTCCATGTCAATTTTAAGATTTTTAAACCTTCTTGAACACTATGGTGTAAGAATGTTAATATCTGCAAGCAGAAATACAAGTTCAGCTCCATATAAGGAAGAAAGAAAATGGAAAAAGGAAAAGGCAGAGAGCAAGGAAGAAGAGTGAAAACAGGAAAATAAAATAGACAAGTGAGAAAGAAACAGAGGAGAAAGCAGGTGTCCAAGCTAGAGATACACACTGGAAAATTAGGGCAAGTCCGAAGACCAACATTGGGGCTTTCAAAGATGGAGAAAAGAAAGTTTGAGCTGCAGTGGCTTCAGGGAATAAAGTTTTTCTTACCACCTAGTGCCATGAACTTCAGACTTCAGCATAAATTATTACCCAATGTAATAATTCAAACTTTTCTATTATTATTCACAGCCCAGGAATAGTTTCATAGGAAAATGAAACCCAGTAGGCATGTCAGAAACCAGCATTCTTGCTGTGACTCTGTGGCTCCAACAGATCAACCTCCCTTAGCACCTTAGTTTCCTCAAGTAAAATGGGAATAAAAATTTCTTCCCTACCTACTATACTTACTACACCTTAAGTGACTATTGTATCATATAAAATAGTAGATGTGAAAGTGCATGGATATAAAATAAATCATACTGGGATTTATTAAAAGATAATGAGTCTAAATGCACAATAATTTTACCAAACTGTGACTGAGTTAAACACAGTAGAACAGGCCAAAGCCCTGCTGTGTCTGCTAAATGCAAATTTAGCTGTTTTTCAAGTACTTAACCTAAGTCAATAGTTTTCTACCTTTTTCTCAGCTCCTGTAGCACATCCAAGGGTTGTGAGACTTTTCCATTGTTTACAGCAACACTCCCACTGATCCCAAAAGACTGGAAAGACTGCTATTCAAAAATTAGTAGGCTGGGAATGGAGGACAGCACGGTAAGCAAAAGCAAACACTGTCTTGCCTTCATGGAACTAGTCTTAAAGAGAAACATAGATGATAAATACACACACACATACACATATCAAAACTAACTGCAATATATATCTGCATGTGTGTGCATGAGATTGCACTCACTGTGCTCTCACTTTTAAACAGGTCTGTCTCCTCCAAACCCCCTCAAAGAAACAACCTTCACACGATGAATCACTGGTTAGGTGCTATAAAAGAAATACACTCTATAACACTCTACAAGAGAACTTTTTCCAAAGCTAATTAATATTTGAGGTATAGGCTGGCGCCGTGGCTCAACAGGCTAATCCTCCGCCTTGCGGCGCCGGCACACCGGGTTCTAGTCCCGGTCGGGGCACCGGATTCTGTCCCGGTTGCCCCTCTTCCAGGCCAGCCCTCTGCTGTGGCCCGGGAGTGCAGTGGAGGATGGCCCGGGTGCTTGGGCCCTGCACCCCATGGGGAGACCAGGGAAAAGCACCTAGCACCTGGCTCCTGCCATCGGATCAGCGCGGTGCGCCGGCCGCAGCACGCCATCCGCGGCAGCCATTGGAGGGTGAACCAACGGCAAAGGAAGACCTTTCTCTCTGTCTCTCTCTCTCTCACTGTCCACTCTGCCTGTCAAAAAAAAAAAAAAAAAAAAAAGAAATATTTGAGGTATAAATAAAGCAGTCTAAATAGAGATCAGGAGAACTTAGCAGAGTCCCAGCTCCAGGACATGCTATTAAATTTGTGAGACCTGATACACAAAATGAAAAATTTAGGTTCCATGTTCAAAAATTATGAACCATTTGAATGTGGTGACACCAGAACACTTAAACTAAGCCCAGAACCCTCTACAACTGCACAGGTCACACCCTTGGGAAACTATCATGACTTCCATATTACTGGATGTGCAATTTCTATACAGTCACTTAACCTACCTCAGACTCCTTACAAATATAAAACCAGAGGAGGAAAGAAAAAAAAACTTTGAGCTCTGTCCCATAATTAACATCTGTGGTTCTCTGTTAAGGAGGGAGATCCATTATGTGAAAAGAGTTGTTTTACCCTTTTATATAACCATTAAAATTCTAAGGGTGACACAACGCTACTATTAAAAACTCATACATAGTGTTTTACTTTCACCTATACTGATATTTTTCATTCTATACACCTCCTTAATTTTAGCTAAGAGAAAAAATATCTGCAAAGCAGTGTTCCAAGTTTACTATTTTCCCATGTATGCCATTTAAATCTGAAATTCCCAACTGAGGTCTCTATGTCTAGATAGTAATTTTTCCCACAGTAAAATGTCTCCTTGTACAAATTAGATATTTTCCTTTTTCTAACCCTGAAAAATTATCTATGCAGAATCAGCTTCCACATATGGTATAGCATCTGGGTCTGATCCAATAAAAAGGAGGGCAAATGTCATTCTGAGAGTGAGTTAACTCCTTCATTCCATCAATTATGTATTTTGCCCAGTATAACTGATAACTATCTAAATGAGGAGTTCTTACTCCAGGGTCCATGGACAGAATTCTGGAAATTAATTAACTTGAATGGAAAAAAAAAATATATATATATATATTTCACAACTTTAGCATTTTCTTCAATTATAAATGTAGGGGCAGGCCTACCAGGTCATCTCCTGGCTTCACTGTAGCTTCTTGCTTATGTAATTATAAATGTAGGGGCAGGCATTTGGCTTAGCAAATAAGATGCTGGTTAAGATGCCCACATTCCATACTAGAGTGACTGAGTTTCAGTCCTGGCTTCACTGTAGCTTCTTGCTTATGCAGCAGGTAATGGCTCAAGTACTCGGATCCCTGCTATTCATATGGGAGACCTGGATTGATTTCCTGGCTCTTGGCTTTGGCCTAACACAGGTCCCCACCACTGTAGCCATTTAGGAAGTGAACCAACAGGTAGGAATTCTCTCTCTCTTTCCCTCTCTGCCTCTCAATTACATAAATAAATAATTTTTAATTTAGAACATAGGCAACAAACCATAACAGTATTAACAATACCTATGATTTGGTCACAATAACTAGTATATGTATTCTCTATATCACATTACAGTTATTCAGATATCTTCAAGTACCATTTATATTCAACACTAACTCAAAATTGTAATAGTACAGACCTACTGTTAGATCTTGTGGTTTAACATGTTAGTAAAAATCACATATATTATAACACAAAATTTATTTTTATATTAGAATAACTAATATAGAGCTGAATAGAACTGGCTTCCCTTGTAATCTTATGTATTTAATTTCATGCATTTAAAAACATGACTCCAAGGCAAGGTTCACAGACTTCATCAGACTACCAAAGGCATATAAAAGGCATATACAAAGGCATATAAAAAGGCATATACAAAGAAGAAACTCTAGTCAAAAGAAGTTACAGCAGTTATGAGATAATAAAATCGAACCAACTATACTCTTGTCTTACAATTAACAATAGATTCATTCTAGTATATATAATCTTTAAAATTCTAGTTCAGTAATATCTTCATTACAACAAAATCTTCATGGCCCATTTATTTTAATACAAAAACAAACCATCAAAATAGAGAAGTTTTTGTTGCTTTGTATGAGCTTTTTAACTTTTTTTGTGTATACTACCAGGGTATTTGATCTGAAAATGTGCAACCCAGATTCATGTTTTTTACACAATTATCTAAAATATAGTTTAGATTAGTACCTGAGATGATAGTAGGTTACAATCAATGAACACGCCTTTTCCAGTTTTATATCTTTGTATCAAACCAGCCATAATGGCTCCATATGCATACAGGCCAGTGGCAAGGTCAGTCATGGCTACTCCTGGACGAACTGGAGCTCCATCCTGTTTGAGGATTGGATTAAAAAAAAAGAGAGAGAAAATTGAAAATTAAAACCATCATATAATTTCTCAAATATTCTAAGGTCGAAGAAAAAAAAGAACTGTATATAAAGTGGTCAGACACACACACAAAAATAAACAAATTTCTATTGTGCATATTTATTGGCAACAGGAATATACTTATATTTATAGTATATTTGTCACTGCATTTCTCTCCTCAATCCCTAGTAACCAAAGTAAATCAAACTAATGAAATAAAAGATTTTTAAATTAACTATTTATTATTTATTTGACAGGCAGAGCAATAGAAGAGAGAGAGAGATTTTCCATTCACTAATTTACTCCCAAGTGGCCACAACCACCAGGTACGGGCCGGGCTAAAGCCAGAAGTTTGGAACTCTATCCAGATCTCCCATGTTGATGACGGGAACCCAAGTACTTGGGACATTTTCTGATGCCTTCCTAGGCACATTAGTAGGAGAATGATTCAGAAGCAAAGTAGCTGGGACTCAAACCACACCCTAATATGGGATGCTTACATCCCAAGCAGTGTCTTAATCCAATGCACTACAACAGCAGCCACAAAATGAAAGATATTTTAATATACATATGAAGTTCTTCCTTAATAAATTTTGCATTGTTTATTAAACAATTTATTACTGCAATGTTTATTAAACATTGTTTATTAAACAAGTTTATTAAGTTTATTATTTAAATTTATTATTATCTGGTGAGGAGGAAGGAGTTAAAGCAATATTTTTTTTCCTGTTAGGTGATAGTCTCTTTGGGGGAGGGGAGGAAGACAACAGAAGACCTGGTCTAATCTTTTCACAATTATGCTAATAGCTGGCAAATATACTAACGGGATTTGCTTTAGAAAAAAAAACAATGCACATAGGGCATGAGCTATACTACTTTCTTTATATAAAATGGAAGTTTCTGGCCTATAATGATTATTTCTGCATTGGGCAGCCTACATACTTCATTAAGGATCTTATCACTGCTCTGGGATCAAAAGTTTTATCTATTGTGGTAAGAAAGGATCTGAGGGCCTCTCAATGTCTGGGACGTCTCTCTAATTCTCTTATGCATTTTGATTGATTCAATCCTTGAAATTCATTGAAGCTTAAAACTGATTAACATCTGTAATTCATGTGGGTCTGATTTGACAATTCAACTGTTGACCCATATTTAAGGTATTATGGTTTGAATAGGATTCGGTTCCACAAAACTCATGTAGACATTTAAACCCCAAAGTCTTAAGTTCATAGTTAATGTATTAGTGTTAATGATTGATAGAATTAAAGGATAGTGATTTGATCTAATTACAACACCAGAGTGATGAGCCTAGTGGGAGGTCTTGACATCATTAGGTACTTGCCCTTGAAAGGCAGTTCCACAAGACAGTAAGTTATTTAAGCCAACTCTGGCCTAGTTTTCACTCTGCTTTCTAGATCACCAAGTGATCCTCCCACCACACGTGCTCTGTCATCAGACACCAGCCTAATGGGGCTGCCAAATCCTGGAATGAGAATTTCCGAACTCTAACCTGAAATAAATCTTACTCATTTCTAAGAAGCTCCTCTCAGGCATTTTAGTTAAAATAACAAAAAATAACAAATGTTGACTAATCCAAAAGGATATTGCAACTCTGCTTCATGCATGATAATTTATCTAAAAAAATTAACTATCAAAATTGTCATCAATATTATCATCAGTGTTTGCTATGTCAAATAGTTTCTTTTCACTATCATGAATTCTGCTCACCATCCATTGCCCAGAAAATCTAACAACTTAAATTTCACATTTCATCTTGTTGACAGATTAATTCATTCACCTCATTTTCACAAACTAATTTTTCCTATACTACTGCCCAATCATAAACCATTTTAATTATTTCCCAAGGGTATTAAATATTGTTAGGAAAATGGTGCAGTTTTATCTATGGTGCAATCTATACCCTGACACCATCCTAGGCTCTAGCCCCCCTACCATTGTTGGAAGCCAGGTGACCACATGGCCCAACCACTGTTGTCAAGCTCCACCCTCATCCTAATGGGATTCGCTGCTCCTGCTTCCCTGTCCGCCCTCCCGCAAAGTTTTAAAAGGGCCTGTTCCTGAACACATGGCTCTCTCTCTCTGCTCTCTTTTGGCTTCTTTCTCGCTCCCCTCTCTCCTCTCTCTTCTCTCTGCTCTCTCTGCTCACTCTCTCTACTCTCTCCTATCCCTCCTCTCCTCGCTATCTCCTCTTCTCTCTCTCTCTCTCTCTTTCTCTCTCTGTTACACTCTCCTTCTCCCTTTTTCCTTCCTTGCCCCTTCCCTCCGGCCTACTGGGTTTTCCCCAATAAACCCTTTCCCTTACTCCGGTATCTGGTGTGTTTTTGTGGCAGCCTTACAAATATAGTTAAAAATAAATGAGACTCTACTGTAGCTAAACTTCTCTGATTTTCAACACAATTTCAAGGATGATATTGCCATAAAAATTGGGGATGTCCGGCAGCTTTCTATTATTATTGTGAAGCTTATAATGCAATGACTTGAATTAGTAAATTAAAATTACATTTGTCAGGAATGGGTGTTTGACACTAAGACATCACTTGAAATGTCTGCATCATCCCATATCGGAGTGTATGGGTTCAAGTCTTCCCCTCACCCTCTCCCCATCTCTCTCCCTCCCTCTCTCTCTTTCATATAAATAAATATAAACAAATATGAAATGTTTTAATTAAATTTTAATTAAATTAATCATTGGATTTAAGATTACTTAATGCATTAAAAATGAAAACAATTTCAAATTTTATATGTATGAAATAGTGAAAGAAAATCATTTATGACTTTTTAGAAATAAAAATATTTAAAGGATTATATGGAAATATTATAACCAAGTTTATGCCAAAAAATTAGATAACCTAGATGAAATGAACAAAAGAACAAATTCCTAGAAAGATATAAACTACTGAAAACGACTAAAGAATAGGTATAAAAACTGAAAACATATATATCAATTAGAGATCCTGGGTTAGGAACAAAAACAACACAAGCTGAGAACTTATTTTTTTTAACTGCTAAAGGTGAATACTACTACACATTTTAAAAATTTACACTAATTTTTCAAGAACTCTTCCAAAAACTGGAAGAGCAGAAAACACTTCTCAACTTATTCTATGAAACCAATATTATATAACAAGCCATCTAAATATATGAAAAAATACTGCCTGGACCAATATCTTTTATAAATGTAAACACAAAGTATCCTAAACAAAATACTAGTAAACTTAATACAGCAACATATAAAAAGGATCATATGTCATAAACAATTTGGATTAAATATGGCTGATTTAATATTTGAAAATTCAGTATAACACTATATAATTAGAATGCAGATAAAAGCAACAAGATCACCTCATAAGACATGAGTAAGATTATCTCAAATGCAGAACAAGCATTTGATAAAACTCAATCTTTTTCATGCTAAACACCAAACTAGGAAGAGAAGTGAACTTATTTAACCTGCTAAAGAGCATCTGTAAAAACTCATAGCAGCTAATATACTTAAAGATAAAAGACTAAACTGTTTTCCTGTAATATCTGAAATAACACAAAGATGTCTTGTCTGACTCTTTTGATTCAACATTATATTGAGGTTTTACCTAGTGCAGATAAGGAAGGAAAGGAAATCTAGACCGCAAAGAAAGAAGTAAAACGGGCCGGTGCTGTGGCTTAGAGGGTAAAGCTGCCACCTGTAGTGCCAGCATCCCATACGGGTGAGAATCCGAGTCCTGGCTGCTCCACTTCCGATCCAACTCTCTTCTATGACCTGGGATAGCAGTAGAAGATAGCCCAAGTACTTGGGCCCTATACCCGCATGGGAGACCCAGAAGAAGCTCCTGCCTACTGGCTTCAGATTGGCTCAACTCCAGCCGTTGTGGCCATTTGGGGAATGAAACATCAGATAGAAAATTCTCTCTCTCTCTCTCTCTCTCTCTCTCTCTCTCTCTCTCTCTCTACTTCTGCCTCTCTGTAACTCTGCCTTTCAAATTAATAAATAAATCTTTAAAAAAAGAAGAAGAAGAAGTAAAACTATATTTGCAATGACCCATTTTGCATTTGGGAAATCTCAAAGAACTCATTAAAAAACTTAAAAATAATCACAAAGTGAATCAAGATTATAAGATATGACAATATATGAAAATCAATTTTATTTTACACAGTAACAATTAGCAAACCAAAATTGAAATTAAAAAGAAAGCAATTCCATTTAAAATAGCATCAAAATGAGTAAGCAGGGCTGGCGCTGCGGCGCAATGGGTTAAAGCCCAGCCTGTAGCCCTGGCATCCCATATAGGTGCCACTTCGAGTACTGGCTGCTCCCCTTCCAATCCATCTCTCTGTTATGGCCTGGGAAAGCAGTAGAATATGGCCCAAATCCTTGGGCCCCTGCACCCTGGCTTTGGATCAGCTCAGCTCCAGCCCTTGTGGTCATTTGGGGAGTGAACCAGCAGAATGGAAGACCTCTATCTCTCTGGCTCTACCTCTCTCTGAAACTCTGTCTTTCAAATAAATAAAGTAATTCTTTAAAAAAATAAAAAACGAATAAGGGTGGGTATTGATCCTAGTGGTTAAGAAATCATGCAGTTCTGGGATCAGCAATGAGGGCTCAAGTCATTGGATTCCTGGCATCCACATGACAGAAATGGATTGTGTTTCTAGCTCCTGGCTTTGGCCCTGGGTCCATTCCCAGCTGTTATGAGCACTTAGTGAGTGAACCAGCAGATGGACGCAATCTCTCTCTCTTCCTCCATCTCCCCTTTCTCTGTCTCCCCTTTCTCTCTCTCTCTCTGTCTCTCACCTTCTCAATCAAAAAAAAAAAAATCAAATGTTAAGTTAATGCTATCTGAAATAAGTAAAATTATTTTTTAAAAAAGAATATAATATTCAAGAGCAAACCTAAGAAAAGAAGTACAAAGTTGTATTCTGAAAACTACAAAACACTATTGGAAGAAATGGAAGAAAAAATAAAAACCCAAAAATAGAAAAAAAAATCTTGTCATGGATCAGAAAACTTAATATTGTTAATGAGATAATGCTTTTCAGATTGATAAATGTTAAGTACTTGCTGCATGTTAACCAGATTGATTTAATTGTTCTACTTTGGTTTTATAAATTATAACATCACTTATACTCTATAAATTTGTACAATTAAAATTTGTCAATTTAAAATAAGAAAAAGAAAATAAAATCAAGTATGTAAAATACAGACCTAAATAAAAGAGCTAAAACTATAAAACAGAAGTAAATCATACCTTACATAAAGAAAATTTTTAAAAAAAGTAAATTATAATCTTGCATTTGGCAATGATATAGAAATCTCTCATAAATATATTCCAGTCACTGATGAACTTTCAGCATGCCAGAAGAATAAAGAAGTGAAGCAAATGATCATTTAGTGAGCAGAAGCATCCATAAAGAACCACATTGTGGCTGGGAAGTAACTATTCCCAGGTGCAATAAAACAGAATCAAAGAGGCTATATATATGCAACTATGGAACTCCCTTCCAGATCTGGAAACCCAGTGGAGTCCTGCTGCTATCACAGCACAAAAAAGTCTCCCTTCTCCTTAAACACCATATAATTGGGGTCGTACTCTGTTCATGCTAATACATGGACTCATTACTTAGAATTCCTGGATATTGGAGGGAATAATGGGTGATTAATTAAAATTGTTTAGTGATATATCATATAATCACACTATAATTTATTAGAAAAGCAAATTTAAACTCATATTCAGCCTTCTGGAAATCAGATAATATTTCTATTCTACTAAATTACAATTCTAGAAATTGATAATAGAATTCTTTTCTTTTTCTTAGTCATTTAGAAATTTCTTTAAATACATTCAGTTCCTTTAATTATGTAACCCCTTGCAAGAAAGATCTATGATAAATTCCTTGTAAAACTAAGATATGCATCTAATCATCAAAGACAAGAAAGTAAAGACACTTTAGTAAGACTCAAGATATACAATTATACTGGGACAGCCAAGTGTTAAATACAAATATTAAGGGTCTCTGATTACATATTTTCCATATTCATTCATGTATTTCTTCACTTTCACTATTCCCAATGTTTTCTTATACTCTCTTGCCTCCCATTTATTCATGTATCCAGAATCTCACTACAAGCAAAACCTGAACATTAATGAGAAAGCTGGCAAAATCCAAATGAAGTATAGAGTTCAGTAACAGTTCCTGTACCAATGGTAGTTTCTTACTTTTTGCCTTAGTACCATGGTTTTATAAAATGTTAATAAAAGAAATTAGATGAAGTATATAAGAATTCTCTGTACTGTTTTTTAACTTTTCTATACATTTAAAACTAATTCAGAATTTAAAAGGTAAAAAGTAAAAACTCAGTTATTTTCTTAAAAATAGAACATGATAATTTTGAAATACCAGAAATGATGTATCAAATCTTATTTCTCAAAATTTATGCAATCTGAAGAAGAAGGGAGAAGAGGACACACAACTACCTGTAATGGTGTTTCTTTATTTATCTTCAAAGTGAAAACTCCTAAATTAGAAAACTGAAAATTTAGAGAGTATTTTCCAGACACAGTATAAGACTACTTAACATTCTAATTCACTTCTGTATATCTATTCTTCTCACTACATTCAGAGTTTGCTAATTAAAATAGAAAAAGAGAAAAAAGAAGGAAAGGAAAAGAGGTGAGGGTGGAGGAGGAAGTAGGAAGAAGGAGGAGAGAAACCATTTGTTGCTTTCTAATTTATTGTTAAAAATTTTGTTTGGTTAAAACATCCATGAGAAACTATAAATCAATTCTGGTATATGTTCAATAAATAAGCTTGGACTTGAAAAGTTATCAGGCATTTTCCTCTTAGGTTACATAACTCAATCTAATTACTGCATCAAACAACAAAACCATTAAAACTTTTCTTTGTTTAGGGGATTGCTTCTTTCAAAAAAAAAAAAAGTTATCCTTAAATGTATCTGTGTGTCTGTATCACTTAGACAGGCTTAGACGCTGGAATAGAAAGATTTTTCTTCAACACATCCTCAATGATTTGAAGCTCCCACCCCATCCTTAACTTCAACAGAGCACAAACCACAGATAAAAATATGACAAATCAAGACTCCAAAAGAGGTAAGAAAAAAGAAAGACAGTGAGGGAGAGAAGAGAGTAAACTAAATAATTTGTGCCATTCTCTGGACCTCTTGTGGGTACTTAATCACCTAATATTATTCATTTCTTTCTAACGATTAGATAAAACGTTCTGTCCTTCCAAACATTCAAGATGCAAATTAGAGGTGCTGGACTTACATAAATTCTATAGCACACTTTTAAAACCAGTATCTAACTCTTCACACAACCAACCCCTGGAAGAAGGCAATCCTTGTCTAGATGAGGAACTGAGGAACTACCAGGCTAAATAAATACTGTGAGATAGAACGATTTACTAGCAAAATCAAGTGGCCCCAAACCTGCTGCCTCTACCATGCTGACAGATTCAATTGCCTTTCTTAAGTCTTCAGGATCAGGTTGGGATTCTTATCTCTTTTGTATTTAGAGAACCAGAAACTCCTCAGGTGTCTCATATCCATAATATTTTTGTAACAATGCCTGCATTTCAAATACTTTAACATATGTGGTCATATTTAACTCTCAACAGTATTGCTACAGATACCAATATTAGCCCCATTTTAAAAGCTGTGAAAGAAATACCTAGAAGGTAAATTGTCAGTCACAGAGAGTCAATGAGATGACTAGAACTTGAATTCAAGACTTCTGAACCAAAAGCTTCTGTTCTTTTGCCTAACATACTGCCTCCATATGTTATTTTATTAAATTTCAATAATCATCATCATCCCTTTCCAGACAATAAAGAGCAAAAATTTTGAATAGGTGCATTGATTAGTCATTTCTACTGCTGCAGTCAAAAATGATCAGTCCACATGTGGGATGTTTTGTTCTACGCAATCCAAGTGAACTACAAACAATCTAATGTATGTCCATAGAGACATGCTTTTGTCATGCTGAAAAACATAAACCAAAATCTTTTTCAGAAAGTAACTGAAAGAATCCGTTCACTGGAGCCTGTTAAATTAAAAAGTACACAAAACTACACATTTTTAAAAATGTCTTGGTGTGGGCGCTGTGGCATAGAGGGTTAAGCCACCGCCTGCAGTGCCAGCATCCCCATTATGGGCGCTGGTTTGAGACCCAGCTGCTCCACTTCTGATACAGCTCTCTGCTACGGCCTGGGATAGTAGTAGAAGATGGCCCAAGTCCTTGGGCCCCTGCATCCACGTGGGACACCTGGAAGAAGCTCCTGGCTCCCGGCTTTGGATTAGCACAGCTCTGGCCATTGCAGCCAATTGGAGCGTGAACCAGCGGATAGAAGACCTCTCTCTCTCTCTCTACCTTTCATTCTGTGTGTAACTCCAACTTTCAAATAAATAAATCTTAAAAAAATAAAAATGTCTTAATACATCAATCACACTATTTTCTTGTCTAGTGGCTAAAGGTCATCTAGATCGTTTTGACTTAGCTCCCACAGTGAGATGCCCAAAATATCATCTAGCCTGATGTCCCTGTGAGTTTAAATAGGGTAAGACTGGGAGAAAATGGAATGGAGGTTTGAGGAATGTGATATTTTAAGGGATGGATAAAGAAAACAGTTGAAAAGTTATTTACTTCTTCCCATGCTGTTTCATTACAAAACATTTCCTAGTTATATCTTTTGTGCATTCTGTGCTATGGGTTGGATAGAACCAAAAACAAATATAAAAATTAGTTTCTCTAACTTCTGAAACAAACCAACATCAATTTGCATATACAGCAAGAGCTGAATATACTCACTCCTATCTTTTTTTTTTTTTTCTTATTTAGAATATAAATTTCCAAGGTACAACTTGTGGATTGCAATGACTTCCCCACCCATACCTCCCCTCCCCCCCCCACCCTTCCCCCTTACCCACTCCCTCTCCCCTTTCATTCCCATTCAGATTCATTTTCAATTCTCTTTGTATACAGGAGTTCAGTTTAGTATGTGTTAAGAAAAGATTTTAAACCATTTGCCCTCACATAGCATCCTAGAGTGAAGCATACTCTTTGAGTACTAGTTGTAGCTTTAAATCACGTTGTACAGCACATTAGGGACAGAGATCCTACATGATATTATTTTTTTTAATTAATTGATTTTTATGTAACTTCCAATTTTTTTTATCATTTCCAATTGTCTTTCCATACGGAAGATCGATTCAGTATATATTAAGCAAAGATTTTGTCAGTTTGCATCCGCGTAGAGACACAAAATGCAGAAATACTGTTTCAGTCCTAGTTATTGCATTACTTCACCTTGGACAACACATTAAGGACAGATCATACATGGGCCGTAAGTACACAGTGACTACTGTTGTTGATTTAACAATTTGCCACTCTTGTTTATGGCGTCAGCAATCTCCCTAGGCTGTAGTCATGAGTTGCTGAGGCTATGGAAGCCTTTAGTGTTCGCTGACTTGGATCTTGTTCTGACAGGGTTATAGTCAAAGTGGAGGTTCTCTCCTCCCTTCGGAGAAAGGCACCTCCTTCTCTGGTGGCCCTGTTCCTTCCGTTGGGATCTTACTCGCAGAGATCTTTCATTTATGTCTTCTTCTTTTTTTTTTTTTTTTTCCCAGAGTGTCTTGGCTTTCCATGCCAAAAACACTCTCATGGGTTCTTGAGCCAGATCCTGATGCCTTAGGGCTGATTCTGAGGCCAGAGTGATTTATTAGGATATCTGCTATTCTATGAGTCTGCTGTGTATCCTACTTCCCATGTTGGATCAGTCTCTCACTTTTTTAGTTCTATCTGTTAGTATTAGCAGTTACTAGTCTTGCTTGTGTGATCCCTTTGACTCCTAGACCTATCAGTGTGATCAATTGTGAACTGAAATTGATCACTTGGGCCAGTGAGATGGCTTGGTACATGCCACCTTGCTGGGGTTGTATTATGTTCCCCTGGCACATTTCTAACTCCATCGTTTGGGGCAAGTCTGATTGCTCACTCCTATCTTAACACACATCTGCTGAACTCATTCTGTTAAAAAAAAAAAAAAAGATAAAATGACCATTTGGTCTAATCCCCTGCTTTTTTTTTTTTAAGATTTATTTATTTATTTGAAAGTCAGAGTTACACACAGAGAGAAGGAGAGGCAGAGAGAGAGTGAGAGAGAGAGGTCTTCCATCCGATGGTTCACTCCCCAACTGCCTGCAACGGCCGGAGCTGTGCAGATCCAAAGCCAGGATCCAGGAGCTTTTTCCGGGTCTTCCATGTAGGTGCAGGGGCCAAGGACTTAGGCCATCTTCTACTGCTTCCCCAGACCATGGCCGGGATCTGGATCAGAAGAGGAGCAGCCAAGACTCGAACAGGCGCCCATGTGGGATGCCAGTACTGTAGACAGTGGCCTTACCCGCTACAACACTGAGCCGGCCCCCCAATTCCCCTGCTTTTATGCAACTAAAGTTCTAAATCATCTAGGAAAGATGCTCATCCCTGTCTCTTTAAAGATCTTCAAAGAGCTCAGAGCATTACTGAGTGTCTATTATGTGCCAGCCATGCATTAGAAAGCAAAAAGGGTCTAGCATGATTCCCCAGCCATTTGCCTATACATTAATTCATTTAGTCTTTTGTTTTGTTTTGTTTTGGACAGGCAGAGTTAGACAGTGAGAGAGAGAGTGATAGAAAGGTCTTCCTTCTGTTGGTTCACCCCACAAATGGCCGCTACGGCCAGCACTGTGCTGATCCGAAGCCAGGAGTCAGGTGCCTCCTCCTGGTCTCCCATGCGGGTGCAGGGCCCAAGTACTTGGACCATCCTCCACTGCACTCCCGAGCCACAGCAGAGAGCTGTACTGGAAGAGGGGCAAACGGGACAGAATCCAGCGCCCTGACCAGGACTAGAACCCGGTGTGCCGGCACCGCAAACGGAGGATTAGCCTAGTGAGCCACAGCTCCGGCCAATTCATTTAGTCTTAGTACATCCATCAGTACATCTTTAATTTTACAAATTTTAAAAATGTGACTCAAAATATTAAGTGGGACAAGGATGCTAGGTCAGAATTATCTCAATGCCCAAGATCATTTTACTCCATCATGCTAACAGAAACTACATGATCTGTTTCTTTGTGTACTTCAATGCTCATTATACTGCTACTCAAAAGGTTCTTCATTCAACTAACTAAAACTTCTTCTTTGATGTGAGCTAATTTTCTCCTATTTATTGTTCTATGAATGACAAAAGTACTCCATATCCTCCCCCATAAAAATAGATGAAAAGAGAAACATAACATTTCTTTGCCTTATACAGGGCAAATAAGCACAGGCTCTACCAACTTTCATGGAAGAAACTATTTTATAACCCTGATATAATTGTGGTCATTCTTTGAGGATCTTCTCTGATTGCAACTTTTTTAAAGCATAATGAGGGGCCAGCACTGTGGCATAGCAGATAAAGCCACAGCCTGCAGTGCTAGCATCCCATATGGACACTGGTTTGACTCCTGGCTGCTCCACTTCCAATCCAGCTCTCTGCTATGGCCTGGGAAAGCAGCAGAAGATGGCCTAAGTCCTTCCACCCCTGAACTCTTGTGGGAGACCTGGAAGAAGTTCCTGGTTCATGGGTTCAGATCAGCGTACCTCCAACCATTGTGGCCAACTGGGGAGTGAAACATCGGATGGAAAACCTTTCTCTTTCTCTCTCTCTCTCTCTCTCTCTCTCTCTCTCTCTGCCTCTCCTGCTCTCTCTTTGTAACTCTGACTTTCAAATAAATGAATACATCTTTAAAAAAAAAAAAAAAGCATAATGACCCAAAATGAATCCAGTGCTTTGAAAAGCAATTATTTACTGAGATAGAAAAAAAAGGGGGAGAGCTTATTTTAGAAGATTCAGATAGTAGTAACATTAGAATTCTCTTTAAATGTTTTATGATTTTTATCTTAAGCTGAGTATATTCCCTAAACATTTTGTCATTTTTTAAAAGATTTATTTTTTTTTTAAAAGCAGAGTTACAGAGGGGCAGAGGCAGAGAGAAAGAGAGAGAGAGAAAGTCTTCCATCCAATGGTACACTCCGCAGATAGCCACAATAGCCAGAGCTGTGAGGATCCAAAACCAGGATCCAGGAGCTTCTTCTAGGTCTCCCAGGCAGGTGCAGGGGCCCAAGGACTTGGGCCATCTTTTACTGCTTTCCTAGGCCATAGCAGAGAGCTGGATCAGAAGTGGTGCTCTCATGGGATGCCAGCACTGCAGGCAGCAGCTTCATCCGCTACTTCACAGCACCAGACCCACATTTTGCCGTATTTTTTCCATTCACTACCCAAAATTTCTCTATTCACATTTTCTGAGCACAAGGTTTACATTAAATGATCTACCCAATGAGAAAGACTCTTTAAGTGTAGACCTTAAAAACTAGGCAAAAATTTTAAGTGCTACATTTATAGCTTCCTTGTATCAACCTCTTATTATCAAAGGGAAATTGATTCTTCCTAGAACAATTAAAGATTCCAAATGTATAGGTAACAAATAGTCAACAAACATTTATTTTATGGTAGATCTGTGTTATGCTCTTGGAATATAAAAGGTCCCAAAGACACTCTCCCTGAATTAAGGCACTTACGTTTTAAGAAGCTATTTTCTGCATTAATAACATTAGATGGGAGCACAAAGAAAGAAGTGGCAAAATATGCCAAAGAGGGCTAAAAATTAAAATGGAACAGAGATCATAAAGAAGTGCTAGAGTTCTGCCCTCCGGGTATTTTCAGTAGAGGCAATATAATTTTGCACTCCTGGACTTGTCATACATTAAAATTATTTACCCAAAAGTACTCAATGCCAATAACAACCTGTCACACATAACAGTTTAAAATTTCTTAGAGTTTTACTAACCCCAGATGAAAACCATTGCTAGAGCCTGGGATACTTCAAGTTCAGAGCTGACATAGTGAAGAGATCCAATATCTTATTTCTTCTTAGTTATGGACAGTAGCTGAGGAAGTAAAATAGAAGGGAGCTGAATGACTAAATGAATAGGAGGAAGAGTTTAAAAGACTAAGAGAGCAAATAAAAACAAGAGTTTTGTGATGTGGAAGATGTAATTACAGAACAGATCCCAAAATAGAAATCTTCACATATAACACAAAGTATAAAATGTGGTCATACGAGTGGGTTTGATCAAAAGATTATCACAAAAGCCAGCACTGTGGTGTAGCAGATTAAGCCACCACCTGCAATGCCAGCATCCCATATGCACACCACTTCGAGTTCCAGCTACTCCAATTTAAATTCAGCTCCTTGCTAGTGCACCTGGGAAAGTACCAGAAGATGGCCCAAGTCCTTGGATTCCTGCACCCATGTGGGAAACCCAGATGAAGCTCCTGGCTCCTGGCTTCAACCTGGCCCCACCCCAGCGGCTGTGGCCATTTGAGGAGTGAACCAGCAGATAGAACATCTCTCTCTCTCTCTCTCTATCTCTCTAGCTCCCCCTCTCTGTAACTCTGCTTTCAAATAATTCTCTTAAAAACAAAAGATTGTCCAGAGTACAAATAACCATCCAATGGCATTTGAATAGGAAATACAAATTACAGCTTTGTTTCACACAGAATTTGTGTGATGCCTCTTACTATAACTTTACAACTATACATTTTATTCTATACTTCTATCATATGCAATGTGTTTTGAAATGTGCATACACTGTGGATCAGGTAAACTGAACTAATTAACCTATGCATTATATACTTCTTCTTAGTAATTTCAATTTTTTTTTAAGATTTATTTTTATTTATTTGAAAGACAGAGTTACAGAGAGAGGTAGAGACAGAGAGATAGAGGTCTTCCATCTACTGGTTCACTCCCGAGATGGCCACAATGGCCGGAGCTGAGCCAATCCAAAGCCAGGAGCTAGAAGCTTCTTCCAGGTCTCCCACGTGGGTGCAGGGTCCCAAGGACTTGGGCCATAGCAGAGAGCTGGATTGGAAGAGGAGCAGCTGGAACTAGAACCGGTGCTCATATGGGATGCCAGCGCTTCAGGCCAGGGGTTTAACCACAGTGCCAGCCCCAAGAATTTAATACATTATTATTTACCATAGTCACCATGTTGTACAATAGATCTGTCGAACTTATTCCTCTCATCTAATTGAAATTTTGTATTATCCCTCCAACCTCCATCCCTGCCAGCTATAGGTAACTGCCATTCTACTCTATACTTTTTATTTTATTTATTCATTTGGAAAGAAGAGATATAAAGATGAGAACTGAGAGAGAGGCCGGCGCCGTGGCTCAACAGGCTAATCCTCTGCCTTACAGCGCCGGCACACCAGGTTCTAGTCCCGGTCGGGGCACCGGATTCTGTCCCAGTTACCCCTCTTCCAGGACAGCCCTCTGCTGTGGCCCAGGAGTGCAGTGGAGGATGGCCCAAGTGCTTGGGTCCTGCACCCCATGGGAGACCAGGAAAAAGCACCTGGCACCTGGCACCTGCCATCGGATCAGCGTGGTGCGCTGGCCGCAGCGCGCGGTCCGCGGCAGCCATTGGAGGGTGAACCAACGGCAAAAGGAAGACCTTTCTCTCTGTCTCTACTACTTGAGCCATCACTGCTGCCTCCCATTGTCTGCATTACCAGAAAGCTGGAATCAAACTCAAGTACTCCAATACAGAACACTAGTGTCTAGACCAGCATCTTCACTACTATGCTAAACACTCACCTCTATGTTATAATTCTAGAAGTTCAATTTTTTTCAATTCTATCTGTAAGTAAGATCATGTAGGATTTGTATTTATGTAGCTGGTTTATATCATTTAACATAATGTTCTCTGAGTTTATCCACATTGTTACAAATGACAAGATTTTATTGTTTTCTAAGGCTGAATAGCATTCCATTTATGTGTGTGTATATATATATATATATACACATATATATATATCACATGTTCTCTATTCTTATGTGAATACTTAGGCTGATGCTGCAATGAACATCAGAGAATGGATAACTTTTTGGCATGACAATTTTGTCTCTGGATATTTACCCAGTGGTAGGTAGGATTGCTAGATCACATGGTAATTCTATTTTTAATTCTTTCAGGAACCTCCATATTTTCCTCTAGAATGAATAATCTGATTTATAGTCTCACCAATAACTATCATTTTACTGTTTAAGATAATGACAGGAATTAAATTTAAGCAGAAAATGGTGAAGTCAAAGATCTCATATAACACAGCAGAGGAGAGAAAACACGAGGATGATTGTAGATCTAAGGTGGGAAAGAATATATAAGATATCAGTGGAGAGAGCCAGATTCCTGGGATATCATGCCTGGTCTGGAATTTGCAGGAAGTGGAATAAAAAAGAATGAGCATCCCCCAAATAAGAATAATTTGAAGGCCGGCGCCGTGGCTCAACAAGGCTAATCCTCCGCCTTGCGGCGCCGGCACACCGGGTTCTAGTCCCGGTTGGGGCGCCGGATTCTGTCCCGGTTGCCCCTCTTCCAGGCCAGCCCTCTGCTGTGGCCCGGGAGTGCAGTGGAGGATGGCCCAGGTGCTTGGGCCCTGCACCCCATGGGGAGACCAGGAAAAGCACCTGGCTCCTGGCTCCTGCCATCGGACGAGCGCGGTGCGCCGGCCGCAGCGCGCCGTCTGCGGCGGCCATTGGAGGGTGAACCAACGGCAACGGAAGACCTTCTTTCTCTCTGTCTCTCTCTCTCACTGTCCACTCTGCCTGTCAAAAAAAAAAAAAAAAAAAAAAAAAAAAGGAATAATTTGAAAGAAATAAATATCATGCAAGCATAGTACAAATAATATTTGAAAACATTGTAATTCATGTAAATTTAAGTGTCCTTTTTGTCCTACAACATTGAAACAAACCATTTAAATTTCCCTTAGTCTATCTTTCCCATTTAGAAAAAAACATCCTTCCTTTTTTGCTTAACATTTCCTTGAAATGTTTTTAATTTGCTGATATTTTGCCTTTTGCTGGCATTTTTAGCACTTACAACCCAGCTTAGTATTAAAGAGTAAGGCCAACAACTGCTATATATAAATGAACTATAATGACCTTCTTGATATGACCTTCTGTAATATAAAATAAGAATGGACATAGATCAAAATAATATAGGTGATATTAAGAGAATCAAATGAAAAATAATTTGGTTAAATAATGTATTTCTAATTCTATTACATTTGTTTGACAGTTCAGAAAGGTAGTAACAAATAACTACTGCTAAAACAAGGACTACTGATCACTAAGAATCCGTCCCAGTCCAAAGACAGGTACTGAGTCTTCCTTATCTCAAAAAGGAGAATATACTTACATCTCTGATCTTCAACATAAAGTTACTGAGATGAAAAAAACTTTACCCAAACAATGCCTCATCCCACTTAGTTATTCTGCTTTGACCAGTAACTGCATAATATAAATAATCAAGAGATGAACTGAGATTCACTCTGTAGTTCAAGGCCTTCTACTAAGGAAAGCCAATGCACTAAGCCAGTAACAACTACAAAGAACCATGAATTCACAATACAAGAATAAAAGCACAGTATTAACTCAATTAAGAAATCAATGTGAAATAAAAGCAGAATTGGCCTCAAAAAAAAAAAAAAAGAAATCAAGAACTTAGTAGAAACAAATAGGTTGATGCTGTGACTGACGAGGCTGGGCTCCATTGATATGATTTTTATTATAAGATCATCAAGCCATAGAAAGAGCAGAAACAACCAAAGGCCAAAAACAGCAATGACCCCTAGGTACAGGAAACTAAAACCAAGGAACAAGCATGAATTTCATCTGTATCTTGTTCAAAAAAAAAAAAATCTTAACCTACCCCTAAATGTTGGAGAAAAGGAAATTCTGATTTCACTTGATTCTTGAGATATGAAATCATCTCCTCCTCTTTTTTTTTTTCTCTCAGAAATAACCAAGCATTCTTCAAGAGGATATGTCAACTGAGAGTAAACTTTAAAGAAACTTAGATTTCATTAAATTACAGTAATTTTAACCAATATCCAATCTCTCCTTAGGCAGTGATGGTGAAAAGAGAAGATCAGGAAGAAATGAGATTCAAAATAAGAGAAAACAGCAAATGTAAAGATCATAAATAATACAGCCTGTTACTGGGAACTCTTTCAACGAGCCAAACAAAAAGAAAAAATCTCTTACACAACTCTCCTACTGCTATTTTTTCCTACTGTAGCTTATGGACAAGTTCAAATAAAAGACATATCCTTTCATTACCATTCTCTTTCAAAGCTTAAGCAATTATTTTGTTTATGTCATATGAAAACTAGAAGATCTTTAAGATGAATATATGAAATTTTTCAAAGAGGAAATTTTTCCTAGGAAAGAAGTACTTTAAAAAAAAAAAGTCATTTGGGGCCAGCGCTGTGGCATAGTGGGTAAAGCTGCCGCCTGCCATGCAGCTCTCTGCTGCAGCCTGGGAAAGCAGTGGAAGATGACTCAAGTCCTTGGGTCCCTGCACCTGCATGGGAGACCTGAAAGAAGCTCCTGGCTCCTGGCTTTGGATCGGCACAGCTCCAGCCATTACAGCCAATTGGAGAGTGAACTAGCAGATGGAAAAATCACTCTCTCTAAATGCCTCTCTTTCTCTCTCTGTGTAACTCTGACTTTCAAATAAATCCTTTTTTTTTAAAAAAGTCATTTGAGATATACAAAGAAACAGTGATAGAGAATAAAACTGAAATCTTAAGCTAAAAGAGATTATAAGATCTTTCACAATGTAAAGACATTTTTAGTAAGCACTAGATATTTCAAAATAAGACATATTTCTAAAATGAAATGCTTTCTCCAAAAAAAAGGAATTTATCACAAATAGATGGCTTTTCCACTCAAAAGATATAAAAATATTTATTGAAATATTGGGATAAATTTTCTGTGTGTGAATATGTGTGTGTGTGTCTGTGTAAGGGAGGAAGGGAGGTTTCATTTAGGGATCAAGCTTGTGGAAAACAATGTAGAACTACACTGTGATATAAATTCTATGGAATTACAGTTGAAACATCAAATTAGCTTCAATAGGGGTGTAGGTTGTGGCACAGCAGGTTAAGCTGCTACTTGTGACACCAGAATCCCATATAAGAATGTCAGTTCAAGTCCTAGATGCTCTGCTTCTGATCCAGCTCCTGCTAAAACACCTGGGAAAGCAAATTAATACTAAGTACTTAAGTACTGAGACTAAGTACTTGGGCTAGTGACACCCACATGGGACACCCAGATAGAGCTCCAGGCTGCTGGCTTCAGCCAGATCCAGTTCCTGACAGTATGGTTATATGGACAGTGAATTAACAGATGGAAGATCAATCTCTCTCTCCTCCTCCCTCCCACCTTCCCTCCCTGCCATTCTGCCTTTGTAATTAAATAAAATAAATCTTTTTAAAAATTAGTTTCAATAATCAATGTCAGTAGTGCTAATACCAGTCACTGGAATTTAGTCTATTCATCAGATTCTATTTAAAATAATTAAGCTAATTTGAGCAGTCAATTCAGTCAACAAACAAGTCAGCTGTATAAAATGGAAAGATGTAATTGCTTATATTCCTTAAATTTATTTGTAGTTTCCTCAAACTAACCCAGAATTTAGTTGTTTTCACACACATAAATGTATTTATGTATTCAATCAATATTTGAGTTGTGAAAATATTTTCAAGGCCTTGTTATAGATACTAGAGTACAGTAACAGCCAATCCCTGCCCTCATGGAGATTACACTTTAATCTAGTAATGATAAATAAAATTTCACATATGAAGATGAGTGCTATGAAGAAAAAGGATGATAAAACATTGGAAAATAACAGGAAATTCACTAAGGCTGGATACAATCTAAAAACAACGTCACTTTCTCAGGATTGAACATCAATCTATGTAGGATATTATTTCAAGCAGTTCTATACTGAATATACACTCTATTTTAGCACTACAGTAGTATAATCTTCACAATAATCATGATAAATAGGTCTAATTCACAGAAGGGAAAATGGATGCTCATAGCAGCTGATTTGAAAGATTCTCTAAAGTCATGTCCATAATAAATGGCAGAGCCTTTATCCAAACTGTAATTCCAAAGCTCTTTGCACTATGTCACACAACAGCTCTAATTAACATCAGAATTGTCTCATTATTTCCAAACTTCAAACCATTATCACAGTTATATATTATTCAATAGCTTTAATAAATTTTTAAATGTATTTTATAAATCTGTCCTATACATTATATTTCTGAGAGATGTTGGGGAATAAAATACGTTCTTCATTATAAAATGTATTTTTAAGATTATTATCACATCTATAGTTATTATACTTGAAAATTCTTGGTAAATTTTTCTTTACTTGACAAAATATTATTTAGAAGCTACCCTAAAATATATTGTAATAAACACTAACTGTAAAACTATGATTATCAACTAATAGTTTATCTTTAGGATTTTTTTATATTGAAACCTTATAAAAATTATAGAACTATAATTTAAAAATCAAATGTTATAATACATAACTTTGTTTAAAATTAATAAAAGAAAATTTGAAAAATGTTCGAGTGTGTTAGTGGTGAACAGACATATCAAAGCAGAATTCTCTCCCCTTCTGTCTCCTGATCTGTCTGTCTACCTCTCTCTTGATCTCTCTTACACTCTCCTTCTGCTTCTGTTCCTTCTTTGCCCCTTCCCTCCAGTCTGTTGGGTTTCCTCCAATAAACCCTTTCCCTTTCTCTGGTGTTTGGTGTGTTTTGTGGCAGTTTTACATTGGTGCCTGGCTCAGATCCAAGCTCCGCCAGTAACTTTGCTCTCCCTTCATGGATCTCTGAGCTGCTCTGGAGTCCTGGATTTCTGCCAGTCACAAAACACACCCCCGGGACTCCTTCCATACCAACGAACACTCAGTGATCTCCATCCACACATCAGCCTTACAAATTCTGAGGAAAGACACAGAATGGGAAGTTCTCCCAGTGACTGGTACTTAGAGTTGTGGTTCTAATCTTGTCTACACTCGTCTGAAAGTCCCAGTACTAGACGCCAACCACAACTCCCAAAGGCTTTTAGTGTCTACAGACACTGTCCAGGCAACAGTGGCTGTGGGTGACGACTCAACCTCTTGTTTCTCTTCTACAGGCTAATCCCTGGGCTCTTGGGTGATGACCCCGCCCGCTGCTCCCATATCCTCTTGTTAGCCAGACTGCTGGGATTTCAAGAACACTTAACATCCACTGATCTATTAAGTCGGAATGGGAAATTCCTCTTCCCACGTTCCATCTGATTCTCCTCTTGGTAGAACTAATATGGTCCCTCTCAAATTGGCTTCAACCCACAAATGTGGATGCCTCATCTTTCTCTATAATCTGAACATAGCCATGTGTGACCTAAACAGTCAACCAAAGTGGCCCCTCCACGGTATGTTTGGCCCTGATGGCATTCAAGATCTTGGTGTTAAACTGGAAATTGCATAGACAATTAATCAATTTTTTAAAAAAAAAATCATGTAGGATCTCTGTCCTTAATGTGCTGTACATTGTGAATTAATACTATAACTAGTACTCCAACAGTATTATCATTTTGTGTCTCTATGCGAGGGCAAACCGTTGAAATCTTTACGTAATACGTACTAAATTGATCTCCTGTGTATAAAAAGAATTGAAAATGAATCTTGATGTGAATGGAAGGGGAGAGGGAGCGGGAAAAGGGGAGGGTGGGGGGAGGGAGGGAAGTTGTGTGTGGGGGGAGCCATTGTGGTCCATGAGCTGTTCTTTGGAAATTTATATTCTTTAAATAAAAGCTTTATAAAAAAAAAATAAATAAAAAATAAAAAAAAAAAAAAAAAAAAAAAAGATCTTTATCACTTCTGTGAGCATTCAGGAAAATGGAAGAAGATCCTGTTTGTTCAAGATTTTTTTTATCATGGATCTAAACCTTCTTATGTGTACTTCCCACTTTCCGGCTTCCTGATTTGGCCTCCAAAGTTTCCACTAGAGATCAAGAGCCTGAGCCAAAACCTCTGCCTTCTACGTTTGCGGCCCCAACTTTTCACCATCTCGGCTCACTGTACCTCCCCCTCCCACCCAGGTATTCCAGCTTTATCTTAGAACCAGGCCTGGTCCAAAGTTTACTCCCCCTGTCTTATCAATAACCCTCTCCATAGTTTGGGAATGGCCTTCTCCAGGCTTTCACCTTCCAGCCCTTGTCCTCCAACTGGTATTTGCCCCTCCCTCCCTGTTCCAGTTTTACCATAAGAATACCTCCTGTTTACTAAGAAACAAATTAGGTATCAGACCTTTGGAGGACTCTTTTGTGTTATCATGAGAAAGTCAGATAGGAAAATCAGGTCTTCTGACCTCCATTCCAGTGGACTTAAACAACACCAGTTGCAAACTGAGGGGAGAAGATTCAAGGGAAAAAATTAAAGAATGGTAAACATTCCTCACATCATTAAATCAATCGACAATGTTTAAAATTGAACAAATAGGTTGCTAAATCATGACCTGAGTCCAGCATCTTAAGGTTTGCAATTATCTTATCTTCTAGTAGCAACTATTTTGTAAAGAAGAGGCATTTATCGGCCGGCCGGCGCCGTGGCTCAACAGGCTAATCCTCCGCCTTACTGCGCCGGCACACCAGGTTCTAGTCCCAGTCGGGGCGCCGGATTCTGTCCCAGTTGCCCCTCTTCCAGGACAGCCCTCTGCCTGTGGCCCAGGAGTGCAGTGGAGGATGGCCCAGGTGCTTGGGCCCTGCACCCCATGGGGAGACCAGGAAAAAGCACCTAGCACCTGGCTCCTGCCACCGGATCAGCGCGGTGCGCCAGCCGCAGCACGCCATCCGTGGCAGCCATTGGAGGGTGAACCAACAGCAAAGGAAGACCTTTCTCTCTGTCTCTCTCACTGTCCACTCTGCCTGTCAAAAAAAAAAAAAAAAAAAAAAAGAAAAGAGGCATTTATCTACATTGGAGAAATACCTTGCACTTCATTGCAATATTCCTTTATTAAATTCAGTTAACTTTTGTATTTATTTTCTTTAAATTACAATTATCTCATCCTTATAAAGTTATTTCTGCTCATCTAGTAGCATCAACAGAAACCTGGTTTGATGCTCACCATTTAAATATTAATTCTAGAAACATCTGAATGGTGAGATTAGGATAATCATTGTTTTCCTTTCTGTTTTCTGCAGTGTATAACTTTTATAATGAATTTGTATTGTTTACAAAAGTAATTATTTTTAGAGAACAGGCATTTGTCACAGTGGTTAAAACACTTTGGGTTGGGGCTGGCGCAATGACGCAGTAGGGTAATCCTCCACCTGCAGCACCAGCATCCCATATGGGTGTTGGTTCTAGTCCCGGTTGCTCCTCTTCCAATCTAGCTTTCTGCTTTGGCCTGAGAAAGCAGTAAGAGGATGGCTCAAGTCTTTGGGCCCCTGAACCCATGTGGGAGACCAGAAGAAGCTCCTGGCTCCTGGCTTCAGATCAGCGCAGCTCCAGCCATTGCAGCCATTGGGGAGTAAACCAACAGACGGAAGACCTTACTCTCTGTCTCTCCCTCTCACTGTCTGTAACTCTACCTCTCAAATAAATAAATAAAAGCTTAAAAAAAAATACACTTTGGGATATCTGCTTCCCATATCAGAGTGCCTGGGTTCAAATCCTACCTCTTTTCCAATTCTAACTTTCTGATAACACACACCCCAGGAGACAGCAGGTTATTACTTGAGTATTGAGGTCCTGATCACCCATGTAACAGACCTGGATTTAGTCTGGATCTCCTGGCTTTAGCCTGGCCTAACCCTGGCTATGGCATGTATTTGGTAAGTAAACCATTACATGGAAGATATCTCCCTCTCTTTGTGCCTGTCTGCTTTTTCAAATTAAAAATAGTTACTTTTTAAATAAAGTATAAATAAAACTGAAAAAGTTATACCATCATTAATTCTTTTTTAAAAATATTTGGGCCAAACTTTTTTTTAATAGGAGAGATATATTTATTTATTTGAAAAGCAGAATTATGGGGAGAGAAAGAGACAATGATATATCTCTTTTTTTCCCACAAAAAAAACGTTTTATTTAATGACTACAAATTTCTTAAGTACAACTTTACAAATATAGTGATTCTTCCCACCATCCCCACCTCTCACCCCCTCTCCCATCCCACCTCCTCCTACCTCTCCCATTCCCAGTCCACTGTCCATTAAAAAAAAAAAAAAAAAAAAAAAAACCTGTTCCTTGACAGTCAACCCAAGACATTGCTTCTCAAAGTGTCAATTTCATTTCTACAGATTTCCTTTTAGGCGCTCTATTAGTTATCACAGATCAGGGAGAACATGTGTTATTTCTCCCTTTGGGACTGGCTTATATCATTAAGTATGATGTTTTCCAGATTCATCAGTATTGTTGTAAAAGACCAGATGTCATTTTTTTTTTACCACTGTGTAGTATTCCACAGTGGAATATCCCATAATTCTTTATCCAGTAAAGTAAATGTCCCATAATTCTTTATCCAGTCTTCAGTAAATCAACATTTAGGTTGATTCCATGTCTTAGCTATTGTGAATTGAGTGGCAATAAACATGAGGGTGCTGATAACACCTTTATTTGCTGATTTCATTTCCCTTGGGTAAAGTCCCAGGAGTGGGATGGCTGGGTCATATGGTAGGTCTATATTCAGATTTCTGAGGTATCTCCAAACTGATTTCCATAGTGGTTTTACCAGTTTACATTCCCACCAACAGTGGATTAGGGAACTCTTTCCCCACATTCACACCAGCATTGTTTGTTGATTTCTTTCTGAAAGCCATTTTAACCTTAACCATGGTGAGGTGAAACCTCACTGTGTTCTTGATTTGCATTTCTCTGATGGATAGTAAGCCTGAGGATTGTTTCATATGTCTGTTGACTATTTGGATTTCCTCTTTTGAAAAATGTCTGTTTAAGTCCTTGGCTCATCTCTTAATTGGGTTGTTTTGTTGTTGTAGAGTTTCTTGATCTCTTTATATATTCTGGTTATTAATCCTGTATCAGTTACATTGTTTGCAAATAATTTCTCCCATTCTGTCAGGGTGCCCCTTTACTTTCCTGAGTGTTTATTTTGCAGTACAAAACTTCTCAATTTGATGTAATCCCAGTTGTTAATTTTGGCTTTGATTACCTATGCCTCTGAGGTCATTTCCAATAACTCTCTGCCTGTGCCAATGTCTTGCAAGGTTTCCTCAATGTTTTCCAGTAATTGGATAGTATCAGGTCATAGATTTAAGTTTTTAATCCATTTTGAATGGATTTTCCTGTAAGGTGTAAAGTAGGAGTCTTGCTTCATACTTTTGCATGTGGAAATCCAGTTTTCCCAGCATCATTTGTTGAAGAGACTGTCCTTACTCAAGGTTTTAGACCGTAGTCAAATATAAGTTGGTTGTAAATGCAAGGATTGATTTCTGGCTTTTCTATTATGTTCTATTTGTCTATCCATCTATTTTTATATCAGTACAGGGCTGTTGTTTTTTTTAAGATTTATTTTATTTATTTGAAAAGCAGAGCTACAGAGAGAGGTAGAGACAGAGAGGTCTTCCATCCACTGGTTCACTCATCCAGATGGCCGCAACAGCTTGAGCTGCGCTGATCCAAAGCCAAGAGCCAGGAAACTCTTCTGGGTCTCCCACGTGGGTGCAGGCGCCCAAGGACTTGGGCCATCTTCTACTGCTATCCCAGGCCACAGCAGAGAGCTGGATAGGAAGAGGAGCAGCCAGGGCTAGAACTGGGATGCCAGCACTTTAGGCCAGGGCTTTAACTCACTATGCCACAGTGCCAGCCCCTAGGCTGTTTTGATTAACACTGCCTTGTAGTATGTATTGAAATCTGGCACTGTTATGCCTCTAGCTTTGTTTTTGTTGTATAAGATTGCATTAGTTATTCAAGGTCTTCTTTGTTTCCATATTAATTTCAGCATCATTTTTTCTAGATTTGAGAAGAATGTTTTTGCGTATTTTGATTGGTATTTCATAGAATCTGTAAATTGCTTTCAGAAGAATGGACATTTTAATAATAATGATTCTTCCAATCCCTGAACATGAAAGATGTTTCTGTTTTTCTGTGTCTTTCTCTCTTTCTTTCTTTAATGTTTTATAATTTTCATTGTAGAGATCTTTGACATCCTTGGTTAAGTTTATTCCCAGTTATTTATTTTTTTGGGTAGCTATTGTGAATGGGATTGATCTTAGCTGTTCTTTCTCAACTGTGGCATTGTCTGTGTATACAAGGGCTGTTAATTTTTTTGTATCTTGATTTTATATCCTGCTGCTTTACCAAACTCTTTTATGAGTTCCAATAGTCTCTCGGTGGAGCCTTTTGGATCTCCTATATATAGAATCATGTCATCTACAAATAGGGATAGGTTGACTTCCTCCTTCCCAGTTTGTATCCCTTTGATTACTTTTTCTTGCCTAATGGCTCTGGATAAAACTCCAGGACAATAGTGAATAGCGCTGTTGACAGTAGGCATCCTTATCTTGTTCCAGACCTCAGTGGGGATGATTCCAACTTTTCCCCATTCAGCAGGATGCTGGTCATGGGTTTGTCATAAATTTCCTTGATTGTGTTGAGAAATATTCCTTCTATATCCAATTTGCTTAGAATTTTCATCATGAAAAAATGTTGTATTTTATCAAATGCTTCTCTGCAGTTATTGAGATAATCATATAATTTTTGTTCTATAGGTGGTTAATGTGATGTATCACATTGATTTGCGAATGTTGAATCCCTGAATACCAGGGATAAATCCCACTTGCTCTGGTTGAATAATAATTCTGATGTGTTGTTGGATTCAATTTGCTAGAATCTTGTTGAAGATTTTTGAATCTATGTTCATCAAGGAAATTGGTCTGTAATTCCCTTTCTCCTTTGCATATTTTTTCAGGTTTAGGAATCAATGATGCTGGCTTCACTGAAAGAATGTGGGAGGATTCTCTGCCTTTCAATTGTTTTGAATAACTTGAGAAGAATTGTTGTTAGTTTTTCTTTAAATGTGTGGTAGGTAGAATCCAGCAGTGAATCCATCAGTCTTAGGCCTTTTTTTTGTTGGTGGGATCTTAATTATTGATTCAATTTCCATCTTGGTTATGGGTCTGTTTAGGTTTTCTATGGCTTCATGGCTCCATTTAAGTAGGTTGTGTGTGTCTAGGAATCTATAAGTTTCTTTTAGTTTCCCAGTTTGTTGACATAGAGCTCTTTGTAGTAATTTCTAATAATTCTTTTTATTTCTATGGTGTCTGTTGTTACGTTTCCTTCTTCATCTCTAATTTTATTGACTTGGGTCTTCTCTCTCCTTTTTTTAGGTAATTGGGCCAATGGTGTGTCAATTTTGTTTGTTTTTTCAAAAAACAACTCTTTGTTTTACTGATCTTTTGTAATTTTTTTGGATTAAATTTTTTATTTCTTCTCTAATTTTAATTATTTCTTTTCTCCTTATAGTTTTGGCTTTGGTTTGTTTTTCTAGATCATTGAGATCTACTGACAGCTCATTTATTTAGTGCCTTTCCAATTTCTTGATGTAAGCACCAATTGCTATAAACTTTCCTCTTAACACTGCTTTTGCTGTATCCCATAAGTTTGATGTGTTGTATTGTCATCTTCATTTGTTTCCAGAAATTTTCTGATTTCTCTTTTGATTTCTTCTATAACCCACTGTTTTTCTCCTCTACTTTGGCGGATACACTATCCCCCATGGGGCTCCAGGCCAGATTCCCTCTAGGCCTTTCCTGCAACTTTCTCACCAATGGCTTGGGCTGCTGCAGTCTGGTCTCATCTCACTCTGAAATGCTGGTGTGGAGGCTCTTGGATGCTGGGGTCCTAAGTTGTAGGTATCCTCTACCTCCATGTAGGTCCACTGTGTTCTTCAAATTTGTATAGAGTTTTCTCTGCTGTTTTCTCCCTAACTTTTCCCTTAGCCTGCACTCTTTCCACTTTTTTTAAAAATATCTTCTCCTCGAGAATGCTATATCTTCCATATGATAGTTCACTCCCCAAACAGCAACAACAACCAAGGTTGGGTATCTCCAACTGTCTGGTAGTATCTCCATACTGTCTGGTAGGGTGAAGCCAGGAGTTTCATACCAATGTTCCATGTGGGTTGGGGCCAAATACTTGGTCATCTTCTGTTGCTTCTCATGCATCAAATGGGAGCTGGATCAGAAGCAAAGTAGCCAAGACTTGAACTAGTGCCCATAAGAGATGAAGGCATCATACTTGGTAGCTTAACCTGCTACAATAAAATGCCAGCCCATTCAACCAATAATTCTAACTAAGCAATTGTCACTTTTGTTAAATTAGTATAACCTTAGAAAGCTATATGAATTAAGAAAAGGTTCAATATTTAATCTTCTATATTTAATCATTTTAATAGTCCATTAAAATTACTTCTTTAAACCTATAAATCTTTTATTTAAGGTATACAAACTCATACATTTCATAAATACAAATTTAGGAATATAGTGATTTTTGCCACTTTTCCTCCCTCCCCCCTTTCTTCTTGCTGCCTCTCCTATTCCCATTATTTTTCACTAACATCTATTTTTAATTAACTTTATGCACATAAGATTAACCTTACACTAAGTAAAAAGTTCAACAAATAGTATGGAAAAAAAAACTGTTCTTCAACAGTCGAGACAAGTGTTGTTCAAAGTCATCATGTCTCAAAGTATCAGCTTCACTTCCATAGATTACCTTGGTTTTTTTTTTTTTTTTTTTTTTTTTTTTTTTTTTTGCTTGTTTGTTTTTTCTTTTTTTGGACAGGCAGAGTTAGACAGTGAGAGAGAGAGACAAAGAGAAAGGTCTTCCTTTCCGTTGGTTCAAATGGCTGCTACGGCTGGTGAACTGCGCCAATCCAAAGCCAGGAGCCAGGTGCTTCCTCCTTGTTTCCCATGCGGCACAGGGGCCAAGCATTTGGGCCATCCTCCACTGCACTCCTAGGCCACAGCAGAGAGCTGGACTGGAAGAGGAGCAACCGGGACAGAATCCAACGCCACAACCGGGACTAGAACCTGGGTTGCCAGCACCACAGGCGGAGGATTAGCCAAGTGAGCCATGGTTTTAAGTACTCTATTAGTTACCACAGATCAGGGAAAACACAGGTATTTGTCTCCTGGGGACTAGCTCATTTCACTAGGTATAATGTTTCCCAGTTGCATCAATTTTGCTGCAAGTCACAGAATTTCATTTTTTTTACACATGTAGTACTCCATGGTATATATATCCTATAATTTCTTTTTGCAGACTTCAGTTGATGGACACTGCATTAATTCCATACCTTATCTATTGTGATTTGAGCTGCAAAAAACATGGGGTACAGATAACTGTTCTATGCTAATTTCATTTCATTTGGGTAAATTCCCAGGAGTGGGATGGCTGGATCATACGGTAGGTCTATATTCAGATTTCTGAGGTATCTCCATACTGTCTTCCACAGTGGATGTAACCAGTTTATATCCCTACCAACAGTGGATTAGGGTACTTTTTCCCCAACATCCTCAATAGCATTTGTTGTTTGTTGATTACTGTACAAAAGACATTCTAATGGGGGGTGAGGTGAAACCTCATTGTGGTTTTAATTTGCATTTCCCTGACAACTAGTTGTGTTTTTGAAAACATAAGGGAAAAATTATTTTGCTTGGTTTTGAAAAGAATATGTCTGAGAGGATGCAATCAAAAAGTGATAACATTTATAGATTCTAAGGAGAAGAAAGTGGAGTGAGAATAGAAGTAAGACTAATATTGTAGATTCTTAAAGAATTCAAAAGAGTCTGCTGTATATCCTGCTTCCCATGTAGGATCACTCGCTCCTTTTTAATTCTATCAATTATTTTCAGACACTGGTCTTATTTATGTAATCCCTTTGACAATCCAATCTTTTTGATCAATTATGAACTTAAACTGATCACATCCTACATGGGAAGCAGGATACATAGCAGACTCATAGAATGGCAAAAGCCCTGGCCGGCACCGTGGCTCAACAGGCTAATCCTCCGCCTTGCGGCGCCGGCACACCGGGTTCTAGTCCCGGTCGGGGCACCGGATTCTGTCCCGGTTGCCCCTCTTCCAGGCCAGCCCTCTGCTGTGGCCCGGGAGTGCAGTGGAGGATGGCCCAGGTGCTTGGGCCCTGCACCCCATGGGGAGACCAGGAAAAGCACCTGGCTCCTGGCTCCTGCCATCGGACGAGCGCGGTGCGCCGGCCGCAGCGCGCCGACCGCGGCGGCCATTGGAGGGTGAACCAACGGCAAAAAGGAAGACCTTTCTCTCTGTCTCTCTCTCTCACTGTCCACTCTGCCTGTAAAAAAAAAAAAAAAAAAAAAAAAAAAAAAAAAAGAATGGCAAAAGCCCTAAACAACACTCTGGCCTCAGAATCAGTCCTTAAGGCATTCAGATCTGGCTAAAAAGAGTTTCACAGGCATGGAAAGCCAAGACATTGTGGTAAAAAAATAAATAAATAAATAAATAAAAATTTTAAAATGACCTAAATGAAAGATCTCTGTGAGTGAAATCCAGCAGAAAGAACAGGCCATCAAAGAAGGAGGTACCTTTCTCTGAAAGGGAGGAGAGAACTTCCACTTTGATTATGGCCTTGTCTAAATAAAGTCAGAGTTTGTGAACTCAAGAGGCTTCCACAGCCTTGACAGCTCATGACAAGAGCCTCAGGTGATTACTGACATCATAAATAAGAGTGTCAATTGTTAAATCAACAATGGGAGTCACTGCGCACTTACTCCCCATGAAGGATCTCTGCCCTTAATGTGTCGTAGTATGCAAATTAATGGTAAAACTAGCATTCAAACAGTATTTTACTCCTTTTGTGTCTGTGTGGGTGCAAACTGTTGAAATCATTACTTAGTATATACTAAGTTGATCTTCTAAATATAACGATAATTAAAAATGAATCATAGTAAAGAATAAGATGGGAGAGGGAGTAGGAGATGGGATGGTTTGCAGGTGGGGGGAAAAACAACTATAATCCCAAAGTTGTACTTTGGAAATTTATATTTATTAAATAAAAGTTTTCTTAAAAAAATAGCTTTTTTCCAAGTATGATATACAAACTCCCCAGAAGCACCCCAGCCATATTTTACAAAGAAGGTACAAGAGCTCCCCTACAGATGAACTCCACCAAAGCTCAGAAAGCTATGTGGAATGTCTAAGATCACATAGCATAGTGCCAGGTACTCATTTATTCATTAAATATACATTTATCGGGTGCTTACTAATGTAGAATTTTCTGTATAGAGATATGGCAGTGATAAAAAGCAGACCAGAGATTTCTTTTGAGATTTCTATCCTAATGGGGATAATTTTAGAACACATATATGAAAATCAACTCAAAATGGATAAAAATTTAAATGTAACTTCTAAAAATTATTGAACTACTAGAAAAAAAGAACATTAAGAAAACACTTAAAAACATCGGTCTAGGTTAATATTTTTAGATTTTATCCCAAAAGCACAGATAACAAAAAATAGATAGGTTTATTACAAACTAAAACTTCTGCATAGGAAATGAAGTAATCAACAGAGAAAACCTATAGAATGGGGAAAAATGCCTGCAAACTATTCATCCGACAAAGGATTAATGTCCAGAATACATAAGGAACTCAACAGAAAAGAAGATAATCCAACTAAAAATGGGAAAATCATTGGAATAAAACATTTCTTAAAAGATACAAAAATGTCTAACAAGCATATAAAAATTTTCAAAATTGTTAATCATCAAGGAAATGCAAATCAAAACTACAGTGAGATTTTATCTCACTGAAGTTAAAATGATCATCATCAAAATGACATAAAATAAATGCCAGCAAGATGCAGAGAGAAAGAACTTGCATAGATTGTTGATAAGAATATAAAATAGCACATCCATTATAGAAAGTAGTATGGAGGGGCTGGCGCCATGGCTCACTTGGTTAATCCTCCACCTGCGGCGCTGGCACACCAGGTTCTAGTCCCGGTTGGGGCACCGGATTCTGTCTCAGTTGCTCCTCTTCCAGTCCAGCTCTCTGCTGTGGCCCGGGAGTGCAGTGGAGGATGGCCCAGGTCCTTGGGCCCTGCGCCTGCATAGGAGACCAAGAGGAAGCACCTGGCTCCTGGCTCCTGGCTCCAGATCGGCGCAGTGCGCCAACCACAACGTGCCGGCCGAAGCAGCCACTTGTGGGGGTGAACCAACAGAAAAGGGAAGACCTTTCTCTCTGTCTCTCTCTCTCTCTCTCTCTCTCTCTAACTCTGCCTGTCAAAAAAAAAAGTAGTATGGAGGATCCTCAAAAACCTAAAAAATAGAACTATCATATGATACAGGAATTCCACTATTAATATGCCTAAGAGCTACCTACACTGACTGTATTGCAACACTATAAACAACAGCCAGATATGGACTCAACCAATGAAGTGTCCATTGAAAGATGAATGAATAAATAAAATGTGTTGTATATATGCACTATGAAGTATTGTTCAGTCATAAAAATGGATGAAATTATGTCATTTGTGACAATACAGAAAAGCCTAGAGGACATTATGTGAAATGAAATAAGCCATTAACAGAGAGATAAATATTGCTTGGTCTCACTTATGTGTTGAAGCTAAAAAAGTTGATTTCACAGTAATAGAAAATGGAATTATGGTTATCACAGCCTGGGAAGGGTAGGAAGTGGGGTTGATGGAGACAGGTACAGAGGTACAGTTGGATAGGAGGAATAACTTCTTGTGTTCTACAGCACAGTAGGTTGGTTGCTTCTGTTTGACAACAACTATTTGAATATTTTGAAATAGCTAGAAAGGATTTTGAATATTTCCAACACGAAGAGATGATATATGTCTAAAGTATCAGATTTGCTAATTATTCAGATCTGATCAATACACTCTGCAAACATGTATTGAAATATCACACTGTGCCCCATAAACATGTACAATTATTATATGTCTGTCAATTAAAATAGAAATAAATAATTTTTAAGTATAAACTACAGGAGAAAAGCAGACTTGTATTCAAAGTCTGGCTTTAGCATTCTATATACCCAAGAAGGTTGGACGAGTTATTTAAGTCTCTAAGCTTCAGTTCCAGAATACAGCAATATCTACCTAGAAGGATCAATATGAAGACCAAAAAAGATTATAATATATGTAAGATATCTAGCATGGATTCAATACAGTATAGATACTCAAAATTGGTTATTTTTCTTCCATAATTAAAAAGTAATCTTGTCTGACAATACCACAGTATACTTAAAAGGCTAGAATTTAGATTTACCAGAGATAAACTGTCAATGCTAAATAGTTGGCTTTGGATTTCAAAGATTTTATCCTAGTTTAAATATTTATGTATGCTCCCTATTGGATAAAAATGGCATTATTAAACTATTATAGAAAAGCATGTATTTTGAGATTTTTCATATTTCTAGTCTACATCTTTGGAACAACACTCAATTTCCAGGAAGAAATTTATAGATCATATGCTTAAAATTATATGAAATATCTACCTTTTTATCTCATAAAACTATTAAGTATTATATTAAGTCCACAAACATTAAGTTTTGCCACTAGTCCCTACCTCTCCAGCCTCATTTTTTCCTGCTTCTTTGCCAGTTCACAATACTCACATGACACTTGACTACTTCCACTTTCTCACACCTGCCAGCTCCTACACTCATGCACAGTATTATTCTCTGATCACCAGGTAGATGCCTATTTGGGTTCCACCTTGAGTATTTGGGCCTCAGAGAGGCCTTCCCTAACTGACATATTGACATTAGTCTCCACTGTGTAGGGTGGTAATAGAGAAATGAAGGTCCAATCAGTCAAATGACAACCTGGAGTTATGCCACAACACAGACACTCACCCACAGATGTGTGATAAAAGTCCAAATGTCATGATATAACTGGCAAAAGTACACTTGCATTGGCCAGTTAAGCACATGAGCTAGGGCCCTCAGAAGTGATCTCTCCTTGCAATTTTGTTTGGCTGACAGGCTTATGGAATTATAACGTGTTGCTGGTAAAATAAAACAACTTTCTTAAGTGGGACTCCCAGCATGGCCTGATTCCTTCCAATTTGCTTTTGTTCTTTGCTGTCAAGTCACATTTTGTGAAAATCTCCAGGATAGCACCTAAGACACACTGTTACATATGTTAATAGCATTCTGCACTCTCCTTCAAAGTTTTTTTTTACTTGTATATAATGAATATTTTCTGGATTAATGTTTGTGTTCCCCACTCGACAACATCAGGAAGACAAGAGTTATACTTATCTTGTTGGATGTTTAATTCCTAGTGCCTATCACAGTTCCCAGTACACAGAAAGGAATATGTACAATGACCATTTATTATTTAGATGAAATGGCTTCATTAAGGAAGAAGAGATGTATAAATGTGAGAGATATAGCACATGGGAGTTTATTTTAATTAATTTAATATAGTTAAATATGCAGTAGCCAGAATTCTAATCAGGCTCATGGATATGGGATGCAGGCAATCCAAGAAGTGACTTACCCCACTACTACATAAGGCTAGCCCCAAGAACTGATTTTTGAAGCCACTCAATACACTTTATTATAAAATACTTTAAAATATTTTTCTTTACTAGACTCTCACTTTCTTTTTCAAATCATGTAGCTTTCCCCAAGAGACAACTGTTTGATCTAATCAACTATATTTTGCCCATCTATATATGTTTTAGAAATGTCCCTATTCATCATCAATAGAAAAGGAATGTCATAAAACCAAGTAATATTTTTCCACTTTCAGAATCTAATGCATATGACAAATCTGAGGCTTCAGGTAACAATTACATAACTCAAGTTTTCAACATGGGACCACAGTGATGTGTAATCTTGAGTGCATTTGTAATAAACATTTCCATGTTGCTTTAATAAATCAATTTCCCTGGTTTCTTTCTAAAATTAACTCAAATTTATCCTATGAATAGTAATATGGGAAATTTCCCTGTAATATAAAAAGGGGGAAAAATATAAATATTCTACAGAATAATACCTACCTCTGGCCCTGTGATGTGCATCAAACCAGAAACAGCAGAGGCAACAGCATCGTAACCAGCTCGTTGAGACATTGGGCCCGTCTGGCCATACCCTAAAACAAGGGAAAGAGCAGACATTGTCAGCACCATGCAAGCTGTACTAAAACCATTTGTATCCAGAAATCTTACAGCATTTTTTTGCAATTTTTGTTTTTTGTTTTGTTTCTTGGGGAGTTTTTTGTTTGTTCCGCTGTTGTTGCTTTGCTATTTGATCTATACTATCCCTTGAAGAAAACAGTAAGAATTAACTATACTCCAGAAAGTCAAAAACTGCTGATTTGTAGGCTCAATGCCACCTTCAGTAGTGTTTTGCTTGGCCTGCAGAGTTTCCGAATGATTTTGTTTAATTGCCAATATTTTTTTCAAAGAAACCTTTTATTTAGTGAGTACAAATTTCATAAGTACAACTTTAGGAATATAGTGATTCTTCTTACCATACCTACCCTCCCAATCCCATTCCCACTCTGTAGCCCCTCCCTCTCCCATTCCTAGTCCCATTCTCCATTAAGATTCATTTTCAATTAACTTTATACACAGAAGACCAACTCTATACTAAGTAAAAATTTCAACAATTTACACACACACACACACACACACAAAGCATTTGAGAACAAGTTTTACAGTTAATTTTCATAATACAACTCATTGAGGACAGAAGTCCTGCATGGGAAGTGCACAGTGACTCCTGTTGTCAATTTAACAATTAACATTCCATATCATGTCAGTCATCACCCAGGGCTCTTGACATGAGCTGCCAAGGCTATGGAAGACTTTTGAATCCACAGTCTCCATCAGTATTTAGACAAAGCCATAAGCAAAATGGAAGTTCTCTCCTCCCTTCAGAAAAAAGTACATCCTTTTTGATAGCCACTTCTTTCTACTGGGGTCTCTCTCACAGAGATCCTTCACGTAGGACATTTTTTTTGCCACAGTGTCTCGGCTTTCCACACCTGAAATGCTCTCATGGGCTTTCCAGCCAGACCAGAATCCCTTAGATTTGCCAATATTTAAAAAACAGGAAAAAACAATATAAATTTCTGGCTTACCTTAAAAAATCAGAAAGTAAGTCCAAAGCTGGGCCCACATTCTCACATCAAAACAATCAGATCAATAACAGCTCTTTGTTATATAAAAAGCATGAATTCCATAATTTTCCACATCTCCACCACTCCTTACTCAGCCAGATTCATTTAACTTTAACTTAACTCCCAGACTGCAATAAGCCCTTGCTACCCTTAACCAGTATACAATAGAATACAAGGTAAAGTAAAACAATGTCTCCGGAAGTTCTATTTACATATTTTCTCAAGTATGCAAAAAAATATAAATTAATGAATAGTGAAAAATTGGGGCATAAATAAAACCGCTACATCTCCTAACAATGTCTTTTCAGATTACAAAGAGAAAGTATCTCCTTTTTTCCTTCCTTCTTACATTTCTCTCTCTCCTTCCTTCCTTCTCTTTCCCTCTCGTCCATCCTTCCTTCCTTCCTTCTTCATGCTTCCTGCCATCAGCAAAAATCAACAAAGCACAAGAAATATTTTCTCCTGGTGCTTATTGTGGATTAATAAAGGTTATCTCAAGAGCTACATGAATCTGTCCCCAAATCCCACTTGATCTGGAGAAAGTAACCAAATGAAAAACTGATATCACCATTTGTTGACATTTCCTACATTTCCTGTTTGTGGAAAAATCAGGAAAGGGCTGGATAGGGCCTGGATCTCCTGCCACTTCATATGATCTTCCTCCATTTGGCTCCATATATCCACAGACCTCACAGCCTCCAGGGCTTCACTTAAATATCTCCTTAAGAGAGAGACCTTCTTAGATGATATTTTATAAAAGAGCACTCATACTTCTCATTTTTAATCCCTTTTATTGAATTTTATATATATATATATATATATATATATATATATATATATATAAAACCCTTATCACCACACATATGATGGTGTTGCATGCAGCTCATGGAAATGGAATTAAGACAAATTTGTTTTGTGCAATAAACTTTGAAATCCATGCAGTTTTTTTCATAATCAGCATTTTTCATGAACCTTTTGAAGACACCTTCATAAGTAACTTGTTTATTTTGTTTTATCACCTCCCTACTGAAATATATGGTCCAGAATTTTTTTCCAATTATTTACTGTACCTCCAGCATCTAGAACAGTGTTAAGTAACATTTACCAAAAGAACAAATGAATACTTGCTGTACAAAAATAATTACATTTTTAAAAATGAAACAAATAATCTATAGATTTCCAGCTTTCAGCACAATGGTTTTAAAACCACCTGTCACTACAAGGCAGGGATATTGTGTGCTCAGGAATCACTTGTTATTACAACAGGAAATCAAGAAAAGGACTAAGGTCCAGTCCACTCTAGGTCAGAAAAATCAAGTGCTTCTGGCTAGGAACACAAATCCCTTAAATGTAGCAAACTGAGGCTCCTCATCATCAGCACAACTTTAAATGGAGTCTTAACATAAATCCTGCCAAAAACACACCCAAAAAAACAACCAGCTTACTAAAACTGCACCATAAGTTGCCTTGTGATACAAATTCTCTTTTTGTTCTGCTTACAACAAAGAGGAGACACAAATACCATAATTACTTTAAATTGAAACTTGCAAATAATCCTATTAAAGAAAAATATAAATAGTTACTCTCAATGGAGGCAGTATAGCAGAATAAGAAAGAGGATGAGTTCTAGGGTTGAAAAACAATCTCGCTTCAAATTATAGTCTTGCCAACTATTGAGTCTTCAACAAGTTACTTATTCTCCATGAGCCCTAATGTCCTCATCTGTAAAGTAGCAATATTCATATTATCTAATAGATTCCTTTTTTTTTTTTCATTTTCTTTGATTTCTTGTTTGTCTTTTGAGAGACAAACACCTTTCATCTGCTATCTGAATTCCCAAATGCGTGCAGTGGCCAGAGCTGGGCCTAGTCAAAGCCAGGAATCAGGGGCCCAATCCAAATCTCCCACATGGGTGGTCAGGGACCCAAGGACTTGATCCATCTCTGCTACCTATCAGGGTATGCATTAACAGGTAGGTATATTCAGGAGCCAGAACGACCACACCAAATCCACTAAGGGGCACAGTCATCCCAACCAGTGATTCACCCACTAGGTCATATGCCTATCCCTAGGTAATAAATTTCTAATGGGAATTCAATTAGAACTTGATTAGAAAGTATTAAGAACAACAAAAGGAAAACTGTCTTGAGGTATTTTTAAATGATGGAAATGGATATTTTAAGTACTAAAGTTATATTATTTAATAATGCATAAAAATTTAATTTTTTATACTTCAAACCTTGCAGTTGTGCATTTTAGTGAAGAAGCTGTCATTACTTTATATATTCTTTATATATTTTTCTGGAATGAGTCAGAAATTATTACATCTCTTCATCATTTACCGTAACTATTTAACACTGATTAAGTACTATTAACAAATATTCATGTCAATAAATAAACAGATTTCAAGAAGAAAACCAACATTCTCAAAATTGTATTTTGCTAAAATTATTATGGTGACAAGGTAAAGAATGAAATTATTTGTTGATAATTTAATAGAGCTGAAAAATGGTAAGAATGGAATCCAGATAATAATTTTTATTTTCAGCCTTGCAATTCTAAAAACAACTATACTCAAAATCCAAATTAAAGAGGAAAAATTTAAGCATGTGGGTTCTATTTTAAATGCAATTAAGGATACTGGAAAAACTGAAGAGATAGAAAATCAGAGAGGAACTCTCTTTCACTCTCCAACTCTCACTCTCTTTGGCTGTTTCTCTACCCCGCTTCCACTTACATTCATTTTAAGGAGCAATCTCGCCATCTTGTGGCTTCTATGAACATTTTAACTATACAGCAAACCTGGTGTTTCCAGACATAAGTTAAAATGTGGGAGTAGGAAGCTGAGAGGAGATTTCTTACCTTTTCTTTCAATATTTGCCTGAATATCATATGACCTCATCTGCCCAGGCTTGGATTCATTCACTTTTGTTTTTAATGGTGTCTAATTCATGTTTTACTTCTCTTCTTATGAGCTCTTTTTATTTTTAATTTTTTTTTTTTTTGACAGGCAGAATGGACAGTGAGAGAGGTCTTACTTTGCCGTTGGTTCACCCTCCAATGGCCGCCATGGCTGGTGCGCTGCAGCCGGTGCACTGCGCTGATCCGAAGCCAGGAGCCAGGTGCTTCTCCTCGTCTCCCATGGGCAAGGCCCAAGCACTTGGGCCATCCTCCACTGCACTCCCTGGCCACAGCAGAGAGCTGGCCTGGAAGAGGGGCAACCGGGACAGAATCCGGAGCCCCGACCGGGATTAGAACCTGGTGTGCCGGCGCCGCAGGTGGAGGATTAGCCTATTGAGCCGCGGTGCCAGCTCTTATGAGTTCTTAAAAAGAAGCTACATTGATGCCCTTGTTTTCTATTATTCCTGTGGCACCTTCCACAGTGTACAACCTACTGTTTATCAATGGTAACCCTTTTGAAGGTCACAGATCCCTTTGAGAAAATGGTGATAAGCTATGAACTCTTCCCAGAAGATAGTAATTCAGCATACGCTCATACTCTTAGAACCCAGTCACACAGTCCAGGGTTAACAGTCAAAGAACTTTCAGAGGCAATCACTGCTTGTATCTATCTGCTCCAGGCCTGCAGCATCCTGATTATCAGGATAACTCTCCTGACTCAGATTAGTTCAAGAACAACTCTGAGGCCCCCAAGCAACCAAAAGCTTCAGTATGGGTCTTTTGCCTGATAATGAAAGGCAAAAAGAGAATAAAATAAAGCATCTCTCAACTAGTCCATATTATTGGCCTCCTGCTTTTGATATTCTTACCTCATTCTTGCCTCTTATGATCACAGCTATCTTTTTTGAAATGTAAATCCCAGTGCACTACTTTCCTGTCTAAAGCTTTCTAGGAATTTTCCAATTGACCTAGAATAAATCCAGACCTTATTCTGGCCTAGAGAGATCTACATGGCTTGGTGACTGCCTGCTCTCTGGCCTCAGCTCATCAATTTTTTAAAAAAAATTATTTATTTGAAAAGCAGAGTTACAGAGTGAGAGAAAGAGAAAGAGAGAGAGAGAGAGAATCTTATCATCTGCTGGTTCACTCCCCAAATGGCTGTAACAGCCAGGTCTGGGTCAGACCAAAGCCAGGAGCCAGGAACTTTATCCAGGTCTCCTACGTGGGTAGCAGAGACCCGACCACTTGGGCCATCTTCTGCTGCTTTCCTAGGTGCATTAACAGGGAGCTGGATCACAAAGGAACATCTGAGATCTGAACCAGAGCCCATGTGGGAATAACTCACTGTGCTGTAACACTCGCCCCAGCTTGTCTATTTGCCATTACCATATCTTGAGTCCCCATGGCTTTCTTCATGTTCTCCGAATGCATCCCAGTTTATTCCCACCCTGAGGCCTTTGTCCTACCTGAAATGGTCTCTCTAAACCACACCTGACTGCCTACCACTATGTGATCTTACACATTTTCTCCTCTAGATGCTTTCCGTGGCCACCCAATCTAAAATAGATTTTGAGGAACTCTACAGTAATTTATCCTGTTTTCATTCCCTCCAAAGCACTTATCACAAACTGATATTTTTACCTTCTAGATGAATATCTGTCTCTCCTCTAGAATGCATCATAAGAGCTGTGTTCTTGGTAAAATCTTCAGCAGCTAGAATAATGTCATTCAGGCTCTCAGTAAATGTGTGTTGAATAATACATGGAAGTGAAATAAGTAAGCTCAGAAAATAGAAGTCATGCTTATCACCACTGGTGACAAGACAAAGATAAACCTGTAATTCCTCCAGCAGTCTTTAACCTGTTGGAGGAAGAGAATGAAGTGGGTAGGCCAGGCAGTTAAATGTCTGAGACTCAACTGCTAACATTTCCTAGAACTCCATATTTGGCACCCTGTCTTCTCATTCTCAACATTCTATCTAGTGAATATCATCGATGGACCCAAATAAGATACTGGCAATCCCCATTTTTATAATATTAATTATAATATTCACAAGTTATATGTTAGGCACTCTCCGATTTTATCAATTATATCATTTAATTTACAAAGTAATCCTATGAATTAGGTACCATTATCCTCTTTTTACAACTATAAAAACTGAGGCTTAGCCACATTAAGTCACCGACCCAAGATCACACAGATAGGAAGCTAGAATTTGAACCCAGGCTTTTGTCTTTAAACATAAAAGTATTAATGTGTATTTGTGCATATATGGACACCTCCACTGAAAAGTCCAAAGTACTACAAGCTGATGATGTCCTAAAGAGAACTTATCAACCTGCCTCGGTCACACTAACATCCCACCAATATCAACTGCTTCCTCTCCCAGATTTCCCTTCTATTTCATAGAATGAAAGACATCACCCACATATGCACAATCCAGAAAACTAACAGTCTCCCATGTAGTACCCAAGTACTACTGCCTCCAAGAATGCACATTAGTAGAAAGCTGGAATCAGAAACAGAGGTAGGACACAAATACAGTTACTACCAACATGGGATGAAAGCACCCCAATTGGTATCTTAATCAGTGTACCAAACACACACCTCCCCCTAACGTAACAAAAAAGTCTAACTTAAATCTTAGCAAGCTATAGATCTGCTGATTTACATAGAACAACAAAAATAAATAAATATCATGGAAATGTAATGAGCAAAATTAAAGAACAGGACAAATGAACTCCTTTAAAAAAAAAAGCTATTGGAAGTTTTTTTTTTTTAAGATTTATTTATTTATTTGAAAGGTAGACTTACAGAGAGGAAGAGACAGAGAAAGAGAGGACTTCCATCTATTGGTTCATTCACCAAATGGCCACAATGGCCAGAGCTGCGCCAATCAGAAGCCAGGAGCCAGGTGTTTCTTCTGGCTCTCTCAGGTGGGTGCAGGGGCACAAAAACTTGGGCCATCTTCTACTGCTTTCCCAGGCCATAGCAGAGAGCTGGATTGGAAGTGGAGCAGCTGGGACTCAAACCAGCACCCATATGGCTTGGCAGCACTGCAGGCAATAGCTTTACCCACTACGCCACAGTGCCAGTAAGCTTCAGGAAAAAAAAATAGATTGAGAAGGGACCATAAATTAAGAAGACAATTGCAATGATATGGACTTTATTTGGATCCAAATTCAAATTACAAATTATAAAAGAGAGAGAGTATGAATTGAAAAATATGAAAACCGACTGCACAGTTAATAATATTAAGGAATGCTAGTTATGATTTTATTTATATTTTTAATATATTGGTTTTATGCTATTATATTCTATAATGTTTAGAAATGAATATATGAAGTCTAACATTTTAAATAATCAGAGGATAGGGAAAATAGGTGGGATTATAAACAAAATAAGATTGGCCAGGAATGATCACTATTGAGCTGAGTATTATATACCTGAAGGTTGATTACACTAATTTTCCTACTTTTATGTAATCTTAAAATATCCACAATAAAATGCCAAAAAATAATCTTAAAATGATGTTTCACTTCAAAATGTTCATGAAAAAACAGAATGAAGGTATACATTTTGGGATAGATTTTGATCTAGCAGTTAAGGCATCCACATTCCATATCAGAGTACCTGTGTTCAATATCCAACTTCAGCTACTGTCTCCAGGTTCCTGCAATGTGGAATCCAGGAGGCAAAGGTAATGGCTCAAGTAATTGGGATCTTTCACCTGTGCGGAGGACTTGAATTGAGTTCCCAGCTCCCAACTTCAGTTTTAGCCCAGAGACATTTTGGGCATTGGGTGAGTGAGCCAGCAGATGGGATCTCTTTCTGAGGATATCTTTCTCTATCTATCTATCTATCTATCTTGCCTTCCTTCTACACTCCCTCCTTTCCTCCTTCCTTCATTATCTCTCAAATTAAAAAAAATTATATTTTAAAAGAGAAAATCCATGTGGCTTTCAATAAAACACATATTTTCTGTGAACTATTTGAAGACCCCTTGTATAGATTAATTCAAACATGTCTGCACAAAAATAAACTTATTTTCAATTTCATTTTCAGCAAAATTCTTGAAATATCATCAGAATATAAAAGTACACTAAGGAATATTAGAGCTCAGTTGATACACAACAAAAATTGTTTCATTACAGATTAGAAAAGTATCAGGCCAGCACCGTGGCTTAATAGGCTAATCCTCCACCTGCGGCGCCGGCATACCAGGTTCTAGTCCCGGTTGGGACACCGGATTCTGTCCCGGTTGCCCATCTTCCAGGCCAGCCCTCTGCTGTGGCCCAGGAGTGCAGTGGAGGATGGCCCAAGTGCTTGGGCCCTGCACCCCATGGGAGACCAGGAGAAGCACCTGGCTCCTGCCATCGGATCAGCGCGGTGCGCCGGCTGCAGCGTGCCAGCCATGGCGGCCATTGGAGGGTGAACCAATGGCAAAAGGAAGACCTTTCTCTCTGTCTCTCTCTCTCACTATCCACTCTGCCTGTCAAAAAAATAAAATAAAATAAAATAAAAAAAGAAAAGTATCAGAAGATTAAGTGACTTGTCGAAAGTCATAAGCCAATCAATAGCAAAACTAGTACTAACACATATGTCTACAGTTTCCCAGTCTGATTTTCTTTTATCTACATAGGAGAGTACATATTCTATTCTGAAGATTCTCCTTAGGTCTCTTCTACTTTATATGATTTACTCAAAAACAAATTCTAGAGTCAGTTAACTGATAAGCATTTTAGGTTTTTTATTTTTGTGCTTTCTTTTGTCAACATTTCTCTTATCATAACTCTTGCATCCATTGGAAAAACTAAATGAAAACTAAAGTTTCATAGTCTTTTGGCTTTTCACTCAGTTTTTTCTATTGGCAATTTGAAACACCTTTCTATTAAATTAAAAGAAATTGTTAGGCTGGTGCCGTGGCTCACTTGGTTAGTCCTCCACCTGGGGCGCCGGCATCCCATATGGGCGCCGGGTTCTAGTCCCGGTTGCTCCTCTTCCGGTCCAGCTCTCTGCTGTGGCCTGGGAGGGTAGTGGAGGATGGCCCAAGTGCTTGGGCCCCTGTGCCCACATGGGAGACCAGGAGGAGGCACCTGGCTCCTGGTTTCGGATCAGTATAGCTCCAGCCATGGCGACCATTTGGGGGTGAAGCAAAGGAGGGAAGACCTTTCTCTCTCTCTCTCTTTCATTGTCTAACACTATCTGTAAAAAAAAAAAAAATTGTCTCACAATAATACCATCAGTTTTATAAGGTTCTTCCTTTGGTCATACATGTAAAAATGTAGACTTTCAGTTATTTAATTTTGCTTTACTTTACTTTTTTCTCTTTCTCTCATAGTAGATACAGTATTTCTGACCTACAAAATATAGACCTTTTTACATGAAAGATTACAAAACCAACCTCATCAGGATTCCAATGAAATGTGTGCAAATTTCAAAACAAAAGACCAACCTGCAAAACCTTAAAACCAACTTAACCCTTAGGGTAATAATAATAATAATGATAATAATCAACATTTACAGAGTGACTGCTATATTACAGGAACTGGGTTAGTGCTTCACTTATTATCTCATTTAACTCTCACAGGAAATACATGAGGTTTCATTGTACATTTTAATAGCTAATCGAAAAAAATGAGACACTAAGTACTATATCCAATATGAAACAGCCACTTCCTGTGATTATATAAGTAATTACTGAACTGCAGACACTTATTATTATGAATACCTTATAAAATAATTCCATGAATATCAATAATTCATAGATTGTTGAAGGACCAAAAGTTTGATTAACATGGATTGCTACCTCAATAACCTTTGATATTTGACCTCTCAATCTCTATCACAGAGACAGCAAAATTGATTGATTAATTGCATATTAACTAAAGTGTCTGAAATATAATACTAATAAGCATATGTCCCTAGTCACAAAAGGCAAATAAAACATTAAGATCAGTAGTACTCTGTGATGCAGCTAAAACATATTTACAAAAAAAAGTAAATTGATGTCTTTCTTTATGACTACATCAAATTCAGCAATGCTAAGATGTAAAATTATGCTTTGTTTGACAATTGTTTTACATGCATGTGTTTCATTTTCTCAACTGGATAGCATGACACAAGGCAGACAATGTGAACTTAATAAACTGACATTTAACTGGTACATATTTTGTATATTATACTATTTCATGCATGCCTATGATATTTTTCACACAAACTATCAAATAGGAGTGACAGAACTTCGGGGTAATTGTGTATCAAGACACTGTCTTACTTATAACATACATTGTAGGAGATGTTTTATTTTTTAAAAGTTGAGATCTTCACTTATTTATTTTGAAAGAGAGAGGGAGAACAAGAGAGAGAGAGTCCATCCACTAGTTTACTCCCCCAAATGTCCACAACAGCTAGGGATGATGCACCAGTCAGCAGCCAGGAGCCATCAGTGGCAGAGACCCAAGTAATTGAGCTATAATCTGCTGCTCCCCAGAGTGCATGTTAGCAAGAAGCTTGATTAGGAGCAGAGGTGGGGCTCAAACCCAGGGATTCCATTATGGGACGTGGACCTCTCAAGCTGTAATTTTTTTTTCTTTCTTTCTTTCTTTCTTTTTTTTTTTTTTTTTGACAGGCAAAGTGGACAGTGAGAGAGTCAAGCTGTAATTTAACCATGAAACTAAATGCCTTTCTCTACACTGTGCTTTCTATAGGAAAGAAAAAAAAGAAAGTTTTCAAAACTATCACCATCCAAATGGACTGTATAATCACAAAAGCTCTGATGACCATGCCAATGATTTCTGCTACAAATGACTTTAAAAACACACACAAATGCATACAAACCTGCACGCACATGCGCACACACATGCACATACACACACACATAGATTATCCTAAACCCTGGAAGACTTATTCAAGTAAGGGGGGGGCAATGATATAAATCACATTGATATGATGAAAATGAATTGCAGAATTTTCCCTCAAATTAAGAGTTCAAATATAATTTCACAGAAACTATTCTAAAGAAACTATATCAGTTGTTAGTATTATATCTTAAGGATCAACATTTTCCACATGCTGACTGTAGTTCACATTCTAACAGATGCACTATAAAATCATTAAAGAATGTAGAAAATTACTATTGTATATGTTTTCATTTCCAGGAGCAAATCACATTTTTCAATGACCAAAATATAAAACACTCTCTGAGTCAAAAAGAAAATAAAAACTCAGCCAGACTCTCACATAAAATCAATTCTGTATAGCTGGATTCCCACACTCCAAATAGAAACACTACGTCAGTCTGTGAAAGAACATTTTAGGAAAAGAACACAAAAAGTTCAGTACAGACCTCTTTACAAACCAAAACTAAACACCATCTCAAATCAAATCCAGATAAATGGATAACATAAATGAGTAACAAATTATCAAAAATCACCTTTAATTTTGTCCCATTCCAAGACAAAAACAATTAACTGCAGTCTACATCTTCATTTAATAGATATATGAAACATAATAATAAAAATAACCCAAGTAAGGAAGATATCAAATAAAATCTAGTCATCTTTTAACTGTCCCAAACTGAGAATAATTAAAGACTTTTCAAAAGTGCAGAATTCAGGCTAAGCAATACTTTCTAAATAAGCAAAACCATATAATGACACCAAATTCCAGAACAGAGAAATAACATGAAATCAGGAGAAATAGCATGCAAGATCAAGTATAACACATAATGGCCTTGTTGAAAATAATTATATATAGGACAACTATTGGACGGTTTTAAAAGTTTGTAGCTATACTATAAACACATCTAGTGTCCAGATCGTGTTTTTAAATACCATGGAACCAGAATTCCTTGAAGAAATGGATGATTCTGGAACTGGGCCACAGAAAAAAACAAGATGAACCCCTAACATTCTGTGTCAAAAATTAAGAAAGTACTCAAAGAATGATAAGGATGGATGGTGTTCCTACACGCCAACTATGGGGTAATTAGACTACCAAAATAAATAATGATGGTAAAGAATTATAAACAACTGAATAAAACATAAGCAAATATTAGAGAAGAGAAAGCTTTTCTTAAGGAGAAATCCAACTAATAAATGTAGAAGGAATGGTAAAAATAGAAAATAATTATATACCAATATCCATAATAATAGTAAACTCAGGCAAGATTATCAATGTAAGATAAAGCTGTTGGGTAAAAATTTAAGTAATGTTAGAATATTTACATAATCCAATACCTCTGAAGAGATGCTATTTCACTACAAAGAGTGAAACAGTAACTTTACAGTTGAGAAACCTGGCAGACATACCCTCATCCCAATGATCAAAGTAGCATTGATAGAAATGGGACTAATCAGCAGTATGTGCCTCTTCATATGATGAACTGAGAAGAACTTGGAATTACTTTCTGAGATGTGACAGCCACAAATACTTAATTCGATGAATGAGGAAATATCTGAGAAATTAAATTGAAGGACATTGCACTAAATAATTGACCTACACTCTTCAAAAATATCAGTATACTGAATACAAAGAAAAATTCAGATTAAAAGGGTATAAAAAGATGTTACAATCAAATGCAATATGGATTTTCTCTTTTATTTTGCTTTGAAAGACATTATTGGGACAACTGACAAAATATCAGTAAGGTTTATAAATTACATAATAGTATTATTTCAATGTTAATTTCCTGATATTTGGTAATTGCACTGTGGTTACATAACTATTCCTTGTTTTTATAAAAAACAAACTGGAATACTAAGATGCAAAGGGACAATCTATGCCTTTAACTCTCTCTTATATGATTCATACAAAGTATAGATATATTAGATAAACAGGATAAATAGGTGGATGGATAGATAGGTGAATGGATGGGTGAAAGAAGAAAGTTAAAGTAAATGTACTTGTACATCCAAATTCATGAAATAATTAATTTCTCTGTAAGTAACGAGTTCTAACATGCATCTGAAAAATCATTTAATATGCTACTATGCTTTAGGAAAAAGAACAAAGAGGGGAAGAAGAGGCAGAGAAGGCATCCCAGCAAACACAGAAAACCTAAACATTTTCCAGGTGCCAAGCATTTCACATACATTATCTCATTTAATACTTACAATAACCCTAGAATTTGCAACTGAGAAGATTGTGCTTTAAAAAAGTTAATCAATTTGCCCAGAGTTACATAAGTAGTAAGTGACAAAGCCAGCATTTCAACAATTCTAGAAAGGACAGTGATATTCCTCTGCAGGCCCTGCTTTTTTCTGAGCAGTATAACATTTATCTGTGCCAGTCCTCTGTGCAACATATTTATAGGAAAGGCTCAATAATCTTAAGACACCATATAATGGTGCTTCCAAAAACTTGTGAAAAATATGCATTATGAAAAAAACTATGTATAGATTTCAAAAAATTTGCACACAAATAAAAATTACTGTTTAATTTCATTTCCCAGAAACTTTTTGAAGTATATCTGTAATAAACTATTCTACCTCACAATGTTCCTGGACTTTTCCTAAGGTTGCATTGAGAATATCACTTAGTAGGATATGAGATTAGGCACATGAGGAGGTCAGGTTAAGGTAATTGAAGCTTCTCAATAGGTCTAGTATCTTTTTCTTTTTAAAGATTTTAATTTATTTATTTAAGAGGTATAATTACAGACAGTAAGAGGAAGAGACAGAGAAAAAGGTCTTCCTTCCATTGGATCATTCTCCAAATGGCCAAAACAGCCAGAGCTGTGCCAGTCCAAAGTCAGGAGCTAGGTGTTTCTTCCCGGTCTCCCACGTAGGTGCAGGGGCCCAAGGACTTGGGCCATCTTCCATTGCTTTCCCAAGCCGTAGGAAAGAGATGGAGTGGGAAAGGAGCAGCTAGGAATGGAACCAGTGCCCATATGGGATGCCGGCGCTTCAGGCGGAGGATTAACCTACCGTGCCACAGCGCCAGCCCCAATAGGTCTAGTATCTTAAAACTTTAGCCGGCGCCATGGCTCAACAGGCTAATCCTCCGCCTTGCGGCGCCGGCACACCGGGTTCTAGTCCCGGTCGGGGCACCGGATTCTGTCCCGGTTGCCCCTCTTCCAGGACAGCCCTCTGTTGTGGCCCAGGAGTGCAGTGGAGGATGGCCCAGGTGCTTGGGCCCTGCACCCCATGGGGAGACCAGGAAAAGCACCTGGCTCCTGGCTCCTGCCATCGGACGAGCGCGGTGCGCCGGCCGCAGCGCGCCATCCGCGGCAGCCATTGGAGGGTGAACCAACGGCAAAGGAAGACCTTTCTCTCTGTCTCTCTCTCTCACTGTCCACTCTGCCTGTAAAAAAAAAAAAAAAAGAAAAGAAAAAAAGAAAGAAAGAAAACTTGAGTCCTCAACCTCAAAGTAGGAGCCAGGATAAAATTTTTATGTCATGTCTCGCAAATTAGTTGCAACTAATATTGATTTGAAAAATATCTACAATGTTTAAACGTTACTTTCAAGAAAATCAGTAACACCAAAGAAAAACCATTAGTGTCTATTAGTGAGAGACACCCACTGTGTGGCACCCCATTTTTCTAAGCCTCATTTCTAATATCACCAAGGTTGGGCACAGGATGGGGGAAGTAGGAGCGAAGGGGCACAGAGTAGCAACGTTCATACTTAATTCGTACAACCATGGTGATCTAGTATTGCTCTCTGGGACTGGAGTGCTTTAAAGTTTATTAAGTCACAAGAATCATTATTGGGTTCTCCAGAGACATCCCTCACCCCATCACTGGGATCTCTCACCTCCAGGTTCTCTTTACACTGGCAAATTCATCCCTTTTATAGCTGATTATTTGTAAGTCTTTCCTCAGCCCCAGGCATTATCAGTACACTGCCAGCTTCCTTCTGCCCCTTTGGACAGGATATCAAACAAGCACACAATGTTTTTCTCTTTCTCACCCTGTGCCACAGGACACACTGGCAGGACTGTAGTAGATTCCCAAACCACAACCCTCCAGACATCCTCTGGCTCTCTAAATATCTCCGGCATGAATCACATATCAATCCACTTATCCATGAAACTCCAGGGAACAAAACTAAATCTTCCCAGAGGTCCCACTGAAGGCCCTTCCCTTTGGCTTGAGACTATAAATTTGTGAAACTATTTCTTTTCAAACTGTAAACATATGACTATAATTTTTTTAATTACAATGATTATAAAATTACATGAAAATTAAGTAGTTTTATCTCAAGGTGGTAGCATTATAACTCATAATTATTTTCTTATTTTATATTCCTTTATTTTCAAAGTTTTCCAAAATAAACATTTATTATTTTTATAATTAATAAAGGAGCAATAAAAACTTCTTTATTTTAAAAATGAATGATGGACTGGCACCAGGGCTCATTATGCTAATCCTCCACTTGCAGCACCAGCATACCAGGTTCTAGTCCAATCAGGGCGCCAGATTCTGTCCCAGTTGCCCCTCTTCCAGGCCAGCTCTCTGCTGTGGCCCAGGAGTGCAGTGGAGGATGGCCCAAGTGCTTGGGCCCTGCACCCTATGGGAGACCAGAAGAAGCACCTGGCTCCTGCCATCAGATCAGCGCAGTGCGCCGGCCACAGCGCGTTGGCCATGGCGGCCATTGGAGGGTGAACCAACGGCAAAGGAAGACCTTTCTTTCTGTCTCTCTCTCTCACACTGTCCACTCTGCCTGTCAAAAATAAATAAATAAATAAATAAATAAATAAATAAATAAAAATTTAAAAATGAATGATGTACTCACAATAGCTAAAATATGGAATCAACCTGAATGCCCCTCAACTGAAAACTGGATAAAGAAATTGTGGAATGTGAACTCCATGAAATACTACAAAGCAGTAAAAAAAAAATTGAAATCTAGTCATTTGCAACAAAATGGATGAATCTAGAAAACATCATACTTAGTAAAATAAGCCAGTCCCAAAGAAACAAATACTATATGTTCTCCCTGATCTGTGATAACAGAGCACCTAAAAGAGAAGGGGCAAAAGGAAAGGAAACCTGAAAAAATGAAGCACTTTGAAAAGTAATGACTTGAAGGCACTTGTGGTGACTTTTGAGGAACAGTTCTTTTTTTTTCTTTTCTTTTCTTTTTTTTTCTTTCTTATACCATTGGTTGAACTTTTTACCTAACACAGAATTAATCATATGTGTATAAAGTCCATTGAAAAATAGATCTTGGTAAAAAAATAAGATTGGGAATAAGAGAGGGAAGAAGAAGCTTGTAACTGTAAAGCTCTATAGTCTGCATACATGCCAATGGACTTACTTCTAAGTGTACAGTTTAAAAACTTCCCATGGGACCCCAAATCCCATTAAGCTGAGTGGTAAAAATGCCATCCTAAGTGTTAAAGTGATCATGTAGATAGAATTAAGTGCTAAAGGAATCATGTAAATAAGATCAAGTATCTGGTAATAATAATAAATAGAAATAAAAAGGAGAGAATGTTCCAACATGGGAAGCAATCCACAAAGCAGACTAATAGAATTACAATCACTTTAAATAGCACTCTGACCTCAGAATCAGCCCTTAAGTCTTCTTGGTCTGTCTGAAAAGCCCATGAGAGCATTTCAGGCATGGAAAGCCAAGACACCACAGCAAAAAAAAGTACTATGTGAAGGATCTCTGTGAATTAGACCCCAGTGGAAAGAAGGGGCCATCAAAGAAGGATGTACTTTTCTTTGAAGAAAGGAGAGAACTTCCACTTTGTCTATGGTCTTGCCTAAATACTGACGGAGACTGTGGGCTCAAAAGTCTTCCATAGCCTAGGCAGCTCATGGCAAGAGCTTTGGGTGATCACTGACATCATACATAAGAGTGTTAATTGTTAAACTAATAGCAGGAGTCACTGTGCACTTACTCCCCATGCAGCACTTCTGTCCTAAATGAATCATACTATGAGATTTAACTGTAAAACTTGTTCTCAAACAGTTTTCTATATTTTGTGTGTGCAAATAGTTGAAATCTTTACTTAGTATAGAGTTAGTCTTCTGTGTATAAAGTTAATTGAAAATGAATCTTAATGGAGAATGGGACTGGGAATGGGAGAGGGAGGTGGATTTGGAGAGGGAGTAGGGGTGGGAGGGCAGGTATGGTGGGAAGAATCACTGTATTCCTAAATATGTACTCATGAAATTTATGCTCATTAAATAAAAGGTTTCTAAAAAAAATGATGTAAACATCTGCTATAATCTACAAGTGAATGTTTAATCATAATAATTATAAAGTATATTTCCAATGTGAATATAAATTAAAACTCCCTTTTGTTTTGGGTGAGTTTTTTTTTTTTGCTTTTGTTTGTGTTTTGTTTTGCTAAATACAAGAAACATCAAGAGGACATCCAAGCATATGCACTTATTTGATAACTCAAGTTATTGTAAAGACACTGACCCCAAGAAACTCAAACAAAAGTTGTTTTGTTACTGTTTCTCCAATACAAAAAAAAATCATTTTATTTCAATAAACTTATCTTCCTCATTGTTGGAGTTAATATTAAGAATAATTTATAATTTCTTTCACCAATACAAACAATGGTAAAGGAAGATGATGTCAAATACTCTGTCAGGGAAAGCAGTTCAGGTTCAAAGTTTTTCTGTGGCCAGTCCAAAAAATAATAATTTAGAATTTATTATTTTTCCATAAGAAAGCAAGGTGAGGCTAGAATTATTTCCTAGAGAATGGTTATTTCTATGTGTTTGTGGAATTGTGCAAAAATAGAAAAATTGCCACATTATATGAGAAACTATTGCATAAAATAGATTCCATTGCAGGCTTAAATTAAATGGACTCAATGAAGTGATTCAAGACTTTCAAAAAAAAAAGACTTTCATATTTTGTCATTTGCATATATAACTTAGATTAAATGGAACTTCAATTGGTCCACTGTCACTTACAAACTATCACTTTACCTGATGGCCTGATGGCCTGAAAATACTTGGTAACAGTCTTATCACAAAGTCATGAACTACTACAAATTTACCCCTCACGCAATCCAATTCCAAGTCAGGTTTGTTCTTAATTAATGCAAACTTTGCACCTGATACAGATAAATATCTGGAACACTCTGGGAATATCATAGGCAGATGGAATCCCAGAGAACGCATCAAAAGTAATTCCTCTGATTTCTGCACTAATATGGCAGCAGACAGCCATGCCAACATGCTTTGCCTCAACATCCCATCAGAATACGTAGGAAGAGAATCATAAAGAACAAAACTGGCCAAAGGGGATAAAAAAAACTTTAAAGGAAATATAATACCATACCATACTTAGTGGAGAATTTCCATTAAAATCATCATTGATGCAAAAGATTAAGAAGTACATTCTTGAATGACAAATCACATGTGTCCTTTTCTGACTCAGAATAGTACAGGCAGTCGTCAAATGAGTTGAAGGGGAAAAAAAGATTTTCCCCACATGCTCTTATACCAAGGAAAACTAGAGAGAAGTTACTGTATTCTTCTTTACCTTGATCATGTTCTATTAAACTAATTGAAACATTTGATGATGCAGTAAACAAAACATTTAGAATTCTAAAGAAATAAGATGGATCAAAAGGAATTTCTAAATAAAGTTCCTTTTCATTTCCACTTTGAGATAGTAACTACATTCTTTTTTTTTAGTCCTTTGCTGATAAGGAGTTTTAATTTTGTGTTTTTGTTTTAGTTTGTCTGTTTAATGTTTTAAACAGCTGAAAAGCAGAATCACGACCTTTACCACCATCACTGGTGCATGTGGTAGGGAGAAGTTGATAGAGGCAATATCCATGAACATGGTCTGGTCACTACCTCCCAAAGAGACAAGGTGACTTGACTTCTATAATTGAGATGACTGATACTGATGATATCACCCCCTTCCCTCATCTGCAGAAGTAGGAGTCAAGCTTCCTCTGTATTTTATGTAATAATTATTATAACAAAGTACTATTTCTCCAAAAAAGCAAAATAAAATCATCTTTGCACAGCACCTCTTTGTTTTCCTTTTATTTTAAGCAGTATAAATTATTCCCTTGGAATATTACTCCCTAATCATATATGACCAACTCAGGGGACACCACTGACAGTTTTTGAAGCCCATCTTTTTCCAAAAGTATTTTCACAAGGCAAGTGGTCAAACATCTCTGCCCACAAATGCAACATTTACTAAGAGTACCCTGGTACAGCCATTAATTCTATAATCCATAAACTACACATCAAAGAACAATAGAGAGGAGTGGGTTTTTGGCCTAGTGGCCTGTATCCCAAGTTGGAGTGCATGTATTCAATGCCCTGTCCTGGCCCCTGGTTCCAACTTCCTGCTGATGCAGATCCTAGGAGGCAGCAGCCGTGCTCAATTGATCGGGCTCCTGACACCCATGTGGGAGACCTGGATTGGGTTCCTAGCACCTGGTGTGGCCTTGGCATTGTCGCCTACCAATGTAGGATTTTAGGGGGTGGAGACAGCCATGCTCTCTCTCTCTCTCCCTAAATCTCTCTCAAATATAAGTAAATAAATATATATATTTAAAGAACAGGGACCGGTGCTGTGGTGCAGTGGGTTAATGCCCTGGCTTATAGTGCCAGCATCCCATATGAGCGCTGGTTATAGCCCAGCTGCTCCTCTTCCAATCCAGCTCTCTGCTATGGCCTGGGAAAGCAGTAGAAGATGGCCCAAGTCCTTGGGCCCCTGCACCCACGTGGGAGACCTGGAAGAAGCTCCTGGCTCCTGGCTGGCTTTGGATCGGTGCAGCTCCAGCTGTTGTGGCCATCTGGGGAGTGAATCAGTGGATGGAAGACCTCTCTATCTGTCTCTACCTCTCTATGTAACTCTTTCAAATAAATAAAACAAATCTTTTTAAAAAATAAAGAATGAATAAAGTTTTTTTTTTTTCAGAACCAGAATGTGAGTCCTCGACCAGCCCCATCCACTATTCTGTTTCTCTATTAATTTAGAGACTCCAAGTTCACAGTACACAAGAGTAGAAAGAGTAGATGAGGATTAGAAGAAGTGTAGAGCATACTGGAATACTTTGATATCTAAGGAAAATCACTGTAAGGAGGTGTCAAGACAGGAATAATTCTGGAAGCAATTCATGGTGGAGTGGTTGGCAAGAGGAACACAAACTTCAAATGCTATCTGTGGCACTAGCTTAATCACAGTATCAGACAGTTAAAGCCAGAAACTATAAACCTCAGTGCAGCAAATCCCTGCTAAATTCAGATATAGATTCTATAAACAATGTAGCATTCAATCTAACACTGAAAACAGGAAAATATCACATCCAATTGGCCAGCTCAAATAGAAAAGATTATTTTACTAGTAAAAGCATTAAATATGCTATGAACCTCCTAACTTCCCTTATAATGATTTCTTCCTTCTTGTGTAAAGAGGATAATAAATTAAAACACTCAAAAAAATTACCACATTCTTCTTAAGTAAGTTTAGCTAGCCTCATCCCTTCACGCTTTCTTGAAAGGTATTTGTAAATCTATACCAATAAAAGATGAAATGAATATGAAAATTCTCTTTTGTTTCCTAAAACAACATATAAATTAGAACAGACTTATTCTGCAGTTCGAAGCTATATGCAAATTTCATCCATTTGCAACCTCTTCTCTATATGAGGTAATATTTCAGATATTTCCCAAAAGATCTGGGATATGAGATGTAGTCATATATGTCTACTTACTAACAGATAAGTACCAATTCCAGGATATGAAACCATTCATACTGTAGAAATTCCAAACCCTTAGATATCTTTAAAAATTGTCTGCATTTGATAAGAAATAGATTATTTGAGATTATCAGTGAATTTCTAAGAAGAAATTTTATGTATCAGGGAAAAGTATAAGTGCTGGAAAAAAGCTGTCAACCAAGACTACTGTATCAAGCAAAGCTGTCTCTTAGAAATGAAGAAAAGATAAACATTTTCCAAAAAAAAAAAAAAGTTGAAGCAGTTCATCATAACTAGACCTGCCACACAAGAAATGCTAAAGGAGATTCTTCAAGTTAAAACAAGAACTTTAACAGCGGCCAGCGCTGTGGGGTAACAAGTAAAGCCGCCACCGCCTGCGGTGCTGGCATCTCATATGGGTGCAGGTTCAAGTCCTAGCTGTTCCACTTCTAATCCACCTCCCTGCTAATGTGCCTAGGAAAGCAGCAGAAGATGGCTCAAGTCCTTGGGTCCCTATACTCATGTGGGAGACCGGGAAGAAGCTCCAGGCTCCTGGCTTCAGATTGGCCCAGCTCAGGCTGTTGCGACCATTGTGGAGTGAACCAGCAGATGGAAGACTTGTCTCTTTCTCTTTCTCTGTTTCTTTCTCTGTTTCTTTCTTTCTTTCTTTCTTTCTCTCTCTCTCTCTCTCTCTCTCTCTCTCTCTCTCTCTCCCCCCCCCTCCTTCCCTCCCTCCCTCCCTCCCTCCCTCCCTTCCTCCCTCACACCCCTTTTCCCTCCCTCCCTCCCTCTGCTTCTTTGTAACTCTGTCTTTCAAAATAAACAAAAAAATCTTTAAAAAAAAAACTTTAACCAACATAGCAACATTTGAAAGCATTAAACAAACTATAAATGTAAGAACATAGTCAAATGCACAATACTGTAATACTGTAGTGGCAGTAGGCAAGTCAATTTTTTAAAGATTTATTTATCCATTTATTTAAAAGAGCTACAGACAGAAGAAACAGAGAGAGAGAGAGAGAGAGAGAGAGAGAGAGAGTGTGTGTGTGTGTGTGTGTCTTCCATCTGCTGATTCACTCCCCAGATAGACGTAATGGCCAAGGATAGGTCAGGCTGATGCTAGGAGCCAGAAGCTTCTTCCAGGTCTCCCACAGGGTGGCAGGGGCCCAAGCACTTGAGCCATCTTCTGTTGCTTTTGTCAGGCCATCAGCAGGAGCTGGATTGGAAGTGGAGCAGCCAAGACTTGAATCAGCACCCATATGGAATGCCAGCATTGCAGGTGGCAGCTTTACCCACTATTCCACAAAATTAACCCTGGAAAGTCAATTTTAACTCTAATATAAAAGCTAAAAGGCAAAAATATGAAAAATAACTATGCTATAAAGTGTAAATTGTGATAACAGAAAGATAAAATAGAAGGAATAAAAATATAAAGTTTTGTATGTGATCAAGGTTAAGTTGTTATCATCTTAAAATAGCCTATCATATACCTCAAAAATCTGAATATAGACCTACCTACCATGTGACCCAGGCATCCCACTCCTGGGAATTTACCCAAGGGAAATGAAATCAGTAAACAAAAGAGCTATCTACACCTCCATGTTTATTGCAGCTCAATTCACAATAGCTAAGACATGGAATCAAACTAAATACCCATCAACCAAAAACTAGATAAAGAAATTATGAAATATGTACACTATGGAATAATACACAGCAGTAAAAAAAATGAAATTTGGACATTTGCAACTAAATGGATCAATCCGGAAAACTTCATACTTCGTGAAATAAGCCAGTCCTAAAGGGACAAATACTATATATTTTCCCTGATCTGTGAGAACTAATAGGGCACATAAAACAAAAGCTGTAGAAGTAAAACTGACACTTTGAGAAGCAATTACTTAACCCTCATCTTGACTGTCGAGGAACAGGGTTTTTTTGTTTGTTTGTTTTTTGTTTTGACAGGCAGAGTGGACAGTGAGAGAGAGAGACAGAGAGAAAGGTCTTCCTTTGCCGTTGGTTCACCCTCCAATGGCTGCCGCGGACAGCGCTCATCCGATGGCAGGAGCCAGGTGCTAGGTGCTTATCCTGGTCTCCCATGGGGTGCAGGGCCCAAGCACTTGGGCCATCCTCCACTGCACTCCTGGGCCACAGCAGAGGGCTGGAACAGGGTTTTTTTAATTATTATTTTTCCTATTCTTCATACTACATGTTGAACACTTTGCTTAACATAGACTTAGTCATATGTATATAAAATCAATTGAAAATAGATCTCGGGGGCCCGCGCTGTGGCTAAGCAGGTTAACGCCCTGGCCTGAAGTGCCGACATGCCATATGGGCACCACCTAGTCCCAGCTGCTTCTCTTCTGATCCAGCTCTCTGCTGTGGCCTGGGAAAGCAGTGGAAGATGGCCTAAGTCCTTGGGCCCCTGCAGCCGCGTGGGAGACCCGGAAGAGGCTCCTGTCTCCTGGCTTCGGATAAGCATAGCTCCGGCCATTGTGGCCAATTGGGGAGTGAACCAGCAATGGAAGACCTCTCTCTCTCTCTCTCTGCCTCTCTCTGTAACTCTGACTTTCAAATAAATAAATAAATCTTTTTTTTTAAAAAAAAAAAGAAAGAAAAGAAAATAGATCTCAGTAAAAAACAAGAAGGAGAGTAAGAGAGGGAGGAAGTTTGCAACTGTAAAGTTGTATAGTTCTGTATATAGTCCTTTGTATTTACTTCTAAGGGAACATTATAAAAACTTGTCATGCGACTACAAATCCCATTAAAATTCGTGGGATTTTTTGACAGGCAGAGTTAGTGAGAGAGAGAGAGAGAGAGAGACAGAGAAAAAGGTCTTCCCTCCATTGGTTCACCCCCTCAAATGGCCGCTACGGCCAGCGCACTGCGTTGATCCGAAGCCAGGAGCCAGATGCCTCCTCCTGGTCTCCCATGCAGGTGCAGGGCCCAAGCACATGAGCCATCCTCCACTGCACTCCCGGGCCACAGCAGAGAGCTGGAATAGAAGAAGAGCAACTGGGACAGAATCCAGCACCCCAACCAGGACTAGAACCCGGGGTACTGGCGCCACAGGTGGAGGACCAGCCAAGTGAGCCACGCACTGGCCAAAAATGTCATTTTAATTGTCAAATTGATCATATTAAGTGTAAAAGCAAACATATAGATAGGATTAAATATTAAAGAGATTATATTTGGGCCGACACTGTGGCATAGCAGGTAAAGCCACTGCCTGTTGTGCTGGAATCCCATACGGGCACTGGTTTGAGTCCCAGATGCACAACTTCTGATCCAGCTCTCTGCTACGGCCTAGGAAAGCAATGGAAGATGGCCCAGGTCCTTGGGCCGCTGCATCACATGAGAGACCTGGAAGAGGCTCCTGGCTCCTGGCTTTGGATGGGCGCAGCTCCAGCTGTTGCAGCCAGCTCGGGAGTGAACCAGTGGATGGAAGACTTCTCTTTCTCCCTCGCCTTCTCTATGTAACTCTTTCAAATAAATAAATAATTCTTTAATAAAAAAGAGATCATATAAATAGTTATCAAGTACCTGGTAATAATAATAGAATTAAAAAGGAGTCCAATATGGGAAGCAGTCTACACAGCAGACTCATATAATAATAATTGCTTTAAGTAACATTCTGACCTCAGAATCAGCCCTTAAAGCATTCAGATGTGGCTGAAAAACTCATGAGCATTTCAGAAATGGAAAGCCAAGACACCGTGGCAAAAAAATAATCTACATGAAGGATGTCTGTGAGTTAGACCCCAGTAGAAAGAAGGGTCCATCCAGGAAGGATATACTTTTCTCTGAAGGGAGGAGAGAACTTCCACTTTGCTTATAGCCTTGTCTAAATACTGACAGAGTTTGCGGTCACAAATGGCTTCCATAGCCTGGGCAGCTCATGGCAAGAGCCATGATCACTGACATCATAAATAAGAGTGTTGTTAAATTAACAACAAAAGTCACTGTGCACTTACTTCCCATGTAGGACTTCTGTCCTTAATGAATTATGTTATGAGAATTAACCACAAAACTTGTTCTCAAACAGTACTTTATACATTGTATGCAGGGCAGGGGGGATGCAAACTGTTGAAATCTTTACTTAGTATAGAGTTGGTCTTCTGTATATAAAGTTAATTAAAAATGAATCTTAATGAAGAATGGATGGGAGAGGAAGCAGGAGGTGGGATGAGAGTTGATGTGGGAGGGTGGGTATTGGGGGAAGAACCACTATATTCCTAAAGTTGTACCTATGAAATTTTCATTCATTAAATAAAATCTTTTTTAAAAATAGCCTATCATAACTCTAAGATGTTTTGTGTAAGCCTCATGGTAACTACAAAGCAAAACATCTTTGTTCAATTATAACCCAACAAGGCTAGAAAAACTAAAATTAAAAAAAATTAAAATGTTGAAGGTTTTCTTACAATAGACCAACATCATTAATGGTATTATACACATATTCCATATTCTAATGATTTTAGTCCATTTATCTTATCAGTTACTGATATAGATCAAAATATTCAACTATTATTGTAAATTTATATATTTCTCCTTATAGTTTTGTAATCTTTGTTTTAAATACATTGAGGCCATGTTATTTTGGGAATATAGTTTTAGAATTGTCAAACTCACTAGGTACTTTTTTTAAACTTATTTTCATTTATTCAAAAGGCAGAGTGATACAGGAAGTGAAAGTGACAAAGAGAGACAAAGAGAGATCTTCTGTCCGCTGATTCACTCCTCAAATGCCTACAATAGCCAGGGCAAGATTAGGCCAAAGTCAGGAACCAGGAACCCCATCTGGATCTTCCACATGAATGTCAGGAAGCCAAGTACTTGAGCCATAACTTGCTGCCTCCCTGGACATGCAATAGCAAGAAGCTGGATCAGAAGCAGAGCAGGAGGGGGCAGCATTGTTACACAGCAGGTTAAGCCACCACCTGTGATTCCAGCATCCTATATGGGCACTTCTTCAAGTACAGGCTACTTCACTTCCACTCCAGCTCCCTGCTAATGCATCTGGAAAAGCAGTAGAATATGGCCCAAGTGCCAGGTTCCTGGCTTTGACTTGGCCCAGCCCCATCCATTGTAGTCATCTGGGGAGTAAATAAGTGAAAGAAATTCTTTCTCTCTCTCTCTTTTTGTCCTTCTCCCCCTCTTTCTGTGTCACTCTGCCTTTCAAATAAATAATTTTATAAAAACAGAGGTGAAACACAAATCCCCAGCACCCCAATATGGGATGTGGGCAAGCGAAGCAGCAACTTAACCACTATACGGCTATGCCATTAAATTAAACAATTAAGAGGTAACTGTTGATCCTGCAAGAAAAATTTGATGAAATGCTGGGAGAAGAAGCCAAATTATGAAGATGTTTAAGACTGATGTCAGGTAAATGGGGAGAAAGTAAGCAGTCTATCCTTCAAGAATTCGTAGATTAAAGGAAAGATGAGAGTTTAGATGGCAACTTTCAGAGAAATGTTGAGATTTTTGATAATACAGAAGGTCCCCGACTTATGATGGATGATTTAACATTTTTTCAAAAAAAGTTTAATTTAATGGTTCTTTTTACAGCCAATATCCCATTTGACTCAATAATTTACTCAATAAACTTTTGTGGGGTAACTGACATCATAGGCATCATACTAAGCAGAACACCAGAAATAAAAGCATTAGTATTGCTATCAAAGTGATCATAGACTCACAGTTGAGAGAAAAGTTATTAAACAAATTGTATTACAATGTTTGGTATGGAATGGACACAACCTATTTACTGATGAATGAATGAACTGGTGGATCCATGCATGTATACAAGCATATTTACATGGATAAATACAACCTAATAACTGTTAAAATGAACACAGTATAAAAGGAATATGGGCACACAAGGACAGAAACATCCTCTACACAGTATTTATAGCTAATGATTTTTTTTTTGACAGGCAGAATGGACAGTGAGAGAGAGAGACAGAGAGAAAGGTCTTCCTTTGCCGTTGGTTCACCCTCCAATGGCTGCCGCGGCCGGCGCACTGTTGCCGGCATGCTGTGGCCAGCGCACCGTGCTCATCCAATGGCAGGAGCCAGGTGCCAGGTGCTTTTCCTGGTCTCCCATGGGGTGCAGGGCCCAAGCACCTGGGCCATCCTCCACTGCACTCTGGGGCCACAGCAGAGAGCTGGACAGGAAGAGGGGCAACCGGGACAGAATCCGGCGCCCCAACCGGGACTAGAACCCGGTGTGCCAGCACCGCAAGGCGGAGGATTAGCCTGTTGAGCCACGGTGCTGGCCATAGCTAATGATTTTACCTTCCCCTTGAAATCCTCTCCTTCATTGGTCCCCAATACTAAACTTATTTTCATTATTTGTTACTCCCAGAATCCCAGATGCTTCTCCAATGGCTCAAATTTGTCAATCTGATATCCCAATTCCTTTTTTCTTCCATTCACTGGGTCTCTAAACTCATATACTAAATCGTTCATCTGTCCCCTCCAACCTATCTTCACTGCTTCTGCATTTTTTAGTCACTACCTCTCTCAATTTTAATAATTCAGTGGCAGGTTGACTGCTGTCAAGATATTCACTTATTAAACTCAGTTGTCTACCCATGGCTAGTTATCTTCCTAAAATGGACTTAACTATGATATTTCTTCACTTAAAATCTTTGATGATATCCTACTGAAAACATAATGAAGAATAAGTACATAAATCTGGCATATAAAGTCATATGTAGCCTCAATTTACTTTTCAGGACTTTCTTCCATAGCCACCTAAGATTTTATCTACACTACAGTTCCTTGAACACTTATGTCCTCTCTGCCTCAATTCCTCTGCCTAACTGAACCTACTGTCTAGAACACCCTTTCCCTCTAAATTCTGCCAGGGGTGGGGGAGAATACTAACTATATTTCAAAAGCTAGTGTAATGATTATCTCCTTTGTTAAGTACCCCACCTCCACCTCCACTTAAATAAGTTAGTCACTTACTAATATATGTTCCCATGTTCCCATAACGCTCTTGCCTATCCCTTAAGCTGATTTGTAACAATTTAGTTCCATATGAACACTTTCCTTCCTCAGGAGTAGTTGGCTGCACATGTGTCTCATTTGTATTTATGCTCCCAAAGCCTATCTAAATATCTCTGTCAATAAACATTTCTTGAATGGAGCTATTCCATAAACTCAACAAAGATTTCACAAAATCTTTTTCCTAACTTAGAAAAAAACTCCTTCATTTATTTTTCAATTTTGGCTCAGATTGCAAAGCAAATATCACTGCATTTTAATAGTACATACAACACACTGATTTAGAGACTAAGGGAAACACTAGAACATAGGAATTAACATACTTAGTTCACAGCCTTGCCCTGAGAAAGGGTTACTCAAGAGCTGCATCTTATTGATTTTGACTATCACTGTACACATGCTGAAGCTGAGGGTACATGGAAGGTAGAGGCCTAGAGTTCTGCAGGAGAGAGAGGGTAGAAGACAAGGCTTAAGTATAATATTGCATGTTAAGATGGTGTCATTTTTATAGATTGCAGTTGTACTCTTACTTAAATCTTACAATAACAGGGGGAGGCATTAGCATTGCTATTTCCATTTTAAAGCCATAAAACAGAGCTTGTGAAAGATTAAGTAACAACAAAATTACACAAGCAATAGTGATAGAACTGGGACTTCAACCTGGATCTGACTATGAGCCTTCACTCACCATCCTGTAGTTTCATAAAAAAGGAGATCCAGGTATCACCAGTATTTTGCTAATCTACAATATAAATTTATACAGCTTAATCTAACACATATGTAATGATACAATGTCTTTTATATCTATAAGATAACTCAGAGTTTCCAAAGGAATTTTATGATTTGTAATTCAGTCTGGCTAGCAGCCTATGTGAAGAACAGGAAAGATCTAATCTTATTTTAGAGATAAAAACATTTAGGCTCAGACCAGTGCAATGACTTCCCCAGGATCACATGACACTATAATACAAGTCTTATAAATCCAAGCTGAGAAATTCCAATTATGTTGCATGATATTTTCCTTAATTTATAAGCAATGAATATTGGTATCATAATTTTGCCAAATATAAAATATGTCAATTATGTATTACTTATAGGAGATAACACTTCCTAAATGCTTAGCACTGTGTCCAAAATATAGTAAACACTCAATAAATATTAGATATGTTATCTAGCAGCTGAACCAAATGTAGATTTCATTTTTCTGAATCATTTCTTAGTACTTCTATAATCATTTTCACTGTGGAGAATTATTTCCTTACTTAGGAATGTGGGCACAAGACACAGATTCCCAGCTTTTATATCATAACACATTTTCTATCCTGGACTTTGGAAGCTCAAAAGAGTTTAAAGAACCTTTTTTCTCCCATCCTGTAGTGTCATCCTTGCCTTCAGGCCATGAACACCAAATGTTCTACATCTGGGGCCTGCAAACTTCTCTGTAAAGTTCCAGATACTAAATATTTTAGGCATTGGGAGGTTTGTGGACTCTGCTACAACTACTAAACTCTGCTGTTACAAAACAGAAGTAGCCATAAACAATGTGTAAACAGATGGGCATGTCTATGTTCCAGAAAAAGTTTATTGTTTCAAAAATAAATAACTGCTGACCATTGGCCCACAGCTCCTTCCAGGTCCCTTCCCTAGGTATTTGAATGGAAAACTGCAAGGAATCCAAGGAAACACTGGAAGTGTGGTAATGGAAGAGGTCAGAACAAGAGAGGGAAATACATTTTAACATATTGCTGCCCCACTCCTACATCTCAAAAACAAAGAATCCTCCTGGGCCTTGTCCGTCTATCTTCACCTGAGAAATGTTTGGGGACACAATTGTCCATCATCCGAGCCTTTCCATGTTAGCTTTTTTGTCTTAGATTCTTTAGGACTCAAGGTAGTAAAAATAATAGACCAAAAGGCTCATTTACAATAATTCCCATGATCTAATATATGCAATAAAGAGTCTAATACAAGAGAATAGTCATATCTGGTATGGTGGAGTGATAAGGCAGAGGAGCAAAGTGTCCCATTCAAAGAAGTAAAAGATCCACAGAAACACTGAACATAAAGACTGAGAATTTTGTGGCTCTTAACTCTGCACACCTTCAACTAAACAGTGATAATTATAAGATCCAAACAAGGATATTCTTCTGGTGAGTGGTCAAGAATTTGCACAGTTCAGTGAATCACTGCACCAATATTCTGGATTTGAAACATGACTAAGAGTGTGGGAAGCAAAGGGCTCGGATATTATAGGGTGAGAAGAGCAAAAGATTCAGAGTATGAGGATGACACAAGAATGAGTAAGACTCTAGATGTGTCTAACTAACGAGAAGCCTTGTCCCAAACTACCATTTGGCTTTCCTTGGAAAGCTGCAAGAAACATGATTGAAATTTCAAATTGGAATATATAGAGGAAATGTGCCCACCTAGGAAAAATTTGGAACTTGGGCCATCCTCCACTGCACTCCCGGGCCACAGCAGAGAGCTGGCCTGGAAGAGGGGCAACCGGGACAGAATCTGGCGCCCCGACTGGGACTAGAACCCGGTGTGCCGGCGCCACTAGGCCATGATAAACTTCTGTGTTCACAGTGACTGTACCATTTTACACTCACCAATATTTGGGATAAGAGTTCCAGTTTCTCCACATCCTTGTCAATTCTTGTTAATTTCTGTTTTTGTCACAGAATTTCTAGATAGTAGCCATCCAAAGAGGTGTGAAGCAGTATCTGTTTGTGGTTGTGAGGTTGAGCGTCTTTTTGTGTGCTTGTGGGCTATCTATCTACTTTAGAGAGTATCTACTGAAGTCCTTTGGCTGCCTTTTAATGACTTTTTTTGTTAGATTAGTCTTTCTTTCATCCCTTCCTCAAAGAAATCTTTTAGTTAAGGAATACAAATTTCATAAGTACAACTTTAGGAATATAGTTATTCTTACCATCATATCTGCCCTCCCACCCAATCTCCCACCCCTCCTCCGCCTCCCTTTGCCATTCCCAGTCCATTCTCCAATAAGATCCATTTTCAACTAACTTTATACACATAAAGCCAATTCTATATAAGAGTTCAACAGTTTACACGAAAAAAAAAAACAAACACAAAAAAACAAAACTATTCCTCAACAGTCGAGACAAGGGCTCAAAGTTATTGCATCTTGAAGTAAATTTCACTTCTTTTTTTTAGAAACTTAATTAACTTTAAAGAAGCACCAAAGAACGATAGATCTTTTGCCAGCACTTAGACATAATTATAATACAACTCTTTGAGAACAGAGGTCCTGCATGGGAAATTAGTGCACAGTGCTCCTGTTGCTAATTTCACAATTAACATTCTTATACATGATGTCAGTGATCACCCAATACTCTTTATTTTTTTTTGACAGGCAGCATGGACAGTGAGAGAGAGAGACAGAGAGACGAAGGTCTTCCTTTGCCGTTGGTTCACCCCCTAATCAGTGCACTGCGCTGATCCGAAGCCAGGAGCCAGGTGCTTCTCCTGGTCTCCCATGGGGTGCAGGGCCCAAGCACTTGGGCCATCCTCCACTGCCTTCCCGGGCCACAGCAGAGAGCTGGACTGAAGAGGAGCAACCGGGACAGAATCCAGAACCCCTACTGGGACAAGAACCTGGGGTGCCAGCACTACAGGCAGAGGATTAGCCTATTGAGTCGTGGCGCCAGCCCACACAAGACTCTTGACATGCGCTCCCCAGGCTACGGAAGCTTTTTGAATCCACAAATTCCATCAGCATTTAAACAAGGTCATAAGCAAAGTCAAAGTTCTCTCCTCCCTTGAGAGAAAAGTACATCCTTCTTTGATGACCACTTCTTTCCACTGGGGTCTCACCCACTGAGTCCTATATTTAGGACATTTTTTTGCCACTGTGTCTTGACTTTCCATGACTAAAATGCTCTCCTGTGCTTTTCAGCAAGACCAGAATGCCTTAAGGGCTGATTCTGAGGTCAGAGTGCTACTTAAAGTGATTGTCATTCTATGAGTCTGCTGTGTGGACTGCTTCCCATGTTGGAGCATTCACTCCTTTTCAATTATATCTATTATTATTACCAGGCACTTAATCCTATCCATATGATCACTTTAACACTTAAGATTGTATTTTTACCACCCAGCTTAAGGGGATTTGCAGTCCATGGCAAGTTTTTTAAACTATACCCTTAGAAGTCTGTAGGAATGTATGCAGAACTATACAACTTTATGGTTACAAACTTCATACACTTCATAATTACAACATTAGGAACATGGTGCCCTCCCACCCATAATACCACCCTCTTCCTCTTCCCTCTCTTATTCCCACTCTTATTTTTACTGAAATCTATTTTCAATTGACTTTATATACATTTACCTCTATGCTAAGAGGTCAACAAATAGTATAAAAACAAAAAATTGTTCCTCAACAGTCAAGACAAGTGCTGTGCAAATAATTTCTTCTCAAAGTGTCAATTTCACTTCTACAGATTGCCTTTTATGTGCTCTATTAGTTATCACAGGTCAGGGAGAATATACGGTATTTGTCCCTTTGGGACTGACTCATTTCACTAAGTATGATAGCTTCCATTTGCATACATTTTGTTGCAAATGAATGGATTTCATTTTTTAACTGCTGTGCAGTATTCCATGGTATACATATCCCATAATTTCTTTACCCAGTCTTCAGTTGATGGGCATTTGGGTTGACTGCATGTCTTAGCTATTATGAATTGAGATTCAATAAACATGGGGATGTAGATAATTTTCATATGCTGATTTCAGTTTCTTTGGGTAAATTCCCAGGAGTGGGATAGCTGGGTCATATGGTAGGTCTATATTCATATTTCTGAGGTATATTCATACTGTCTTCCACAGTGTCTTTACCAGTTTCATTCCCATCAACAGTGGATTAGGGTACCTTTTTCCCCACAACCTAACATTTGTTGTTTTGATTTCTATATGAAGTCCATTCTAACTGGGTGAGATGAAACCTCAATGTGGTTTTGATTCACGTTTCCCTCACAGCTAATGATCCTGAGCATTTTTTCATGTGTCTGTTGGCCATTTGGATTTCTTCTTTGGAAAAAAAATGTCTGTTTTTCTTTACCTATTTGTTTTTTTTAAAAAAGATTTATTTATTTGTTTGAAAGAATTACACAGAGAGAGGAGAGGTAGACAGAGAGAGAGAGAGAGAGAGAGGTCTTCCATCCGCTGGTTCACTCCCCAATTGGCCGCAATGGCCAGAGCTGCGTCGATCCGAAGCCAGGAGCCAGGAGCTTCTTCCAGGTCTCCCATGTGGGTGCAGGGACCCAAGGAAGTGGGCCGTCTTCAACTACTTTCCCAGGCCATAACAGAGAGCTGGATCGCAAGAGGAGCAGTCAGACTAGAACCGGTGCCCATATAGGTGCTTCAGGCCAGGGCGTTAACCTGCTGTGCCACAGCACCAGCCTGCCTATTTCTTAACTGAATTGTTTGTTTTGTTGTGAAGTTTCTTGATCTCTTTATATATTCTGGTTATTAATCTTTTATCAGTTGAATAGTTTGCAGATAATTTCTCCCATTCTGTCAGGGCGCCTCTTCACTTTCCTTTTCTTTTGCAGTACAGAAGCTTCTCAATTTGATGTAATCCCATTTGTCAATTTTGGCCTTGATTACCTGTGTCTCATTTCCAAGAACTCTGCCTGTGCAAATATCTTGCAGGGTTTCTTCAATGTTCTCTAATAATTTCATAGTATTAGGTCATAGATTTAGGTCTTTAATCCATTTTGAATGTATTTTCCTGTAAGGTTGTTAAGTAGAGGTCTTGTTTCATACTTCTGCATGTGGAAATCCAGTTTTCCCAATACCATTTTTTGAAGAGACTATCCTTGCTCCAGAGATTGATTTTAGCTCCTATGTCAAAGATAAGTTCGTTATAGATGCTTGGATTTATTTATTTCTGACCTTTCTATTCTGTTCCATTGATCTATCCATCTGTTTTTGTACCAGTACCAGGCTATTTTGTTTATAACTGTCCTGTAGTGTATCCTGAAATCCGGTACTGAGATGCATCTATCTTTGATTTTGTTGTATAAGATTGCTTTAGCTATTCAAGATCTCCTGTGTTTCCATATGAATTTCAGCATCATTTTGTCTAGATCTGAGAAGAATGTCCTTGGTATTTTGATTGGTATCACATTAAATCTGTAAATTGCTTTCAGAAGAATGGACATTTTGATGATAATGATTATTCCGATCCATGAACATGGAAGATGTTTGTTTTTCTGTATCTTCCTCTATTTCTTTCTTTAATGTTTTGTAGTTTTCATCATAGAGATCTTTGACATCCTTGGTTAAAATCAGGTATTTGATTTTTTTTGTACCTATTGTGAATGAGATTGATCTTAGAAGTTCTTTCTCGCCATGACATTGTCTGTGTATACAAAGGCTGTTGATTTTTGTGTATTGAAATTATATCCCGCTACTTTACCAAACTCTTCTATCAGTTTCAATAGTCTTTCTTATAAACAAATATATTCACCAATTTTTTTAAGTTTGAGATTTTTCTACTGACAAACTTTTGTGGGTTTTATGCTCCATACAAATTGGATTTCATTGGTTCTAAAATCTGGTAATAACTCTCCATATATTTTTGATGTTTCTGATTAAATATACTTTCAAAGAAAAGAATGAGAGCTGTAGTATTGCACTAATTCTGTCTTGGAAGGTCATCCAAAGAATGAGGAAAATCATTAGCATTCGTGAGATAAATGCTATCTCAACTTTATCTAACATTTACTGCTTTATCCTTTTAAGTATAAAATTTCTTCTTGTCTAGCATTGCTACTTTAAATTTATGAATTTATTTCCCAGACCTATTACCATAAGAGGAAACAATTCAGTTCTGATGACAGGGTGTTTGGATGGTAGCTAAGTCTTGGCATGTTTATCTAGCACAATCTGTGAAATGTTCAATTTGTGGTGGTTTTTGAAATATCTACTGCTTTGACTTTAACTAACATTTTCATATTTTTCACACTTGCTGGTCTTGGTCCCCCAAAAAAGTTCTTTAAATTGTGAACTATCATACCCTTTTATCCTAAGTTAGAGGCCAAAGGCAACATCAGCTGATTTAGGAGAGTCAAGATCTATACTTCATTTATGTCACATTTCTCAGACCAATGGTGAGAAAGAGGAAGAGTTTGCCCTGTGGTCCAAGTAAACTCTACCCCTGAGAGTTGTCCATTAAGGTAACCCTAACTCTGTGTACTGATGACCACAAAAAGCCTTGTATGTGGGATTGGTAGACTACAGTTAGAGGTCACTGAAAAGTCTACAAAGCTCTGTGTAATACAGAGAGCCATAAACAAAACTTCGCATACACAGAAGTCTCCAACGCAGGCTACAAAACTACACCAATCAAATAATACAGCCCTTCTGTATCCTTTAAATCATTTCCTCTTCCTGAGAGAGCCTTACTCTGAATGAACTACAAACAGCAGCTGCAAGATAGGAGAGATGGAACATGGGAGTAATGAAGAAACTAGGCTCTTGTAACACACACACAAACACACACACACACACACACACACAATTACTCCTCAGATTTCTAAGAAGGGAGGCCTAAGTTGGGAAAAAGGAAAAGTCACAAATTGGACAAAAGTCAAAAGTTTTGATATTAAATCAGACTTTTTAAACTTTAAACAAAATAACTGGGTGATAGGGGAATGTATAGGATTTGCCTGGGATTTCATCCGTGACCAAGGCAAATGAGCCAACAGTGCAAGTTTGCAGAGGTCAGGTGGGAAAGAGGACAAAATGAAGGCATAAAGTAACTTTCTAGAATCAGTCACATCTACAGACAAGATATAATCTCAATCTTCAGTTTTAGGGACTATGTTTTGAAACCTATTTAAATGCTAAGCTTCTCTTCCCCTTCAGAGATAGTGTCATTATATGTTTAAATAATAAGTTTATTAAAATGTAAACATGTCAAGTCACACTTTTGCTAGGGATAACAGTGAAGTTGGACAGGTGGCCACAACACTCTGAAAATCTGGGGGAAAAGTATATTTATAGCAAGAGTTTTTGATTGTTTTAATTATGCTCACTCCTTTTAGTATCAGAAACTGTCATATCCATAATGATTATTATTCAGTGTAGGAATTAGACTTAATACCATATGAATGTCAATAGGTGAACTAACCTGGACTACAGTTTTTAGATGTTAAAAAAAAAAAAGTTAAATAAAACAGGGTTATTCCATTGACTGAATTCTGATTCTTTTTTTTTTTAAGATTTATTTATTTATTTATTTGAAAGTCAGAGTTACATAGAGAAAGAAGGAGAAGCAGAGAAAGAGGTTTTCCATCCGCTGGTTCACTCCCCAATTGCCTGCAATGGCCTGAGCTGCGCAGACCTGAAGCCAGGAGCCAGGAGCCAGGAGCCAGGAGCCAGGAGCCAGGAGCTTCTTCCAGGTCTCCCATGTGGATGCAGGTGCCCAAGGACTTGGGCCATCCTCTACTGCTTTCCCAGGCCATATCAGAGAGCTGGATTGCAAGTGAAACAACCAGGACTTGAACCAGCACACTTACGGGATGCTGGCACTGCATGCAGTGGCTTTACCCACTACACTACAGCGCCAGCCCCTAAATTCTGATTCTTTTCTTTCCTTCTTTATTTCTTTACTCCTTTCCTTTCTTTTTTACTCATTTCCTCCTCCTTCTTTCTTTTCTATCTTTCTAGTTTTTCTTTCCTCCTCTCCAAAATTGCTATGGATTTAGAGCAGGCACCTGGCAGAGTGGCTAAGATGCCACTTGGGATATCTGCATATCTTATTGGAGTATCTGAGTTAGAGTCAGCTCTGCTCCCAATTCCTTCTATTGAGTTCCTGGCTTCGCTCTGGCCCTGCCCTGACTGTTGTAGGCATTTGGGGAGTAAACCACTCTTTCTCCCTCTCATTCTTATGCTCTCTTTCTGTGTGTGTCACTTTGTATTTCAAATAAATAAAAATAAAATAAATTTTTAAATGTTAAAATATTTTAAAAGTTTCTAGGAATTTGTAGTGCAGGCAGACTGCAAATTTTTCTATCTTTTAAAAAGATAAGAATACACACACACACACACACACACACACACACACATACAGAGACTCCAACTGCAGTGGTGATTTGTTTTGTTTTGCATTCTGGTTGCCATGACATGTAAGTAGGAGGCAGTTGCCAAAAGTCTTACCATATCCTTTGCCATATTCTTTGCTACTGATTCTAAAGCATTATGGTGGCCTTCACTAATGTAAAGAAAAGGTATCCTTATAGCTCCTCCAGGAAACATGAATTTCATTTCAGTATCCATTTTACATGTTTACAATGGGATCAACCAACCTGGAATTGAATTCTACCTCTTTTAAAGATTATAATCCTGGGGCCGGCACAGTGGCTCACTTGGTTAATCCTCCACCTGCGGCACCGGCATCCCATACAGCCAGCGGTTCTAGTCCCAGCTGCTCTTCTTCCAGTGCAGCTCTCTGCTGTGGCCCGGGAAGGCAGTGGAGGACGGCCCAAGTGCTTGGGCCCCTGCACCCCATGGGAGACCTGGAAGAAGCACCTGGCTCCTGGCTTTGGATCGGTGTAGCTCCGGCTATAGTGGCCATGTTGGGGGTAAACCAAAAGGAAGACCTTTCTCTCTGTCTCTCTCTCTCACTGTCTAACTCTATCTGTCAAATAAAAAAAAAAAAGATTATAATCCTATCTCTCAACTGCTGAAACCTCTTCCAGCATGCCATGACCCCCCAAAACCTCTTTGGTGTCATCTCAAGCATTTTGCTCTGTTTCTGGTACTCCAGAAACACAGGCTTCCTTTAAGGACCTTATAGATATCTAGATCTTTCCTACCTCAGGGTCTTTGCATAAGGTGATCAGTCTGAATTGCTCCTCCCTTTGTTCTTTATACAACTGGCCCTTAAAGGAAGCCTGGGCTCTCTATTCTGTTACATGTCTATTTCTACATCCTTGTGTCAATATCACACCATCTTTATTACTGTTGCATAAGTTTTTTTAGCTAACAGGTAAAATCCAGCTATCATGTTCTTCCTTAAAATTGTCTTGACCGGGCCGGCGCCGTGGCTCAACAGGCTAATCCTCCGCCTTGCGGCGCCCGCACACCGGGTTCTAGTCCCGGTCGGGGCACCAGATTCTGTCCTGGTTGCCCCTCTTCCAGGCCAGCCCTCTGCTGTGGCCCAGGAGTGCAGTGGAGGATGGCCCAGGTGCTTGGGCCCTGCACCCCATGGGGAGACCAGGAAAAGCACCTGGCTCCTGGCTCCTGGCTCCTGCCATCGGACGAGCATGGTGCGCCGGCCGCAGCGCGCCATCTGCAGCGGCCATTGGAGGGTGAACCAACGGCAAAGGAAGACCTTTCTCTCTGTCTCTCTCTCTCACTGTCCACTCTGCCTGTAAAAAAAAAAAAAAAAAAAAAAAAAAAAAAAAAATTGTCTTGACCATGTTTGTCCCTGTGTTCTTTTTTTTTTAAGGCATTTTTTTTTGGACAGGCAGAGTGGACAGTGAGAGAGAGAGACAGAGAGAAAGGTCTTCCTTTTGCCATTGGTTCACCCTCCAATGGCCCGTGCGCTGCGGCCGGTGCACCGCGCTGATCCAATGGCAGGAGCCAGGTGCTTCTCCTGGTCTCCCATGCGGTGCAGGGCCCAAGCACTTGGGCCATCCTCCACTGCACTTCCTGGCCACAGCAGAGAGCTGTCCTGGAAGAGGGGCAACCAGGACAGAATCCGGCGCCCCGACCGGGACTAGAACCCAGTGTGCCAGTGCCACAAGGCGGAGGATTAGCCTAGTGAGCTGTGGTGCCGGCTTGTCCCTGTGTTCTAACATATGATATTCCTTTGCTTCATAAGTAGAGCTATCAGGTTTTTTCTATTTAGAACTAAAGTATGGGTTGAACTCTTTAGAATATTCTCTCTACATTGAGTCCCAAAGTCCCTCAGAGGCCTGTCAGCAAGTGGAACCTGCATTCTCTCCACACTAGGACAGGGATTAAGGAAATGCCTTGAAAAATTAAATTTAAAAGATCTTCCCATGAAAAAGAGACAAAAAGAAACCCAGAAATTTTCTTGCAGGCCATATACAATGTTCCCACCAAAAATGTAATGTTTATCCTTTCAGCAGGAAAGACTACTAAAGTTAATAAGAAGAAGAAAAGAAATATTTTTAAATGTGGTAAAGAAGATTCTTGCTACTAAATGTTTACAATTAATAACATGCCCAGATGACATAAAGAAAAGGATTACAACTTAAAATTAAATTGTTAGGGGAAGTACTATCATACTTCTAAAAGTATACGTAGATACAGAGTGGTCACTTCAAGAAAAAGCAAAGCATTCTTGAAAAACATAAATGTGTCCCTCTCCCGGGGGTACACAGGAAATACTACTGTCTTCTCAAAGAGTAATTCTTAGTAAATCATAGCTTTTTCAACACTGCCCCCTAACGTACATATTCAGCTTCCTCTGCAAGGATAAGAGGACTGTGCTAATAAAAGTAATCAGGCCTTTCCCCCACTGGGGTCAGTTTAACATTTTTGTCCTACAGACCAAATTTCATAGACTGCAGCAATTCCAACCACAATAACTGTCAGAGTGCATTACAGTAAACCTCCTAACCATTCTAAAATTACTCTCATCAGTAATAAGGCCAACATGAGAGTGAGAACACACTATTTAGGCTAGAACAGCACTGACAAGAGAGTAATAGCACTGGGAAACATCAGGAAAGTCTAGAATCCCAATCATAACATATGCAACAATGTTAGACTGATACAATCAGTGTTATTAAATTATAAAAGATTATAAACAATACCAAGCTTCAAAAAAAATGAACCTTGCTTATAAAACACACAAGTTCATGACTCAGAAATGACTTCTGCTTCCAAAACAATCTGTTGAAATTTAGATTCCCTGATTAGTAAATTTCTTCATGACTTCCACCATTGAAAATGGTGAAATAAGGCCGGCGCCGTGGCTCAACAGGCTAATCCTCCGCCTTGCGGCGCCAGAACACCGGGTTCTAGTCCCGGTTGGGGCGCCGGATTCTGTCCCGGTTGCCCCTCTTCCAGGACAGCTCTCTGCTGTGGCCTGGGAGGGCAGTGGAGGATGGCCCAAGTGCTTGGGCCCTGCACCGCATGGGAGACCAGGAAAAGCACCTGGCACCTGGCTCCTGCCATCGGATCAGCGCGGTGCGCCGGCCGCAGTGCGCCGACCGCAGCAGCCATTGGAGGGTGAACCAACGGCAAAGGAAGACCTTTCTCTCTGTCCCTCTCTCTCACTGTCCACTCTGCCTGTCAAAAAAAAAAAAAAAGAAAGAAAAGAAAATGGTGAAATAAGTGAAAGAGAATGGCAGACATAATTCTGAAGTAGAGTTGCTCAGTGTCTCATAATCACAAAATCCATGTCATCATTTAATAGCGGCATATCTAAGTCTGGAAAGCATTGAGTTACTCAATATTCAGTCAAAAAGTTTGAGTTTTAAACCTACCTACTGTTAAATAGCTGTGTGGCTTTATGTTCCTTAGCTATTATGGATCTGTTTCCTTATTAGGAAATAAAGAACAAAGTGTACAGATGTGATTCTAATGACTGTCAGGAGATAGGGATAGAAGGAATTAAAAAATATTTAAGAAGTGCTTTTTCAGACTACACATGCCTCTACCCATCACTCCCTTATTCTCCCATCTCTGTCACTGAAAAGCTTTATGATATACTCATTCTCTCCTTAGCTGCAAACTGCTACATTACTGAATCTTTCTCTGAGGCCTCTGACATATTAAAATTTTAATGCAGTGGTGGGCAATAAGCCTAGTGGTCAAGATGCCCGCATGGAATAACAGAATTCTTGGGATAAATATCCAGTTCCAAACTCCTGCTTCCTGGAAGTTAGTGGTCATGGGAGGCAGTAGTAATGGATCAAGTAATTGTGCTCCTGTCACCATCATGAGAGACTTGGATTGAGTTCCCAGCTTCCAGCGTCAGCCCCAGCCCAACCATTGCACACATGTGAACAAACAAATGAAAGCATGTTCTTTCTCTCTCTCTCTCACTCCCGCTCTTGCCCTCACTCTCAATCTAGCTCTCAAATAATTTTTTAAATTAATACGGAAATGTTAAGAAAATATATTGGGGCTGACACTGTGGCATAGTGGGTAAAGCAACCACCTGCAGTGCTGGCATCCCATATGAACACCAGTTCGAGTCCCGGCTCTCTGTTATGGCCTAGGAAAACAGTAAAAGATGGCACAAGTTCTTGGTCCCCTGCACCCACATGAGAGACCCAGAAGAAGCTCCTGGCTTCAGATCTGCACAGCTCCAGCTGTTGCAGCCAATTGGGGAGTGAACCAGCAGTTAGAAGACCTCTCTCTCTGCCTCTCCTTCTAAGTAACTCTAATTTTCAAATAAATAAATAACTCTTTAAAAAAAAGAAAAGAAAGCATATAGATCCTCTACCAGTCATAAGTCAAGGCTTAGGAGAATATCTAACTCTAATCACAGTTATAATTGTGAAATTATAATTATGAATTATATAGTGCTATAAACATGAAACTTTGGGAAGTGTGAGACTTCTCAAATGATTTCACATTTCATTTAGCAGGATGATGTGATAAAAATATGACAAAAATCTTCACTCTTCTCAGAACACACGCCCTTTGCCATGTGACTTTGTAGCTCCTCCCACTAGAGTAGAGAACATTTCACCACCCATATGATTTGTTTTCACCAAAGAAATGTTAGCAGATGTGATGTAAGCAGAGATTTTAAATGTGTTTGTCAGGGGTGAGCAATTGTCACACTGAGTTAAGCCAACATTTGGGATGCCTGCATCCCATATCAGAGTGCCAATTCAAGTGCCAGCTACTCCACTTTCCATCCAGCTTCCTGTTAATGTATCCTGGGAGGCAGCAAATGATGGCTCAAGTGCTTGGGTCTCTGCTACCAATGTATGAGACCTGGATGGAGTTCTAGGCTTCTAGCTTCAGTTTGGCCCAGCCCCGGCTATTATTGTCATTTGAAGAATAAATCAATAGATGAATAGATGAAAGATATCTCTCTCTCTCTCTCTCTCTCTCTCTCTCTGACTTTCAAGTTCTGGGCTGGGGAACTGTTTTTCTACAAAGGACCATTTGGATACTTATAACCTCATTCATGAGCCATACAAAATTATCAACTTTAAAGATAGCCAGCTATAGATTTATTGGATTTTGAGTTCCTGCCTGTGGTCACCTTGGCCAGTGCCAAACAAAACAATTTTGTAGGAATATACAGCATGCAGGCTAAACATTCGCACACCTAAAGTAGATGAAAATAAATAATCATTTTTAAAATAAAAAAAATGATCTTATGGAATTGGACTTGTTCTGTTGCACTTCCACCTTTCATTATGAGAAGAACACGTACTTGGTAGGCATTAGTCCAAAGAGAGTAAGAATTTGCAGAGCTGACAAACTCACAACTTGGAGTCAAACCTAATTTGCCTGTAACAGCTGAATCTTGGCTTACCACAGTCACGAGGAAAAGAAATAATAGTTTCTGTCATGTAAGATTTTCATTTCTTAGTTAAACAATATTTTCACAGTAGCAAAGTAACTCAAGATAATAATTTATCTGTATTAATATTTTAGATCTCTATATCTCCATTGGACTGCAAGATTCTAAGTAAAAGGGACTGGCACTGTGGTGTAGCAGGTAAAGCTGCTGCCTGCAGTGCCGGCATCCCATAGGGGCACCAGTTCAAGACCTGGCTGCTCCACTTCCAATGCAGTTCTCTGCTATGGCCTGGGAAAGCAGCAGAAGATGGCCCAGATCCTTAGGCCCCTACACCAGCTTGGGAGACCCAGAGGAAGCTCCTGGCTCCTGGCTTTGGATCAGCACAGCCCAGCCATTGTGGCCATCTGGGGAGTGAACCAGCAGGTGGAAGATCTCTTTCTCTTTCTCTCCTCCTCTGCCTCTCGCTGTACAACTTTGACTTTCAAATAAATAAATAAATCTTTTTAAAAAAAGATTCTAAGTAAATATCTCTCCCTCCATTGCACATAGAAATACTAATAGAGACACAAAATGAAAACATGAATTAGTTATCTAATATGTACATCTAAAAAAAAGTCAAATCTAGTAGCAAACAGTCATCTACCATATACAGCACCTTTCTCTCAACCTGATTCAGCACAGAAGCTAATGATCACTCTGGCTGTTCATCTTATCTAAACTGATAATGGCTGTAGAGCAGGCATTTGACATAACAGTCAAGATGCCACTCGGGATTTTCACATCACGTATCAGGATGCTGAGATTTGAGTCCCATCTGTGCTTCCAATTCCAACTTCCTGCCAATGGGCACCCTGGGAAGAAGCCAGGGATGCCTCAAGTATTTGAATATCTGCCAAACATGGGAGACCAGGATTGAGTTTCTGGCTCCTGGCTTTAGCCTGACCCAAGCCTCACTGTTGGGAGCACTTGGGGAGTGAACCAGCAGATAGAAGATCTCCTTCTGTCTCTGTCTGTCTGTGTCCCTCTCCCTTTCTCTTTCTCCATCTCTCTCTCTCTCCCTCTCTCTCTCTCTCTCCATGTGTGTGTGTCTGCCTTTCAAACAAATAAATAATAAGAGAATAACAACCAACCAAATACTGCAATTATACCTTACTTTATGATACCACCACATAAACAACATGATGAAAAGCAAAGTATTCAATTTACTTGAATATACAGAAATAGAATTTTAGATAGTATTTTATGAATAGTTTTAAAACAGATATTTTTGTCACTTCTTATAGTAAATAAATATTTTCAGATATCTATTTGAAGATGAATGTTCTGAAATATAAAAAAGGAAAGTTTTTCTTTAGCTCCTTTTTAAATCTTTTAAACGCACTATTTCCTTCGTACCTTAGGAAAAGATCTACAGCATTCATACATCTGTGACAATAACTGAAAATTTACTTCATGGTATAGACTCTTTTTGTACCTTAAAACAACAACTGCATAAACTACAGAAGACATAACAGATAAGGCCAACTCTGTACTAACCCCAGGCTATCCTCTGATGTTTCTTTGGAAAATATAAACTTATTTATGATTTGCCCCTGTCCTGAAAAGTGGCATGCAGAGAAAATGGTAGTATTAAAACTCTTTAATAAGTTCTGATTATGTATTGATTCATTCAAGAAATTGCTGCTGAGCCCTGAGAACAACAGTCTACAAGAGAAGTAGGGGAAACAGGGAAGAAAGAGGCAAATGCAAGATGTGATAGAGAACTCCCACTGGATTTCAGGGATCAAGAAAGTCCGCCCAGAAGAAACGATATCCAAACTGGAATCTAAAGGACAGCAAGAAAGTAACCAGATGTGGTAGGGGAACAGATTTCCAAGCAATGGGAACATCTTGTGGTAAAAACTCTTAAACAGGAGAAGGCATAACAAATTTAAGAAATACAAGTAACTGAGATCTTTACACACCTTATACCTTTCTGTTTAAGCTGCCTGTGATTGTAAGTTTAAACTGTCTAGGAAAATAAGCAATTTCTGCTTTTGGCTTCCAGAAGATTCTCCTATAACCTCATTGACAATTTCTCCTAAGTCTTCACAATGTCCTTGCCAACTTCCAAGCATCTCATCAAGAGAGGGCAGCAGGCTCAGCCACCTAGACTCTCTTTTTTCTACCTACACTCACACTCAAGAGGACTTCATCCAGGCTTCAGATGTGGTCATAACTGAAATTGTACACCTCCTCTGAACTTTTTACTTTCAGTTCCAACCCCTTACTCTGTTTCCACTTTATTATTTAAACAAGATACATTCAAAATCTAACACTAGACATTTTCCTCATCAAAACTTCTGTCTAGTCCTGTTCATCTTAGTAAACAGTAATTCCATTCTTCTAATTGCTCAGGCTAAAACCTTAATATCATCCTTAATTCCACTTTTTATCTTATTCTTATATAGGAGGACACTTCAAAAACTTCATGGAAACCTAGAATTAAAAGATAACTTTATTTTGGTACAAGCGATTTTTGAAATCCATCTTGTTTATTCATTAATCCATTTGTTTATTCATAGTATGCATTTTCTATGAACTTTTTGAAGATCCTTTTTATGCATGTATTTCAAAAATTCTCACCAAAGTAACCTTATCTTTTAATTCCATTTTTCCACAAACTTTTTGAAGTTCCTTGTGTAATAAATCTGAAAATCCTATCCAATTTATCTTGAAAATACATTCAGAATCCTATTATTCTTCTATTGCATGTACTCTTGCACCTTAATTCAAGCCACCATCACATCTAGCCTAGAATGTTTCCATTGCTTCATAACTGTTTTTATGTTTCTACCTTTGTCCTCTACTATCAATACTGAACACAGAAGCTACAGAGATCCTTTCAAAAGTACATTAGATCAGGGCCAGCATTGTGGTATAGCAGGTAAAGCTGCCTCCTACAATGCTGGCATCCAATATGGATACCAGTTCATGCTCTGACTGCTCCACTTCCAATCCAACTCCCTGCTAACAGTCTGGAAAAAAAAACAAAGGAATATAACCCAAATTCTTGGGCCCCTACCACCCACGTGGGAGTTTCAGATGAAGCTCCTGGCTTTAGCCTGGCTCAGCCCTGGTCATTGTGGTCATCTGGGAAAAGAACCAGCAAAAGGAAGATCTGTGTGTGTCTGTGTGTCTGTGTGTGCATGTGTTTTACTCTATCTGTGTGTGTGTGTGATTCATACTTTCAAATAAATAAATAAATCTTTTAAAAGAAATATATCAGATTGGGGCCAGCGCTGTAGCATAGCAAGTAGAGCTGATGCCTGCAGTGCCAGCATCCCATATGGGTGCCTGTCCGAGTCCTGGCTGCTCCGCTTCCTATCCAGCTCTCTGCTATGGCGTGGGAAAGCAGTAGAAGATGGCTCAAGTTCCTGAGCCCCTGTACCCACTTGGGAGACCCAGAAGAAGCTCCTGGCTCCTGGCTTCGGATTAGGGCAGCTCTGGCCATTGTGGCCATCTGGTGAGTGAACTAGCAGATGGAAGACCTATCTCTCCCTCTGCCACTGCCTCTCTGTAACTCTCTGCCTTTCAAATAAATAAAATAAATATTTAAACAAAATACATCAGAGGGCAGGTGCTGTGGCGTAGCGGGTTAAGCCTCTGCCTGTAGTGCCAGCATTCCATATGATTGCTGGTTCGAGTCCTACTTGCTTTACTTCCAATCCAGCTCTCTGCTATGGCCTGGGAAAGCAGAAAAAGATGGCCCTAGTCCTTGGGCCCCCTTGTATCCATGTGGGAGACCCAGAGGAAGCTCCTGGCTTGACTTCAGATTGGCGCAACTCCAGCTGTTGTGGCCAACTGAGGAGTGAACCAGCGGCTGGAAGATCTCTCTCTCTCTCTCTCTCTCTCTCTCTCTCTCTCTCTGCCTCTCCTTCTCTCTGTGTGTAACTCTTCCAAATAAATAAATAAATCTTTTTTAAAAATACCTCAGATCATATCATTCCATTCAAACCCCTTTATTAGTTTACAACTTCATTCAAAGTAAAAGCTAAATCTCTTAAAAGTAGCTCATGGGCCTTTTATAATCTTGCTAATCAACACTGCCCTGATTTTCCTCCTATTCCATTCCCCCATATCAACCTGCTTCAGCCAGCCTGGCATTGCTGGTCCTAAGACACACCCAGCATATTGTTGCCTCAGGCCCTTTGTACCCAGTGTTCCACTTCCTGAAACCCATTTTGCCGATCTCTATATGGTTCACTCCTTTACATTATTCAGGCCTCTTACCAAATACCACCTTACCAATGAAGCCTTCTCTTACCTAACAGTATGAAATTACTACCCCTCAACCCATCCTACCCCCGCTGCTCTCCCTTACTTTTCCTCTTTAGCCCTTATTACTACCAGATTCAATTAAAAAAAAAAAAAAAAAGAAGAAAGAAATGCTTATGTCCCTCACCTAGAATATAAATCTCCTAGAGAGTATAGCTGAGTGTTTGATTCACTCCCGCATCCCAGAATCACAGGATGCTACCTGGAAAATCATAGACCTTCAGCAAACATTTAGTAGATGAATGAATAAAAACTGAAAATACTAAGAATTTTGAGACTGGCGCTGTGGCGTAGTGGGTAAAGCTGTCGCTTACAGTGCTGTAATTCCATATGGGCGCCGGTTTGGGTCCCGGCTGCTCCACTTCTGATCCAGCTCTCTGCTATAGCCTGGGAAGGCAGTAGAGGATGGCCCAAGTCCTTGGGCCCCTGTACCTAAGTGGGAGACCCGGAAGAAGTTCTTGACTCCTGGCTTCTTATCTAGGGAGTGAACCAGTGGATGAAAGTCTCTCTCTCTCTCTCGCTCTCTCTCTCTCTAACTCTGTCTTTCAAATAGAAAATAATAAATAAATCTAAAGTTAGAAGACGGCCCAAATCCTTGGGCCCCTGCACCCATGTAGGAGTCCAGGAAGAAGCTCCTGGCTCCAGATCGGCGCAGCATTCCGCCATTGTGGCCAACTGGGGAGTGAACCAACAGATGGAAGACCTCCCTTCTCTCTGCCTCTCCTTCTCTCTCTAACTCTTTAAAATAAATAAATTATTAAAAAAAGAAAATACTATAAATTTTTCTAACAAAATTATTAATTTAACTGTCTTTTTTAAAGAAACACACTTTTGTATTTTATGCTTATCCAAAATGTATGTATACTTCCCCCACCCCTTATATAAGAGGTTTACTGGCAAGGGCTGGACAACTGAAAGAATTCACAGTGCTCTTCTCCTTTCCTTGGCTTAGCACTTCAGAATATATGAAGTAATACATTGGGTTCTCTGTTACTTTAAAGCTGATTAATTTTTCATACATAATTCACCTATATATGAATTAATAACAGCATTTTATAAACATGTATAAAGCATCAATATAAAAAATTGGCAAAACCTTGAATTAGCAAACAATTCAAAGATGAATTGCAAATAGCTAATGTATTTATAAAAATGTTTATTTAGGTTAATGTTCCTTAGTAGATAAAGTTTGGAGGTCTAATTGCTTAGGGGGGAAGGAAGCTGAATCTCTTCAAGAAAACACAAGAAAACCAGTACCAGCAATAAATTTTTTACAGAAATAAGAAAATACAGAAATTCTACGTCTACTCATAGAGAAGGGTAACGGGATGAAATACCTGTGATGGAACAGTAGATGATGTGAGGAGCAATCCTGTCTATAGCTTCATAACCCAGGCCCATTGCAGACAGTTTGCCAGGGACATAGTTTTCCACAAAGACATCACAAACAGCTGCAAGCTGAAGGGAGAGGTAAACATGAGTCAGACTTCTTAAGGGAAATTAAGAAACTTTCAGCAAATCCCAAATCACAGAATTTTAATTTCAGTAAACACAATTGATGCTCACTCTATAATACTCCAGAAAGTCACAGGACAGATGAAGTAGAATTAGATAAACATATGGATGTTTTCCTTTTTGTAAGATTTATTAATTTATTTGAAAGGCAGAGACTTACAGAGAGAGAGAGAGAGAGAGAGAGAGATGTTCCATCCTCTGATTTACTCCCCAAATGGCCACAAGGGTTAGGGCTGGGCCAGGCCAAAGTCAAAAGCCTGGAATTCCATCAGGGTCTCTCATATGGATGGCAGGGACCCAAGCACTTTTGTCATCTTTTGTTGCTTTCCCAGGAGCATTAGCAGGGAGCTGGATCAGAAGTGTAGCTACCGGGACTCAAACCAGGACTCATACAGGATGCCAAACATCAAACACCACAGCTCTGGCCCCTGGATGCTTCCTTTTCAGAGTTTTAAACGTATTTAATGAATCATTGTTGCTTTCTTTTTCAAACCATTAAACTATAGCACAGTGAACCAGTAAGTATAAAGAAGACCCAGATCTGAGTCCCAGAGCACTGCATTAGGAATTAGAGGAAAAAGAACCATTGTAAACCCTAATCATCTTTTTTAAAAATTTCAGTTACTATTGCCTATCATTTTTTCTTTGAAAAAACATCTTTGGGCTGGTGCTGTGGCTCAATTGGCTAATCCTCTGCCTGCGGTGCCAGCACCCGGGTTCTAGTCCCAGTTGGGGCGCCAGGTACTAGTCCCAGTTGCTCCTCTTCCAGTGCAGCTCTCTGCTATGGCCCGGGAGGGCAGTGGAGGATGGCCCAAGTGCTTGGGTCCCTGCACCCGCATGGGAGACCAGGAGACTACACCCGGCTCCTGGTTTCGGATCGGCACAGCGCCAGCTGTAGCAGCCACTAGGGGAGTGAATCAACGGAACGAAGATCTTTCTTTCTGTCTCTCTCTCACTGTCTATAACTCTCTCTCTAACTCTGCCTGTAGGTAGGTAGGTAGGTAGGAAGGAAGGAAGGAAGGAAGATCTTTAATTCTATTTTTCTGCAATTTTTTGAGAGAAAGACAAACAGAGAGCTCTATCCTCTGTTTGACTCCCCAGATGTCTGCAATGTTCAGAGAAAGTCCAGGTAGTTAGGGGCTGGTAACTAAATCCAGGTCTCCCACATGAGTGGCAAGGACACAACTACTTGAGCTGTCACCTGCTGCTTTCCAAGATCTGCATCAGCAGGGATCTGAAATCATGAGCCACAGACAGGACTCAGATCCAGTTACTTCAATATAGGATGCAGGTGTCCTAACCAGCATCTTAACTACTATGCAAAATGCATACTTCTGAATACCTTTCAAGATCCTGGCAGCAGAGGGGGTGGGGGAGAGGGAGAGGGAGAGAGGGAGAGAGGGAAAAAGGAAGAGAGGGAGAGAGGGAGAGAGAGAGCACTCCAATCCACTGGTTTACTCCTCAAATGTCCATAATGCCCAGGGTCGGCTGAGACCAAAACTTGGGAGCCAGGAACAAAGTTCAGGTCTGCCATTTGAGTGGCTGGAATCCAATTACCCGAGCCATAACCTGCTCTCTCCCAAGGTTTGCATTAGCAAGGGGCTGGAGTCAGGAGCCAAAGGCAGATATCATACCCAGGTACTTCAATGAGGTTCTTGGGCATCTTGATTGAGACTAAATACCTGCCCCAGGGTCTTTTTAAAAGTCAAAGCAGGTGATTCAAGATGGCAGAATAGGGAGGGAGCTTACTGCTCTAGCACAGGGGAAGATAGTTTAAAAAAAAAAAAAAGTGAGAGAGTGCAATCTCAAGGAAGAGTTAGGGAGAAAACTGTAGTGAGAACTCCACACAAGTTAGAGGGATGCTGTGGATTTATGTGGAGGGTGTGGACACACAGCACAAACATGGACACAACATAGGACCCCAGCAGCCAAGAGCCTCAGCACCAGATTTGGAGAATGAGGTAAGACCAGCCTGCAGCAGCCTAAGCCACTGGCAATAAAGCTGCAGGGAAAGCCTAGCTTAAGTCCAGCTTGGAGCCCTGTGGAGAACCGTGTATCTACCAACCCAGAGGGAAAAAAGGGGGGCACATTTCTCTCTCCCAATCACCCAACAATGGCATCCTGTAAGTAGCTGAGAGAGGGCAGGCACCATTTTGGACATATGTAACATCGGTGCCATCTTGGGTGGGCACACCCAGCAACCAGCTGAGAAGAGATGAGAGGAGACACTTGAGCCTGGCTAGAAGAACTGACAGGGGCTGGGAGACCACATAGTACTGTGAGGAGTCCCCAACCTCTAAGCACATCACAGGCTCTGAGGCTTAGACTAACTGGGCAAAGTACCATCAGGCAGCTAGCTCTGGGAGCATCTCTGCCTCTATGTGAATGGGACAGATTGTCAGGGGAGTCAATCCTTGGTGTCCCATGACTGTGGGAGCCTTGTGTGCTGGGACTGTGGAAACACTGGTTGTATGGGAGGGATCAGGGTGTGGCTCCTCATACTCAGGGCTCCCTGATTGCCTGGAGAGGGTCACTGCTGCATGATCAGTGCTCACACTGAGGACTGCATGGATCTTCTGTGTGATTGATTCTTGTGGCAGCGCAGATGAATATTACACCCACTGGGGCTAGTGTTCAGGTATTGGTCACCTTGTAGGAGAGCAGGTGAGTGTGAGATCATGCCAACAGAGCTTCTCAAACCCTCCCATCTAATAAGAAAAACAGAGATTTACCACACCCAACTTGGATGCCACCCTGGACACTCCTCTCACCCTGGAACACTGAACAGAGCTCCCTGATCACAACCAACACATACCTCTGGGTATTCACTGAAAGAGCAGACACTCCATTAAACCCCAGAGGAATAGTCCAAAGATTAAAGCTATTACAGGGGGGAAAAAAGTATCTCCACAAATGCCTAAAAATGCAGAAATTCAAGAGATAAGAATAAGGAATACAACATGACACCCCTAAAGAAACACAACATCACTTCAATACTAGAACGTGAAGATGAAGAGACTGATGAAGTGCCGAAAATGGAATTCAAAAAATTGTGGGATTAGTCAGAAGTAATCAGAAGCAAATCCACAAATTAAAGAAATCCATATATGACATGAATGAAAATTTTTCCCAAGAAATTGAAGTGAAGAATTCAATAGATACAAAAAAAATGCATTGGAAATCCTGAAACAGACTCTGTGAAGCTGAATAAAGAATATCCAAATTAGAAGAGAAACTTCTGGAAATTTAACAATCAGACCAGAAAAAAAAAAGAATAATAATAAATAAGAAAAAAATAGTATTGGCAACTTATGAAATATTATCAAACAATCAAACATATGGGTCATAGGAGTTCCTAAAGGCATGGAAAAAGAGAATGGATTAGAAGGTCTTTTGAATGAAATAATTACAGGAAACTTCACAATTTGCAGAAAGAAAGGGACATCCAAGTACAGGAAGCACACAGAACTCCCAATAAACATGACCAGAAAATATCTTCACCACAACACATTGTAGGCAAACTCTCCGCAGAAAAACATAAAGAAAAGATTCTAAAATGTGCCTGAGAGAAATGAAAGATTACTTTCAGAGGATCTCCAATTAGACTCACTTCAATTAGACTCAAGTTATACTAGTGTAAAAGTATTAATAATAAGAGAAAAGCAGATTATATGTTTTTTGTCAATGATTAATTATGCTATTAGAAAATATTCAAAATTTATTAAGTAACAAATAGGAAAATTACATGTAAATAATATGCATGGTATTATGAGGCTACAAAGGCATAAAAGAAGGTTTGATATGATTCACTAAAATAATAGTCTAGGGGTTTTGCTTCTCTTGTAGCCCCCCTCTATACTGTTCTTGCAGGCCTTTGACTCTAATATTAAATCTTGCTTTTAAACCTTTAAATCTCACTTTTCTCTTTGTCTTGTCCACCTGGAAATTCTTCTTCCATCTGAGACAAAGAACCAAGGTAATAATAATTTCTCTGCCACTGTTTTCCCATAACATTTTGGTGCTGTGGCTCGGATGGCAACTCCAATGTGACACAGATCTCACTCAAGTTCAACCCCAGCCAGCACTGGATCATCCCGCCAGACTGGTGAGCAGGCAGACAGCTCTCGCTTTTTATTCTGGCTTTCTTCCTCAGAGATTAATTTGTCATGAGACTGAGCACAGTTTGTAGTGAGGCCATGGGCTCCAGGCTCCATGACTCAATGAATTTTTCCTTGACCACAGATTCTGACAAAATCTCCATCTCTCTGCTCCTCTACGTGCTTCCTGTACTTCTCCAAGTCTCCTAGATTCTTACAAATTCAATTTCCTGGTCCCATTAGTGGGTATTTCCTAGATATTTTGTCCATTAGTTCTGTTAAAGTTCAATCATCCTGCTTGCAGACAGCTAGCTTTTCTATCTAGCCCATTAAGTCCCCACGTGGCCTGAACTTGTGTAGACAAGTCTCAGCATATCTCTGGTATTTCTCACCTTTCTTCTTAAGTTCCCTCTTTGGGGCCACTTCTGTCTGGTCCTTCTTGTGTGGCATATAGCTCAGAGGAGGTTTACTGGTGAGAATTTTATTCCCCTACTCTGCTTCTTTGTCACCAGCCTAGGACTGGCACTCTTTCACCAAACTCCAGCTTAAAAACACCTCTGCTAAGGCTCTCATCATGAAGGCTCATTGTTGAAATCAGGCCTATTAGATAAGACTCAAGGGTAAGAGGCATAGAACAATTATGTTTTCTTATGTATAAGAATAAAGCAAGAGTATATTTTGACCAGGCAGAGGCCCAGTCTAAGCACACCTCCAGTAAGGGAACTGATCACTCCCTGCATGTGCTATTCTGACAAATACATACCCTAGGCTATAAGCATGGAAGGCTGAGCAAGAGTGGGTGACACGTGCTAACCTCACCCTCACCTTCCTCTCTTCCCTGTGGGCTTCAGTGCACACTGGATGTCACAGGCAGCAAGAGTTTTGAGAGATGTCTCAAACCTAGGAGACATAAAAACCTGAAGTACGCTTCCATTTTTATGCTCTCATTCCAGCCAGGAGACAAACCATCTACTTAGAGATCTTTTTTGACTCCCCTGAGCTTACAGAAAAATGCCTCATCCTTTCTGCACTACCATCTGGCCTGCTTACAAGCTAGCGGATGGAGAAGTTAGCCTAAGTGAGTTGTGAAAAGTGCCAACCCCTCTACTGTGACTCCCCATCTCAGAACTTTGTCTCCTAATTGGCCTCCTGCCTCTATTACCCTGCACGTGCTCCAATGTGCAGTAAATTCTCTTCACAGAGTCCTTGGGTCTATTCAGTAAACCACCAAGGTTCTTCTGTTATGGCTTGTGACCTGCTGAGATTTTAATTCCTGCGGAGGAGAGGGTTTTATCAGGTGACTATTGCCCCCATTGTTTTAATTTTGCCTGGAGGTTTCTAGGCAAGAATCTTTAAGACTGGTTTGACTAACAGCCTCACAATTAGACACTTCTAGTACTGGCTTTTGGTTTTTGAGTAGAAGTTTTTTTTCTTCCAGCCTGCCCTTTTCAAGGGGGCAGAAGCCTCCTTGTAGTAACTGCCATCTATTCTATCACCTATCAGATTCTCCTTAGGAATCTCTGGAGGGGTGCCCACCTGCTCTGGTGGATGCCCTCTCCCATTAAAACTAAGATAATGGTGAAAAACCTCCAGTGGCCCTGGCACAATGGCCCCTAGCCTACAGTCATCTTTGAAACACATCTTGAACTGCTGAACTTTTTGTTTCAGACACAGTCCCAAGTAGCTAACTGCTGACTAGTCATCGCTGGCCTTAAGTGGATTGTTTGGGGGTAAAGAGAAAAACAGACTCAAATTCAATTAGAATTTAAAACGATGTCTTTGGTAAATAACAATCTCATGCATGAGAATTTGGTTCAACTGTTAAATGGACATTGAGTTTAAAGAAATTTCTCTTTTGAATCTAGGAAGATCAATTCCTTTAAAAATATTGCTTTGTAACTTGTTGAACTTGTTTTGCAACTTGGTTTATGGGTAATCAGTGCTTGTTACAGCCCCCCCTTAAGGTGGATTTAACAATCTCTGGTTTAATGTCAGATTTATAGCTAGAGGTTTTTTGTTGTGTTTTTGTTTTTTTTGTTTTTTGACAGGCAGAGTGGACAGTGAGAGAGAGAGACACACAGAAAGGTCTTCCTTTTTTCCGTTGGTTCACCCTCAATGGCCCACTACAGCTGGCGCACCGCGCTGATCCGAAAGCAGGAGCCAGGTGCTTCTCCTGGTCTCCCGTGGGATGCAGGGCCCAAGGACTTGGGCCATCCTCCACTGCACTCCCCGGCCACAGCAGAGAGCTGGCCTGGAAGAGGGGCAACCAGGACAGAATCCGGCACCCCGACCAGGACTAGAACCCAGGGTGCCAGCACCGCAGGTGGAGGATTAGCCTATTGAGCAGCGGCGCCAGCCTTATAGCTAGAGTTTTCTAAAAAGGGTAGAATTGCATGTAAACGTAATTTTGACCTTAATTCAGAAAGAGGTATGATATAATATCCGTATCTTCAGTCATCTAGGTGTAACTAATAAATGTAAATTGGGTAAAGCAAGTGAGATAAATGTGTCTAAATATAAACTTTGGTATTCTTAGCAGCTTATATTCTATGGAAAAACTATTTGGGTTTGCTAACATGTTTTCATAAATTGTCCATATGAACATAGTACAACACTGCTTGGAAGTAAGTAAGGTTGAAATTTGATGTGTTACCTTATTTAGAAATGCTATGCTCTACTAGTCTATTCTTTGACATAGAACTAGAATCTGATCCTCTGTTAAAGCAATGGGATTTTTGGAATGCCTATGTGTTAGTAAATACTTTGAAATATTCTTAAAAATCCGTTTAAGGGCCCAGTGCTGTGGCATAGCAAGTAAAGCTTCAATCTGCAGTACTGGTATCCCATTCGGGTGCTGTTTCGAGTCCCAGCTGCTCCACTTCCAATCCAGCTCTCTGCAATGGCCTGGGAAAGCAGCAGAGGATGGCCCAAGTGCTTGGGCCCCTGCACCCATGTGGGAGACCCAGAAGAAGCTCCTGGCTCCTGGTTTTGGATCGGCATAGTTCCAGCCATTGTGGCCTACTAGGGAGCGAAGCAGCAGATGGAAAACCTCTCTTTCTCTTTATCTGCCTCTCCTCTTTCTGTGTAACTCTTCTAAATAAATAAATAAACCTGTAAAAACAAATAGTCTTTAAGACTAAGAAACAAAACAAAGTTACAGGGAGCCAAATCAGGGCTATAATGTATTTGCCTGATGATTTCACATCAAGATTCTTGAAAATTTTCCCTTATTTCACGAGGAATGAGCAGGAGCATTGTTCTGGTGGAGAACTTTCTGGTGTAGCTTTCCTAGGTGTTTTTCTACTTTAGCTAACAATCAAAACAGTCTCATCATGAGCAGATGTTATCATTCTTGCACCCTTCAGATAGTAACAAACAAAATGCCTTGAGCATCCCTAAAAAAACTATTGTTAGGACCTTTGCTCTTGACTGGTCTGCTTTTGCTTTGACAGGACCACTTTCACTGCTTGGAAGTCATTGTATTAATTGTGCTTTGTCTTCAGTATAACACTGAATGCAACTATGTTTTATCTCCTATTACTGTTCTTCAAATAAATACCTCATGATCTTGCTGAAAACATCCATTGAAAACTCTGTTCTTGCCTGCAGTTGATGTGGGCGCAATGGTTTTGGCATCCACTGAGCAGAATGCTTGCTCCATTTTAATGTTTTCTATTAGAATTGTGTCAGCTGAACCAATGTCTATGGCTATTGTTTCTGCTGTTAAACTTGTGTCCTCTTCAATTAGAGCATAAACAAGATTTGGGTTTTTTCCTCACAAATAGAATTGCACCGTCTGCTGCTGCAGGCTTCATATTCAACACTGTCTCGTTCCTTCTTAAAATGAATTCTCCATTTGTAAACTGCTGATTTCTTTGAGGCATTGTCCCTAAAACTTTTGTAAAGTATCAATGATCTCACCATTCTTCCACCTAAGTTTTACGATAAATATGAGGAATGTTCTTGTTTGACTCTGCACAATTCATCTTTTCAAACTGGTGTGTTTTTTAATGTATCATATTAGTTCCTTTTCAGACATGTTAAAACAAGTTAGTGTGAGTTTATTTTGGTGCTAAACAATTTTGAAATCCATGAATAGTGTTTTCATAATACACACTGACATGAACTTTTTGAAGACCCATCCTATAAAGAAGGACATTAAGAACTCAAGCTTCATCATTCTCCACACTTTCAACACATATCACACAAATCAAGTGGCGACTTAGTGGAGACCAGATTTTAATGCATTTCCTACTACAAAGATATACTAAGAAACAAATGAAAAAAAAAAGTTTTCCTAATTTTATTGGTGATCACCACTTCCTCATCTAGGTGCTCACAAATCATACAATAATCTATTGTAGAATCTTGTCCAGAACAAAAAAATCAAACACAATTTTTATACAACTGGAGAACCCTTCATTTTATTCTTTTTGAAAAGGAAAAAGGCCGGCGCCACGGCTCAATAGGCTTATCCTCCGCCTGCGGCACTGGCACCCCAGGTTCTAGTCCTGGTCGGGGCGCTGCATTCTGTTCTGGTTGTCCCTCTTCCAGGCCAGCTCTCTGCTATGGCCCAGGAGTGCAGTGGAGGATGGCCCAAGTCCTTGGGCCCTGCACCGCATGGGAGACCAGGAGAAGCACATGGCTCCTGCCTTCGGATCAGCAAGACACGGCCATTAGAGGGTGAACCAATGGCAAAAGGAAGACCTTTCTCTCTGTCTCTTTCTCTCACTGTCCACTCTGCCTGTCAAAAAAAAAAAAAATGAAAAGGAAAAAAATATTCCTTCCAGTCACAGGGCTAATAACATCTAAAAATCAATCTGAATTTTATAATCCCTAATCTGAGCTTGTCATCTGACATAATTTAGAAACAGACTAGGTCATCAAGGGAAAGTAATGGGGATAATTTAACCACATTTATGAAATATTTTTAATAATTTTCAAAGTATGTCCTTATTCATAGACAATGTATTCCAAAAGATTTAAGGGCAAAATTTCATATTTTCCACCCACTTTCAAATAGTTCAAACACACATATGTATGTAAATCGGCAAATACAACACAATGCTAAAGTTGTTTCATATACATATATGGTAAATGAGTGTTTGATAACTATTCTTTCAATTTTGCAATATATTCAAATTTTTCATAATTAAATATTGTAGGAAAATAACCCATAGCAATGTTTTGCTGACAGTAATGCAGGCTGATAATAAGGATATTATGACTAATTGACATATAGAATGAGTTAGCACAGAAAATTCTTTGACATATAGGATGACATATTTGAAAATTATCAAGTCATATTTCCTTGTAAATACCAGGCTGCACACAGATTTTCAAAACATAGTTTTGCTCTTTACACAACCTGGTTTTGGTTAGTAGCTGACAAAGGAGTCATACTTTTTGGAGCTCTCATGTATCCAGCTGATTGCCTTGTATAATACTTTGGAACCATTACTATAAACTAGACTCATTATATTAGCAATCATAGCCACAAAGGTCTGAATGCAGAGATTGTTTTTCTTCTCTTAAGGCCAAAACAGAAATCCCTTCCAAAAAGAATATTTTAAAAATAAGGAAAAAAATAAGCCTTCCTCTAGGCAGTAAGATACATAGCTGACGAATGGTATCACTTGCTAAAAGCAACAGACATAAATAATGTTTCCAGATACTCTGTTTAAATTTAATATGAGTTGAAATGTACTTCATTGTTATCAATCAGACTTCAATCCCATAATGAAACTTAATTTTAAATGATTACAGTCTGGTAGAGGACATCACATAATCCAAGGAGAGTGGGAAGAAAGAACCAGCAATGATTTATTTTGGTCAGAATTACACATGTGGGTCTAAAATATTCATATGTACATTGATGCCTTAGAAACAACAGTTTTGAGTTCTACCTAACACTACCAGATTTAGAAGCCCTAATGAAAACTTCAAGTATTTGTTCCATCAAATTTGAAACCTTGACTTCACTTCCCAAGATAAAATACCAGAAAGTTCTCAAATGGAAGCAAAGAAGTAGCACTATGAACAAAGAAGAAGGAACAAAGAAACACAGAAAAGAATCAAGGGAAAACATATCCCTCAATGATAATAACAAGAAGGAGAAGGGGAAGGAAAGAAGAAGAGAAAAGAGAGAAAGCCAAGGGTAGCAACTAGAGCAAAACAGAGTGGGCCAACACTAATGTACAAGAATTTAGAAAATCAAATTGAGTTTCAAGTGAATACAAAAAAAAAAAAAAAAGCAAACCTAATATACTAAATTAAATATACAGGAAAATAGGGTAGTATAATAATGACATTTTCAAGTTTTGGGTTCAAAATCTATCTAGTAAACAAAAATCTAGATTGCTGGATTCATTCAGCAAAATCAAAGAGAATGACCTAATTCTCACCTTAAAATTTTTTTTTAATTATATTTTGATCATCCAGGTAGGGAAAAAATATTAGCAACAGACCAAGTTGACACTTTGGGGAGCAAGAAAATTTGAGTCCTGGTTTTCTAACCAAATGAATATACACCCACTAAATTAGATGGTAAACTTTAAAAAGGATGGCAAGTGAGTTTTATCTCACAGGATGAATGTAACTTTATGTGCATCAGGAAATAATAATAGCTAATACTTAATGAGTACTGACTATGTAGTAGGCACTCTGCTCAATTCTCACAACAACCCTAATGTAGGTACTACTTTTATCCCCACTTCAGTGATAAGAAAAACTGAGGCCCAAAGAAGGTACACAGATAGTAAAAAGGTATGCATCCTGCCCCTCCAAGAAAGAAGCTGAGATCAGATTTAGACATATTAGCCATCTAAGTAAGTGTTAGGAAAAGCTGGGGCTCTCCAGTGATATGAAACAAGATTCAAATGTCAGTTTTTCCCTCTTATTAAAGTTAAAAGAAAAACCTTACACAAGAAATTTAGCAATATGTATTTGAGCAAAGACTGATCAGGGAGCACTCAGAACTAGGAGTGATTCTAAGAGTCCACTCAGTTAATGGACAGGCAATATTTATACACACAGAAAAAAGAAGTGGAATTAAAAAACAGCATGATTGCTTTACGATCAGCATGTGTTTCATTTGGACATGGTATGGTCAGTTGGCAGGCTATGATTGGCTTAGGCTTCGCTGCTATGATTGGCTGAGAATCAGTTATTTTGAACAAGAATCTACTATCATGCCTGTGTCCTGGCATAACAGATAAAGTCACTGCCTGTGATGCTGGGTGCCAATTCGAATCCTGACTGCTCCACTTCTGATCCAGCACCCTACTAATAGCCTGAGAAAGCTGCAGAAGATGGCCCAAGTATTTGGACCCATGCACCCACATGGGAGATCCAGATGAACCTCTTGGCTCCTTGCAGCCATCTGGAGAGCAAACCGATGCATGGAAGATCTCCCTTTCTCTGTCTCTCCCAGAAACTCTGTAGCTCTGAATTTCAAATAAATCTTTTTTTAAAAAAAAATGCTATTAAATTAGGATGCATCTTGCTATGCACAGAAGCAGCTTTAAGTCAAATTTAATTTCATTTAATCCTAGTTACATAATCTTCAGAGCATCACCTAAATTCCATGAGAATCAATTCCCTTCCATGAAAATGGAGATTGTAAAACTTCACTTAAAAGGCAAATTCTTAGAATTAAAGAAGATATTTAAGTTAAGTGTTCAAACCAGGGATGTGATGTAGAGTTAGCATTCAGTCAAAACTAGCTACTACTAATAATTATATATAATATACAAGAAATTAAAAGCCCATTTACTTACTATAAAAGACAAATTTTTAAATATTATTTGAAAGGCAAAGAGATGGCCAGAAGGAGAGAAAGAGAGAGCGAGCGAGACAGCAAGAGAGAGCAAGAGCGAGAGAGAGCGAGCGCACTTCCATCTGCTGGTTCACTCCCCAAAGGCCCAGAATTTGTTAGGGCTAGGCAGGAGCTGAACCAAGGAGCTGGAAATTCAACCTAGGTCTCTCATGTAGGTGGCAAGGGCCCAATTACATTAACCATCACCTGCTGCCTCTCAGGATCTGCATTAGCAGGAAGATAGAATCAGGAGCCACAGCCAGGTATCAAACCTGGCACTCGGATATAAGACTTGGGTGTCTTTACTGACATCTTAACAAGAATCTTACCTGTTATGCCAAATACCTACTCCAAGACAAAATTTTTAAGTGGCATTTAGAGCAAAAGTACAGATTGTCAATAAAGTGAAGTTTTAAAACACTGGCTCTGATGTTCAAACTCCTAACTACAACCTAGGTTGTTAGATGCTGTCCATAGAGCATACTGTACCTCTTTGATGATTTTCACCCCTTTTGGATCCTTGATATCAACAGCTATACTCTGAAAATCAAAACAAATATGTATTAAAATATTGTTCTGAAGGTTTTTCTTATTACTGACAGTTCAACAAGGGAGTCATTCATATCATATATTCTCCTCTTAAAGCAAATATATTTTCCTGATGAAGAATTATTTATCTTTACTGATTTTATTTGCAACTAGGTTAGGTTAGAATAGGAAGCCTTACAGTAAATGTGTTCTAGTAATAATACCAAGTGTTACACAATTTGCATTTTCTAAGAGAATAACAGATGTAAAGAATCTAATGATTTTTCTCTTTCTTAAAATTATTTTCATTATAAATTCTTACAAAATGTTTTAAATTACTTAGTAGAAAAGGGAAATTAGTAAAGAGCTCTGTTGTTTCCATTTGGTAAAAAATAAGACATGAAATTAAATTTGTTTTAAATATTAGTTACATCTACAAAGAAAGAAAGAAGACATAATGATATTTTTATTCTCACAAGAGAATCACACAAAGAAAAGAAAAATGGAAAGTTACTCTTACTTTTTTATTTCGATTAACACTGAGAAAATATGTACTTTCTGTTCCCACAAAAGGTGGCCCCCATGTTCGTGTATCATCACCAGCTCCTGGAAATAATAATATTAACTATTAATCTGTAACTGTGAGACATCATGAGACATTTCAAACTGACAGCCTCACTTATGTAGACATTCACAGCTACCTGAACAGGATCAGCTCAGCCCAATGAATTCAGCTGCCCATGGTAGGCCACAAAAGCACGCAGAACGGCCCATGCTCTTTGTTCATGCTGTTTGCTAGATGCATCTATAGCCTCTTTAACTAAGTTCCATCCTGGAAAGTAAAAATCCAGAAGGAAATAGCCTAATGGCAGTCTTTAGATTTAATAAAGTGGCAAACTTCCAGGGGCCAGGGTGTGGAATTACCCTGTTTTTGCAAAGAAGTTCAATCAGTTTTCAGTGTTTTCTTGGCACTGCATGTACAAAGAAAATATTGAGTCTGCAAATGATTTTTTTTATATAATTTAAATCAGAATAATAAAATAAGTCTTTATGACAAAATGACATCTGGGACTAGATATAGAATAGTGATTAATAAGTCTATAGGGGCTGGCACTGTGGTGCAGTGGGTTAAAGCCCTGGCCTGAAGCACTGGCATCCCATATGGACACCAGTTCTAGTCCTGGCTGCTCCACTTCCGATCAGCTCTCTGCTATGGCCTTGGGAAAGCAGTAGAAGATGGCCCAAGTCCTTAGGCCCCTGCACCCATGTGGGAGACCCGGAACAAGTTCCTGCCTCCTGGCTTCGGATCGGCACAGCTCCAGCCATTGCGGCCAATTGGGGAGTGAACCAGCGGATGGAAGACCTCTCTCTGTCTCTACTTCTTTCTGTAACTTTGTCTTTCAAATAAATAAAAAATAAATCTTTAAAAAATATAAGTCTATAAATATTTCTGTATCAATAAAAATCAGAAAAGGTGATATAACTTACTGCATACCAAATGTCATTAATTGAAAATATTCTTTGGAATCCAGTATTATTTTAGAATAAAATTTTAGGCCTTCCTTCAAAGCAAAAGTCTACATAAAATCATCAGAAAAATAGGGTGCTTGGGTGTTGGCATTGTGGTACACAGGTTAAGCACCACTTGCAATGCTGGCTCCCTTATGAGAGTGCTGGTTTGGCTTCCAGCTGCTCCACTTCCAATCCATCTCTCTGTTAGTGCATCCGGGAAAGCAGCAGATGATGGTCCAAAGTAATAAGACCCGGCCAGCCATGTGGGAGACCACGATAGAGTCCCTGGCTCCTACTTTACAACTGGCACTGCCTTCTCATTGTGGCCATCTGGGGAGTGAACTAACAAATGAAAGACCTCTTACTCCCTTTGTCTCTCCCTCTGTTACCCTGCCTTTCAAATAAATAAAATAAATATTTAAAAAATAGGGTGAAATATTCTGAAACTCTACATAGGTAATTCTGAAATGCATTCATGTTTGATTCAAAGACAAGGCTATAAAGAATTACAGAAAAAAAAAAGTTGCCTTGCACAAAAAGCAACTGGAAAGAACACAGAAAAAAATTCAGAAAATGAATCAACAATTAAATAACACAAAATATTATCAAAACTCAAGATTTTTACAACATAAGTTCTTTTTATAATTGAATTTTTATTTTTTTACTTTGCTTTTTAAAGAAAACTTTAATAAATATAAATTTTGAAAGTACAACTTTTAGATTATAGCAGTTCTTCCCCCCATACCTGCCCTCTCACCCCTAAACCATCCTACCTCCTACTCCCTCCCCCATCCCATTCTTCATTAATTTTTTTGACAGGCAGAGTGGACAGTGAGAGAGACAGAGAGACATTAGATTAATTTTTAATTACCTTTATGTACAGAAGATCAACTTAGAATATGCTAAGTAAAGATTTCAACAGTTTGCACCCACACAGATACACAATGTATAAAGTTTGGTAGTAGTTTGAGTAGTAGTTTTACCATTAATTCGCATAGTACAACACATCAAGGACAGAGATCCTACATGGGGAGTAGTTGCACAGTGACTCTGCTTCTCAAATAAATAAATAAAATATTTTTAAAAATCTATTAGCCATGAGACTTCACTCATTGAAATTCATCTAGAAAAACAGACTTAGTCTTCCAAAAGAAGAAAAAAAAAACAGAACATGGGAAGCAGGATACACAGCAGACTCATAGGATGGCAGATGTCCTAAATAGCACTCTGGCCTCAGAATCAGCCCTTAAGGCATTCGGTTATGGCTGAAGAGCCCATCAGAGTATTTTAGGCATGGAAAGCCAAGACACTGTGGAAAAAAAAAAAGAAGACCTAAATGAAAGATCTCTGCGAGTGAGATCCCAGTGAAAAGAACAGGCCATCAAAGAAGGAGGTACCTTTCTCTGAAGGGAGGAGAGAACTTCCACTTTGACTATGACCCTGTCGGAATAAGATCGAAGTCAGCGAACTCAAAAGGCTTCCATAGCCTTGGCAACTCATGACTAGAGCCTAGGGAGATTACTGATGCCATAAACAAGAGTGTCAAATTGTTAAGTCAACAACAAGAGTCACTGTGTACTTACTTCTCATGTGGGATCTGTCCTTAAAGTGTTGTCCAATGTGAAGTAATGCTATAACAAGTACTGAAACAATATTTTACACTTTGTGTTTCTTTGTGGGTGCAAACTGATGAAATTTTTACTTATTATATACTGAATCGATCTTCTGTATATAAAGATAATTGAAAATGAATCTTGATGTGAATGGAATGGGAGAGGAGCAGGAGATGGGAGGGGTGTGAGTGGGAGGGAAATTATGGGGGGAGAGCCATTGTAACCCATAAACTGTACTTTGGAAATTAATATTTTACTAAATAAAAAATAAATTTTAAAAAAAGAATAAACTTATCAAGGGAAATTAAATCAGCATATGAAAGAGTTATCTGTACTCTCACATTTATTAGAGCTCAAATCATAATAGCTAAAATATGGAAACAATCCATATTTCCATCAACTGGTGACTGGAAAAAGAAATAATAGTATATATATACACTATAGAATACTACTCAGCCATAAAAAAAAGAAAGAAAACCTGACTTTTGCAACAAAATGAATGCAACTGGAAACTATTAGTGAAGTAACTCAGTCCCAAAAAGACAAATTCTATGTTTTCCCTGATCTTTGAAAACCAAAACTGCAATGTAGAAGTGAAACTGACATTTTGATATTCAAGGATTGCTTATGGCCCTTGTCTCTACTGATGAAAATAGTGTTGTTTCTCTTCTTCCTATTTTTTGAACACTTTACTTAGTGTAGGGTTAATCTTATGAGTATAAACTAGACTGAGCAGATCATTGTAAAAACTGAGGAAGAGGTTGGCGCTGTGGCATAGTAGGTGAAGCCACTGTCTGCAGTGCCAGCATCCCATATGGGCGCCAGTTCAAGCCCCACTTCCAATCCAGCTCCCTGATAATGCACCTGGGAAAGCAGTGGAAGATGGCCCAAGTATTTGGGCCCCTGCACCAACGTGGGAGACCCAGAAGAAGCTCCTGGATCCTGGCTTCAGATTGGAGCAGCTCTGGCCAATGCAGCCATCCAGGGAGTGAACCAGTGAATGGAAGACCTCTCTTTTTCTCTTACTCTGCCTCTGCCTCTCTGTAAATCTGCCTTTCAAATAAATAATAAATATTTTTTTTAAAATTAAGGGAAAAAAATAGGAGAGGGAGGAGGAGGAGGGAGAAGGAAGGAGAAGGAGGAAGGGCGTTAGCATGAGTGGGAGGGAGGGGTGAGAGGGAAGTATCACTATGTTCCTAAATCTGTATATATGAAATACATGAAATTTGTTTACCTTAAATAAAATTTTTAAAAAATAAATGTATTTATTATAATACGCTCTCTCACACACACACACACCAAAGAAACTAAGTATGCAGGAGAGAAAAGAAGTATCAGTTCTAACTGGAAGTAAACTGATAACAACATGAAGCAATAAATCATTGAGTTCTCAATGACATGGCATTCCCCGAAACATCACAGAGAGAAACCGTCCGGCAAGGAACCAAAGCTCCAAGAGAAACATGTATGTGAATCTAGATCTTCAGGGATCAGCAAGACCTCTCAAGAGACTCAAAAGAGTCCAGATACTGCTATTTTTTTAAAACTCTTGATCCAAGAAAACTTCTTAAAAGGATGCAAAGCCAAGATATAGCTAAAATTAGTTTGTTTTAAATGTTTGCATTCATCTCTTAGGTGGAGATAATTCCAGAAGTGTAAAGTGGAGACCTCTCCTTGGGATCCAAACAGAATTTTAAGAGGCAAAAGGATCAGTGCTGATGATAAATGATAGGAAATACAATGTTAAAAGTCACAAACTGGTAAAACAGGCAGCTTGAGAAATGTGCTTTATTTGACTCACACAGTTTTCAAAGGTTTTAACTAGGTGGCATAACAAAATTCAGACTGTGTTTTTTTTTTTTTTGGATGAACTTTCAACACATCCACTCATTCAGTAAATATTTATTGGGCAGGAACTATGTCACAGACACTGCTCTATGCAGAGCAGCCACAGCAGCAGACAAGAGACCAACATCCCTGGCCTTATATCTCCGCCTAGTGGGGACAATCTTGATTCTGCCACAGCATCTTTTGGTGTTCTCAACGTATCTCACTCATTTAGGTTCCCAGCAAATATGGATACTACAACCACAGATTAACTCTGAAAAACATGAGAAAAAGTATGCTTCAATCTGATATGCTATTTGGTTGCACAAATAAGAATAATCCAAATCCTAAGTCAGAATACTATAACCAAATTGTGTTTAATTAAAGAACTGGAGAAGTAGATACAAAGGGAGACTAGTTCTATACTGAAATTTAAAAATACAACCAAATCATTTTTAAAGAAAGCCTTACTGTCACTTTTCTTCATGCCTGGGTTGATTTAAGTGTCTTTAAAATGCAAAAACAATTGAATATATAATATGAACATTAAAATTATTGCAAAGGAGGGCTAAGGGGAAGAGTCAGCATAATCAATCGGTTAAAAAAAGTGTAGGAGCAGGCGTTGTGACACAGTAGTTAAAATGCCGTTTGAGATGCCTGCATCCTATATTGCAGTGACAAAGTTTGAGTCTCTTTTCCACTTCTGATCGAGTTTCCTGTTAATATACCCTCTGGTAGGCAGTAGATGACGGTTGAAATACTTGGGTCCCTGCTACCCACATAAGTGACCTGTTTGGAGTTCCAGGCTTTTGGCTTCAATATGGCCCAGCCCTGGCTTTTGTGGGCATTTGGGGAATGAACCAGCAAATGGAAACTCTCTCTCCCTCCCTCCCTTTATCCCTCCCTCTCTCTATACTTTTTCTTCTTCTGTCTCCCTTTTTCTCTCTCTCCCCTCCTTCCCTCCCACTTATGCATTTCAAATAAATATAAACAAATAGATAAAAGTTTTTTTTTAAAAAAAACGAGCAGTAAACATCTGCTAAGAACAAAGCTTGGTACAAAGAGGACAGAAATACAGGCTGGACAAAGAAGGTCTCCCACTATGGAACCTGAAACGTACAAAGGAGAAATGGGACCAGATAAACAGTGAATATTAATTTATAAAATTAACATAAAGACAGATATTAGCTTGAAATACCAAGAGAAATAAGACTGAACACTCTGTCTAGGAATGAAAGACACAAGAAAACCAATCGTTGAAATCAGGAAGTCTTATGGTATTGAAATCAGGTAACAATGTGGAAATTAGAATCTTTATAAAAACTGGGAAAATAAAGGTGTTCAGCAAGAAAGTAAACATTCTTCAGTATGTGTTCAGCAATGATCAAAGCAATGAAAATCACGGACGAAGTAAAGAAGCATTATCTCAGGGCCAGCACTGTGGCACAGCTAGTTAAACCACCATCTGAAGTGCCAGCATCCTATTGGGCTCCAGTTCAAGTCCCCACTGCTCCATTTGCTATCCAGCTCCCTGCTAATGCTCCTGGGAAAGCAGTGGAAGATGGCCCAAGTCCTTGGGCCCCTGCACCCATGTGGGAGACCGGGAAGAAGCTCCTGGCTCCTGGCTTCGGCCTAGCCCAGCCCCAGTCATTTTGGCCATTTGGTGAGTGAACCAGTAAATGGAAGATCTCTCCCTGTCTCTCCCTCTCTCTCCCTCTCTTTCTGTAACTCCAGCTTTCAAAATAAATAAATAATTTAAAAAAAAAAAAGATGCTCTACTGTCAAATTGTTAAAAAAGATATGCTGGGGGCCAGGGCTTTGGTGTAGTGGGTAAAGCCACTGCCTGCAGTACCAGCATCCCATATGGGCGCCAATTCAAGTCCCAGCTGCTCCACCTCCGATCCAGCTCTCTGCTATGGCCTGGGAAAGCAGTAGAAGATGGCCCAGGCCAGTGCTGCAGCTCACTTGGTTAATCCTCCACCTGCGGCACCAGTACCCCGGGTTTTAGTCCCGGTTGGGGCACCGAATTCTGTCCCCGTTGCTCCTCTTCCAGTCCAGCTCTCTGCTGTGGCCTGGGAAGGCAGTGGAAGATGGCCCAAGTGTGGCCATTTGGGGGGTGAACCAACGGAAAAAAGGAAGACCTTTTCCTCTGTCTCTCCCTCTCTGTCTAACTCTGCCTGTCAAAAAAAAAAAAAGAAGAAGAAGAAGAAGATGATGGCCCAAGTGCTTGGGCCCCTGCACCCATGTGGGAGACCTGGAAGAAGCCCCTGGCTCCTGGTTTCAGATCAGCACAGCTCTGGCCGTTCTGGGGAATGAACCAGCAGATGGAAGACGTCTCTCTCTGCCTCTCCTTCTCTCTCTCTGTGTAACTCTGACTTTCAAATAAAATAAACAAATCTTAAAAAAAAAAAGAATGGTATGCTACTATAGTTTTAATGATTTGTGACTATTTTAAAATTTACTATGTGAGTGAAATAGGCACCTTTTCATTTGATTGTTGTTTATAGCCCTTGCCTATATTCCTAATACACTGTTTTTTTTTACTTTTTATTTGTTGAATTCTATTTAGTAGAGCAGTAAGCCTTTGATTTTAATGTAAATTTAAAATATATTCCCTCAAAAATAAAAAGTAGAAATGAAGATAAAATATATAAATAAAATATATAAATAAAAAATCCTCCAGAATGAGGATTCTACTTTATAGGGCTTATCACTTCAGGTAAATTAAGAAATTGATATCATTACAAGTCTTACAGATATACACACACTATTCAGCACTATATTCTAATGAAATTGAGAATTATTTTCCAGAACCTTCAGCATCAGATCTCAAAGTATAATAACTTTAATTTTTAAAACATAAAAAAAGCCATTTATAGGATGATATAGAGGACATGAAAAACATGGACTAGGGGCCAGAGTTGTGGCATAACAGGTAAAGCCTCCACCTGCAACAACAGCATTCTATATAGGTGCTGGTTTGGGTCCCAGCTGCTCTCCTTCCAATCCAGCTCACAGCTAAAAAAGCAGCAGAGGACTTCCCAAGTCATTGGGCCCCTGCACCCACATGGAAAACCTGGATGAAGCTCCTGGCTCCTGGCTTCGGCCTGGCTCAGTCCCAGCCATTGTGGCCATCTAGGGAGTAAACCAGTGGATGGAAGAGCTCTCTCTCTCTCTCTCTCTCTGTCTCTCCCTCTCTCTGTAACCCTTTCAAACAAATAAATTAACATAAAAAAAAAAAACCATGGACTATGCTCTTCAAGTGCTTGCTGGCAAGACAGAGTACACAATACTTTATCAATATACAAACTACTAAAAAGGCAGTTAATAGAAGTAAGAATTGTGTAAACAGAATATGTTTATTTGGTGGAAAAGTACAAAGAATAAACAAGAAATGTGTCTGATGAAAAACATAAAAACAAAAAAAATATATAATATTAGGAGTCTTTACCCCTTAAAATCTTTGAAACTATAAAATGAGAAAATGTTCCTTCTATTAGAAACAGAATGAGTTAGGTTGGGATATTTAGGCTTCCTATTGAAGAATTTTGATTCTTTTTCCTACTCCTTCATTTACATACTATTTTGCCCTTTCACCCTTCCATTATCCTTATCTTCCCTGTATCCCACACAGAAGGAGTGTGGCAACATCTATTCTAATTTCAATCTCAACAGTAAGGCTTGTAGAGACCTAAAGAAGGCTTTGGATTGGTGCTGAATGTGCCTTATTAGCTGTGTGACCTCAAAGAAATCACTTTACCTCTTTGTTCTTTCATTTTCTCACTTACAAAGTAGAAACCGTAACATCAGATCTTAGAATTGTTAAAAAGATTAAATAAAATGGACACAGTGTTTGCACCTGTGCCTGGCAATATGGTGAGTACTGCTATCATCATTGCTGTATGTTGCACCTCAGCTGTATATGCACAGGAACTGGCTTGAGCCTTAACCTCTAACCTATGTAGAGAATGAAGAAAGATCACTAGTGTAGGTCCAGAGGAAAATAAGGAACAAGAACGGAAAAATAATCATTTCATTTCAGTTCTCATCTCACTAAAAGGTATGCTACACATGTGTATTTAACAAACAACTAAAACTATTTATTAGCTTCTTTAAAAAAAAAAAAAAAAGGAAACAACAATAACTTTACCTGGTCGTTCCACTTTTATAACTTCAGCTCCAAGATCTCCCAAATTCATAGTAGCAAAAGGTCCCGCCAGTACTCTACAATGTTAACAATGATAAACCAGCCAATGACCATCTTTAAAATGCTTACATCCATTCTTTTAAAAAAATTCTATTTCAATGATACAAGTTTCATGTATTTCATATATACAGATTTAGAAACATAGTGATACTTTATATTCATTCTTAACAGATTGTCATTACAGGTAAGCTCACAGAGTGCTAATAATAAAAAGCAAAATTGGTAAAACAGCAATTTGGCTGTAAGCTTTAAAAAGTATCCCATTTTGGCCGGCGCCACGGCTCACTTGGCTAATCCTCCGCCTGCGACACTGGCACCCCAGGTTCTAGTCCCGGTTGGGGCGCCGGATTCTGTCCCAGTTGCTCCTCTTCCAGTCCAGCTGTCTGCTGTGGCCCGGGAAGGCAGTGGAGGATGGCCCAAGTGCTTGGACCCCTGCACCAGCATGGAAGACCAGGAGGAAGCACCTGGCTCCTGGCTTCGGATCGGCGCAGCGCGACGGCCGCAGTGCGCTGGCCATTAGCAGCCATTTGGGGAGTGAACCAACGGAAAGAAGACCTTTCTGTCTCTCTCTCTCTAACTCTGCCTGTCAAAAAATAAACAAATAATAATTTTAAAAATGTCCCATTTCATTCATTCTATTTCCAGAATAACATGCTGAGTAAGTGAAGATATGTATATAAGGAAGCATAATTTATAACAATGAAATATTGGGGGAATCATTAAGTAATTATATAACATCTATATAATAAAATGCCAACTCATGCTTTTGTCAAACTTTGAATGACAGAAAAATGTTCAAAATATAATTATGCTTAAATTCTTAAATGGGTAAAACTGTAATTTCAAGTTGGGTAAAATTTCTATTTCTTAAAATTATATATAAGGGCAGACATTTGGTACAGAAGTCAAGATGCTGCTTGGACACTTGCATCCCATGGGAAAGTGCCTAGGTTCAAGTCCTAGCTCTGCCCCCAGTTCCAATTTCCTGCTAATTCTCAAGTTGGTAAGCAGCAACTGATGGATGATGTACTTGGCTCCTTGCCACCAACATGGTAGACTCAGATTGAGTAAGAAGCTCTTGGCTTCAGCCTGGCCCAACCCCCAGCTATTGCAAGGCATTTGTGAAGTGAATTAGCAGATGGACGATCTTTCTTTATCATTCTCTCTCTCTGTGTCTCTCTGTGTGTATCTCTCTCTCTGTTTCTATTTATATTCTACTCCCTCTCTCTGTCTTTCTCTGTTAAGTAAGAAAAGAAAAAACATAAAAATTAAATATATGTACATTAGGGGAAATACATAATAACATATTACACTAATTTCCTTTTTGAATAAAATCATGTAATTTTTTATTTTCTTCTTTCATCCCCAAAATTTCAATATAAGCATAGCAGTGTCTTCTTATCCAAATAAATAAACAAATATTTTAGAGAGAAATCCAGTCAATAAAACGCAGATAAATCAATACAAACCTTGTCAGATCCAGAATTTTAACACCTTCCAATGGTTTCATATTGTCAGTATCTGGCAAAACAGAAAATATTTAAAGAGTATTGATTATTAATTATCAAAGGAAGAAGGCAGAATCATTCATATTCTGTTTTTTTTATTTATTGATTGATTGATTTGAAAGACAAAGTGACACAAAGAGAGAAACAGAAAGAGAGAAATCCTCCATCTACAGGTTCACTACCCAAATGGCTACAATAGCCAGGACTGGGCCAAGCTGAAGCCAGGAGCTTCTTACAGGTCTCCCATGTAGGAGTAGGAGTCCATGAGCCTGAGCTATTTTTTGATGCTTTCCTAGGCATGTTAACAGGAAACTGAATCAGAAGTAAAGCAGCTAGGACTTGAACCGTCACCCATATGGAATGATGGCATTGCAGGAAGAAGTCCAACCTGCAACACCACAACACCAGCTCCAGTAGGTTTTATTTTTTAGAGCAATTTAAGTTCACAGGAAAATTGCACAGGAGCTACAAAGCTTTCCCATATGACCCTTCCTCAATCATCCAATACCCAGATTTCTTCACTTTGAACACCCCCCACAACAGAGGTACTTTTTAAAATCAATAAACCTATAATGACACCGCATTATCACCTGAAGTCCAGAGATTGCACATCAGGGTTCATGCATACTATTGTACATTATATGAGATTAGGCAAGCATATGTATCTATCACTGTAATATACAGAAAATTTCACTGTTCTAAAAATCCTCTCTGCTTGACCTATTCTTTTCACCATTCCCCTAACTCCTGATCTAGTGCTATCTCCATCAGTTTGCCTTTACCAGAATGTCACAAATAGTTGGAATCACACAGTATGTTGCCTTTTCAGATTGGCTTCTTTCTCTTAGTAATATGCATTTAAGATTCTTTCATGTCTCTTCATGGATGGTACACCATTTCTTTTTAGCACTGAGTAATATTCCATTGGATGTACCAGAGTTTATTTTTCTATTTACCCACAGTAAAGACATACTTGGTTGCTTCCAAGTTTCAGAAATTAGAAATAAAGCTGCTATAAACACTGTGGACATGTTTTTGTGTATACACAAGTTTTATAATTAATGGGATAAATACCAAGAAGCATGGTTACTGGATCATAAGGATTAGTTTTATAAGAAATTTCCAAACTATCTCCCAAAACATCTGTATCATCTCACATTCCCATCAGCAATAATTTAGAGTACAATGCATGCATTTTAAAAAATTTGGAGTTCAGTGCATTTTTGAATAATTCTCTGCGGGTCAATTATGAATGGGACACAAATTGGAGGAAAATAGTTGACCTATGTGGAGGGCAAGGATGTACACAATTTAGGACCCCAGCAGCCAAGAGCCACCACATCAGTGTTGGTGAGTGAGGTGAAACAAGACTGCAGCAGCCCAAGCCATTGGAGGGTGAACCAACGGTAAAAGAAAGACCTTTCTCTCTCTCTCTCTATCCACTCTGCCTGTCACAAAAAAAAAAAAAATACAACACACTTTCATGATGAAAACTCTAAGCAAATTTGTTATAGAAGGAACATTCCTCAACACAATCAAGGAAATTTATGACAAACCCATAGCCAGAGTACTATTGCATGGGGAAAAGTTGGAAGCATTCCCATTGAGATCTAGAACCAGACAAGGATGCCCACTCTCACTACTACTATTCAATATATTCCAACTATATTCAAACTATAGTTTTATCCAGAGCCAATAGACAAGAAAAACAAGTCAAAGGGATTCAAATTGGGAAAAAGGAAGTCAAATAATCCCTATTTGCAGATGACATGATTCTATATATAGGAGATCCAAAAGACTCCACCAAGAGACTACTGGAACTCATAGAAGAGTTTGGTAAAGCAGCAGGATATAAAATCAGTACACAAAAATCAACAGTCTTTGTATACACAAATGCCACAGCTGAGAAAGAACTGCTAAGGTCAATCCCATTCACAATAGCTGCAAAAAAAATCAAATACCTCGGAATAAACTTAACCAAGGATGTCAAAGATCTCTATGATGAGAATTACAAAACATTAAGAAAGAAATAGAGGAAGATCGGAGCTGGCGCCGTGGCGCAGTAAGTTAATCCTCCACCTGCGGCACCGGTATCCCGAATGGGCACTGGTTCTAGTGCTGGATGCCCCTCTTCCAGTACAGCTCTCTGCTATGGCCTGGGAAAGCAGCAGAAGACAGCCCAATTCCTTGGGCCCCTGAACCCACGTGGGAGACCAGGAAGAAGCACCTGGTTCCTGGCTTCAGATTGGCGCAGCTCCAGCCGTTGCAGTCATTTGGGGAGTGAATCAACAGAAGAAAGACCTCTCTCTCTGTCTCTCCCTCTGTCTGTAACTCTATCAAATAAAATAAATAAATTCTTTATTAAAAAAAAAACAAAGAAACAGAAAAACAGAAACATCTTCCATGTTCATGGATTAGAAGAATCATTATCATCAAAATGTCCATTCTTCTGAAAGCAATTTACAAATTTAATTCGATACCAATCAAAATACCAAAGACATTGTTCTAAGATCTAGAAAACATGATGCTGAAATTAATATGGAAACACAGGAGACCCTGAATAGCTAAAACAATCTTACACAACAACAACAAAAAAAGCCAAAGGAATCACAGTACCAGATTTCAAGACATACTACAAGGCAATTAAAAGCAAAACAACCTTCCACTGGCACAAAAACAAATGGATAGGGGCTGCTGCTGTGGCGTAGTGGGTAAAACCTCCGCCTGCAGGACCGGCATCCCATTTGGATGCTGGTTTGAGTCCCAGCTGCTCCACTTTTGATCAGCTCTCTACTATGGCTTGGGAAAGCAGTAGAAGATGGCCCAAGTCCTTGGGCCCCTGCACCCATGTGAGATACCCAGAGGAAGCTCCTGGCTTCTGGCTTCAGATCGGTACAGCTCAGGCCATTGCAGCCATCTGGGGAGTGAACCAAAGGATAGAAGACACTCACTCACTCACTCTCTCTCTCTCTCTCCCTGCCTCCCTCCCTCCCTCCCTCTCTCATCCTCTGCTCTCTATAACTCTGCCTTTAAAATAAATAAATAAATATTTTTTTAAAAAACAGATGGATAGACCGATGGAACAGAATAGAAATGCCAGAAATCAATCCAAGCATCCACAACCAACTTATCTTTGACCAAGGAGCTAAAACCAATCCCTGGAGCAAGGACAGTCTCTTCAACAAATGGTCCTGGGAAAACTGAATTTCCACAAGCAGAAGTATGAAGCAAGACCCCTACCTTACACTTTATACAAAAATCCATGTAGACAGTGAGAGAGAGACAGAGAGAAAGGTGTTCCTTCTGTTGGTTCACTGCCCTAATGGCTGCCACGGCTGGCGCTGTGCCAATCCGGATGCTTTTTCCCAGTCTCCCATGCAGATGCAGGGACCCAAGCACTTGGGCCATCCTCCACTGCACTCCCAGGCAACAGCAGAGAGTTGGACTGGAAGAGGAGCAACCAGGACTAGTACGTAGCGCCCCAACTAGAACCGGGACTAGAACCCGGGGTGCCGGCACAACAGGCGGAGGATTATCCAATTAAGCAATGGCACCAGCCAACAGACATTTTTTAAAAGAGGGAATCCAGATGGCCAACAGACACATGAAAGAATGTTCAGGATCACTAGTCATCACAGAAATGCAAATCAAAACCACAGTGATGTTTCACCTCACCCCAGTTAGAACGGCTTTCATACAGAAATCAACAAACAACAATGCTGGCAAGGATGTGGGGGAAAGATACCCTAATCCACTGTTGAATGTAAACTGGTAAAGCCACTATGGAAGACAGAATGGAGATACCTCAGAAATCTGAATATAGACTTACCATATGACCCAGCCATCCCACTCCTGGGAATTTACCCAAAGGAAATGAAATAAGCAAATAAAAAAGTTCTCTGCACCCACATGTTTACTGCAGCTCAATTCACAATAGCTAAGACATGGAATCAACCTAAGTGCCTGTCAACTGATGACTGGATAAAGAAATTATGTGATATTTACATAGTGGTAAAAAAAAAATGAAATCTGGTCATTTACAACAAAATGGATGAATCTGGAAGATATCATACTTAATTAAATAAGCCAGTCCCAAAGGGAGAAATACCATATGTTCTCCCTGATCTGTGATAATAGAGCACCTAAAAGGAAATCTGTAGAAGTGAAATTGACACTTTAGAAGCAATGACTTGAACAGCACTTGTGTTGACTGTCGAGGAACAATGGGTTTTTTTTTCCTTAAAGGAGAATAGAACTGGGAATGGGAGGAGGAGGAGGTGGGGTAGGAATGGGCGTGGGAGGGTGGGTATGGTGGGAAGAACCACTATATTCCTAAAGTTACACTTATGAAATTTGTACTCATTAAATAAAAGGTTTCTTTGGGGAGGAAAAAAAAGAAAAAAATCATGAATGCATTAAGAATATCAGTTACAGAATTTACATGTTTTCATATATATACTACAATAGGCTTAAGATTGGTCACAAGAAGGAAATGATTCTTATGAGGGGATCCACAGACCAAGCCTCTCTAGCAAGGAATACTAGAAATCTTTATGGTAGTCATTCTCTCCTTTAAAAAAGCCAATTCTTTTTTATAATAAGAAATTGCAGTCACAAATAGGCTTCCAGCAAGATGGCTGCTGAATAAGAAGCTCAGATGATCATCTCACCCAAGAGACACCAGTTATCACACCTATTCTCACATTAAAGTCACCTTCACAAGAGCCAAAAAAGCCAGGTGAGAGACTGCAATGCCTGATTTTACTGTAATAATAAGAAAATAATAACAGAAGGAAGTAGACAGCTGCCCACAGCACCTCTCCCCCAACTACAAGTAGCATGGGGTGGAGAGACACCACACCTCTGGCTTGGTTAAGGGAGATGGAACTAATTCAGAACTTAGACTTGAAATCCAGTACCATGGCCCCTACCCCAGGCACATACCAGCACACTGAGACCTTAGAGTTTCTTTAGCCATTTCAGTTCTATTACTCACTGAAACCCGTAAGTGTGTGTGTGTGTGTGTGTGTGTGTGTGTATGTATGTATGTATGTATTTACAGATTAATTATTCTCTGTCAAGGTCCACCTCACTCTTTTTTTTTAAAGATTTATTTTATTTGAAAGGCAGAGTTACAGAGAGGTAAAGGCAGAAGCAGAGAGAGAAAGGTCTTCCATCTGCTAGTTCACTCCCCAAATAGCCGCAACAGCCGGAGCAAGGCCGATTCAAAGCCAGGAGCCAGGAACTTCCTCCAGGTCTTCTACATGGGTGCAGGGGCCCAAGGACTTTGGTCATTTTCCACTGCTTTCCCAGGCCATAGCAGAGAGCTGGATTGGAAGCAGAGCAGCTGGGTCTCGAAACGGCACCCACATGGGATGTCAGCACTGCCGGAGGCAGCTTTACCCACTACGTCACAGCACCAGCCCCATCCACTTTACTTTAAACAACTTGTCAATGAAAGAACTGTGTCAAAATGATAATTTTTAATTAGTTTTCTTTCTCTGAAATCTATATAGTATACAGGACATGAATCTTCAGCATCAAATGTTTAAGTTTACATATAACAAAATTACTTAAACTATTATTCATTGCTGGAACCCCTATTACATTATTGAGTAAATGTAAGATATACAATGAACACAGCAAAAGAATCAATTTAGAAATTAAAAAAATAAAGAAAATCAAAATCACTCACTTTTTATCAAACATAATAATTACTAATATTTTTGGTGTCAATGCTTTCATAGATAGATGTACCATTTTTAGTTCAAAATTAATCATGTGCTACATATGTTATCATAACCTGTTTTTATCCCTTAATACTTCGGAGGCTACCACTCATAATTTTAGATCGAAGATGAAATTCTTCACTGACTCAGAGTAAACTGTTCCTACAGAACAGAGCTGAACACATGTCCACTACAAATGCCACTATATTTGATTCTCATTGTAAATAAGTATAAGTCAATGGTTCTTAGAATTCTATTACAACCCCCAAAAAGGTTGTGTGGAAGTGATGCTCATATGTGAGGCAATCACATTGTTTAGGGGCAACCAGTGAATAAAAGTTCAATGGATAATTCATAACTCAATCCCTAGTGACTTCTAATTTCTTAAAAATTGCTCCACTGCAAAAAAAAAAAAAAAAAAAAAAAAAAAAGCTATCACTGTGAAGTTTGCAATTAAGCAGCTTTTGCAACTATTGAATTCTATTTTAATGAAGAACCAATAAATTTACAGGAGGTATTGGACTAAAGGGCCAGAAAACAGGGCTTTAAGCCCAAAGTCTAGGTCACTGCTAATCTCAAATTACTCTGCTTTTCCACATTTCCCAGCTTCTCTTTGCACTTAGGCTAGGATCAAATGGCTTCTGTCTGGCCAATGAAACAAAGACATAAGTATTATCCTAATTCTAGGCTTGATCCTTAAGGACATTCCATGAAATCCCCCAGTCCTCTACTCTTGGAGACTACACATTTCAAATAGTGTAGTTAAATATTCAAGAAAGATGCTTTTCTGGTATTGAGCAACCACAATTCCGGACTGATTAATACCACAGCACAACTTAGCCTATCCAGACCAACAGAAATGCCAACCATCACAGCCAATGACTAAAAAGTGCATTTCAGGGTAGATTATCTCACTTTCCATTTACAAGCAATCTCCAAATTGGAATATGTGAAGACTTTCTAAGGGATACATGAATTATTTTAAAGAAACTAAATGCCAGGTCTTCCACTTCCATAAGTAGTTTTTCCTGCAGCCTACAGGTAAGTCTTTCCTCATAATAAGCCTTCTCCTGCTAAGCAAAAGAAGAACATATTCCTCACACAGCCAAAATTTACGCAACTGACAAGAATTTACAAATATCAACTAAAAATAAACAATTGTTTTTTCCAAAATCTTTTAAGAGATACACCACTATTATCATTTGACATTTAGAAAAGTGGAAAACAGTACTAACTTATAGACTTTACAAATTAATTTATAAAAAATTCATAACCAAAATTAAGTCAGAAATAAAAACTTTTCTTTAGGTGTTCAGACTTCTTCCAGAGGCCATCCTAAAGATAGCTGTCCCAAAGATCAGAAGTGATTGAATCAAAACCTGGTGGAGGCCGGCGCCGTGGCTCAACAGGCTAATCCTCCGCCTTGCGGCGCCGGCACACCGGGTTCTAGTCCCGGTCGGGGCACCGGATTCTGTCCCGGTTGCCCCTCTTCCAGGCCAGCCCTCTGCTGTGGCCCAGGAGTGCAGTGGAGGATGGCCCAAGTGCTTGGGCCCTGCACCCCATGGGAGACCAGGATAAGCACCTAGCACCTGGCTCCTGCCATCGGATGAGCGCGGTGCGCCGGCCGCAGCGCGCCAACCGCGGCAGCCATTGGAGGGTGAACCAACGGCAAAGGAAGACCTTTCTCTCTGTCTCTCTCTCACTGTCCACTCTGCCTGTCAAAAAAAAAAAAAAAAAAAAAAAAAACCTGGTGGAGAAAATGTTAGATTAAGGAGCCGGTGCTGTGGCTCAGCAGGTAAAGCCATTGCCTGCTGTGCCTGCATACCATTTGAGCGCCAGTTCAAGTCCCAGCTGCTCCACTTCCAATCCAGCTCTCTGTTATGGCCTGGGAAAGCAGTAGAAGATGGCCCAAGTCCTTGGGCCCCTGCACCCACGTGGGAGACCCAGAGGAAACTCTTGGCTCCTGGCTTCAGATCAGCTCAGCTTTGGCCATTGCGGCCAATCAGGGAGTGAACCAGTGGATGGAAGACGTTTCTCCCTCTGGCTCTCCTTCTCTCTGTGTGTAACTCTGCCTTTCAAATAAATTAATTAATTTTAAAAAAAGAAAGAAAGAAAACGATAGGTTAAAACGACTGACTGACTGTAAGACTGCTCACATCCCCAAGAGCTCCCTTAAAGCTTCTCATTGCTGGTGTTGTCGTTCTCCTCTGGCAGAAGACTGACCAAAGGGGAGATCTTCATGCAAATCAGAAAAAACAACCCTTCCAGGAGATAATTGGTAAAACAGTGCCTACTCTATGTTGATGAAACTGTTTCAAAGATACTTGTGGGGAACTATACTTATTAGAGCAAAAAAGAAAAGGCACAGTATGGAATGCAACAAGGGCCTTTTGACATTAAAAAAAAAATCCTAAGCCCTATTTCACAGAACACTGAGGATACTTAACAAAGAGGAATACACAGTGGAGAAAGGGCAGCTTAGAAGAAACATGGGGATAGATATGCATGTGACAAAGAATACTTTTTTACCAAGTTTCCAATGGGTAACTCTGAAGAGCAAGAAGTATCTAAGGAGAAATTTAAGATGCTTTCTGGGTTAAGAGCTAAACAATCCTCCCAGGACTTCTCAGAAAGTAATAAATAAAAAAAATTAGTCATTAAGGGGCAAGCATTGTGGCAAAGTTGGTTAAATTGCCATTTGGGAAGCCTGCATACATATCCAAGGAATGGAATGAAGTTGAAGTGCTAACTCCACTTCATTCCACCTTCCTCTAATGTGCCTGGGAGGCAGCAAGATATCACTCCAGGTTCCTGCCACCCACCAGGGAGACAGAGTTCCTGGCTCCTTGGGCAGCTGTGGCTGTTTCAGGAGTAAACCAGTAGGTGAACAGGTGAAAGATCTGTGTGTATGTGTGTGTGTGTCTCCCTCCCTGTCACTCTGCCTTTCAAATAAATTTTTAAAAAATCATTAAAGAATTTTTGTTAAGGCTTTTAGAGTGGTAGGGGATTGGGAAAGGGAAGTGAGTAGCTTGTTTCCAGGGAGAGTCACCTCTTGAAACTCTTCAAAGGCTTTCATCTATAACATCAAATCGTCCACCACATATATTAAATTTAGGGCAGTCAGCGTTGTGACAGAGGACTAAATTTCACCTTGCTATGCCAGCATCCCACATCAGAATACTGGTTGGAGTCTCAGCTGCTCTACTTCTGACCCAGCTTCCTGTTAATGAGCCTGGAAAACCAACAGAAGATGGCCCAAGTTCTTGAACCCTGCCACCCATGTGGGAGATCAGGATGGAGATCATGGCTTTGGGCTTTGGCTTCACTTGGCCCTGGCTGTTTGCATTCCTTTGAGAAATGAACCAGTAGATAGAAGATACCTGTGTGTATGTACGTGTGCCTCTCTCTCACTCTGTTACTTTGACTTTCAATAAATAAATATTTTTTAAAATATTAATACTTATACCAGTAGTGTATGAAACCAGTGTTTTATATCATTTTCATAATCCTGAAGCTAATATCTTGGTTCTATGGGTTTTTTTAATTTGCTTTTGCAAATCTGACAGAAATTTACATGACATCATCTTTAATTTGCAATTGAAAGAAAATTTTAATATCTTTTCATATATTCTTTTTTTTTTTTTTTTTGACAGGCAGAGTGGACAGTGAGAGAGAGAGACAGAGAGAAAGGTCTTCCTTTTGCCGTTGGTTCACCCTCCAATGGCCGCCGCGGCCAGTGCACTGATCTGATGGCAGGAGCCAGGTGCTTCTCCTGGTCTCCCATGAGGTGCAGGGCCCAAGCTCTTGGGCCATCCTCCACTGCACTCCCTGGCCACAGCAGAGAGTCGGCCTGAAAGAGGGGCAACCAGGACAGAATCCGGCGCCCCAACCAGGACTAGAACCGGGTGTGCCAGCACCACAAGGCAGAGGATTAGCCTAGCAAGCCACGGCGCCAGCCCTTTTCATATATTCTTGATAGCCTATATTTCTACAGGAATATTTACATTTTCTTAGTGACTTATATGGATTTTTTATAACTCTTTTCTCAGTAAAAATAACATTTCCCTATCAACTCTGATTTTTTTAACTTGCTTCAGAATTTCATTTTTTTTTAAAGATTTATTTTTATTTATTTGAAAGACAAAGTTACAGAGAGGTAGAGACACAGAGAGAGAGGTCTTCCACCCACTGGTTCACTCTCCAAATGGCCACAATGGCCAGAGCTGAGCTGATCCAAAGTTGGGAGCCAGGAGCTTCTGCCGGTTTCCCACGTGGGTGCAAGGGCCCAGGGACCATCTTCTACTGCTTTCCCAGACCAAGGCAGAGAGTTGGATTGGGACTAGAACTGGTGCCTATATTAGATGCTGGTGCCTCAGGCCAGGGCTTTAACCTGCTGTGCCACAGCACCTGCCAGAATTCCCTTTTTAAAAAATAAATTCTTAGTTTCTACCTTTAGTATTGCTTCAAGGTTGCCCAAGACCACCCATACTTCATGATTTGTTAGGAGTCACAAGACTGAGCATCTGATTGTATTCACAGCTAAGGTTCCATTGCCGCAAAATGATACATGATGAGATTAGCAAAAGGAAAAATAAAAGCAGAGACTAGAACTCTCCACACACAGGCTTCTTATGTTCTGTCCCTGTCATGGAAGACCACACCAAGCATGCTTCTTTCAACAGCAACAAAAAACATTGTAATGCTTCTCCCCAGGGAACACTTTCAGAGACTCAGAACCCAAGGTTTTTATTAGAGCCTCAGAACTAACGCTTTTTATGGAAAGCTATTCATATTTTTTAAGATGTACTTATTTGACAGAAAGGGTGGCAGAGTGAGAGTGAGAGTGAGAGTGAGAGAGAGAGAGAGAGAGATCTTCCATCTGCTAGTTCACTCCCCACGTAGCCTTACCAACCAGAGCTCCCAGCTAATGGCGTGGGAAAAGCAGCCAAAGATGGCCCATTGGGCCCCTGCCACCCACGTGGGAGACTTAGATGAAGCTCCTGGCTCCTGGGTTCATCCTGGCCCAGCCTCAGCTATTGTGGCTGTATGAGGAATGAATCAGTGACGGAAGATCTCTGCCTCTCCCTCTCAGTTTCTGTAGCTCTTTCAAATAAATAAATCTTTAAAAAAAAAAAAAAAAAAAAAAAAAGATGGTCCAACAGCAGCCTGAGGCTTGTCACATTAACTCTTTTTCTGTACAGGAATAATGTTTTCCTACTCTCAAATTACATAAAAATTCATTTACAGTTGATTTTCCCATGAAAAAACTTTTATTTTAAACTATCTGAGGGGGGCGGGTGCTGTGGTACAGCTGGTTAATGCCCTGGCCTGAAGCACTGGCATCCCATATGGGCACCAGTTCTAGTCCTGGCTGCTCCACTTCCAATCCAGCTCTCTGCTATGGCCTGGGAAAGCAGTGGAAGACGGCCCACGTCCTTGGGCCCCTGCACCGCATGGGAGACCTGGAAGAAGCTCCTGGCTCCTGGCTTCAGATATGTGCAGCTCCAGCTGTTGCAGCCAACTGGGGAGTGAACCAGCGGATGTAAGACCTCTCTCTCTGCCTCTCCTTCTCTCTCTGTGGAACTCTGACTTTCAAATAAATAAGTAAATCTTAAAAAAAATAATAAACTATCTGAGGTTTCTTTTTCCCATCTAAACATTAAGTAGGTGCTTCTTGGATAAAAGATCAGCATTTTTTCACATTTTCTACAAAAGGTGTTCTTAGTTCATTTTCTGGTACTATGACAAAACACAACAAACTGGAGAATTTATTAAGAAAAAAGAGAATTGTTTCTCATTGTTCTGGAGGCTGGGAAGTACAAGTATATGGTGCCAGCATATATATATATATAGCCAGGGCCTTCATGTTGCATTGTCCCATGGTGCAAAATGAAAGTGCTGGAGGATCAAAGCAAGAGAAAGCCAAGGAATTTGCTTTTATTGTAACCCACTCTTGATATAATTAACCTACTGATGTAATAACGGCCTTAAATCAGCCTGAAGGTAAAGCATTCATGACCTAAACACCACTTAAAAGTCCCCATTCCTAATCCATTACAAAGGCAATGAAATTTCAACATGAGTTTTTGGAGGACATATTCAAATCAGACAGTGTATATCATTTTTATAATTGGGATAATACAAAGATGCAGAGTCTAATGATATAAATTTTTTTATTCATCTTAAAACAAATTTTAGACTGTGTATCTGGAAAGCAATATTTAAATTTTCATATTTTTCTTCCCATAGAAGTAACCTGTCACATTTTTATTATTTTTGATGAAAATTTTTAAAGTATGAGTTAATGTATTAGTAACTATGATATACCTGGGTGAATATTAATCTACAATAGAGGAATACTAGTACCAGTCTACAAAAGGGGTGGGGAACCTTTTCTTCAGACAAGGGCAAAATGGATTTCTATAACAACATCCTCTGACCATAAACAACTATCAAGTTAAAAATTAGCCTGCTATAGATTTATTGAAATTGGAGTCCCATCTGTGGTTGCCTTCTCAGGGTCAGACAAATTATTTCACAGGCCTTATGTGGCCCATGGGTCAGACATCTACACAAAGAAAGGACATAAAAAATATTTCACCTGTGCTTGACTACATTGCATACTTAGAAATGAAAAGATCAAACTTTAATGAAGTAGTGGAAGTTGACTGTCAGAGTCTCTTGAAAACAGGCTCCTTCTATGTCTTGCACTTTTTAACATTTATTATTTATTTATTTGAAAGTCAGAGTTACAGAGACAGAGGGAGAGACAGATACAGACAGACAGCCCTTCCATCTACTGGCTCACTCCCCAGATAGCCGCAATGGCCAGCCAGCACTAGGCCAGACCAAAGACAGGAGCTAGGAGTTTCTTCTGGGTGTCCCACATGGGTGGCAAGGGCCCAACCACTTGGGCCATCTTCTGCTGTTTTTCCTAGGCCATTAGCAGAGCGTTGGATCAGAAGCACAGCAACTGGGACACAAAACAGTGTTAATGTGGGAAGCCAGCAACACAGGCAGCAGCTTTACCCACTAGATCACAATGCAGCCCCAAATTCTTGCTTTTTCAATGAAAATATTACTTTGGAAAGTAAATAAATGTCTCCAGGGGAAAGATACACTTCTCTGGATTTACAATCTTGGAAATATCTCCAGGCTTTGTGTTTTACATTCCTTTAAATATAAACATGCACCACTTTGAAGTTCTCTATCTATTCAGTCATATTTTAACTTCCACTGCTTATCCTTTAACTCAAGTTCTAAGGTTGGTTTTGTTTTTAATTTAGAAATCCCTGACAATGCAGAAACATGAAAATATTTGCTTCCTAAATCACCAAATATTACCAATGTGATATCTGCAACACTGGATAATACCTGACACCTACCTAAAATAGTAGCTTTCAATTTCTATAGAGCCCTGGAATTTCTTTAAGTAGACTTAGGAACCTTGTTGGTGGTAGGGGGTACAGAGGGATTAAGGCTCTAAGATCCCAAATCTGCTCTTATATATTAGGCTTCCAAGTATAACTCTTTAAAGGTAAGGCTCTACGACAAAATAAAAACAATGACAGTGAAATCCACTGAAAAAACAAATACCAAAAACATCATAGATAACCTAAATAAGTAAAGATTCTTAGCCTTATAGAAACAGACAAAGTTCCATTTACATTTATACTTAGGTTTCTTTGGGTTGGTATGCTCAGTGGTGTGGCACAGCAGATTAAAGCCCTGGCCTGAAGCACCTGCATCCCATATGGGCGCTGGTTCTAGTCCCAGATGCTCCTCTTCTAATCCAACTCTCTGTTATGGCCTGAGAAAGCAGTAGAAGATGGCCCAAGTCCTTGGGCCCCTGCATGCACATAGGAGACCCAGAAGAAGCTCCTGGCTCCTGGCTTCGGATCAGTGTAGCCGTCCATTGCAGTCATCTGGGGAGCGAACCAGCAAATGGAAGGCCTCTCTCTCTGGCCTCTCTCTCTGTCTCTACTTCTCTCTGTAACTCAATCTTTCAAATAAATAAAAAATAAATCTTTAAAAAACATATAGAACTTCTGAAACATGCCACCATTACAAAATTAGTTATTTCTGGGGCTTCCCATTTAACTCACAGGTATTCAAGAAGTTTCTTGATGTTCTGTCTGCTGACACCCTAGTATGCAATGCTACTTAAAGACAGCACCTTGCCAATCATAATGTCTTTGCATTTAAGAACTGCCTTACTAAAGATCCTGTCTTCTAATGCTGGTCCTCCCTAAATAGTGCTTTCTAACAAAACCATATCTATTACAAAAATCCATCACCCTAGTTCTTCACTTTTCTGCCTTTAGGTAGATTGGTTTGATGATAATAAAAGGTGAGAATTGGGGCCAGTGCCATGACTCACTTGGTTAATCCCCTGCCTGCAGCACCAGCATCCCATAAGGGCACGGGGTTCTAGTCCCGATTGCTCCTCTTCCAGTCCAGCTCTCTGCTGTGGCCCAGGAAGGCAGTAGAGGATAGCCAAAGTGCTTGGGCCCCTGTACCCACATGGGAGACCAGGAGGAAGCACCTGGTTCCTGGCTTTAGATCGGTGCAGAGCCATCCGTAGCAGCCATTGGGGGGTGAACCAACGGAATGAAGACCGTTCTCTCATTTTCTCTCTCACTGTCTAATCTCTATCTGTCAAATAATAATAATAATAAAAAAAAAGGTGAGAATCACTGCCCACGAGGACACCTTCAAAAGCTCATGGGAAACGGGCAGGCAGTGGTACAGTCATTATCAGCCCGTGAGGGATGCCCACATTCCATATCACACTGCCTGGATTTGAGTGCCAGCTCCACTTCCAATTGAAATTCCAGCTTCCTGCTACTGCATACCCTGAGAGGCAGCAATAGCTCAAATACTTGCGTCTCTGTCACCTTAGTGAGATACCTGGATTGAGTTCCTGGCTCCTGGCTTCAACCTAGCCTAGCCTTCGCTGTTGTGGGCATTTGAGATGGAAGATCTCTCTCTCTCTCTCTCTCTCTCTCTCTCTCTGTGTGTGTGTGTGTGTGTGTGTCTGTCTCTCTGCCTTTCTAATTAAGTAACTGGGGGGGGGGGTCCTTCCATGCCCCTCATCTCTCTTCCCCTGTAATCACCATCATACAAAAAAAAAAAATTCAAAACAAACAGATGTTTAGTGATCTTAAGTCTACCAGTTCAGGCAGCCGAAATGCAATTCCCAGGCTAGAGTCTGGGAAAATCCTTGGTACATTTTATAAAATTCAAATATTTAAGGTCATACAAAAATATCTTTGAATCTAAAATGAGCTACACAGCACTACTTTGAACATATTTACCTATCTATTGTAATTTTAAAGGATGAACTGATAGCCAATTCATATTTCTTAGAGGAAAAATTGCCTAGGATTCAGGAAATTCTGATCCAATTTCCACTTGCTATGTGAACTTAAGTCATTTAACTTCTCTTGGTCAATTTCTCATCATTAAAAAAGAAAGTGGGAGAACGTATTTAACCTAGTAGTTAAGATGCCCAAATCCCAGATCGTAGTGCCAGCATTCGATTCCAGGCTCCAGTTCCTGAGTACAGCTTCCTGCTAGTGCAGACTGAGAAACGGCAGTGATGGCTCAAGTAATGCCTCCTCCACCCACATGGGAGCCTGAATTGTGTTGCTGGCTTCAGCCTTGGGCCAGCCTGGAATACTGTGGGTATTTGAGAACTGAATCAGATTTCAAGCTCTCTATGTCTGTTTTTGTCCCTGTTTCAAAATAAATAATATTTTTTAATTGAAAGAAGAAAGGAAAGTGACCTGGTTTCAGAAGTAAAACAAATAAATCTGGAGTGGGGCCAGTACTGTGGCACAGAAGCGCTGGCATCCCATGTAGGCACCGGTTCTAGTCCCGGTTGCTCCTCTTCCGATCCAGCTCTCTGCTATGGCCTGGGATAGCAGTAGAGGATGGCCCAAGTCCTTGGGCCCCTGTACTCGCGTGAGATACCCAGAAGAAGCTCCTGGCTTCAGATCGGCTCAGCTCTGGCCATTGCAGCCATCTGGGGAATGAACCAGTGAATGGAAGACCTCTCTCTCTGTCTCTACCTCTCTCTGTAGCTCTGTCTTTCAAATAAATAAATCTTAAAAAAAAAAAATCTGGAGTTTCATATAATTATTAAGAATTCACCCTTCATCACTGACACACAGAAACAACCTGTCAAATATTTTCCACTGTATTCCTTCCCCTGTCCCTTTTCTAATGCAAGTTCCTATGCATATTACACAGCTATATACTACAAGGAAAAGCATTCTGAAGTGTAAGCCAAGGAAGACAATGTACAGCACCTCACTGAGCACACTATGATCCAATATTTTGCATGTTTTGGACAGTTACAAAAATGAACAAAGGTAATTTTTGTCCTTGCCATCCTCACTTCTCTACCTCCTCTCCAAAGTTAGAATGGTTGAAGGAAACAAAAGGTGAGAATCACTGCCCATTAGGACATTTCCAACAGTTGGCTGAAAATGGAATTAAAAGATAAGCTTATTTTCATACAGAAAAAATGTTGAAATCCACGCACAGGTTTTTCATAGTATACATTTTTTGTGAACTTTCTGATGACTTGTTGAATGCATAGATTTGAAAAAAAATTGGACAAAAATAAACTTTCAAGTCCATTTTCCATAAACTTTGTATTACTGTATATGACATATGTGACCTTTTAACTCATTCAATAAATATCCGAGTACCCAACTGCCAGGCATTAAGCTAAACATCAAAGACAATATTCCAATTTTTGACTGGGGCAGAACTATATAATAAATCGGACAGGCAGGTGTCTTTACTCCTTAACTGCATCACTAAGTCTTGATGGGATTACTCTGCTTTGACATTGCAAGTCGCATCCACGGTAGAAAAGAACTGTGGCAAACTTAATTCCCCCAGAATAAACCAATCAAAAAACCTGTGTATGTTTCCATTCGTCAAGGAGAACAGAAGCTGAGAAGATACTAACACTCTTCAGCTGAGCATATCACAGAACTTGTTTACAGCACACAGGGAGCATGGGCAGCTGCGGAGGGTGCAGACTTAAGGAAAACCACAGGTCTGGGCTTCCCGGTAGGCTATGATTTAATGAGTCCGACAGGTTTTTAGGATTCTGTATTCTACAAGCTGATTTCCAGATTCATGGTAGACTATCATTCCCAAATTCTGAGAGGGTAGAGAAAATTCTAGAAAACCAGTAAATCCAAATTTCATCCTATAAATATAATTCAGGGACAGGTACCTGGTACTACGACGTCTTTTATGAATCAGGAGATATCATTCTTGAACTGTCACACTTTTCTTAAAATTTTATAAAACAATATTTCAAGAATTTTGGCCATATTTTGCTATTTTTTAAAAATAAATCGGTGCCTCTGTTCCTAACTCCCTCCTTAACCCACTTCCACTGAACAAGAACCGAAAGGAAAGGGGTAAAGTCCAGTATTTGTTAGCACAACTTCTCCCCTAAGTCATTCCAAGCAGCAGGCTGAAGTCCTTTCTGAAATGCAGCTGGGTGCCCAGGTTTAAAGTTCACGTCAACTTGGCAGGGTGCAGAGGCGCGCGCCAAGGGTACCCGCGTTGGGGCCGGACTGGCTCGGACCAGCCTGGCCTGGGCCGCGGGCGCCGGGCAGAGCGACCACCAGGCGGCCAGAGAGCTGGGCGAGTCTGGCCGCGGGGCACAGAGCCAGGGCACCGGGAGGCGAGAAAAGCCAAACTGTGGGCTTCGGGGCAACATCACGAAAGCGCGGGCTCTGTCAGGATGCCCCATGAGGGAAGCGGGGGCAGGGGTCCCTGTCGCCGCCCGGACCGAGAGTCGGAGTGTACCTGACTGCGGGCGGCCGGTCCACAGCCCCCTCCGGCCGCCCTGGCCGGACAGGAGGCGGGTTCTCGGCAGAACCACCACCCTTGCCAGCTTCGCCAGCATCGCGCTCCTCTCAGACAGCGTCTGCCCGGTGTGAGAGAACCCGGCGCGGCGTCTTCTGCCGCCACTGGGGGCGCACGCGGGTTCCTCCGACCCCGCCCACTCTGAGCGTAACGGGGCGGGGCCGAGCGCGCCCAGCCTCGGGTTCCCACCGTGGTGGTGTGGCCTCGCTTGTCAGTCCGACCAAGAACCGCCGGACTGAACAGCCTAAAGGAAAGGGGTAGGGTATTGGCCCTTCCTTTATCTTTTTCGTTCCTCTCGCCTTCACTTAAATCCACTCAATCTCCACTTAACTCAGTGACTTATTTAGGACGCCAGTCCTTTGCGGAACCTTTCGATGCCGGAACCAATGTGTTGCAGCGCGCTGCCGAGGGGCGAACTGTTTTGGTGAAGGACGACCAGTTCTCTGAGGAGGGTCGACTGGTGCAGTTCCGGTGGGAAAGCGCGGCAGCGAGGTGTTCGGCTTCAGCTCGACATGAACAGACAGAACTTTCGACCCCCGACTCCTCCTTATCCCGGCCCGGGTGTCGGAAGTTGGGGTAGCGGGAGCAGCTTCCGGGGTACTCCGGGCGGTGGCGGACCGCGGCCGCCCTCCCCTCGGGACGGGTACGGGAGCCCGCACCACACGCCGCCGTACGGGCCCCGATCTAGGCCTTACGGGAGCGGCCACTCTCCGCGACACGGCGGCAGCTTCTCGGGGGGCCGGTTCGGGTCTCCGTCTCCTGGCGGCTACCCTGGCTCCTACTCCAAGTCCCCCGCGGGGTCCCAGCAGCAATTCGGCTACTCCCCAGGGCAGCAGCAGACCCACCCCCAGGTAATAATAGCCAGCGTTTGCCGAGCTCTTGCTGTATGGCAGGCGTGGTACTGCTAATCCCTTTACGTGAGCTATTTTTCTTTACTCCTCTATGAGGTGATACTATTGTTTACCCTATTTTTCAGATGAGTAAACTGAGGCTTAAAGTTGTTGTCTTAAGATTATCCTAAAATGTGGCAGAATCGTACGTCCTGTTGTATTTAAGCAGTACACTGCCACTCAGACACAGGTTATCCTAATTTTCCATTTCCTCTCCCTGTCTGAATCCCTTACCAGTTTATCTCACTGAGTTAGTCTAGTCTCCTGTGCTCAGTAAAAAAAAAGTGGATACCTAGGATACAGTCTCTCCTAGTTTCAGATTGCTGCCATCTTCCTGCAGCAGCCCCCTTTTCTTTTTTCTTTTCTACCTGTATTTATTTATATATTTTCGAGCCACTCTGGGTTTTGCTCCAAGTTCTCTCTCAAGGGAAAATCGGTGGTAGTGGAAGTTTTCCATCTGTGTACAAGAAAAGATGGGTCCAGGATTTCCTCATATGCAATTTGTGTCCACTTGGTGTTTTCCAACTTTATGTCTGCTGACCCTACCCTGTCTCTTTGAGTCTGGAGCTAAGAATATAGAAAATTTTCATGGGACAGGCCTTTGGCAGAACAATTCAGTAACCACGTGGTGCATCCAAATGTCGTACAGAGTGCCTCATCCATCCAGCTTCCTGTTAATACCGGCCCTGAGACACAGCAGTGATGACTCCAGTACTTGGGGCCCTGCTACTCAACGTGGGAAAACCTGAGTCCCTGTCTTTTGACTTAAGCTGGGCCCAGCCCTGCTGTAGGCATCTGGGAAGTTAACCAGCGGATGATTCCGTCTCATTATTTCTGTCTCTGTCTCTCTCTGCCTTTCAAATTGAATGAAAATAAATTTTAAGAAATATTTTTTTTAATTTTTTTCATTAAAGATTCAGGAGACTTTAAAGCTATAGGGGTTTAAAATTAATTTTTTTCAAGAAAAATGTAAAGTTCAAAGAAAGATTGAATACAGTTAATGTATCCCATAATCCTTGTGCTTGATTTCATCACCTTTTGTATTTAATACTTGCAGAGTTGCTAAATTAGAAACCTGAAAGTATTTGAAATGATAGTGGGCATTGAGATTATTAAATTGACTTAAATACTTTTTAAAAACACTGGATTGAAGGAAATATGTACTTTGCAGTTGAACATATTTGGTTTCAAGTCACAATGTGATCCCCACTAGCCTTTCACTAAAGGGAAAAGCACCAGTTATTTCTGCTAAATGTTTTTTTTTTAACTGATGATTTTTTTCCTAAAGGGTTCTCCAAGGACATCTACACCATTTGGATCAGGGCGTGGTAGAGAAAAAAGAATGTCTAATGACTTGGAAAATTATTTCAAGCCTTCAATGCTTGAAGACCCTTGGGCTGGCCTAGAACCAGTATCTGTAGTGGATATAAGCCAACAGTACAGCAATACTCAAACATTCACAGGCAAAAAAGGAAGATACTTTTGTTAATATTTGTGAAATTCATCTGGAAGCTTCAAGTGTCAGGAACATCTTGGACAAAACTTTTACTTGTGTAATTAAGTTGAACCCAATGATGATGACTTTGAATAACTATAGAGCCTTCTTGATATTTTTCATCATATCAAGCATTATTGGTATTAGAGCAGAAGACAGGATAATTTTCAGTATTTAGCTTTCTGGAAGTATCTACCACATTTTAGAAGATTTTCAGTTTCCATAGACTTAATATTCCTGGTTAAATAATGGACATTTGTCTTTTAATGTTTTTCCAGTGTTTCAAAATAAAATATTTTGTATTTCTAACTGTATTGTGGTTTTGTGATTAAAAAAAAGTGAATTATTAAGTAATGCTTTGTAACCACCTAGACTATGTAGGTTAATGTTTTGTAAACTGTCTTGAAAATGAAGTAGATAAACCTAGACAGTTCTATATTTGATCACAGAGAAAGAGGAAGAGAATAGCAGTTCTTTACATATTCATTGTAACATTGTCCTACACACCTACTTTATGGAATGCTTTTGTAAAAATGCATTGAAGCTTGATTTTGAAGTCACCAAAACCTACTTAAGCATAAGCTTATATTCACTTAACTGAAAAAGGCAAACATAGACTATGCATATCTAGATCAAAATGTTGTCTAAGGTTTTGTGCCCCATAGCATATTCTCAACATGGTGAAGTCATTTTCTCCTCAAGCCAGAGGAGATGGCAACCAACCTTCTCAAATGACTTCACTGAATAAAGAATATCTTTCAACTCCATTATTCCGCGAGAAAACAAATTGACCATGCTTTAGATCATGTTTCTGTGTTCTTAAGCCAAATAACTATGACCAAGGAAGTGAGACCTTCCTTGTTTGAATCAAACTCACTCCTATAATGAGATAGGGTTCTTTGATCTTTAACCCCCACAGTACCTGCCTGGAGTGGAGAAGTAGGTATCCAAAAGAGAGGTTGCTGTATAAGTGTACCTACAGTAATGGAGATAAAACATACGAAGGAAAATTTCCCCATCTATTGAAACAAAATCAAGTCTTCTGTGTTAGCTCTTTAGATGCAAAAATAGAGCTAGTTGAAGTTTTGTTTCCATATTCCCAGAAAGGAACATCTAACAATGAGCCATATCCAATTCTAATTTGTTTGTAAGGTCTTTCAGAGGCAAAGAAGGTAAGACTGGAAGTATTTTTAGATGAATAACAGTATGAGCCAAGACATTTAAAACTGTATTTCTCCCAAGTTCTCATTGGACCTGTGTACTTTATGCCTCAGTTTTCTCATATGTAAAATAAGAAAATTAATAGTACCTGTGTCATAGAGGTGTTAGGTTTGAGGTTTAAATGGGTTTATAGTACCTGGCACATAGTAAGTACTTAGTAAGTGATAGTTATTATTTTGTCTTGTTTACCCCTATGTCTTCAGTTTTTAGGATAGTGCCTGCAAAATGGTAGGTACTTAAATATTAGATAAATTTTAACTACTATATTGTTTGGCCTACTTCCTGTATATGAAAGAGATATAGTAATTTTTCCCCACTATTTTAAAGAAAAAGTCCTTATTTCCTAACATCTTGTCTTTCCAGATGTGTTGCAACCATGATGTATGATGAAAATTAGAGCAAGTAGGATAATTTCATTGAACTGTATAGGTAAAAAATACTATCTTTAGGAAACGGCACTTGGAAATAATTATTAAACCCTTTGAAGATCATTTTGGTATTGGCAGATGAGTAATTTAGAAGGGTTTAGTGCCAAGGTATATATTTGAGACATTCAAATTATAGCTCCTAGTGGTTTGTATGTGTTTTATTTCATTACTTTATAATATGAAATAAAGGTAGGATTTCTTTCTTGTCACAGGAGTTTAGCATAGCAGGTAAGATGTTAACATCCATGTCAGAATATCGAGGTTAGATAACTGGCTTTGCTCCTGGCTCCAGCTTCCTGCTAAGGTGGACCCTGGGAGTCAGCAGTGATAGCTCAAGCAAGTGAAGCCTGCCACCCTCACAGGAATCCTAGATCGCATTCCTGACTCCCAGTTCCAGCCCAGGCCCAACCCTAGCCATCTAGTACTCTTTGAAAATAAATTTGCAAATAAGAGCTCTTCCCTTCCTTTTCTTTCTGTTAATGTTAATTGATTTGATTATGTTGTTACTCTATTTTTGTTTAGTTGAGTGAAAGGAATTGATAATTCTTCAAAATGCAAAGTGATTGGCTTTGGTGGAGGTTTTCTTTTCCCTCCATTGATATGCTAAACAACTTGGGAAAATTTATGATCAAGTATCCATCTTAAAATTAAGATGATTAAAGAATTGAAGTATAATCTGTAGCAGAGTTTCAGATAGAGTGTGCATTTTCCTGGGAGGTTTCACCTTTCCAAGGAATATACAGGCATAGCTAGCTTTAAGGGAATCCAAATTCAGATCTTCAGTTCTCATAATAAACTGTTAAAACAGATCTACCTAAGAACATGTCAGTGATTAAGAGATCATACCACTTCTCCTTTTCCCATCTGCCATTTTGTAATCACCCTTCTCCCATTGTATAGGAGAAACATATGACAAGTTTTCCAAAAATGCTTCCAAAAGTATTTTAGGTTTCATATACTCTTGCAAGAACCTTGCCACTACTCCATCTATGTTATGTCCTCCTTTGAACCTCAACAGATCTTTCTGACTTCCCTAAGTAAGGAGTACGGTGGAAGTTAATATATTTTCTTTGTGAGTGAAATGTGTTAGAAATGAATTATATCGGCCTCTGCGGAAATGTCCAGCATTCAGATCTATTGTCTTATAGGGAGATGACTATTTTAGTAGCCTTGCCCTTTTTTTGTTTATTTCCTGACTGTTGAAAAGACTGTTTAGTTTCTCCTGTGGGTGAATTATGTGAAAGGAAAGCAAAAAGCACAAATGCAAAATGAAGGGAAGGGTACCAAAGTTTTGTTTGATCTATCTTAGGAATTAGAATATTCAAGATTGGTATAAAAGCCTAATTGGTTTGGGTGAGATTGCTATGAAGCAAGCTTTCTGTATTTCTGCTCTTCTCAATAATGATAAAGAGTTGATGAATATCACTCTCCTGTCCCTGTCTCAGTAGCATAATTTGCATGATTTCAAAGAGGAAGTTAAAATTTCCATGTTTATTTCTGATATACTAACATTATATCTTCAAGTTAACATGTTTTAGAGGTAAGTTCATGGTTTTGTATTTTCTTGAACATGTTTCAGATTCCTAGGAGAAACATTCTCATTAACTTTTGCTAGGTAGATGCTAGAAATCCATATTATTTATTTTACCATCACCTAAGTCCTATCTATTGTTACTTAACAGTTTGTCTGCTTTTTTTTTTTCATTTCTACCATGTACTTGGGCTAAAATTAACAAATATTTTGTGGGTCTTACTGTAAATATGACACAGACCTTGCATAAAACCTGAGCTAACTTATAAAATGCATCTCAATTTCAGAGATGTTACATTGTGTGTTTGATGAAATTTCACAAATCACGCTCTTAAAATCAGAACCTATGAATGGGTATGATAGTAAATGTCTTCAAAATGTAGCCTAGATTATAAACCATTTAACTAGGAAGTCATCTTTCCTTAATTAGGGTTTATTCTACCATCTTAAATATTTATATTCTGATTATTAAGGAACCAGAAATCAATTGTTTATAAAATGCCTACCTGTAATTAAAGAACTCTGCAATTTCCAATTTTAGGGTGGTTTTACTTAGTTTTGTGTAAGTTTTAAGCATGATGACTCTTAAGAGAAAGGATTTTATATATAAGTCTTGGCAAAGCCTTTTGTTAACTTCCTAAGGGATTAAATAGGAGTATAACTTGGACAACAGATTCTTTTTTTTTTTTTTTTGGACAGGCAGAGTTAGAGAGACAGAAAGGAGAAAGGTCTTCCTTTTTTCTGTTGGTTCACCTCCAAAATGGTCGCCACAGCCAGGAGCTAGGTGCTTCCTCCTGGTCTCCTATGTGGGTGCAGGGCCCAAGCACTTGGGCCATCCTCCACTGCCTTCCCAGGCCACAGCAGAGAGCCAGACTGGAAGAGGAGCAACCAGGACTAGTATCCGGCAGCCCAACCAGGATTAGAACCCAGGGTGCTGGTACCACAGGCGGAGGATTAGCCAAGTAAGCCATGGCGCTTAATGCAAATGGTTTTCAATTCCATAAAACTTCTAAATAATTGAGTGGCATCATTATAATGAACTTTTTCTACCCCTTTTTATTTATATTCATGAATGAATTTTCTTAGCAAGTATATCTGAACTTTAAAAATAGTAATAAAACTGGTATTGTCTGAATTTAACATAGTTGTTAATATTTTCATCACTTGAATAGTAATGATAACCCTGACAGTGTTCTGCAACTATTAGAAATTTAGTGATTGGAAATAGACTGTTTACAAATTTTTTTATTTGAATAAATATGATTTTAATGTATTTTTTGAGGAACAGGGTCATGATAGGGTATCAGTAAAGACTTTCAAGCATTACATGTTATTACATTGAGATTAAGTTACATGGACAGGTGTAATGAATATCTAAGTTGGGAATAGAAAAACAATACAAATTTCCTACTACTAAAAAACTTGTTCATGTTTTAGGGAGTAGGGTGGGTATTAACTTGCTGTGATATTTAGATTCTGCTAGATACACTAAAATAATAAAATGAATTTATATTAAAGTATCAAAATCACAGAACTTACAAAATGATAAAAGTTTTTATTTAGATTTCCAAGTATGTAAAAAGGTATTTCATTTTTATAATTACTTAAGAAACTAACTAAAATTTGTAAAGCTCTCAAATGAACAGATGGTGAAGAAAAGGAAATGTAGTAACGTGTGAACCCAAGGGAAGTCAGAAACAAATGGAAAAAAAAATTGAAATTATAGCAAGTTCAAATATTTCAGAAATTACAGTAAATGTAAATTTTCCTTTTAAAAACAGCAGATTAGATTATCAAAATGAGATCTGTTTGCTAGTTTGAGAAAAATACATTAGAGTTTAGGTAAGATTGAAATGTACGATCACAGTGGAGATTTTAGTACATCTCACTCAAAAACATATCAAGCAAATACAGAATTTTTAAGAATAGGATATAGACGGGGCCGGTGCCATGGTTCACTTGGTTAATCCTCCGCCTGCTGCACCGGCATCCCATATGGGCGCCAGGTTCTAGTCCTGGTTGCTCCTCTTCCAGTCTAGCTCTCTGCTGTGGCCCAGGAGGGCAGTGGAGGATGGCCCAAGTGCTTTGGCCCCTGCACCCGCACGGGAGACCAGGAAGAAGCACCTGGTTCCTGGCTTCACATCGGCGCAGCACCATCCTTAGCGGCCATTTGGGGAGTGAACCAATGGAAAGAAGACCTTTCTCTCTGTCTCTCAGTCTACATCTACCTGTCAAAAAAAAAAAAAAAAGGATAGGATAGGATACAGAGAACCAGTACACAAGATAGATAATATATATGTGTATAGTATATATATCAGGCTTACATGGTAAATGAGAAATGTTTTGTAAGTTCTCTAAATCACAGACTGCAAATTGCAAAGAATTAGTTGATAAATCATTTTCCAGCCAAAATGTCCTTAAAAATTATACCTCTCAAAAAGTACAAGAATAAGTCAGTAAGACAAGACAAACTATAGAGGATGTCTGAAGCAAAAGTTGATTATCTGGATAAACTAGACAAAGATTGAGGGAGAAAAAAAATACTAACCTTTGATGTAACATTAGGAGCTATACAAACATAAAATACAGAAAGAAAATAATAGTGATGGAATCATCTGAATGATAATGCAATGGGTTAAGTAAATCACTGTTATATCTTCCTTTGGCTATGGGGTATACATGAATTTTCTCTCCTTTGAAAGATTTCACAACAAAAAATTTATTTTGACACAACTCATTTTAAAATGCCAGCAACATCCTAATACCAAATCAAAGACGTTACAAGAAATGAAAATTACACACCAATATCTCTCATCCTGAATAAAATCTGGCAATATTTTAAAAATTATATCCACCATAATAAAGTAGCACATATTGTTGGTGTACAAAGCTGATTCAACATTCAAAATCAATTAATGTGATCATATCAACAGGCTAAAGGAAAAAAATCATCCTATCAATAGATGCAGAAAAAGCATTTAACAGTCTAACACTTCATGATTTAAAATGACCAAACTATGAACAGGAGGGAACCTCCTCAACAAATAAATCTTCAGCTACCATCTTGTTTAATGTTTAGACATATTTGTTTCTACTATTATCAGGAATAAGCCATGATGTCCTCTCACTGCTATTAAGTATAATACTGGAAGTGCTAGATGATGCAATAAAACTAGAAAAGGAAATAGTATGGATGGAGTGGGAAGGAAAAACAAAACTGTTTGCAGATGAAATGACTGACTGCAGGATATAAGGTTAATATGCAAAAGCCAATTGCTTTCTTACATTACTAGCAACAATGGAATTGGAAATTGTAAACCCAATATCACTTTAGCACCAAAGGGGGAAAAGTGGTTGTGTATAAGTTTAACAGTGTGTATAGGATCTATATGCAAAGTACAAAATGAAAAATCAAAGATCTAAATGAGGTATATTATGTGCATGAAGAGGAAAACCCAATATTGTAAATGTTAGTTCTTCCCAACTTAAAGACTCATTGCAGTCAAATCAAAATCACATTGTAACATTTAAACACCTGTATACTATGTAGTGATTGGATGATGGGAATTAGCATATCTATCACCTCAAACTTACAGGCAAACAAACTATAGTATGTCCAGATGATAGGATATGATTCACCAATAAAGAGAAATGAGCTGTTAAACATGAAAAGTCATAGCCTAAAGTAAATATTACAAAGTAAAAGAAAACAATCTGAAAAGGCTGGATCTTGTGTCAATCTATATGAAATTCTGGAAAAGGTAGAAAAGCCATGAATACATTAAAAAGACAACTGATTGCCAGTAATTTGGAAAAATGGGTGAGTGAAAGGAGGGATGAGTATGTTTAGCACAAAATTTTTAGGACAGTGAAATTATTTCATATGATACTATAATGTTAGATATACATAATTATGTAAACCTATTCCTCAAACCCACAGATTTTTTTAACATAGTGAACCCTAATGTGATCAGTGAATTCTGTTAATACATTGATAGTGGCTCATCAGTTATAACAAATACATTAATGTAAGAAATGAGAAATCACTGTACTCATTTTTCCATAAACTGGAGCTGCTCAGCAAGATAGTCTTAATTAAAAACAAAATATTATGGCTTCAGTATAGTAAACTAAATAGAGAATTGACTAGATACCCAAAGACCAGTTGGTAAATAGGATCAGAGATGGTCATATGTTAATACAATGATTATGAATATGGAAATGAATGATTCCAGGCATAAGAAGTTTAAAGGTTTAACTCCTAAAACTTATCTGGAAGTAAAAATTCAGTTCCTTCTCTGTTTTTTCTTTGTCTTGTTATTCTCTTACATATAATCTGTTAAATGTGTGTGCCTACCCCTGAATTATCTGTATGCTTTTAAACATTTATTTATAAAAGTCTTTCAACCCAAATTAAATTGAAAAGTATATTATAGTTCTTAGATCAGCCCTCAACTTCCAATTCACCCTCCTATTTAGAAAGGTTAAAAAGATGAGGGCTTGAGGGTATATTCTTTGTTTTTTTCATTTGTTTTTTTTACTGCTCTATCTCCCTTGTACCCCCAGTTCTGAATATGAATTCAATTTTTCTAATTAAATACACTTGCCTAAGATTTGGGAAGCAGAAATGAGGTAGAAGTCATCTTCAGTATGACTTCTGGCCATCAGTACTTATTAGGAAGAGTGTAGTTTTCCTGAGAAGATTCCAGTGTTCATTTGGCAACTTCCTAGGTATTGTCAACTTGAACTAATTTCTTTCCTGAATGCAGCTTTAGGTTGTGTAAGTGCTGCTGCTGCTGCTGCTAGTGTTTTCTCCAAATCTAGCCTGGCCTCAGTGAGTAACATCCTTAGTGGACCCTTCAGTTTGTTTAGGAGTATCCAAGAGGCCCACCTTAGATGTTGCTCCTTTAGTCTTTCCAATGGAATTTTTTTAAGAATATAAATGTATTAAATTTCTTCTTCTAACAGTGAATTTTGTTGCATGCCTTAAACTCCGGCTGGTTAAGTGCATCACACAGTACATGTAGATATAAAAAGTAAAAGTTTAACTTATCAGGAAATCCTTCAGTTTTACTTTGTAATGGAGGATGAGGAATGGAAAAAAGCAAATCAGGAATGTCCTATGTGGCTAAATTTGTTAATTATAGGCCAATTTCATTAAATTACCTTACAGTTTCAATGAATGTCTTAGCCACATAGAGATTACTCAACTACTGATAGATCACTAATTTGTCTTTTGAAATTTGTGACTCACTAAAGAAATAGGATCAAAATCCAAATTATTTGGAGGCTAAAATAATGACAGTCAATTATATATTTATCCTGAATTTAAAACAGTGACAGATTGCAATCTCAAATGGTATCATTTTGCTGTAATCACTTTTGTCTTGTAATCACTTTAAATTAATAACCCTAGAAAATGTGTTGGACAAATATTTAAAAACTAGGGAAACAAATACAGTTTTCACATTGCTAGAATTTTATGTCAAGGCACATTGTTATGCCTTTCAGTCTTAAAAAATTCTGAATGCAGTCATGAGCAAAGTGTTTCTCACTTTCAGATACTTGACATTAGAGAAAACAAAAATTTTGATTTGAATTGATGGTGTCAACTAACTGAACAGGGCAAATTTAAGTAAAACTTCAACTGTTTCTGGTTTATCAAACATTTTACTCTTTATCATAGACTCTTCCAAAAAGAGCTTTGGTTCCATTAATGTTTGCCATTCTTAATGATAGAAATAATATGTGTTGCTAATGAAAAATTCAAACAATTCAGAAATATGCCCAGAAGAATGTGAAAATGTAACCCTACAAGTTAGCATATCAGACCTTCCTAAAGATTCTATATACCTAACATATGTAAATGTTATCAGACATACAGTTTTACATTACCTCATTATAGTTAGTGATATTTGTAATAGTCTGAATTCTTTTAAGTTGTAAGGTTCAGAAAAACCAACTTAAATTGCTCTATACAACATTTAATAAGTCCAGAGCCCAGCAGGATACAGAAACTTAAATAACATTGTCTGATCTTGTCATTGTTCTCTTTTGTTGTATGTTCTGCTCTTTCCAGTTGTGATCCCATTTTCTTTCTTTTTTAAAAGGATTTATTTATTAGAAAGAGTTAACAGAGAGAGAAGGAGAGGCAGAGAGAGAGATAAGTCTTCCATCCACTTTTTCACTCCCCAACTGGCTGCAATGGCCAGAGCTGTGCCTATCTGAAGTCAGGAGCCAGGTGCTTCCTCCTGATCTCCCACACAGGTGCAGGCACCCAACCACTTGGGCCATCCTCCACTGCCTTCCCAGGCCACAGCAGAGAGCCAGACTGGAAGAGGAGCAACCGGGACTAGAACTCAGTGCCCATATGGGATGCCAGCACCACAGGCGGAGGATTAACAAAGTAAGCCACGGTGCTGGCCCTGGGCCATATTCTACTGCTTTCCCAGGCCATAGAAGGGAGCCAGAACTCGAACCAGTGCCCATATGGGCACTGCACGTGACGGCTTGACCCACTACACCACAAAGCCAGCCCTCTGTGGTCTCATTTTCTAGCAGACTCTTGTTTCATGATGACATCACTGAGACAACTCCTTTAGCAAACCCATTGGAAAGTAGAGACTCTGGCTTCTTAAATAGTTTCACAAGAGCCCTGGAATTGTGTCTGGCTCTGATTGAGTGCAGTGTGTAATGAATCTGAAAAGAGCATGTGCTAGAGTTCAGTCGGTCATGCCTGGGTCACTTGCTGCTGTGGTTTGTTGAATAGCTCTAAAGGCCCATTTGTTCAAACCTTAAATCTCATAGATCAATTGGAATGATGTGTGGAAACTTCAGGAGGTGGATTCTGCTTCTTGGCTTGCCATGTGATCCATTTGTGTTCTACCACTGATATCTTCCACCCTCACAGAAGCAAAACCAATAAGGCTGCTTGATCTTGGACTTGAGCCTCAACTGTGAGCTCAATAAATCTTTTCTCCTTTTAGTTTCTTGCCTTAGTATTTAGATATTGTTGATAAAGGGGAAATGTATGTTCATCTCCTGGCAATGCAAGAAGTAAGAAGCCATATACAGGCTTCTTACTGTGCCTACACTAGCTTTTTGTAGTTTTACTTTATATTTTGACTGTTAGATCAACAGAAAATTTCCAAAGATAGCATGGAGAATTTCCATATAGCCTTTCCACAGCTTTCACAAGTATTAGTATCTTATATATCCATAGTATATTTGTTAAAACTGTGAATACTAAACATATTAAACTGTAGATTCTATTTCATATTTTATAAATTTTTCCAATAATGACTCTTCTGTTCCAGGATCCAATCTAAGATTCTGCATTGCATTTAGCACCCATACACATTTAAAAATAGTCACACCTGATTAAATATAACTAGTATATATGACCAAACATCTCCTTAGGAAGACAACTCAGTCTCATTCTTTCAGAATAAAAATCAAAAGCCTCTGGACGATTCGTATTTTTTTAAGATTATCTTTTTGAAAGGCAAAGTAACAGAAGGAGAGATACAGAGAGAGATTCTCCGTCCACTGATTCTCCCCGATGGCCACAATGGTGAGGACTGACGGGAACTAGAAGCCCAGATTTCCATCGTGGTTTTCCACCCAGCTGACAGAGATCCAAGCACTTGAGCAGTCTTCCAGAACCTTCATAAGCACGTTAGCAGGAAGCTGAATCAGAAGCAGAGCAGCAGGAACTTGAACTGGCTCGCTGATATTTGATGCCAGCATCACAAGCAGCAACTTAATCTGTTGTGCCACAATGCCAGCCCAATGTATTTTTCTTTCCACATCTGAATATGATGCAGCTCCTCATGCTAACTCACACATTTCACTGATTCCACCATACTCAGTATGCAGTAGTAGAAAGAAAACAGCTAACTATGATTAGAAAAAAAAGAGGGAGAGAAATAAAGGGGAAAAAACTTACACTAGGATTGAAGAAAGAGATGAAATGGTGATCATTGTTTGAAATCATATACACATCATATGCTCTGCAGTAAACGTTTTCATTAGCGCTTGGTGCTGCTTCTACTATCTTAAGAATCTCCATTGTTCTGTGGCCATGTCTGAGATGGACATGGAAGCAGCTTTTTTCTTCAGACACTTTCTTTACTAACCTACTTGTGAAGTGTTCTGCCTTTCTTGGGCTGATTGACTTAACTTGATTTCATTTTGTTCTCTTACTTTATATTACTGTTATAATGCTATTCCTGGCGACGTTTCCCTTCCAGTGCTTCTCTTTACATCTTTTAAGCTTGCTTGCTTGCTTTATTTATTTATTTATTTAAAAGGCAGAATTACGCAGAGGCAGAGAGCAAGAGTGACAGAAAGTCTTCCATCTACTGGTTCACTCCCCAAGTAGCCGCAACAGCTAAAGCTGTGCTGATCTGAAGCCAGAAGCCTGGAGTTTCCTCCAAGTCTCCCACACAGGTGCAGGGACCTAAGGACTTGGGCCATTTAATTTAGAGACAGAGGGAGAGAGCTCCCATCTGTTGATTCACTCCTGAAATGCCCTCATTGGTTGGGACAGGGTCAGGCTGGAACTGGGAACTCAACCCACGTCTCCCACATGGATATCAGAAATCCAGTTACTTGAGCCATCACCACTACCTCCCAGAGTCTGTATTGACAAGAAACAACTCAAGAGTCAGAGCCAGGAATTGAATGAAGGCACCCTAAGGTGAACCACGGGCATCTTAACCCCTAGGCTAACCACCCACCCCCAACCCTTTACATTTGTAACATATATACATAGATTTAGTTAGTATGTTTCATTAAGTCCCAAGGTTGTATACTGTGCCATGCACAGTTGTGATGATGGAAGTAGAGAAGAATGAAACGAAAAAACCTCTGGCCCTCATGAAGCTAATAAGCCACATATAACATCTCATTTCAGAGATCTTAAATGTGAAAACGTATATGTTTTAGAATTGGTGAAATACTATAGCATTATTGGGCAGAGTTAAGGACCCGCATAAGGTTAGTGATGATGAAAAAAGTGAGATGAGTCAGCATCTTTGAATGCTTTTTCCAGCAGTGTTCAGCTGCATGGATGTAGGCATACTAATTTGAACAGTATTTGGGAGGTCTGAGCCCAACCTGACTTTTATTTTTATCAGATAAATACAGAAAAGCAAGAGGGTGACAAAACAGTTGAAAGTGTATAGGGAGGAGGAAGCACATATGATAATGGTAGTTGGAGCCAGAGTACTAGAGAGAATACACTGCAAACTTAGGAGGGGGTTTTGAGAATGTGAGTCATATGCTAGAAGTTGCGATTAGTGTTATTAGGGTTGAGGACCAGTGTGCAGCACCAGTATCTCATATGGGCGCCAGGTTCAAGTCCCAGCTACTCCACTCCCGATCCAGCTCTCCACTATGGCCTGGGAAAGGAGAAGATGGCCCAAGTTCTTGGGCCCCTGCACCCATGTAGGAGACCCAGAAGAAGCTTCTGGCTCCTAGCTTCAGATTGGCCCAGTCCTGGCTGTTGCGGCCATCTGGAGAGTGAACCAGTGGATGGAAGACCTTTCTCCCTCTCTGCTTCTGTTTCTCTGTAGCTCTGCCTTTCAAGAAGTAAATAAAACTTAAAAAAAAAAAAAAAAAAAAAAAAAAAGGTTACTAAGGTTGATAAGTTCCAGGGTATGACAAGGGCATGGATAACTAGGATGAAGTAGAGGATAACATCACTTAAGTGGTAAATTAAGATGTGAAGGATCAGCTACATGGTTATTGAACACAAGAAATAGGAGAAAGGAAGGGGCTGGCATTGTGATGTAGCAGGTTAAGCTGCCTGTGATGTTGCCAATTCACACAGTTTAAGTCCTGTGTGATCCACTTCTGATCCAGATCCCTAGTAATGTGCCTGGGAAAGCAGCAGAAGATGGACCAAGTGTTTGGGCCTCTGCACCCACATAGGAAACTCAGATAAAGCTCTTGGCTCCTGGCTTCGGCCTGGCCTAGTCCTGGTCATTGCAGCCATTTGAGGAGTGAACCAGCGGGTGGAAGATCTGTGTCTCCCCTGTCTGTAACTCTGCCTTTCAAATAAATAAGTCACAAAAAAAAAAAAAAAAAAGAAGAAGAAGAAGAAAGAAAGAAAGAAAGAAAAGAGAAAGAAACAGTGATGTGAGCTAGGAATTAAAATCTTCAAGCAATGGGTGAGGAAGAGGAAAAAGGGAAGAAGGACTATGGGAATCTAAATCACTACAACAAGGAGAAATCGGATGGCCTGAGAATCAAAGTTACATAGTTTTAAAGAGGAAACAAGGATGGTCTGAAAATGGAAAATGAGGATTAAGAAATGCCTCTGAGGCCGGTGACGCAGCTCACTTGGCTAATCCTCTGCCTGCAGCGCCTGCACCCCAGGTTCTAGTCCCTGTTGGGGCACCAGATTCTGTCCCGGTTGCTCCTCTTCCAGTCCAGCTCTCTGCTGTGGCCCGGGAGTGCAATGGAAGATGGCCCAAGTGCTTGGGCCCTGCACCCCCATGGGAGACCAGGAGGAAGCACCTGGCACCTGGCTCCTGGCTTTGGATCGGCACAGCACACTGGCCGTAGCAGCCATTTGAGGGGTGAACCAACAGAAAAGGAAGACCTCTCTCTCTCTCTCTCTCTCTCTCTCTCTCTCTCTCTCTCTCTAACTCTGCCTGTCAAAAAAAAAAAAAGTGCCACTAGTTAGACTGCAGGCCCAGTTGTAAAAGAGAAAGAAAATAGTCATCACTTCAGAAAGTTGCAGGGCAGTCTATATCTGCAGGGAAGATCCAGGTTTCTGTCAAAGCAATAAGGCCTAGGAAACACTTAGAGAAGAAGTTTCTATTCAATTCTTCCAACAAAACTCTACCTTAACACATTTACTCTGATATTCTAAGAAACTTCTTAGCATCCAGTGTTAACTGGTAAAGAGTTAGATCCCAGTCTGATTCTTTCTGTATAAAATCTTTTAGAACATATCTTGCTTGGCATCCCATGGATCTCCTAAATTACAGTCTCACATCTCTTAATTCTGGGAGACTTTCTTATTTTTCTTTTTTTATTTCTTCTCCCCCATTCTTTGCTTTCACGTTTTTAAACTCCGATGGCTAGTGGGATAGTTAGAACTTTTCTCCATTGCTCATTTACTTTTATGCCTTTCTTGTTTTTAACTTTTGTGGGAATTTTGAGGATGGTCATCCCCATCATCTCAGATGATTATTCTCATTAATTTGTTCTTCATCTGTGGATATTCTGTTTTCCAGTCCATTCACATTTCTGTTTATTTGAAATCATTTTTTTAAACCTCTTATTCTTTGTCAACCTAAAAAAATAGTGCTAAAATAGTAATAGTGGGTGAGTTTCCAAAATTCTTTCAGCCCAGTGTGCATCTGACATGGTAATTCCATTCCTCTTTTTTTGTGATTGAATGAAGGGTCTCTTACACTATCACACCACTTCATCAGAAAAATTATACAAAAATAAATAAATAAAAGGGTGATTCACTTGTATCCTTTTAACAACACATAGAGCTGATGTTTAGTTTGGCAGTTAAGTCACTAAACAGCTTGCACAAAGTACCTGAGTTCAAGATCCAACTCCACCCTCCATTTCAGATTCCTGCTAATGTGAACCCTGGGAGGCAGCAGTGATATCTCAAGTAGTTGGTTCCATGACACACAAATAGGAATAGATTGAGTTCCTGGCTTTTGGCTTCAGCCTAAGCCAATCTTAACCACTGAAGGCATTTGAGGAGTAAATCAGTAGATGGAAGGTTTTACTGTGTCTGTCTCTCATTGTCTAGGTCACTCTCTTTGCCTCTACAATTAAATAAATTTGAAATTAAAGTTAGCACAGTTATGAGTATAAAACCAGAATTTTATAAATTTATTTTCATGGTTTCATAGTTATTAAAAATTAAGTACCAGCCAAGCTTCTTCCCCCATTATAGAATTCTTCCCCACTACTGATGACCATTTTAAGTGGATTCTCCGTAATTAGACCTTTGCTGTATCAATCAAGTATACTGGAATAAAAAGTACCTCCTGTTGTGGCCCTGAACTCAAACTTTCAGTGGAGTTTTTCACTAGGTGCTGGTTTTCTCCTGTTTTTAGAAAGCTTTGTGAGGATTCAATGAGAGAGGCCATCTGCAAGCCGGTAAGAGAGCCTTCACCAGAAACTGTACCCTAGTAGTCCTCGTTTGTGATTTCAAGTTTATAGCATTGTGAGAAATAGAATTTTCTCTTTTTTAAGGATTTTTTTTAAGGCAGAGTTACAGAGAGAATGGGAAAACATAAAAAACCCTTCTATCCACTGATTCACTCCCCAAATAGCCACAATAAGTGGGTCTGGGCCAGACAGAAGCCAGGAACCAGGCACTCCATCCAGGTCTCCCATGTAGGTGGCATGGACCCAAGTACTTCAGCCAAAATCTTCTGGTGCTTTTGCAGGTGCACTGCAGGGAACTGGTCAGAAATGGGAGCAGCTGGGATTCAAACCAGTGTTCACATGGGATGCTTGTGCACAGGCAGAAGCTTAGCCCACTATGCCACGATGCCAGCTAAGAAATAAATTTTGTTTAGAATCTTTCAGGGGATGGGCATTTGGCCTAGTGGTTAACCCACTGGTTGAGATGCCCACATATTATATCACAATACCTAGGTTCAAGTCCTCCTCTGCTCCTGATTTCAACTTCCTCATAATTTGCACTCTGGAAGGCAGCAGGTGTCCCTGCCACCTATGTGTGACAACTGGATTGAGTTCCCAGTTAATGGATTTCACCTGATGCATTTGAGTACTGGACCAACAGACAGGAGCTCTTTCTCTCTCTCTGCCACACAAATAAAAATGAAAATTTACAAAATCTAGTCTGGTATTTTGTTATAGTAGCCCATTTGACACAGATTTTAATATCAAGGAGGGGATCCTGCTGTGACTCATACTAAAACATGTGGAAATGGCTTTGGAGCTGGGTGATGGGTAGAAACTGGAAGAGTTTTGAGGTACATGCTATAAAAAGTCTTCATTGCCATGAAGGGACTGCTGGAAGCAATATAGATGTTAAAAGGTGATTTGGGTGAGGTCTCAGACAAAAGCCAGGAAGGTATTATTAGATACTGGAGGAAAAGTGATCCATTTCATAAAAGACCCCTGCCCACAAAAGCCTCAATTTCCAGATCCTCACTCATTGTCAAGGCTCCGTTCCATGAGTCCAGAAGGCTGTATCTATGACCCAGTGGGTCCAGAAGTAAGATGTCCAACCAAAGAGGATTAATCTTGAGCCTAATGTAATTTAACTCACTAGGTTTTGTTCTTGCTTTCTTCTTTCTAATCACCTTCTTTGTGATATTTTCCTTTTGGAAAAAGAATGTCTATTTAATGCCTGTCCCCATCGTTCCTTTTTGTAAGCACACAACTTGACTTGTTTCCCAGGTTCACTTTGTAGAGAAGTTTTGTCTCAGAATGAATCACACCTCGGATCTTGCCCTTATTTGATTTAGATGACATGAGGAAACGATTTTGGATGTCAGATTTAGCATCAATACTAGAATGGGGTAATCTTTAGGGCTGAAATTGAATGTTTTTGGCATGTGAGAAGGACATGAGTTTGGTGATGGGGGTGAAATGTTATGGACTGTGTCCCTCCCAAAGTCATGTTGAAGCCATAACCCCCTAATTCATGTTGTGACTGTATTTAGAGTAAGGAATTAATTAAGGTTAAATAAATTCATAAGGTCAGGCCACGGTCCAATAGGATTAGTGCCCTTATAAGAAGAGACACCAGGTTTGCCCTACAGCTGCCATGAGCAGGTGTTCTGTATGAGGCTGGCTGGGCCAACATTCCTGTCCCTCTTCAAGGAGTGGTCACCTACTGAAAATGGCCTACCATAGAGACCAAGAGAATTCAGCACCAGTTCCCTGATGAAGATGGTGAGAACAGTGACAAAGAAGATGAGCATCCCCAAGTGGTGGTTTTAAAAAAGGGAGATCTACTAGCTGAAGAAATCATGAAAATTAATTTATTTCAAAGGCTGCCAAAGCAGATGAAGAACCACCTCCAGCTGATGGGAGAATCATGTATCAAAACCAGTTAAGCTTCCCTCAAATGAAAAATATTTAGGTTTACAGCAAGCTCAAAAAAGAAGACAATTGAAGATGAAATTAATAAGCAAGACTCAAAGAATTCACAAAAGCAAATGAAAAACAATAGCTTCCTTTCTTTTGGCAATAAAATCGAAAACAAGTAAAAATTTTGGGCTCAAACTCCTTTGAAAATATTTGAGGTGCTTTTAAAATAACTTTTTTTTCCTTTTACAAAGCACTATACACCCATTCCAGAAAATATAGGAAAAAATTAGTAAAATAAAGGCCGGCGCCATGGCTCAACAGGCTAATCCTCCGCCTTGCGGCGCCAGCACACCGGGTTCTAGTCCCAGTCGGGGTGCCGGATTCTGTCCCGGTTGCCCCTCTTCCAGGCCAGCCCTCTGCTGTGGCCCAGGAGTGCAGTGGAGGATGGCCCAAGTGCTTGGGCCCTGCACCCCATGGGAGACCAGGAAAAAGCACCTAGCACCTGGCTCCTGTCATCGGATCAGCGCGGTGCGCCGGCCACAGCGCGCAAACCGCGGCAGCCATTGGAGGGTGAACCAACGGCAACGGAAGACCTTTCTCTCTGTCTCTCTCTCTCACTGTCCACTCTGCCTGTCAAAAAAAAAATAATAAAAAGATAAAAAAAATTAGTAAAATAAAAACTTTTTGTATCCATTAATACACCTCTGCCTTGAAATGCCAACTCTGTGGAAACTTCTATTAATGTTTTGTTATTCCCCATGTATGGGTGCGTTGATACATAAATGATATTTTAAACAAAATTTGAAGATGTATTATGTGTGTTCTCTATCCTGAATCTAATTTAATATTACGTTGTAAGCATTTTCAGAATGTGAATTCAAGGGGCTGGCATTGTGATGTAGCAGATAAAGCCACTGCCTGCAATACCAGCATCCCATTATGGGTGCTGGTTCATGTCTAGCTGCTCCACTTCTGATCCAGCTCTCTGCTAATCGCCTGGGAAATTCAGCAGAAGATGGTCTGAGTGTTTGGGCCCTTGATACTAGGTGAGAGATCCAGATGAAGCTCCTGGCTCCTAGCTTCTGTCTGGACCAGTCCTGGTCATTGCAGCCTTCTGGAGAGTGAACCAGTGGATGAAGATCTCTGTCTCTCGCTCTCACTTTGTAACTTTGACTTTCAAATAAACAAACCTTTTTGAAAAAAATATATTCAAAAAGAAAAGAAGAGATACCAGAAAACTGACACTTTTGCCCTCCATGTGGATTCTAAGGCTATTTGATGACCTTACATTGGCCTCGTTCACTTTTAAATCTGCACACAGGCCTTAGTACCTTGACAGATCACACTCTCTGTCAGCTCCTCACTGTCCTTACTCCTCTCACTTTCAGACTGTTCTCTTTTTGGTCTTGTAAAAACTACCTTCTTGAGAGTTGCATGTACAATAATGTTTCTGGATTTTGGCAAACTCTTTATCTCAGTGACTCATTTTATTTTGAATAAAGGTATACAGTTTTACTAAAAAAAAAAAAAAAAAGGCTATTTGAGGTCACTGTAAGAAAATGGCTATCTATTAAGTCCAAAGGAGCTCTTATAAGATACCAAATCCTGACCTTGAAGTTCTAGCTCCATAACTGTGAGAAATAAATTTCTGTGTTTTAATACCCATACTGTGCTAATTTCTAGTAGTTTGGCAGCCTAAGCTAATGAACTGTACCCATCATTCAGTACCCATCCCTGTACCCATCATTCAGTACCCATCCCTGCCACAAACTGGTTGTGTGACCACCAGAAATTTATTTAATGTCTCTACCAGTATCTTCTTCTATAAAATGTAGGTAGGAATAGTATATATCTCATAAGAATTAAAAAGATTGAATGACAATATTTATAAAGTTCTTAGAATAGTGCCTAGCCCATAATAAACACTAAATAATAAACAATAAGTAACCAACTATATGGAAATTTAGTAATTAATGTGAGTGCTTTCTATAATGTCCTTTAATAAAAAGCTGAAAACATAACAATAAATTTGGCTGAATAGAAAAAATATGAACTGATATTGACCATGGGAAGATACCAGAAGAACAGGGGAGGAAATGCATTCCCAGGGGACAGTTAGAAGTTTTCAGTGGAAAGTCTATAGAAAGAAGAGGGACTCTGTGGAGCAGTATAGACTGTACAATCAGCAGGACACCAACAGCAACTACCATGACCAACAGAGATGCCATCTTCTCAGACGCAGGTGAGAAGAATCTGCAGAGGCCTGTGCCACTGGTGATCTTGAGTCTGGATGAAGAGCTGGCTGAGGGCAGAGTGCCCACCTAACGCCATGAAGGGAGGCCACATCAACTTCCATGTCTCTTCCCACCAAGGTGCCCAGAAACCAGCAAAAAGGGAAGTGCCATCTTTCCAGAATAAAGCGACTAAAGACTGCTGTGGCCTGTGTACCGCTTGTATATTTTTTTTCTGAGTGAGAAATCTCTAGTCCCCACTGACTTTGAGCCTGGCCTGGAGAGTTGGCAGAGGGGCAGTGCACCCACTTAATTCTGTGAGGGGAGGAAATGTTGTTCCCATCTCCTCAACCAACCTCCATCAGAACAGGCTGCTGGCTCCAGAAATGGGGCAACTCCTCAAAATTTGAGAGGCTCTCAGTGCAAGGAATAAATAACCTATGTCCTTTGACTGTGGGAGCCCTGCACCCTGTGACTATAAAAATCTTGGCATGATAGGCCAGGAAATGGAAGGGCATGGGGTGCAGCTGGGTCTTTAAAAAATCAATGGATCCTACTGCAGAAACTCAGAGCTACCTGAGTGGTGGAAAGGATCATTGCACAGGGGTCTAGGCACAGATCCTTTGGATTTATGTGACTGAGTGGGTGGGATGCACAGGCACTGTGCATTCACCCTGGGAAGTTGATTCACCTTGGCAGAGAGAGGTTTGGGTTGTGAACACACCAACCCATGTGATCATATCCTACCCTCTGCTGACAATAGAGATCTATTTATACCCAACTTGGACATCACTCTGGACTCTTGCACCACCTTTGAACTCTGGCTGGATCTCCCTGGCCCCAGCCAGCACATACCACTGGATAACTGGTAAAGGAGTAGGCATTCTACTAAGCCATAGAGGCACATTTCAAAGAATGAAGACTTCTGAGGAGATATCAAGTGTTTCCCAAGATGTGTGAAAACAAATGAACAAGGAAGACAGTATGACTTTCCAAAATTAGAATAACAATTCTTCAGTATTAGTCTATGAAGACAAAGAGATTGATGAAATGCTTAAAAAGGGGGCTGGCGCCGTGGCTCACTTGGCTAATCTGCCTGTGGCACCAGAATCCCATATGGGCGCCAGGTTCTAGTCCCGGTTGCTCCTCTTCCACAGCTCCCTGCTGTGGCTTGAGAAGGCAGTGGAGGATGGCCCAAGTGCTTGGGCTCCTGCACCTGCATGGGAGACCAGGAAGAACCACCTGACTCCTGGCTTCAGATCAGCATAGCTCCCACCGTGGCAGCCATTTCGGGGGTGAACCAATGGAAGGAAGACCTTTCTCTCTGTCTCTCCCTCTCACTATCTGCAACTGTACCTCTCAAATTTTAAAAAATGCTTAAAAAGGAATTCAAAAGAATGATCACTCAACAACACAGAGGCAAATACATGAATTTAAAAAAATCCATATGTGACATGGATGAGAAATTCTGCTGGGAGATGATATTAAAAATTAAATGGGCTGGCACTGCAACACAGTGGGTTAAGCATTTGCCTGCCATACCAGCATCCCATATGAGCACTGGTCTGATTCCCAACTGCTGTACTTCCAGTACAGCTCCCTGCTAATGCACCTGAGAAAGTAGTGGAATAGGCCCAATTATGAACCCATATGGGAGACCTGGTTGAAGCACCTGGCTCTTGTCTTTGGCCTGGCCCAGCCCTGCCCATTGTGGTCATTAGAAGAATGAGCCAGTGGATAGAACTATATATATATATATATATATATATCTCACTATAGCTCCAACTTTCAATTAAAAAAAAAAAAAGAGAGAGATGAAGAACTCAATATGTCAAACAAAAAAAACAGTGGAAAGCAGTAACAGCAGACTCAGTGAGGCAGAAAAAAAGAATATCCAAGATAGAAGGCAAATATTTGGAAATACCTGACAAAAAATAATAATAAATTAGAAAACCAAAAATAGTGTTAAAGATCTATGGGATACCTTCAAACAACCAATATCATGTCTTAGGAGTTCCTGAAGGTATGAAAAAACAATAATTTACAAGACCTAGTGAAATAATATCAGAACATTTCCATAATTTAGAGAAAGATGCGGGCATCTGAAATAGTGCACAGAACCCCATGTGCACGGAACATGGTCAGAAGAGATCTTCACCATGACACATTATACTCAGACATTCAAATATAAAGCAGAAAGGAATGATCCTAAAATGTAAAGAGAGAAATTTCAGATTACCTTTAAAGGAACTCCAATTAGATTGACAGCAGATTTCTCATCAGAAACCTTACAGATTAGGAGAGAATGGGGAGACATAGTCCAAATCCTGAAAGAAAAAAACCATTAACTTAGAGTACTGTACCCAGCAAAAATCTAATTTATAAATGAAGGTGAAATAAAGACCTTCCAAAATAAACAGAAATTGAAAGAATGTGTCATTACTCAGCCAGCCTTACAAATGATACTTAAGGATGTGCAACACACAGAAATAGAGACTGATAAGCAGCATGATGAAAGAATGTGAAGCCATAAACCCAGTAAAAGTACAAAGGGGATCCAAAACAAGCAATATCTGTATTTACAGGAAAATGGCAGGACCAAGTCATTACTTATCAATAATAATCTTGAATTTAAGTGGCCTATATTCTCCAATTAAGATACAGACTGGCTTGAGTGGATTAAAAAAACAAGACCTATCTATATACTGCTTATAAGAAGTGCACCTCACCAACATACACATAGACTGAAAGTGAAAGAATGGGAAAAGATATTCAATGCAAATGGAAATCAAAAATGAGGAGGAGCCATCCTAATATCAGAAAAAAATAGACTTTAATACAAAACAGTTAAAAGAGACAAGGCAGGGCATTGTGTAATGATTAAGGGATACCATAAAGAGGAAGCTGTGACTATCATAAATATATATGCATCAGTGCTACAACACCCAGCTATTTAAAATAAATGTTAATAGATCTGAGACATGTTCCAATACCCCAACTTTCATCAATGGATGGATCGAGTGGACAAAAATATCAACAAAGAAACAACAAAGTGGGACCAGTGCTGTAGCTAGCAGTTTAAGCATCTGCCTATGGCACTGGCATCCCAGCTGCACCACTTCTGATCCAGCTTCCTGATTATGGCCTGGGAAAGCAGTGGAAGATGGCCCAAGCGCTTGGGCCCCTGCACCTTTGTGGGAGACCCAGAAGATGCTCCTAGCTCCTGTCTTTGGATAGGCCCAGCTCCAACAGCTGCAGCCATTTGGGGAGTAAACCAGTGGATGGAAGACTTCCCTGACTCTCGCTCTCTGTGTCTATAACTCTATCACTCAACTAAATAAATAAATCTTAAACAAAAGAAAACAAGAAAACTAATCTATACTATTCACAAAATGGATGTTCCTGATATCTATAGAACATTTCATTCCACCGCTGCAGAATACTCTCTAGTATAAACCATATGTTAAACCGTAAAAAAAAAAAAAAAAAAAAAAAAAAAAATCAGCAAATTAAAAAAAAAAAAAAGGAATTGGACCATATGTCTTTTTGGACCACAGTGGAATAAAGCTGTAAATTAAAAAAATAAGAAACTCGAGAAAATAAGAAAACACATGCAGACTGAACAACATGCTCCTTAATGAATGGTAGATCACAGAAGAAATCAAAAGAGAAATAATTCTTAGAAACAATGAAGATAACAACATAACATATCAAAGCTTATGGATACAACAAAATCAGTGTTAAGGGGAAAGTTTATAGCAATTAGTGCCTACAGGAAAAACTTGGAAAGGCATCAAATAAATTATCTAACAATGTATCTTAAGGATGAAGAAAAGCAAGAACAAACCAAACACAAAATTAGTAAGAGGAAAGAAAATAAAAATTAGAGAAGAGATAAAATTGAAAACAAAAAAGATACAACAGATCACTGAAATGAAGAGCTTTTTTTAAAAAATAAACAACAGGGCTGGCACTGTGATATAGCGGAAAAAACTGCTGCTTGCAGTGCTGGCTTCCCATATGGGCACTGGTTCAATTCCCAGCTGCTCCACTTCCAATCCAGCTGTCTGCTATGGCCTGGAAAAGCAGTAGAAGATGGCCCAAGTCCTTGGGAGACCCAGAGGAAGCTCCTGGCTTCTGGCTTCAGAGCAGCGCAGTTCCAGCTATTGCAGCCATCTGGGGAGTGAACCATTGGATGGAAGACCTCCTCTCCCTCTCCCTCCCCCTCCCTCTCTCCCTCCCTTTGTCTCTCTGTAACTCTTTCAAATAAATAAATCTCTTTTTTTAAGATTTTATTTACTTGAAAGACAGAGTTACAGTGAGATGTAGAGACAGAGAGAGAGGTCTTCCTTCCACTGGTTCACTCCCCAGATGGCTGCAATGGCCGGAGCTGAGCCAATCCGAAGCAAGGAGCCAGGAGCTTCTTCTGGGTCTCCCATGTGGGTGCAGGGGCCCAAGGACCTGGACCATCCTCCACTGCCTTCCCAGGCCATAGCAGAGAGAGCTGTATCAGAAAAGGAACAGCTGGGACTAGAACCGGTGCCCTTATGGGATGCCGGCACTTCAGGCCAGGGCTTTAACCCACTGAGCCACAGCGCCAGCCCCAAATAAAATAAATCTTTAAATAAAGTTGATGCATCATTGGCCCAACTAAAAAAAAAGGGGAGGGGGACCCAAATTAATAAAACCAGAGACAAAAAAGAAAAAAAAAAAGGAAATGTTACAATGGATACCACAGAAATAAAAAGAATCATTAGAAATTACTACGAACAGCTGTAGGCCAACAAATTTGATAATCTAGAAGAAATGGATAGATTTTTGGACACTTAAAATTTAACAAAATCGAGGCACAAAGAAATAGAAAACCTAAATAGACCAATAACCAAGACAAAGATTAAATCAGTAATAAAGACCCTCCCAACAAAGAAAAGCCCAGAACCAGTGCTTTCACTGCTGAATTCTACCAGATGTTTAAAAAATAACTAATCCCGGGGCCAACGCTGTAGCACAGCATGCTAACAGCCTGGCCTGCAGCGCCGGCATCCCATATGGGCACCAGTTCAAGACCTGGCTGCTCCACTTCTGATCCTGCTCTCTGCTGTGGCCTGGGAAAGCAGCAGAAGATGGCACAAGTCCTTGGGCCCCTGCGCCCACGGGGGAGACCCAGAAGAGGATCCTGGCTCCTGGCTTCGGATTGGCACAGCTTCAGCCGTTGTGGCCATCTGGGGAATGAACCAGTGGATGGAAGACCTCTCTGTCTCTCTCTGCCTCTTCTCTCTCTGTGGAATTCTGACTTTTGAATAAATAAATAAATCTTATTTTAAAAAACTAATCCCAATTGTTCTTAAACTACTGAAAAGAATGGAAATGGAGGCATCACCTTAATTCCAAAACCAGAAAAAGATTCAACAATGAAAGAGAACTACAGACTAATATTCCTGAAGAACTTACATGCAAAAATCCTCAACAAAATGCTTGCTAATCGAATCCAACAACACATCACAAAGATCATTCACTCAGAGCTAGTGGGACTTTTTTTCCTGGGTTGCAAAGGTGGTTCAATATACACAAATCAATAAATGAGATATATCACATTAGCAAATTGAATAATAAAAACTATATGCTTATCTCCATAGATGCAGAGAATGCATATGGTAAAATACATCCTTTCAAGATAAAAGCCTTAAGCAAATTGGGTATAGAAAAAATATACCTTGGGGCCGGCGCTGTGGTGCAGTGGGTTAATGCCCTGGCCTGAAGCACTGGCATCTAATATGGGCACCAGCTGCTCCACTTCCTATCCAGCTCTCTGCTATGGCGCAGGATAGAAGTAGAAGATGGCCCAAGTCCTTGGGCCCCTGCACCCATGTGGGAGACCAGGAAGAAGCTCCTGGCTCCTGGCTTTGGATCGGCGCAGCTCTGGCCCTTGCAGCCAATTGGGAGTGAACCATCAGATGGAAGACCTCTTTCTCTCTCGCTCTCTCTGCCTCTCCTCTCCCTGTGTAACTCTGACTTTCAAATAAGTAAATAAATCTTATAAAAAAAAAAAAAAGAAAAATATACCTAAACACAATCAAGGCAACATATGAAAGACCCACAGCCAACATTATATTGAATGGGCAAAGCTGGAAGCATTCCCACTAAGATTTGAAACCAGAAAAGGATGTCCACTTTCACCATTACTGTTAAATATAGTTTTAGAATTTTTAACCAGAGCCATTGGACAAGAAAAAGAAATTAAAGTGATAACAATGAGAAAGAAGGAACTCAAATTATCCCTGTTTGCAGATGATATGATCCTATGCTTAGGGGAACCAAAAGACCATACTAAGAGACTTTTGGACCTCATAAGAATTTGTCAAATTTCAGGATCTAAAATCAATGCACCAAAATCAGTAGCCTTTATATAAATAATGTCATGGATGTAAAATAATTTCCAAGATCATTCCTATTCACAATAGCTATATTTAAAACCTTAGAATAAAATTTAACCAAGGTTGTGAAAGATCTCTATGATGAAAATTACAAAACACTAAGCAAAGAAATAGAAGACAGAAAAAGTGGAAAAATCTTCCTTGTTCATTGGAAGAATATTATCAAAATGCCCATGCTGTCCTAGGCAATTTACAGGTTCAATGCAATCCTAATCAAAATACCAAGACATTCTTCTCAGATCTAGAAAAAAAGACCCTAAAATTAATACGAAAACACAAAATACTCTGAATAGCTAAAACAATCTTAAAAGCAAAGCTGTAGTCATCACAATATTAAATTTCAAGGCATATCACTGGGCAGTTATAATTCAAATAGCCAAAAATAGAAATGTGGACCAGTGGAACAAATTAGGAACCCCAGAAATTAATCTTCACATCTAAAACCAATTAATCTTTGACAAACAAGGTAAAAATCATTACCTAGACAAAAGAGAGTCTCTTCTACAAATGGTATTGGGAAAATTGGTTCTCCATAATGCAGAAGTACAAAACAAGACCCCTACCTCACACCCTCAACAAAAATCAAGTCACAGTGCATCAAGTATCTAACCTAAGACCTAAAACCATCAGATTACAAGAGAAAACATAGGGGAAACACTGCAAAACATTGGCATAAGCAAAGATTTCTTAGATCCCAGAAACATAGGCAAAAATAGACAAATGGGATTACATCAAGCTAAGAAGCTTCTGGACAGTAAACACCCAACAAAGTGAAGAGACAGCCAACAGTATGGAAGAAAATATTTGCAAACTATACACCTGATAAAGAAACAAATTGAGCAACAATGAACCAAACAATCCAGTTAAGAAATGAGCTAAGAATATGAACATGCACTTTTTTTTTAAAGATTTATTTTATTTAATAGAAAGAGTTACAGAGAGAGGTAAAGCCAGAGAGGGAGTCTTCCATTCCATTGGTTCACTCATCAAATGACTGGAATGGCCAGAGCTGAGCTGATCCGAAGCCAAGAACATCTTCCAGGTTTCCCATGCTGGTGCAGGGGCCCAAAAACTTGGGCCTTCTGCTTTCTCAGGCCATATCAGATAGCTGGATTAGAAGAGGAGCAGCTGGGACTCGAACCAGCACCCATATGGGATATTGGTGCTGCAGGCTGGGGTTTTAACCCACGTCACCACAGTGCTGGCCAGTGAACATGCATTTTCAAAAGGTGAAATACAAATGGCCAACAAACATATGAAAAGATGCTCAGGATCACTAGCCATCAGGGAAATGCAAACAAAAGCCACAATGATGTTTCTTCTCACCCATTAGAATGGCTATCCAAAAATCAAAAACAACAAATGCTGGTGAGGATGTTGGTGGGAATGTAAACAATACATCCATTATGGAAGACAGCTTGGAAATCCCTCAGAAAGCTGAAAATAGATCTACCATATGACCCAGGAATTGAAATCATCATATAAGTTATCTGTACCCTCATGTTTGTAGCAACTCAATTCACAATAGCTAAGATAAGGAATCAACCCAGATATCCATCAGTTGATGACTGTGACATCTTGAGACTTGAGTGTTTATAGCTCTTGTCTATACTCCTAAGAAGCAGTGGTTTTTCTATTACTTGTTGAATTCTTTATTTAATGGAGGATTAAACTTGTGATTATAAAGTAAACTGATAGCATATTATTGCAGAAATTAAAACAAGGAAGGAAGAGGAGGGAGGAAGGGTGGGATATATTATTGTTCTTAAAACTGTAAATATGAAATACATGAAATATATTCCCTTTATATAAATTTACAAAGGCTAAAAATTGTTCTGAAGGTCTAGACTTAGTACTGCAGTTACTGTTTAGACTAAGCACAGGAATACATATACTTGTTACTAAATTTAACAATTGTTAGTGCTTTTTGTGTTCAATCATGCAAATTATTTATTCTAAAAGCTCTGATGTTTTACCTTTTGTATTTACATCTATGATCTTTCACAAATCAATGCTTGAATATGATGTAATACAGGGGTCATGCTTGCTTTCTTTCCTCCATGGAAATGAATATCTCCAGCAACATTTAGTGAAAAGATTATTTCATCAACACTGAGTTGCAAGAAGGTGAAAATTACTTGTGAGGTCTATTTCTGGACTTGCATTTTTGTTCTATTGGTCAACCTCCTTTTGTGCCAATACCACACTGAATAGCTGTTGCTTTATATTAAGCCTTGAAATCAGGTAGAGTAAGTTCAACTATGCTCTTTCTTACTAGTTCTGCATTTTCATAAATTTTAGAATCAACATGTTAAATTACACGCACACATCTGTTGAGATTCTGATTAGAACTGCATTTAATCTTTAGACCATTTTATGAGTGGAACTGACTTACTACCGAGGCTCCCAATCCACGAACTTAATCCTTCTCTTTATCCCTGGTTTCAGGTCTTAATTTTTCTCAGCAATGTCTTACAGGTTTCAGTGCAGAAGTATATCTTTTAGGATTTCTTGCTAGATATTTGATGGCTTTCAGTGTCATTCTGTAAATACAGTTGGTCCTCTCTGGATTTTGTATGCATGGATTCAAACAACCAAACTAACTGTTCTGAACAATCATTCATTTGTTATCATTATATCCTGAACAATACACCTTAGCCTCTATTTACATAATATTTACAATGCATTAGGCATTTTAAGGAATCTAGAGGTGAATTAAAGTATGTAGGAGGATATGCAAATATGTTATACACAAATATTACACCATTTTATTAAGAATGTAAATAACTTGGGTATGCTTGGATTTTGGCATCTGTAGCAGGTCCCAGTCCCAGAACCAATCCCTCACCATACCAAGGAAAGACTATAATAATCTTTTTTTTCTTTCTCTTTCTTTCATTTCTGTACTGTTTGTTAGTAATATATAGCACAATTTATTTTTTCATTTGTGAAAGAATAACTCAATTTCTTTGCTGAATTAGTTTATATATTCTTTTGGATTTTCCATGTATATAATCATGTCATCTGCAAATAAATACATTTTTCTCTTTACCCTGTGGTTTTGAACATCCAGTAAATCTAACAAGACATCATAAACTGTAAACACCCTTTCTTGTTCTGGGCCTGAGAGACAGTTTTCAGTATTTCCACTAGGTTTGTTTTCTTATGGATGTATTATCAGATTAAGTATGTTCCTGTCTATCTCTAGTGTTCTGAGAATTGTTATAAAAAAATGGATGTTCTATACACATCATTTATTGAAAATAGTCATTTTTTGTTACTCTGTGAATGTCATTAAGATTTCTAATAATTAACATTCCTGGAATAAACAGCATGGTGTTATAATACATTACCTTTTATTTTTTAACCTCCAAATTTTCTATTTTACTTTGGATGTTTTTATTCATTTTATTTTATTATGGATGTTCACAGACATTCATAAGCGATATTGGCTTGTAACATTTTAGTAGAAGACACATCAGGTTTTGGTGTCAGAATTATGCTGAACTCATTAAAAGAAGTTGGAACATGTTAAGAATATTTTAAATTATTACTTTCACTTTAAATGTTTGGAAAAATTCATGAGTAAAGCATTCTGAGCTGCTAGTTAAATTTTTGGTTTTTGTATAGAGATTTTTATTCAAATTCTCTGATATGACTTTTAAATTTTTTCTGAAATAGTTTTCATGCTGTGTCTACCTCATTTACGAGGCCTTATTGGAACAGAGTTGTTTAGAGTATATTCTGAGTCCATTAGCATGGGGCTTAGGAATAGGCAAAACTCATAGGGCTACTGGCTGGAAAGAAGGATGACCATTTGGGAGTGACAGATATCCTCCATCTTGCTACATGGGTGTTTTAAACATAAAAATTCATTAAGTGCACTTAATCAGCTTCAATAAATGACATATTGAAGTTTCAAAAATTACATTAAATATAAGCTTAACATGTAGTCTTAATGCTCAGCCAAGTCTGAAATTTTGAGTTCAAGTGAGCCTTGAGATTGTCAAATCTGAGCATTTATCAGAGATCTGAACTCTCAAAGCAAAGGGTTCCATTGCTAGAAATGTATACCCTTTCCTTCTAGCAAACATAAAACTCACTGTCCTCACCTCTTTTATTCCTGAAGTTATTCATTCAACAAATAGGCTTAGGGGCAGGCATTGTGTCATAGCAGGTAAAGCCACCACATGCAATGCCAGCATCCCAAACTAATGTCCTGGCTGCTCCACTTCCAATCCAGCTTCCTGCCAGTGGCCTGAGAAAGCTGCAGGGCTTGATCCTCTGCCACCCACATGGGAGACCTGAAGGAAGCTCTTGCCTCTGGCTTGGCCCAGCCCTGGCCGCTGTGCACATCTGGGGAGTGAGCAGCAGATGGAAGATCTCTGTCTCCCTACTTATGTAACTGACTTTGAAATAAATCTTTTTTTAAAATAGGTTTAAATATATCGCTACAATATTTAAAAGTGAACAGGAAATAATATGTATACATTACAAATCAACAGAAGCTCACTCTTACTCTCTCTCTCTACACACACACACACACACACCACACAGAAAAGATCAGAAACAAAATCAGCAAGGCAGCATTTAAAAACAAAAAGGCAAGCTAAGGGCCAGCGCCGTGGCTCAATAGGCTAATCCTACACCTTGCGGCGCCGGCACACCGGGTTCTAGTCTAGGTCGGGGCGCCGGATTCTGTCCCGGTTGACCCTCTTCCAGTCAATCTCTCTGCTATGGCCCGGGAATGCAGTGGAGAATGGCCCGAGTGGTTGGGCCCTGCACCCCATGGGAGACCAGGAGAAGCACCTGGCTCCTGCCTTCAGATCAGTGCGATACACCCGCTACGGCGGCCATTGGAAGGTGAACCAACGGCAAAAAGACAACCTTTCTCTCTGTCTCTCTCTCTCTCTCTCTCTCACTGTCCACTCTGCCTGTCAAAAATTAAAAAAAAAAAAAATTAAAACAAAAAGGCAAGCTAAAACAGCAGACCAAGTAACTGGTCATACTAAAATGGGATATAGTATAGCTAAAACTTCTAAAAAAAAAAATAAAACAAAGATTCAGTAGTTATGGACCGTTATATTCTGAATAATATAGTACTGAAAATATAAAGCTAATGGATGAGACACAGAAGAGTAGTTCTGTTAGAAAAATGGAATTAAAGTTTATTATGGTGTAAAAATTTTTAAACTTATGCGGTTTTTTCATAACATGCATTTCCATGAACTTTCTGGAGACAATTGTATAAAGTAAAGTGTATAATAGCAGTGTAAGACTTGTACATTCCTAGCCAGCGCAGCAGCTCAGTAGGCTAATCCTCCACCTGCGGCGCCAGCACACGGGGTTCTAGTCCCAGTTGGGGCGCTGGATTCTGTCACAGTTGCCCTCTTCCAGTCCAGCTCTCTGCTGTGGCCAGGGAGTGCAGTGGAGGATGGCCCAAGTGCTTGGGCCCTGCACCCCATGGGAGACCAGGAGAAACACCTGGCTCCTGCCTTTGGATCAGTGTGGTGCACCGGCCACGGCAGCCATTATAGGGTGAACCAATGGCAAAAGGAAGACCTTTCTCTCTGTCTCTCTCTCACTGTCCACTCTGCCTGTCCAAAAAAAAAAAAAAAAAAAAAAAAGACTTGTACATTCCTTACTCGAGAGAGAGATATAGGGAATCTTACCACTGTTTAAACAATACTGAGTAAACTAGTATATGACAAATTATAATGAAAAAAAAAATACATCTCAGAGCAAGCAAGGAATATTTTAAAAATGTGTATGTTTAGCAAGAATAAAGGAAATTCTTAATAAATTCTGTAAAGCAGATTACATACACTAACTATATGTATTAGAAGGAAGACCGGAGGAAGCTCCTGGCACCTTACTTTGGATTGGTTTAGCTCCGGCCATTGTAGCCATTTTGGGAGTGGTCCAGCGGATGGAGGACCTCTCTGTCTCTACCCTCTACCTCTCTCTGTAACTCTTTCAAATAAATAAAAATAAATCTTTTTAAAAAAAGATAAATTTTACTATACTTTCAATGGTACACTTCTCTAAGTAAACTTAACATTTAATGTGTTTCCAATTAAAATCCTAACATGATATTTGAGAAACGTGAACTGATTCTAAAAATCACATGGAAAACACAGGAATAAAACTGAAACCGGGATAAATTATCGTTACTTTTAAATTTATATATTTATTAGAAAGTCAGGGTTACAAAGAGAGAGGCAGAGGGACAGAGATAGATTTTCTCCCACTGGTTCACTTCACAGATGACAAAACAGCCAGGGCTGAGCCAGGCCAAAACCAGGAGCCAGGAGCTTCATCCAGGTCTCTCATATGAGTAGAAGGAGCCCAAATTCTTGGGTAATCTGCTGCTTTTCCCAGGCCATAGCAGAGAGCTGGATTGGAAGTAGAGCAGCTAGGACACAAACCAGTGCTCATATCGGATGCAGGCTTCGAAGGTAGCACCTTTACCCACTACATCACAATGCTGGCCCCCACGAGATAAATCAATTTTGAGTTGTATCCTATAGCAAATTACCTACATATGCTAAACACTGTCCTAGGAACTGAAATACAGTGATTTTAAAAGTATGAAGAGAATCCTAAAGACAATAACATAAAAGCATCAAGTTTTACATATAATGGAAAACCAATTAGATTAATATCAGACTTCTCAGTGAAAACCCTACAGGCCAGAAGAGAGTGGGATGATATATTCGATCTTAAAAGAAAAAAACTTCCCACCAAGAATATTATATCCAGCGAAGCTATCCTTTAAAAGTGAAGGAAAAATAAATATTTCCAGATAAGCAAAAACAGAGAATTCGCACCATCACCAGATCAGCCTTAAAAAATTCTGAAGGGTGTCCTGCATTAGAAGTAAACATGAAAACACTTGACACTACCAAATTTACTAACAGCAGGTAGAATCATCATCCAATCAACAAAATGACAAGTCTTAGTTCTTATATATCGATACTAAACTTGAATGTAAATGGATTAAATTCACCAATCAAAACACTGAATGGATAAAAAATCACTCCCCCCCCCTCCATTACATACCGCCTACAACAAACTCACTTCACATAAAGATATACAGACTGAAAGTGAAGGGTTAGAAAAAGAATACCAGGTAAATGGAAACCAAAAGTGAGTGGGCATAGCTATTCTGATGTCAAATAATAGACTTTAAATCTAAAACCGTAAAGAGATAAAGGACACTATATTTTGTTAAACGTTCAATTTAGCAAGAAGACATAACATCATAACATAAATGTATAATATACCCAACACAAGACCACCCATATACATACAGAAAATACTATTAGACCTAAAGGAAGAGACAGACTCCAATATAATAGTGTGTGATTTCAACACCCCACTCTCATCAGTGGACAGATCATCTAGACAGAAATTCAATAAAGATACATTGCAATTGAAACATACTATCAAGCAAATGGACCTAACAGACACTTTACCCAACAGCTACAGAATACACCTTGTTCTCATCAGCACATGGAAAACATTTTCTAGGACAGACGGCTGCATGTTAGGCCACAAAGCAATTGTCAACTCATTTAAAGAGATTGAAATCTTGGCTGGCGCTGTGATGTAGTAGGCTAACAGCCTCCACCTGTGGCACTGGCATGCCATAAAGGCACCTGTTCATGTGCCAGCTGCTCCTCATCCAATCCAACTCTACTATGGCCTGGAAAAGCAGTAGAAGATGGCCCAAGTGCTTTGGCCCCTTGCTCAAGGGTCAGAAGAATACCATTAAAATGTCTATATTACCCAAAGCAATCTACAGATTCAATGCAATCCCCTAACAAAATACCAGTGGCATTCTTTACAGAATTAGAAAAATCAATCCTAAATTTCAAATGGAACCACAAAAGACCCAAAATAGCCAAAGCGAACCTGAACAAGGAAAATCAAGCAGGAGGCATCACAATACCTGACTTCAAAGCATACTACAAAGCCACACTAATTAAAACAGCTTTGGTAGTGGCATAAAAATCAACACATAAATCCATGGAACAGAATAAAGAGCACAGAAATTAATCTACATGCATACAGCCAACGGATTTTTGACATAAGTGCTCAGACCATCCAGTAGAGTAAGAATAATGTCTTCAACAAATGGTGCTGGCAAAACTGGATGTATATATGTAGGATAATGAAATTAGATCCATACCTCTCACCATATACAAAAATCAACTGAAGATATCAAAGACCTAAATTTAAGACCTGAGATTATGAAGTGACTATGAAGTTGCTGGAAGAAAATGAAGGGGAAACACTCCAAGACATTGGTGTAGGGGACAACTTCTTGGATAAGACCCCCAAAGCACAGGCAACAAAAGCAAAACTAAACAAATACGACTCTATCAAACTCAGAAGCTTTTGCACAGCAAAGGGATCAATAGAGTGAAGAGACATCCAACAGAATGGGAAAAAATCAGCAAGCCATGCATCTGACAAAGGATTAGCACCCTGAATATATCAGCAACTTAAAATACTCAACAACAACGAAAAATCAACCAATCCAGTTGAGAAATGGGCAAAGGACTTTAAGAGAGTTCTCAAAAGATGAAATGCAGGGGCCGACACTGTGGTATAGCAGGTAAAGCTGTCGCCTGCTGTGCCGGCATCCCATATAGGCGCTGGTTCAAGTCCCAGCTGCTCCTCTTCCAATCCAGTTATCTGCTGTGGCCTGGGAAAGCAGTGAAAGATGGCCAAGTCCTTGGGCCCCTGCACCCACATGGGAAGACCTGAAGGAAGCTCCTGCCTCCTGGCTTCAGGTTGGCGCAGCTCCAGCCATTGTGGCCAATTGGGTAGTGAACCAATGGATGGAAGACCCCTCTCTCTCTCTCTCTCTGCCTCTTATATCTGTGTAACTCTTTCAAATAAATAAAAAAATCTTTTTAAAAAAAGATAAAATACAAACGGCCAATAAATATTATGAAAAATGCTCAACATCACTAGCCATCAGGGAAATGAAAATTAAAACCACAATGAAATATCGCCTCACCCCTGTCGGAATGGCTAAAATCCAAAACAGAGAGACTAACAAATGCTGGCGAAGATGCTGACAAAATGGAACACATAAACACCACTGGCAGGAATGTCAATCAGTGCAGCCACTGTGGAAAACAATGTGGCGATTTCCTTAAAAAGTAGAAACAGACTTCCCATATGATCCAGCATTCCCACTACTGGGTACATACCCAAAGGACTTGAACACAATGTATCAATGAGATACCTGCACCACCATGTTTATAGCAGTGCTGTTCACAACAGCCAAAATTTGGAATCAACCAAGGTGTCCATCCATCACCAGATGAAAAAATAAAGAAAATGTGGTATATATACATACTGGAATGTTATTCAGCTATAAGAAAGAATGAAATACTACCATTTATAGCAAATGGACACAGCTGTAGGACATCGTGTTGAGTGAAATAAGCCAGACCTAGAGAGACAAACACTGTATGTTCTCCCTTACACGTGGGATAGGAAGGGAGGAAAGGAGGAAGGAAGGAGAAATGACTATGTGTATCAGTGTTCCTGCAAATAGTTTTGTAAAACTTTTATACCTTTGACAAACCAATGGTTAAGAATGTTATATTACTATAGTTCTAATGATCTGTGTTGACTTTAAAATTTACTGCATATGGGTAAAATGATCATTTCTCCATTCAATTATTGTTTAGTTACTGTGTATATTCCTACTAATATTGGATCTTTTTTCTCTTTACTTGGTAAACTTCTCACTAGGTGAGGTATTAAGCCTTCGTACCACAATGTAAATTTAAAATGTTATCTCAAAAGCTTAAAGAAAGGGAGAAGAAAGGAGAGTGAGAAGAAAAGAGGGGGAGAGGAGGGAGAGAAGAAATATTATTAGTTTCTTAGAATTTTATCAACAAATCACACTGAATCTTTTAAAAACTAAAAATTAAGGTTAAAAGAGGTACATACACATGTCATATGCGTAAAGAAACAAGTATAGTACTTATAAATGGAAAAGAGCAGCATAAAACAAAAGTTCAAGAACAAATCCATATAAGATGGTTGCAAAAAAAAAGGATGAAATTTAGCAAATGCTACAGCCATTCAAAAAGGTAAAATTGGATCTTTATGTCACAGCATGTAACTAAATAATTAAAAAATGTACTGTAGAAGTAGAAAGCCAGAAAAGAACTTTGTGTGACTACTCAAATTGCAGTCTTGGGAGTAGAGAAAGCTTATCATACTCTATTAACCTGTATAGGTCACAAAGAGCTTATATATAAACTCTTCTGAGCAACAGAGATAAAACCTAATAACGAAACATTAAGAATAGTTAATAAACAAAAATGCTATGGCTAGCAAAAGAAACAATGAATTTCACTAGTAATAAAAGACATGAATGAAAATAAGATGATATCACAAACAAAATCTAAAAATTTAAAATACTCAATAAACCTAAAAGAAAAGGGAGAGGAATAGAAATATAAAGCTGTTAAGTCTTTCCTGGTAACAATTTGGAACTAGCAGACATTTTAAAGTGCACTCTTGATACCAGCAACTCAGAGGAAATATGTGTGGGTATGTATGTATTTAATGTGGATGCTTAATTACTTTGCAGTTTGTAACTGAGAAGTTAGAAATCTGGGGTCCATCAATAACAAATTGTTAAATTATAATTCTTTCTATAAAGGAATAATTTACAGCCATTAAAACAAGGGTGGAATTTAATTGACTGACCAAGATATTCACGTTAAACAAACTCATGGGCAGTATAATACCAGTTTTAAGAAAATTCCCCATAGATATGCATTTATATACCTTTATCAAAGTCTAAATACTAGTGGTGGTTATCTCTGGGTGTTCTCTGTGTTCCTATTTCCAAATATGTATATATATAAAAAGGAAAAAAATATGTAGGGTTTCAGGTTTTTAACCTTTATCAAAAAAAAAAAAAAAACCCACATGTGGCATAGTGGATTTGATTGCAAGTGGTCACTTCTGTTAGGTAAGATTATCTTCAGGAGTCGGTTCTGGATCTAAGCAAAGGAAACAAGGCTGAGATCATGGCCTGGAATTCTTATGGCAATTTATTTGCAGACTCAAATACAGCCATTTTTTTTTAAACAAATGGCTTATATTAATGCATTACACCTAACAGTTATAAAACTTTACTAAAATTCTTATAAGAGTATAACACCTTTACAACAAATTGAGGAAAAAATTTAAAGGTGAATCCTCTATTCACTATGTGAACATAATTAGGACTGGAAAATCCTTTTTTTACACTTGATATGCTGAAGGAAGTTAAGACACAAAATTTGTTAAAGTGCATAATTCAAAGGGCAAGTTCTTACCATTATAAGCAAACGTTTATTTTCCCTATCTCCAAATACATCTCATAACTTATACTAATAGCTTTTAAGAAAACTAGAAATAATTTACTAAATTATCTGGAGAAGTCTTTGGACAAAAGGCCACTACAGGCTCCAAATTACATGTTTTCTAAAATACTTTTTGAAAAAATTTTAAGTGGATTTTTGTATTGTCCAGTATTGTAAATTTGATTACTGTTTTACTATAACACTAGTCAAGTTATTAACTGACAATTTTTCTATTACAGAGTTAAGTATTTACTGCAGAAATTTAGAAATGGCTTAGAGGAACAAATGCAGGCAATCCAGTTGCCAGAAAAACGGTTGTAGCAATCTCTTAATCTCTTTCTACATGTCATTTTTCTAAGCTGGAGACAGATGATTGATCAGATAACTTTAGGTTATTGGAACACCCTGTTCAGACTTTAAAATCATCAAAACCAGTAGATCTATATTCAAAACTTGTATTTCAGTTTTATTTATATATTCAAAACTTGTATTTCATCTTTACTTAAGCAAAACAAAAAGCTCTAGGATGAAAAAAAATCAACCCAAACTGGATTAAATTCATAGCAAATACACTAAAACCAGAACACAGAAGTACCAGTCAGATTAGTCTAGAAGTATTTAATCCGTTCACTTTCCATTTTTTTCACATATCAGCCTATTGCAAATAAGCCAGATTCAACTTAAAATTTGTTTTCATCATTGAAGTTCCAGTTGTATTTCCTTCCACAACTTTCTCTATTCAAATTTCAATTTAAAAGTCTACAAAGAAACTCAAATTTTAATTTCTTACATCCACTTATGTGTAATTTAGATAATTAAAAGCAGCAAATACCTCCAGCTTCTTCACACAGTTTTTAAATTTTGCTGCCAGGCCTCCAGAAGTGTGATGTAATGCCTTTCGTGTTTATTGGTTTATTCCAAGCACTAGAGTATTACCTGACACATGGTAGGCACTGAATATATTTGCTGACAAATAAAGCTTTGAATCATAGCTACTAATATTATGTTAATTCACATTCCACAAATTTTAATAAATAAATCTCTTAAAATTAGTATTTTAAAATATTATAATGACTGCAATTCTTCAAAGACTGGGGAAATATACTGAGCTCTATACAGAAAAATCTGCTGTGTTAAGAAATACAAAAGGAAATTTCACCTTTTTTCTCTTTGGTGGGCTAATCTTTCTCTGTTCATCTTATCTGAAACCTTAGGTTTACTTGCTTCTTGCCAAGAAATTAAAGCAATATCGTATGTCCCTTAAATCTCACTCAAGAATACTCAATGATTACTATTATTATAATCTACAAAATTACTGACTTCCCAACTCCACTTCTCTTAGTAACCCAAATTCACTGAATCAAAGTATTCAATGTTATGGAGAGATGCATTATAATATTTACTACCATTTTTCCTCAATTACAAGACACATTCTTTCATATAATAATATATCTTAACCTGGGACTTACTTTACATCTACATCTTAGCACTGTGCTGTGGTTCAACTGGCATCAATTTTTCATCTAACTTGCACATAAATATTGGTATGCCTTACAAGCAATGCTGTCTCCAGTTTAATGCTAGCAACTATAGGTCAAATTTTCAATTTCACAGCAACAGTTTCCCTGTCCTCCCAGCCACACTCCCAACATAAATATGTAACTGAAATGTTCAATTAGAAAAACTATCCAAACACAGTTCAATTTTATATAAAATATTTAATTTTTAAAACACAGGCTATTCATGTCACATAAGTATCTTCAATTTTAGGTTAGCTGCTCTGATCAGCAGAATTATCAATTGTGACTATTAATAACTTAGATACTGTCCCTTAGAGGAAACTCTAAAGCTCTAAGATTCACCATATTAAAATTTCAGATACTTGAATACTGTAGCTATTTTGCTAAATTTCAAAATAGTTCTTCACTTTCTGCAATGTAGTCTTGTAAGTTGCTACTACTCAAAATTCAAATAAAAGCAAAATAATTTTTTTTCCATTCGTTTCCTTCTCCCAACAAAAAATTCCATCAGCAAATAAAATGGCCAAATGATACCAATTCATTTTTATAGTAACAAAATGGTCAATCATCCTCTTTAAAATATTCTTACTGTTATCAAACTATAATGCTTCCCACACACTGTTTTGTATTGAAGGTTCACAAGTCACATTGTGGGCACAGGGTTAACTTGCTTTAGAACTGGAGCAATTTTCATTCTTTAACAGTTGTTCCAATTTAAAATTCCAACGAAAAAATAATTGGTAAAAACAAAATAGTGAATTGGCATCAACTCTTAATTTCTGGAGCCTGTTTTCCATTTGGTGACAATGGTAACACTGGTTATTTTCCTTTGGTTCTTTTCTAGAATTATTACAATTGCAGCTGTGTGTGTATGCACACAAAATCAGTGAGACTTGACGCCATTACAGTTTAAATAAAGATTACTCCATCATTGTTACTCTTAATAAAAAAAAAATGTTAAAATAAGCTACAGTTGCTTTAAATCCAGCAAAAGTGGTAATAAACTTTAGAGGTGAGAGGAAGGGAGACAAATGGTTTTCTCTTACTATTTTTTCTTTTTGCTTCAATGAATTCAAGGTAGACAATGTTTCTGGTTAACAAATACAGAGAGCAGAGTAGACTTTTTCTTAAAATGGCAATTGTATAACTGAAAAATAAGGTGTCTGTCACCACCCCACCATGAACTCAATTGACTTATGTAAATTGTTATTATCTCGTTTAACTCCTGCTCTCCAAATGAAAACAGGGACAATATGGCAACCTGAAAGAAAACAGTACTCTAAAAATCCATTTAGCTATTACTTCCAACCATTTAAATGACAAAACTTTAAACTTCTCAGAAGTAACAAAAGGTACTAACTGCAGTTCTCCCTTTCTTTGCTTTCCCTCACTCCCCCCATCAAGAGAAGGTGTTGGTGAAAGGTAATACAGCCCGGAGACAGGCAGAAAAGGATAAAGTGTGATAGACAGAGGGAATGATCTAACAGGAACTGAACAGGCAGCCCCTGAAAGTTTAAGGGCTTCCTGCCTCTTCCATACAACGCATTGATTCCCTTTAAAAGACAAATGGGTATAAAGATTAACTACTTTTTCAGACCTTAAGCTTACCTGTTAAGGCACTTACTTCCCCTCCCCTTCCCACCCATGTTTTTCATATAAAAACCACTATTTCATTTGAATGTATTTTGCTAGGCTATGATAATCTGCAAAACAAAACAAAAATAACGTTGACCATTTTTTTTTATAAAACTGTTGCATCAAGAGAAAGGTTGTGTTTTATTTTCTGAAATGAGCACAAAGTACACCTTTCACAATAACACTGAAAGCAGGTGCAAAGACTGACAGTGACCTTTGACTAAAGGTAGCTTTGTAAAAAGAAAAATACCAAATAAATCAGTGCCCTTTCTGATTGTTGTAAAACTGGAGGGGTGGGGGAGGGGTTGTTTGTTACATAAAAGTTGGTCCAAACTTACAAAAAAAGCACAAATGTGCATAGTTCAGAAGATCTGCAAGAGGGTCATAAAAAGCTTATGTCCCTAAGATTAGCATCCACTTAAAACTGCAAGAATACAAAATAAAATTGTAACTAGAATTTGTGAAGATGTACAATCAATAGATCTAATTTTAAGAACAGCATGAATTTAAGCAAAGGTTTTTTTTTGTCTTTTTTTAAACTATTGTATGCAAGACCCTTTTCCACATAAAAATAAAGCTGTTGTTGAATTAATATTATTCAAGTCTCTTGGACTGCTGCCTTAAATTGCAGCTAGAAAAGTCTTTCCAGATAAAAATGATGTGCCTGAGGAAAAACAGATACTCAGAATGGTAGCCCTCTGCCTCGACCTCTGCCAGTTGATGTGCTAATGTGTCCCCTGTATCCTTGTGAATATCCAGGTCCTTGAGCAGGAGAAGTCCAGGTCTGTCCATGCATGAGGCCAGGGCCACCCGGGTTTTCCTGTAAATTACCACCATAGTTATAGTTGTGCATCTTTGCTGGCAAAGGGTGAGTACTCTCTGGCCCTGTAGAAGGGTCACTGCTATTTGCCAGGACTGCAATAGGACCATGGCTATATTCAAATCTATGGTCCTTGTCTCCACTAAACAACATGGGACCAGCATTGAGGTAAATGTCTCCATATCCAGCTACTGAACTGGGAAATGACTCGGAAAAGGCAGAAGGCTGAGGTGGACCACCAGAATGAGATGAAGCAGTACTGTAATTATCCAAAGACTGAATATCTGAGTTTCCAATGAAGCTACGTTGTTCCAATGGTGGAGCAGAACTACTTCCTAGTCCATCATTGCTAACATAAGAAGCAGAAGAGAAAGAAGATGATGCAAAGTTGTCCTTGTATTCTGAAGTGGGCACATAAGTGTCTCCTGCTTGATAATCAATACCACCTTCTCTTTTAGGATCATCTTGGGGCTGATGCTGGGCAAGCAGCTGTAACAGGGCTGCTTTCACACCAGCGTGAGGGTCAGTTAATGAAGAACTAGTGGTGGCTACATGCTGGTTTTCTGTCCGATAATCCAGATCTTCCTCAGTGACTGGTGGTGGTTCAGGAGGCTCAGGAGGTCGTTGATCAGGGGGCAGAATCCGAGGCCGATCTGGTTCTGGTGTTAGCTCCAATATCCTCCTGTCTTGGTGCTGGATGAGGTCATCTTGCCCTAAGTGAAACAAAGCAAAATAAAGTCAAAAGCTAATATGGAAAACTAAATAGCTGATGTGTCCTATGGTGGCCTTAAAGATCATCAGAAGTTCCATTTCTGTCATAACATTATAAACAGAAAGGAAAAAAAGTTTACAAGTATTAATATTGCCTGCTATATTTAAGTATATAGTAACTGAAAAGTTTTATCATATCTAGCTTTTCAAAGGTACTTCACATAAACTAGTTTATTACCAGAGGAACAATGCTATTATGTACATAAAGTTTATACCTAGGTCAAGCATCCTTTTGTATTAGAAGTAAAGGAAGACTTCTTAACACAGTCTTACCTTAGGAAAATCTATACATTCCTAATGAATAATATTACAGTTGGATAATCTGTTAAAGAATCAATTCCTGGGTGTAAACAGACTAGGAAACCAACTTATAATCAGTGACCAGAGAATTTTCAGGAAATCTGGCAAAGTCACTGAAAAAATTGCATAACAGATAATTAGGTAACAGCAAGAAACAGCGTGAATGCAGCCGAGTTAGCGGTCTGGCATCCACACACTCACCCGATACCGGAGTGCTAGGTTCTGGAGGTGGCCTGAGCTGTAAAGATGCTTCATGTCCCGATCCATTTTCTCTCTCTTCTAGAAGCACATCTTTCTGCTTTGACTGCTGAGCCTTTATTAACTGAGTCAACAGAACTGCAAATGCACTCTGCACAGCCGCCTGGGCAGCATCAGTCTCCACTTTGGGCTGGACAGTCTGAGAAGGCGGCTGAATTCCTCCCAATGGTTTCGAAGACTCCTGCTGTGGTGTTGATGGATCTGTCTGTTTTTCACCTGTTGCCAAAATTCCAGCAGGAAGGTTTATTTTATTTAGCTGCTGTTGAGTCTCAGAGTTTACCTTAATGTTCAACACTTGGACAAAATCAGCCATATTAACACTTGTTTTAGACTGTAGGAGGTTTAGTAGAATTGCCAATTCACTGTGGTTTAACTGCTGTCCAGGGCCTGTTATTACTAAAGACAAAATTTATATTAATTAGAACTGCCATAATTCATAGCTCTTCCCACCTCCTGCCCCCAAAATGGTTTTGTATCCCATACTAAAATGTACATTTGAAGGGAAATGTTTAAGAAACACTGGGAAAAGAGAACCATTTAAATGTAACTGCACATAAGTCAAACAAAAAAAGAAAAAGAACTGTGGTTAATTTTGAGCAAGTTATCATTAAGAATAAAACTTCAAAATGAAAATCAAGACTATCACAAGAACCCCATGCTACAAATTTTTAAAAGATTTCCTCAGAAATGATTTTAATTGCTTGTTTTTTATTTGTTTTCTGCTACTTGAAAGGCAGACAGAGAGAGTGAGAGATTATTCCTCCATCTGCTGGATCACTCCCCAAATGCCTTTAACAGCCAGGGCTGGGCCAGGAGACCAGAGCTCCATCCGAGTCTCCCATGGGTGACAGAGAT